>JANRMT010062820.1:22215449-22246780 GCA_026402145.1 Polypterus bichir lapradei
TGAGAACGTAAAAAACAGCGTTGATTAATTATTTTTGACTTTTGGACTTCATATCCGGTGCCATAAGTCGTATCTAAATTAAGTGACAGTCATATCTTTGTGTTTCACAAATTTATAAAGCAAAAGTATATTTCTCAGCTAAAGTAAACTAAGCATTTAGACTGGTAGTGATATACCTCAGAAAACTATATTGAATGATAACTACTGTTTTATTAAAGATATATTTGATTTCTGCTTTTCTCTTTTAGTAATTTTCATTTGGGCATTATACTTGAAAGGAAACAAACTTTGTTTTATATTTTTATGTTTTATTATATAATCATTACTGTTGGTCAATGTATGGCTCTGCTGACATTATGACAATAATCCTCTTCTCTGGTCTCAGAAGGGTATTGATGTTCATATTTGGGTCCTTAACTCTTTGAGAGTTGAATATTTCTTCCAAAAAACATGCAGTTTTCTGAACAGCACACAAAACGATAGTTTCATACATAAATCAACATTAAACGTCTGTTGCTGTGTATACTGTGGCCGCTAGTTCGCCGCCTCTTGTGTCTTGAGCATCCAAATGTGTGGCATGCTGGATTCTGTGCTGTCGTGGCATGGTTCACTAAAACACCACCTGGTTTATTCCTCTTATCATTGTACGCGGAGGTCCTCCCAGGTGAACATTGTCGTAGTCGCATCAGCTGCATGATCAGCTGGGGACGAATCAGCTGATTGCTGGTATCTCACTTTCATTTTCGATCTTGATCTCCAGATCACTTGCATCAAAATATGATAATATGCAAAATGTCATCATTGGAGTATTTTGCTTTGTAGATTTGCTTCAATTTCTCGCCAAATGTTGATGCCATTTTTGCCGTTGTTTGCTCTTCACTACTAGTCTGAGCGCAGAAAATCTCGGTCAAACGAACAAAGTTAACTCTTTCTATCCAAGTGAGTCAAGCTAAAACGTAAAGGCGTGTTTTATCACAGATTACAGTTGATTACCACCCTCACCGTCTCCTGTTGACAAAGTTGACATTTGCCCGGAATGAATTAAAAAGAGTTTAGAATTCCCTGATTTAGAGTAAAACGTGCAACGAAATAGTGTCAGTAAATCTCTTTAATTTAATTCACCTGTTACCCCAATGGCTTTCTATGGTGGTGTGCTAACAGCAGTTTGCAGAGAATTTAAATTTAGCTTGCAAAGAAATTGGCCTACTTTTGGTGAAGATGGCCCTTATCTTCCTCTTACTTTATTAAACAATTCATACGTTTTTTAGAAACGCATATAACTATATTAGCAATTCAGCATGAAAACTAATTCTGTTCTATTTTAGTATCCATGATTCAGATCATTTTTCTTGTTTCCCCTTAGTGGAGGCACCTAATGAAGCCTGGTGACCTTTGCCCCATCTTCTGCTAGAAGCATCCTTGGGCAAAATGATCTGCTTTTAGAAATTAGCTCATACTATTGTTGATAAAAACTGGCACTAACATTTTTAATTGCCTAGATTTTAAGATAGGCCTTAAATAGAAGAAGTAAAAACTCCAAAAGTGTTCCATTTTATATTCTTATTGCATGCACTGGATAGATTGTACTAAAATCCTTACTAGGTTTACTTCGTGTTGATTGCAGGATTAAAGTTTTCCGTCTGTATTTTATCTTTCTCAATTTTTCTGTAACAGATGTAGAGAAATAACAGCTTTTACTATCCATTCTGAAATTTGGCAAAGGATACAACAGATTACAGTGGAAAATGCATAAACAATTACAGTAAATGCCAAAGCCATTCTTGATAGAGGAATCAGCTGAAAAAATCGTGGACAGTGACTTTGGATTACTGCTGCAGACGTACCCTGCATCGAATTCTACTTTGCCGTTTTACCATAATCCATAAGCATATGTGTGTTTATTAGAGGAAGTAAAATCAGAGATTTTGTATAAAACATTTAAGTTAAACATGTTAATTTTATCCTCACAATGTTACACAGAAGAAATGGCTTAATATGAAATAAACAATTTGCACCCATCTGTAGTAGAGTAATCTTTTTGGAGTAAAAGGAGCTCCAGTAGCATTTTTTTGAAAACTTTTGCTGAATAATTCAATGGCTGAAAGTAAATAATAATAATAAGAAAAAGAATACCATTCATTTACAATGCCCTTCATAATTCAATCATAACTAAAGGGCACATTACAGACTTTCATTTATGGGGATTTGCATACATTTCTGTCACGCAACACATTTTCTACACGGACCTCCCATTTCAGGGCACCATAACGTTTGGCACATGGCAATGGCAGGTCTAGAAGTAGGCGCTGAGGATCAACTCTAGTGATGCTCTGCCAAGCCTCTAAAGCAGCCATCTTCTGCTCCTGGTTGTCCCCTTAAGTTTTATCTTCAGAATATGGAAGGCCTGGTCAATTGGATTGAAATCAGGTGAGGGTAAGGATGTTCCTCCTGGCATTACAATCAATCTTTACTACAATTTGGGAGACAAGCGTCATCCCAACTGACTGGAAAATGTGACTTGTCATCCCTATCTCGAAAGCTAAGGGTGATTGCCTGGATTGCGGCAACTTCAGGGGGATTCCACTGCTCTCTGTGCTAGGTAAAGTCCTTGCTAGGGTCATCTTTAATAGGATCTGTGATCATTGCTCAGCTACCAGCGACCGGAGCAGTCTGCTTTTATGCTGAAGATGTCTACCATCGACCGCATCCTGGGACTGAGGGTTCTCATGGAGCGCAAACGCGAATATCAGCAGAGTTTCTTAACAGCATTTATCAATTTTTGTAAAGCATTCGATTCAAGCTGCCTGTGGGACGCCTTGAGATATTTACTGATTGCCCCTATGAAATCAATTTCATCTTCTAATCACATAGTCTTCAGTCTTAATAACTTTGTGGGTACTTTAAAGGTACCCATAACAGGGAGATCCTTTCACTTAAGCCTCTCTTTCTCGTCTTTTATGTTTTTATACTCTTTCAGTCCATTCCCTACCTCAAGGCCATTTTTTCCATTTACGTATCAGTTTGCCTTTGGCCCTTATTTAGTAGTGCAGTGTTTCCTAACCTCTCTGTTATCATGACCCAGTATTTCCCATGAACGTGTCTTCACGACATTTCAAGGTTTCCCCCTTGGATATGAAGTGTGATTGTCCATATTGGTGAATGGCACATGATCGTCAGAATGGTGGTATCAAACATAATCCTCGGAGCAGTAACCCACTGCATCCCACCACCATTATAAACAATAGTCATTCACAAGCCACCAGTGGCAGACCATGACCCACCCAGTGGTTTAGAATAATTGCAGTAGTAGGCTTGTATGTCTCTGTTAATTTAGGAACATCCTCTAAGTTTGGTTTATGATCGAGTGGGGGTCGACACCATTTGTGGGTTTTTAATTATAATGTTATTCGTGCTCATTTTTTAATTAAATTTACTGTACTATCATAGGTGCTAATATTTTTATTTTGAATTTTTGCATTTTTAAATAAAAGTGTATCACAAATATACTCTCTTCACTTGTCATTGGTCACTTATGTTCACTTTCCCAGAGAGTCGTTCTTCTTGGCGATTTGCACATCCATATTGACATTACTACTGTACATGTAAGCTGAGAAATGAATTCCTCTCCTTACTGGTCTGTTTTGACTTGGTGCAGCATGGTGATTTTCCCACCCTCTCTAATGGTCATATACTGGACCTGATCTGCACATCTGGCTTATCTGTCAGCAACACTTCTAACAGTGATTTGGGACTCTCTGACCATAAAGCAGTGCTTTTCACTGTCTCATTACCTCTACCTCCTCTTATCTGTAAACGTCAAATTTCTTTCCGAAACCTTAAAAATATCTGTCTCTCTGTTCTTGCTGGATCCATTTCTGAACTTTTTCTGTCTTGTTGACCACTATAACTCAGCCCTTCATTCAGCACTTGATAAAACAGCTCCTTTAAAACATAAGGAGGATTCCTTTTAAGCGTTCAGCTCCATGGTATAATTCAGAGTTACGATCTATGAAAGCAGCTGGCCGACACCTTGACAGAATGTCACGTAAGACTAGCCTCTCTGTTCACATCCAGGCTTTCTCTGACCATCAAAGGGCTTACAGGGATGCACTAACTGCAGCCAAGAACACACATTATGGCAGAATAATAGAAAGTGGCCATGAAAACCCAAGGGTTTTGGTCTCTGTGGTTAATAAATTACTTCAACCTGCATCTGGCCCAATTACCTTCTCTACTGAAGTCTGTGAAAAATTCCTCCACTTTTTCCGCAATAAAATTAAAGATTTAAATAATTCAACTAACATAAATCCATCATCCATTTATATCCTTCCCTGTTTTCTATTCAGCTCCTTTTCAAAATTTTCACCAGTCACATCGGCATTTGTTAATGACCTGCTTTGTAAGATTAGGCCAACTACTTGTGTACTGGACCCCATCCCCACCACACTTCTTAAATCCTGCCTTCATGCCATAATCCCGACTGTTATGACAATAATCAATACATCCCTAGACACTGGGTTTGTGCCAGCCACTTTTAAAATTGCTTCTGTAACCCCCATGTTAAAAAAGTCTGGTCTTGATGTTGATGATCTTAACAATTTTCGGCCTATTTCTCACTTACCTTTTCTGTCAAAAGCTTTTGAGCGTTGTGGAGACCAGCCCGGAGACAGACAGGCAGACACCGATGGTTTACAATCACATACACGTTTATTATACACTTCCACAACTATTTACAAAACCGCACAACTCAGTGCTCCTGCACCAAGCAGCCTCACTCCAGGCCTCTTCCAACAATGTCTCTCTCTCTGACCGCCTCCATTCCTCTCCTCCGAGCTCTGTCCTCTTTCACCTGACTCCAGCTGATGAATGGAGGGAGGCAGTCCCTTTTATGTCCACCCGGACGTGCTCCAGATGAGCTTCCTGTGGCACTTCCTGGTGTGGCGGAAGTGCCGCACGAGCACCTGGAAGCACTCTGGGTGTCCCTGGTAATCCTTCCACCAGCACCTCCGGGTGTGGCGGAAGTGCTGATGTCCAGGGCTTTTCAGACATCTGGGTTCCCCCTGGTAGTGACCATGGGCTCCTACAGGGTTGATCTTCCATGCTCTCTTCCTGTGGTGCCCATACCAACCAGGGTGGCTGCCCTCTCATGGTTCGGAGAAGGCGTAGTCCCTCTCCCGGTCCTTTCAGGCGTCCCGGCTGGGTACCGCCCCTAGCCGCTCGCCACAGCGTATTGTAGCCTCCCAGCTCACCAATTACTTAACCTCTAATAATTTGATGGAACCCTTTTGGTCTGAGTTCAGGGCACAGCACAGCTGTGAAACTGCTTTTCTTCCGGTAATCAATGATTTGCCTATGGCAGCAGACTCTGGACAAACCAGCATATTAATTCTGTTAGACCTCAGTGCAACATTTGACACTCGGGTCAGACATGACATTCTACTGTCCAGAATGGAAGACATGCTGGGTATCTCTGTCACTGTCCTCCAGTGGTTCAGGTCTCATCTGACTGATAGACAAGCGTTTGTTAGTCTTGGCAACAGCAGGTCCAGCTCAGTGCCAGTCACACAAGGAGTTCCTCAGGGCTCTGTCCTCGGTCCACTTCTCTTCTGTATTTATATGCGTCCCCTTGGCCATATTATTTGTAGCTATGGACTGGGTTATCATTTTTATTCAGATGACACTCAACTCTATTTCAATGTCAAAAGTGCAACTTCATCAGAGTTTTCTCAGCTCACAACTTGCCTCAGTGAAATTAAAACCTGGATGGAGCAGAACTCTCTAAAATTAAATTGCAACAAAACTGAACTCCTGCAAATTGGCACTGAAGCGCAACTTAAGAAAATCAGCTCCTTCGCAGTCACTCTTGACGGTGATCTCTTCAGACCTGAATCTTAGTGTAATTTTTGATTCCTCCCTTTATTATTCTGGCCACATAAACCACATTAAGAAACTTTCTTACTTTCACCTCCGTAACATATCCTGTGTTTGCTCCTTCCTCTCCTTTTCAAATGCCAAGAATCTTATCCCTGCTTTTATCACATCCCGCTTCGATTATTGTAACTTGCTGCTGGCAGGAGCCCCTTATAATCTTATATCACAGCTCCAGTTGATTCAAAACTCTGCTGCAGGAGTCCTTACATGAATTAGCAACAGCGAGCACATCACACCCATCCTGCTTCGCCTTCACTGGCTCCCTGTGTCTTACAGGATTGAATATAAAATTCTATTAATAACCTACAAAACTTTAAATGGCCTCACAATGGACTACATCAGTGACCTTCTAAATCTCTAGGCTCCTGTTCGCCTACTAAGGTCCTCTGCTTATGGGTGCTAACCTGCGCTCTATGGGTGACAGCAGGGCCTTCAGCTCCATAGCACCCAGACTTTGGAATGACATCCCGAAATTAATTAGATCAGCTGACTCTATTCATTCTTTTAAAAAACAACTTAAAACTCATCCTTTAGGAAGGCTTTTAACTTAACGTTCTGCCCTTTCTTTCATTTTACCTCTCTGTCCAGGTGTTCAGGATAATTTGTGTATCTGTTATATCACAAATTAGGTTATTTGTTATGCTTTTCTTTTAGCATTGAATTTAGTATTTTACTCTGGTTTATTGTTCTTTATTATATTTAATGCTTTGTTATCTGTTTCATTGTTCTATTCCGGAAAACATTTGTATCCAATGCTACATATACCTTGCTGTTTTTTCTAAGACTCTGTGAAGTGCCTTGAGCATGGGAAAGGTGCTATATAAATAAAATGTATTATTATTATTATTATCTTAAACATATCAATAAAATATTCATTTATTGACAGTGATGGTTCTCTACGACTTTCATATCATTTTTATAAGCTATTTGGTTCTTCCTACCTTCAGATACTCCAGTATGGAATTCTACCCAATATTTTTACTTCGTTTAATATGGGAAAACATTATATTTATTTGAATTAAACTTAATCTGACACTTTTCTTTCCAATTCTGAATTCTGACAAGGTATACATGTAAGGTTTTTCACCACTCTAGGGTATTGACTAATTTGCAAGTTTAATCAACATGTTTGTAACATCTTTATCTAAATTAAATTGCAATGTATTTATTTTTTTAACACCCTGCACATCTGTAGTAGACCTCAAGCGGAATGACCCTTCTGTAGAGGAAATATACTCTCGCTGTCAGAAGCCAAATTAGTCATCTGAGCTGAAAAAGTTCTCCTTGGCCTTAATTGGCCTCGATAGTTGTTTTATACTCCAGGTGAGGATCTGAATTTGCACCCTGAGAGCCAACTTGAATCGGCTTATGAAAGGAGTGCCATGTGTGTGAAGAGTACCTAGTTACATTAGTACTGTTAAAAGATTAACCAGTTAGATGCAGTGTGATAGATAATCACTTAGCTGTGGAGGATGAGTTTCTGTGAGAAGAAAGTATGGCAGAGCTCAAGTGGAATGAGCCTGCTGTGAAGAAAACACACCTATAAGCGACTGCGCTGAAGGGCGATTTAGTAGTACTGAGAGTGTCGCGGGTTGGTGTGGAGAGAGGATGTGCGCAGTAGGAGTAATGATTGGGCGAGCAGTGTGAAGGGGAGTGGTCAAGGCTGAAGGCTGAATATTGTGGACACGATGGAAAACTTTTTTTAATATAATTGAGAGATTTATTTATTTATTTATTAAGAAAGACTGCCCATTAAGGGGTCCATGGTGATGAGTGTTTTAGTTTAGTACGCTCAGACTTGTGGGGCGCAGGTGTGTGTGGCTTGGCAGCTGTAGGGTGTCAGTGGGGATACATTCACACGCGGATACAGTCAGCCCAGCCGGCTTCCTTATTAGCCCTCTGGGGATCGCAGTCAAGGCACCTATGCCCATATTTGTATAAACGGAATCTGGGTAGATCAAGAAAGAAAAGTGTGAAAAAGAACAAAATAGGAAAAAGTCCAGAGGTTAAAAGGGGAAAGAAGGAAAGATGAAGAAACAGGATTGTGACTGAGCCTGTGCTGAGCGGATAGGAGACAGGCAGGTGAGGAAAGCAGAACAGAAAGGAGAATGAAGGCTGAGGGATGGTGGCAGGAAAAAGGAGCAGGGCTCGTGAGGTTCTCACATATGCTGAGGAATGGTGGCGGAGACACGAGCAGGATTAAAATGGTCAACTACACCTGCTGGAGGATGCCCTCTCTTGTTGAGAAGAGCAAATAGCATAAGCAGTTTTAAAAAGAAGCAAAGAGGCTTGTAGTTATTTTAACCATAGATTTAACGTTTTATTTATTAATAGCACTTTATCCTTCACTAGAACACTTTTTTAATTAAGGACTACTAGGGGGCTTTGGCACCTGCTTGCTTCACTTGCCAACCTGCCGGGGTGCAGGTGCTGGTCGCCCACTATCTTGCAGCTGAGCCACTCAAATAGCATCGGGGCACCCCTCCATTATAGAAATGGATTGTATGTCAAGAGTTGGTATACAGAAGTGTATGCTGGGCGTGGAAGGAAGACGGGTTTGTCCTTAGTTATTACAGATAGAAAATCAGCTACTTGAGTACTTCACTACAGTTGTCCATTTGAAATACCAATGAATAATAAAACGTAGTTTCCCTTCAATCAATTATTGAGGTATTCACAGAACAGATGAATAATAAAATGTGAAACTTTAAAGGGGCAAGATAGATAGATAGATGTGAAGGGTACTATATAATAGATAGATACTTTATTAATCCCCAAGGGGAAATTCACAAGTACTTCTTATAAGCACTGTGTAAAGGCCATTCTTCCAGCGATCAGATTTAAACCAGATTTTTGATTTAGGCCAAGCTAGGCCTAAGGCCTCCTATTTGCCTAGAGTCGGACTTGTCTTAGGGTTTTTGGGGGTCTTTTTGCACAATTGACCTGTTTTGCTATTTCTGGTGCTAGAATCATAACACAGGGTTTATTAGCTAGAAAGACACACATAAAAATGGCAATCAGGCTTTGGTGTCAATACTTTTGCCGATTTCTGTTTCGATACCGCTACATTTCAGTTAGTGTATACATTATTGCAATTTATTTTATCTCATATCTAGTATTTGAATTTTTCGGTACTAATAATTAGTTTAGATTATGTTTTATGCATTTTATTGCTCTGTGGTCATTGGCATGAGCGATAATTAGTGGTTTTCAGATGCAATTATTGGTATGATGAAATAAAGTTATAAAGCACAGGATAGGAATTTTTCATATTAGGACGGAACATTTACAGTTTATTGTTAAGTTAATGGAACATTTCAATCATGTGAGGTTTTCATTACAACCTCGGTTATAATTTATTCCATTGTAAATGAGCAGCTACTAGCCTACTAGGGTACTGGCACTTGGACGAGACATTGACATTTGACGTGTACTCTAATAACGTGTAAGCCATGTTACTAAATTTTTATTTTTCATTCAATTTTATTCCTAAAAATGCCATCAAATTTTAAGTTGTGTCTAAACAACAGTGTACAGATTAAGTTTGGCAACAGTTTACAAAGGGTTCATATCATAGGCTCATCACCTCACTCGTTGAAGGGTACCCGGGCTGGTTTTGAGACCCAATCCAATCCTGGTTAAAAGTACCTTGAGTGTAGTATTATTATTATTATTATTATTATTATTGTTGTTGTTGTTGTTGTGGTTGTTATTATTATTGTTGTTGTTGTTTTTGTTATTTTTATTACAAGCAAAGAAACAGATGCTTATTTGAACTTTTCCTAAACAGAAAGGCCAAAACCATACCCCCCCAAAAAAAAATTACATAATAATACATAATAATAATAATAATAATAATTTGTACAATTGTTAGAATTATTAAAACAAGTGCAGGAAATGTAACTTTGAAACAAAAATATATTATTTAAATTTTGGAACACTGTATTAATTCCTGAGCGGAAATTATATTGTTACAGGACCTTTGGAGGTCAGAGTGCAGGGTCTACCATTGTACAGCACTCTTGAAGCAATTTTCAGTTTAAGGGCCTCACTCAAGGGCCCAACGGAGCAGGATCCCTTCTGGCAATACATATCCACATAGCAGTACAGGTTCTTAAATGGATACCAAAAAAGCCTTATGGTAAGACCTAACAAAGAGGTCTTAACTGACAAAGGCAAATTGGTATCAAAATATAATGTATTGTAAATGGATTTAAAGTTCAGAAGCAGAATTTAAACAAAACCTAAAATTTAAAAAAGAAAGTAAAACATCAGCCCTCAAAAACCAACAAAACACAGCAGGGTGCGATGAAGCCTTCTTAATGGATTCTCAACAATGTCTGGAAATTGAAAATGACGAGTCCACTACGACTCTCATTAGGTGTCCTTTCAATTTTCAGACCTCCCTTTTCAAACCTAACATTATTACTTTTTTTACTTTACATTTACTTACATTAAATTCCAACTGCCACAAATCTTTTAATATGGGAAGTGGCATCCTTCATATCTTCTATAACTCTGTGATGGCCAGTGCAGTTCACTTCTAGAGAGGCCCACCGAATCAACAAGCTAATAAAAAGGGCAGGCTCAGTTGTGGGACTCTGGACCCCCAGGAGTCATAGTAAAGGAGAGAATTAAAAGAAAACTGATTGACATTCTAAATAATGCTGCACATCCCCTGAAGACTTTTAGCCAACAAATTATTCAGCAGAATTGTGTCAAGAAATGTGACTTGAGGGGGGGGGGCTCCTTTATACCAATGGCAATACACCTGTATGGCGCCTCACTGAGACTGGGGCTGCCAAGTCATAAGTTTTCTTTCTTTTTAGTCATTCTGGTGTGTGTTCAGACCATAGTTTGTGCTTACATATGTACTGTATTTAGCTATTGTGAAAATGAATGGCCTTGAGACAAGGAAAAGGTTTGGAGAAGCCACCCGTAGACATAAATCCCGGCTACAAAAAGGCAAATTGGTTGTACAGTTGTGTACAGAGTTAAGTACAAAACAGAACTGAATACAAAGTGGAGGTTGTGCTTGCTTTTATGGCAGGTTGGCAGAAGTGATGTCATTAATGCCCGGAACCGAAAGTGACATCCTCCCTGGGGGAGGTTGAACAGAAGTGAGGTCATTGGGTTGAAACCGGAAGTGATATTGTCGGAACCAGGCAAAGTTTCCTGTGTTTGGTCTGTAGAGATAACAGAGAAAGGTTTAGTACACACCGCCACCCCCTGGCCTGGCGTGAAATTACCATCTGTTGGTCCTTTTAGCTGCCTTCCATGTGGATCTAATTATGTATTTATATAATATCTATCTATCTATTATATAGTGCCTTTCATATCTATTATATAGTGCCTTACATATCTATCTATCTATCTATCTGCCCAAGCTTATATGATATCCATACTGTGCAAATTGTTGCACATTCTATACACAAGTACATGTGTGCCCCTCCATTCAATGTCCAATGAATTCAGTGTAGCCAGGTGGTCTCCAGACACAATTCAATTCAGTTCAGTTCAGTTTATTTTTATGTAGCGCACTTTATTAAGTGAAGGTGCTGAGTGCTCACATAAATTGCAAGTATAGATTTTACAAATTATTAAATACAAAATTAGTACACATGAAGGTACAGATTTGTTAAAAGCTGAAAATGATTAACATAAAGGGAAACCAACAATATCTGACAATTAACTAATAGCTGAATTATGGCAATTTGACATTTGAGGAGAGAAAAACAAAAAGTGCAGTCAGGAGCATTGCTGGAGATAATAAACCGCTGGCGACTCCACAGTCAGTTGCAGTCACTGGCCTAGAGACCTCAGCCAATGAGCCCCCCACCTCCTGCTGGTCATTCTCCGGTGGACTCTATGCTGGGCCATCCAGTCTAATGACTGAATTGTTCCAGTCGATGATTTCAATGCTTCCAGTATCTGAGATGGCTTTTCCATGGATATTTAAAGCAATAGGAGGGACCTGAACACCATTTGGAGCTCCACAGAAAGGGGGCTGAAAACTGATTTCAGTTTTTGGTTTTTAATACATTTTTAAATGCTTTCACTTTGTCGATATGAGTGTAGATTAATGGGGAACAATATGGCAAATATATTCTTTTAAAATGAAATCTACAGCATGATAGAATATGCAGAAAGTGAAAGATTCTGAAAATTTTTTGAATCCACTGTATTTCATTCTTATCATGTGAAAAGTTTGTTTACTTCAGAAGGCTATGAAAACTAAAATAATAAGACAAGTAATGAAATAGAAAATTAGATTTAGTGACTACACTTCTGAAGTATGAGAAGTTTTGACACTAACCAAAAAGACCAGCAAATGTTGTCCATTAGGGCTGTAGGAGGCCAAAACAGCAGAGTGTCTAATCCACTGACTTGTATGAGCCTGTTATGGTGCACTGACAGCAGCTCCTCCACTCATACCAATGATGGCTGTTACGTGGGCTAAAATGAGTTCCGAGTACAATGACCAGAGTTTAATGTAAACGTGGAGGATAAGCCATGGCAGGTGCTAAAAGCAAACATGATTTTATTTTTAAAAAAGTGTCAGAAGGGAGGCCATCTACTGAGAATAACAAACTCAGTGCTCCATTTGTTAGTACATAATGGCTCCAGGTTTGCAGACAGCAGCACAGTAGTCATGCAGACTGTAATGTGTGAGAAAATAAATAACATTATTTGTTTATTTATTAAATTATTTTCTGAGCAACAGAGACCAGAACAAAACACAAGGAAAATGAATAGTTGTGGCAGCAAGGTATGCACTTGGATGAGCCAACAGTGTCCTGATAATGGACTGTGTGTCAGGCAGACCACAGCTTGTGGGACTCAAGGACTGTGTGAGCAACACTGGAGCACCACAAGGAACAGGCTTGTCTCCTCATCTCTTCACTCTGTACATCTCAGACTACAAATATAACAGCAGGTCAGGGCACTTGCAGAAATTCTCAGATGATTCTGCACTTATGGGGTGTATTGATAAGGGGGATGAGAGAGAGGAGAGGAGTCAGGGGGAGAACTTTGAGAACTGTCTGCAACTTAACATCAGCAAAACCAAAAAAGTGCTCATTGATTTTCACCTCAGCCATGAGCCTCTATGTCCAGTCACTATTCAAGGAGTGGATGTAGAGGTGGTCCACTCCTAAAAGTACATGGGGGTCCACATTAGTGAAAAGTTGGACTGGTCTCAGAACACAAAGGAACTATTTAAGAAATTGTAGATCAGGCTCTTCTGCCTTAGGTTACTGACTTCCTTTAATGTGGGAAGTGAAATCCTTCACATCTTCTATAACTCTCTGATGGCCAGTGTAATGTTTTATGCTGTGGTGTGCTGGACTGGTAACATCACATCAAGAGAGGCCCACCAAATAAACTAGCTGATACAAAGGTATTGAGCACACTCTGGACCCCCTGGAGGTCGTAGCAAAATAGAGAATGAAGACAAAACTGAGTGCCATTATGAACAATGCTGTACATCCACTCTGTGACACATCAACACTGAGGACTTTCAGCCAGAAGATTTATTCAGCAGAAAATGTCCCAGGAAATGGAGCTGGGGCTCCTTTATAACAACAGTATCTATCTATCTATCTATCTATCTATCTATCTATCTATCTATCTATCTATCTATCGTGACAGATGGCCGGCCCCACCGGGAGGACTAGAGAAGTAGGGGACCAGGAGAGGGGCAATTCCTTCCCCAGAACACAAGAGGGCGGCCATCCTGGATTGTGTGGGAGCCACGGAACTAGAAGGCTCAACCCTGTGGCGATCTGTGGCCACCGCCAGGGGGCATCTGAAGGACTAAGGAGCCTTGAACCGCAGCACTTCCGCCACACCAGGAAGTGCTGCCGAACCAGGAAGCACATACACCCGAAGTGCTTCCGGGTACCCGTGCAACACTTCTGCCACACCAGGAAGTGCTGCAGGGAGATCATCAGGGAGCAGGGTGCAGTATAAAAGGGGCCGTCTCCATTCAGGGAGCTGCAGTCGGGTGGAGGAGGATGGAGTGGAGAGGAGCTGGCAGAAGAAGGAAAGTAAAGGATTGAGTAATTGTTTGAGTTTATGATACTGAATTGTGTACTGTGTGTGCAGGAAAGAGAAATAAACCATATTTGTTGTGAACATCTGGTGCGTGTCTGTCTGTGTCTGGGCTATCTATCTATCTATCTATCTATCTATCTATCTATCTATCTATCTATCTATCATTACAGAAAAGTATATTGGTGGGTATACAAATCAACTTCATAAAACTGATCAGTTTAGTTTTATTTTCATTTTATATAGATTGTGGAGTTTTCCCTTAATTCAAATTCACATGAATAGAAATACAAATACAAATTGGTGATAACAGATTTCATACTCCTGCATACACACCCCAGTGTATTTTTAACATATTTAGTTGATGTCTTTATTCATGGCAACTTACAACTCTTGTGATACATGTGGTTACATTTCTTATTCCATTTTTCCCATTGGAGCACAGGTAGGTGAAGTAACTTGCTCATGGTCATTGTGGTGAGGTGCCTTAACGCTTCACCATAATATTAACAAAGTTAATGGTTTCATAGCTAACTACACTTTTTGTAAATAGTCAAAGGGTGCACTTACTACAACAACAACATTTATTTATATAGCACATTTTCAGACAAAAAAATGTAGCTCAAAGTGCTTTACAAAATGAAGAATAGAAAAATAGAAGACACAATAAAAAATAAACATAAGTCAACATTAATTAACATAGAATAAGTAAGGTCCGATGGCCAGGGTGGACAGAAAACTGTACCTTTTTTGCCATTCAGGGCAGCATGGAGTGGAAATGGACTCACAACAAAGGTGTCAATCTGTGCTGGAAAGGGCGCCAGGAGAGAAACTATCCCATCACAAACTAGCGGACACGTGTCCATCAATCTGACAAAGGGCCACTATGGAAGACAGGCATGTGTCAGAGATGCTGGCAGAAATATGCTGGCTGCAAAGGTGCCGGAAGGTGAGGAAGAGGTACTGCGGCAGCCACAGGGCTGCATCGTCAGGCAGTGCTGCAGAGCAGGGTTGCCTAATTCCTAAAAAAAAAATTATTGCTCGAGGATGGCTTAAAAATAGCAAATTTGCCGCAAAAAAGTAGCCCAAAACCTGAGGTACACCAAATGACACACCAGAAAGTGAGTGTTTGGGTGGTGTCAGAGCGAAATGGTTTGGTACGTAACGTCAAAGCCCGAGTGGTTTCCCTCTCCATCACACAATGGACTGGGTGTACCTCTTAAACATTTTACAACAGTAAAGAACATATTCAGTTGTGAGTAGCTGGGGAAAGGGTGCCAGATGGATGAAACACATTCATTGGAGGGGGGTTTGATAACCCTAAATACTGTATTTTTTTTTAAAGTAGCCCAAAAAAACACAACCCGTTAAAGCCCATTGTTTCCCAAGGACAACGATCAAAAATAGCCCAACTGGGTGATAAAATTGTAGACCAGGTGAGCTTGCGGGTGCACGTGCAGAAACTTCTGAAAACTTATAGTGAGTTCCCATAGGACGATAGGGTGTAGGGTTAGCTCCACTGTGGGATGGCGATTGGAGGAACCCACACAGAGTCTGCAGAGGTTGGTTCCCTAGAACCTGGTGGTAATATAAAATGTCATCGTAACCAGGTTTCCATCCAAGGAGTTTTTGCGAAAAAATATTTAGCGCTTCAAATTTTAGCTGATGGAAATGCTAATTATCGATAAAATGTTGTACATGTCGACATAATATTTTTCCGTTTAACTTTAGTGCATAAATTCCATATCGATACTTCAGATGTCGCAAAAACTACATTGGAAACACGTTTTGTTGGAAAAAAAGGGCTTTAACGCAAATAAATGTGTCACATGATACATTTTCATCACGTGCAATCAAAACGAGAATAGCGGAGCGGTTCGCATGGTCTGATGAAGAGACTCGTTATTTCTCGTGATGAGCCAATGCAGTAGCGGATAGGCTGGGTCTCCTGCTACTAAAAGGGGTACCTGAACTCCCTCCACATCAACTGTAGCCTTGGGGTGTCTCTCAGGATGTCTAAATAATACAAAAACCGCAAAGGTAATTTACTGTGCCAGTCAAAATATTTAATAAACCGTGTGTTTCATTATCTAAACATTTTTTTCTTATTATTAAATGGCAGATGTTTTAGCATATATGAGAAATTCTCTCATTAATATTAACTTTAGTTTTTTTTTGATTAAACGTCGTTATTTTGTATTAATTCAAATTTCAGTTTTAATTAAAAACCTTAAGGGAAGCAGGTTACAGTACTAATTCAGTTGTTATCGCACTGAGAAGGGATGTTGAAAGGTGGGCTCAACTGTACAGATCCGATGCTGCAAACACAGCTGCATCATGGGCACTTCCAGGAGTGCCAACGCAAATGTCTCGTATCATGCACCTGTCATCAATAAGGGCCTGGAGAACAATGGATGGCCATCCTTTGCGATTAATGTAATCGCGGTAGCCTTCCGCCGGGGTAAGAATAGGCACCTGCGTGCCATCCAGCGCACCGTAAATCTGTGGCACATGATGCACCAAGGAATTGCGGTATGCAATTTCATTGGCCTCCGCTACAGTCGGAAGTCTGATATAACGGCGCATTAATTTTTCTTTAATAGCGGTGCACACAGCATATACACATCGATGGACGGTAGTTTTACTAACCCTGAAAGTTTCTCCAACTACTCTATGCTCGGCGCAGGTTGCCAGCTTGTAAAGGGCGATGGCAATCCGCTTTTGGGTTGGAACCGGTGATCGGTGGCAACCTGTGATGGGCGCAACATCAGGACTAATGAATCCACACAACATCTCAAACGTCGGCCGTGTCATTCTAAAATGATGCAGCCAGAGATTTTCTGTGAAGTGTCTCTCCACCACCTCCTCCCAGAAGGTCTTATTCCGTCGTCTCTACCATACCCGTGGGTTTCGTCGCACTGGGGTACTTTCTTCGAGCTCTAGGGCTATCGGACAGGCAACTGCTTCATTCTGCTGTCGTCTTCGGATATTATGTACAATTCCAATTATTTGTGAAACTAAAATAACAGTAAGCTGGCAAATTTCAAAAAACTGTCTAAATAATCTCTCTATTTCTTTGTTTCTTTGTTTAGTGGAGGGGGTGTAACGTGGAAAACAAAAGGTAGATAATTTGCGACATACACAAACTTATGTATGGAAACGGCTCAAGGGTAGATTTTTTTCGCGATACAACAAAACTTATGCAACAGTTCGTTTTGGGGGGGGTGACGTCATCACGCACACCAGTTTATCGATAAAAAGCCAGTTGGATGGAAACAGGCTGCAAATTTCGCACAATTTTTTTACGTATATTCTGTTTGTCGATAACTAAACGTTGCAAAAATCTGGATGGAAACTTGGCTATAGATGCTGGGGGAATCTTGTCCTCATGCCGATCCAGAATACAGATCATTTAGAGGTGTAGAGTGAACCTCCGATTGAAATCAGTGCCGTGAAAGGAGTAGATATTTGGCAAATGTTTTTATGGATATTTTTTCCTCCTTCCTGGACTGAATTATTTGTGGAAGGAACAGACCTTTATTTCTTTTCTTTTTGTGGCCTTTTATTTTTGACTGCAGAACATACATTGCAGGACTTATAAATATTTGTAGACAGTCCTTTTTTTTGCATGCAGTTATTTTTGCAGTGTGTGTGTGTCAATATAGGACTGTGCAATAGTCATTTTTGCATGACACCTATTTTTGTCGATTATCGTTTTTAAGTTTGCATCCATTTTTGTAATAAAGTACAGTACCGTTTGCACCTTTTCCAACTGTCAGTTGTCACACACATGCGCTTAGGAGGCAGCCAACAAGCCCTAAGGTGATTGATATTACAAGAGATAAAGGGTTGATTGCATGTACTATTGCCTCTCTCTCTCCATCAACAGAGTCAAAGAAGAAAAACCATAACTCACCCACCCTACGTCAGAGGGCTATTGAATATCTAAAATGATCTACAGTCGCTACTAATGACAAATCATGATTCCATAAATCTTGACTCCATAATTAATATTATAAAGTGTTTAATAAAGTTTCACAAAGATGTGCCAAATAGTTTAATTGGTGTCAGAATAATCTTTATATGCCGGTGTGTCCAGTGGTTCCATCCAAGGCAGGTTCTGACCTCAGTTTAACGAAAACAAGTAAGATTATTAAGGGAGATAGACTGACGAAATTAATGGAGTTTAGGAGTCTTAAAGAAGTGTAAACACAAAGCATTTCTGATGCACTATTAAAGATAAAACATTGCAAGATCAGATGTAAATAAACCGTGGGAACAATTTTTCACAGAAAATACAGTAGCTTTATATACCTCTCCCACTTAAGAAAAGAAAACTAATTTTCCAGAGTTACTTTCAAATTGTAATTGAGTAGAGATTATAGTTAAATTGATTTGGAAAGAATCTATTACACAGCACACAAGTGAATAATGTAATAAATTAAAGATCCTTTGAAGGCATTTTTCGGAAGATGAAAGACTCTTCAACGCATTAAATTTAAATTCATTTACTGCATTTTAGTATGCTGCTGTTTAATGGTTTAATTGGTTATTACCAACAGATATAAAGATACAACTTTAAATCTGTTTATTTGTAATGCTGTGGCATCCATTTAAGGCGGACTGCGGTGTTCTTGACAGACTTCACCACACTGCAATTGTTAACTGTTAATGGTGAACGGTCAAACTTCGAAACCACTTGGTGGGAGCTGAAGCCTATCTCATGGCATAGGGAACACTACACTCTATATACTTCCATGTAAAATTCTGTAAATGTATTTATTTATTTATTTTTATTGTATATTCATGAGTTACTAATGGTTTTGATGAATATTTCATCAGGAAAAATCTAACAAATCTGTTTATCTTGGTAATGGCAAATGCCGTTTTGATTTACGGCATTTCAATGTTTGATTTATTTCACTTCCTGCTGTCTATTGTAGTCACTCCTGTCATTTTCAAATCAAGCCTCACTCTAAAATCGGCCCTGACTGCTGTGTAAATTATGAGAAGTGCAGATTTGAAATTAGCATTTCATGGGGTGTTTGAGGAGCTGGTGGCAGACAACAGGCTCTGTGGGCAGATGCATGGAAAATGTAGTGAGCTCGTCTGTAGCTATTAAATTAGTCTTTATATAGTTGTCAACAGAAGAAATGTCTCCACACCCCATTACGGTCATTTACTTGTAGACAAAAATCAAATAAAACAAAGACTGTTCTGTTTTGGTTATATTGTCAACATCATTCAGCTTAAAGTGGTATCTTATTTTTAAACAACATTTTCTTTTTCCTCTTCATCCTCTCCTATTTCTTTGTAGGGACGATGTGGTTGATCAACCTTCTCCAAACAGCTCCGTCCTGCACCTCCTTGCCAGTCTGACCCTTTTCCTTCAGATCTTCTTTTACTTTGTCCATTTGCCTCCGCTTTGGCCTCCATCGCTTTCTCTTCCCCTGCACTTCCATTCCCATCACTCTTTTGCCCACTTGTTCATTGTCTTTCCTCATCACATGTCCATACCACTTCAACCTACTTTCCAGTACTTTCTTAAATATTCTCTACCACTTTGTTGAACCTCAGATTATCTCATGTCTTATTCTCTCCTATTTTGTAACTTTCCACATTCTCATTTCTGCCACATCCAACTTCTTCTCTTGCGCTCCCTTTATTGCCCATGGCTCAGCTCCACACATCATTGCTGGTCTGTCTTAAAAACCTGACCTTTAACCTTCACCTTAATTCTTCGATCACACAATACTCCTGATACCTTCTTCCAATTGTTTCATCCACGGTTTATTCTGTTAGTTATCTGTGCATCGAATTTTCTATGTCGGTGTCTACCACTGATTCTAGATTTTTAAATTTGTCCACTCTTTTCAGTAGCTCTCGCTGCAGACGAACTTCTGAATCCTGATCATCATTAAATCTCAGATCTTCTGTCTTCTTCTTCCTATTTATCTTCAACCCTCTATCTTCCAAAGCCCTTCTCCATTCTTCTTTCCTCTCCAACTCCTCTTTTCTGGTGCTACACAACACAAATGCCTTCAGCAAAAAGCCCACACCAGGAGAATTGGACTTTTAATCTATGAATCAACACATCCATGACCAGATCAAAGAGGTAAGGACTGTAAGAAGATCCCTGGTGCAGACCTTCTTTAACTGGGGTCTCGTCTGTTACCATAACACTGCTTTTAACCTGAGTCCTCACTCCCTCATACATATTCTGGGCAATCCTCACACACTTACTTGGTCCACCTTTCTCTCTCATGCACCTCTTGATGTGGTAGTCTATGGTAACCTCCAAATCTATGAACACCATTTCTGTTTTTCTCAATGCTTCTCTATGAGTGGTCTCAATGCAATGATTGTATCAGTTCTTTTTCTCCCTGACATAAAACTAAACCGCTTCTCCCCTGTGGTGGTCTTTACCCTAAGTCTTCTCTCTATAACCCTTTCTCATAGAACAAATACATTTTTTTCTATAGCACATTATCAATCTTTATTTCTTTATTTATCCACATCACTTATTTTTCATGCTTGGACTTTGAGCTTGAAGAACTTGCACTACACTATGAGGGCATAATTGATTTCTGAAGAGAGAAAGTTTGGGAGCATATGCTGATACCTACTCTATATTGTATTGCTAGCACTGTGTACATGGTTATTTTAAGTGGTTCACTATCCTTAACACTAGAATTACCATAGCCTACGAAAAAACCCGTAGATCCGTCCCACCTTAAAACGCTTCTCACCTCTCTGTCAGCGTCTTTTGTCCTTTAACACTAGAATTACCAGAGCCTACGAAAAAACTTATACATCCGTCCCACATTAAATCACTTCTTAAATCCGCTCGCACCTCTCTGCCAGCGTCTTTTGTCCTCTAAATGTGTAGATAAAGACAAGCTTCAAGCAGCCGGCTATTCCATTCCACCACCGACTTAGAACATGCATGAACTTCTCCCAGCTCATGCCTTGATTGATTATCTGGGAGTGAAGTGGAGTTTTAGAGTGAAAATAATAGATCATTATTTGGAACAGTAAACACATTTTTAAAACAGAAACGTTTTTCATATTCTAGTAGTAAATGACAAAATGTAGGCATAAACTATATAATGTATGAAGCCTGAATTCCAAATATCAAAGAAACACTTTCACAAAAGGTTAAAATATAACAGAATAAATGCACTTTTATTCAAAAATATAACTGCAGAAAAACAACCCGCGTTTACCTGCGACATTGACATGCGTTCGTTATCACAGTTTTGGTGCCGCAACAGTATCAGCCATTGACTGGTAGTCAAAGCTTTCCGGGTTCGATCCCGGGCGAGTTCGTTTTGAGAACTGGGCTGCTCGTATTCTTGCTATTTTAGAATAAAAACTTACATTTGATTCCAGTCTGTAACAGCCAGTGTAATTTATGATACTTGTAAAGGTTAGCTTTGGTTTTTTTATTCTGTTATTTTCTCAGCCGTGTTCACGATCCCAACTCCCCATACCAAACACCCCCCCACCGCCACCACCGAATTTGACACTGCTGTTTTCACATAGACGTGCTATAACAGAGGTAAGCTCAAATCATGACTACGGTTCTGCATTGGATCAAGAATGCATTTTTGCCATCGCTGTACTTTGTATATGTACATGGGAAGCTCTGCACTTGTGACTTTATGCGGCAAATAGAAAAATAACATTAGATCTGGCTTTTATGTAAGTAACATATAAATGTTAATGTTTTGGGCACATGCCCCATCCTTTGTATGTATGATCTACAGCGTAAAGTCACAAGTGCAGAGCTTCTTTTTGACACACACTGGTCAAGAACAGGCCATTCAGCCCAACAAAGCTCACCAGTCCTATCCATTTAATTCTTCTAAAATAACATCAGGTTGAGTTTTGAAAGTCCCTAAAGTCTTACTGTTTACCACACTACTTGGTAGCTTATTACAAGTGTCAATCGTTCTTTATGTAAAGTAACACTTCTTAATATTTCTGCAAAATTTATCCTTACCAATTTTCCAACTATATCCCCATGTTCTAAATTAACTCATTTTAAAGTCACCATCTCAATCCACTGGACTAATTCCCTTTATAATTTCAAACACTTCAATCAGGTCTCCTCTTAATCTTCTTTTTCTTAAACTGTAAAAGCTCAGCTCTTTTAATGTTTCCTCATAATTCAACCCCTATAGCCCTGGAATCAGCCTAGTCGCTCTTCTCTGGACCTTTTCCAGTGCTGCTATGTCCTTTTTGAAGCCTGGAGACCAAAACTGCACACAGGACTCCAGATGAGGCCTCACCAGTGTGTTATAAAGCTTGAGCAGAACCTCCTGTAACTTGTACTGCACACATCAAGGCGCTATATAACCTAACATTCTGTTTGCCTTCTTAATGGCTTCTGAACACTGTCTGGAAGTCGAAAGCTTAGAGTCCACTATGACTCCTAAATCCTTCTCATAAGGTGTACTCTTGATTTTTTGACCGCCCATTGTGTATTCAAACCTCACATTTTTACTTCCTATGTATAATTCTTTACATTTACTGACATTAAATGTCACCTGCCACAAATCTGCTGAAGCCATTATGCTATCCAAGTCCTTCTGTAATGATATAACGGATTCCAAATTATCAAATAATATTATGTGATATTAGATGATATCACAATACAGTTTGGATTTGTTCAGAATCCTGGAGACCTCGGCTATCAAGCTGCCTCACCCTATTGGCCATTCCACAGCTGGGCCAGCCAATCCGATGAAAGGATCCTCTACCCGATGATACCTGTGATTCTGCATCAGAGATGACTTTACCTTAGGCAGGCAAAACAACTTGGCAAGTGGGCAGTGGCACCAAGTGCCACATTTGAGTACCAAGAAGAGAAACAGAATAGGTGAAGGTTAGTAACAAATTATAATGATCATATTGCTTGTTTTAGTGCTAATGACCAAGTGAGCAGGTGGACCTCCTTGTGTGGAGCTGCAGATGTGCTGGTTTCTTGGCTGTATCCCTTCCCTTCCATCGCTACTCTGTAATGGCTCTTCTATGTTTCTCGTGTCCTGCCTGCACACTGGCTCTGCTTCACACAGCTCACCTGGCCTCAGTGACAACTTCATCTGCCAAACTTCTTCCCAGCTCCACGAGCTGGAATCTCTGCCAGCATCCACACACCTAGGCCAATGGACCTTAGCTAAGGAGTAGCATTAGTGGAGCTGCAATGATGCTGCCATCCGCACTCCTAGTCCCAGATCTCAATCTTGAGAATCTCCAGCAACTCCTTAGAATGACCGCTCTGCACTTCACTAAATCTAGTTATTACTCTCATCCTAGTCCTGACACTATTGTAGCTCTGGCGCTGAGTGCCAGAGTGGATCATTTGATCTTTACACATTTGTTGTAGGTGGCTTGTTACCTTTAAAAAGGACAGCTCACCACTGCTACACTAGAAGGAATTCTGTTTGCATCTTTGCAGGCTTGCCATTTTAATAGGCACCCCTATTGCTGGCTCTGAAGCTGCTCATTTGCATTATGGAAAGCAAGCTCATAATATGGGTCGTTTCAATATCTTAATACATTTTGGAATATATAATCTTACATTAAAAATAACAAACATTTGAACCCAGCAGGACAGTTTTCAGCCTAGCCGTGTAGCTGTTCTGATAGATGGCCGAGTGTTCATCCCGGCCAATACCCCCACGCCTCCAGGTGGAGCCCTTCTTGCAGCATGGAGGTGCCCCGAATGCCAGCAGGGAATTATAGACGTTGGAGTTTTCCTTTACAGCCCTGCTGGATAACATGGGGGCCGCTAAAAGGCGCTGCAGGGAGGAGCAGTGATTATTTTCCCTACACCCCGGAAGTATGTCCGAGTCACATGGACAAAGGGAAATACATGCTTCTGGGGTAAAGAAGAAGGATTTTTATCTGACCCAGAAGTGTTCCTAGTCGCGTGGACAAAGAGGGCGAAACACTTCCGGGACAAGGACTATAAAAGACTAAGAGAGACACCAGAGCGTTGAGCTGAGCTGGGTGGAAGGATGGCAACATGTCCGGGAGTGGTGTAGAGTTTATTATTGTGTATTGTAATTGATTGTATGAGTATTGTGGAAAGGAGGATGTTTTGTGGACTGTGCATTATTAATAAAGTCAATATTTGGACTTTTACTTGGTGTCTGATGTTTGATTGGAGGGTTCAAGGGAGCGATAGCGCCCCCCAATCTGTCACAGTGGCGTAGTTGGCAGGATTCTCTGGCCGTCCTTTTGGCAGAGGACCTGTACAAAAATTTTCTGTGGGCAGAGAACCCTAAGACGACAGCGTCAGGTCACACAACAACATCGCCAGAACCCACGTTTACCAAGTCTATTATGGGAAAGAAGAGGGGTAAGCAGAGCAGCAGCATCGGCGGAGGTTCCATGCTCGTCACAGTGGACGCTCGGGATGAGCTGAAGAACGACTGCATGAGTCAGGAAAGGCCTCCGGAGAAGGACGACTGCCAAGAGGTATGTGCCAGAGATTCTATTACTAACATCTTTAAAATATCCCATTTTGTTCTGTGCACATACCTCAAGGAAGATCCTCCGGAGGTCCTGCAGGATGGAGCAAACAAACCCGACGAAGGGGCTAAGTTCTTGGTCCAGCAGACGAGCCAGAGGGACTTCCGCATGTCGGCAGCCGGCAAGGGACATGTGACCCAACCCGAAGCATTGTGGGAAGGAGGAGGTCCATGTCCTACTGCTTACAGCTGTGCCCTAGAAAAGACGGACTCAGACATTCCGAAGGGGAAGGGGCAGGCGAGCGAAGCACCGGTCACCCCACGAAAAGATAAGGAGGGCCGGGAAATGGCTGATCGATTCGCCGACAAATTGACACAGGCGGATTGCAGTCAGCCAAAGATGGCGGCCCGGTCCTCCGATAAAAACTCCAAATCCCAGGAGCCTCTATGAGACCCGTCAGAGCACGTGCCAACAGCGGACATGCTCATTGGCTCCCGGCCGGTAAGTAGGCAGAAGGAAGAAGTAAGCCTATCTCCGGCCGAATTAATTAACTCTTTCGACGTGCGGGAACTCGAGAAACTGATCAAGCCCGTGCGAGGTATTTTACAGATAACTGCGATCAAGAAGATAGTCGGAGACCTGGGAGCGACGGCCGAAGCGCCAATAAAGAAGGTGGAGGGGTACCTGAGGCGATTTGGTTGGGAGCTTCCAGTATTAAAAAATGCATTGGTACAGGTAAGCGAGACCCGTATAGTATGTAATAGAGGGTCGCAGAGTGAACCGGGCCCGCGATTAATCAGTAGCGGGTGCCAATCCTCTGGGAACCCTACAAGGGAGTCGGAAACTATGACCGAGTGGGCGGGGGAAGACCCGATTGAACCGGAGCAGCTGGATAGTGCTGTCTTCTGGAACGATGCGGATCTAAAGACGCCGCCACCGGTCGTTTATAAATCAAAAGGGGTTCAAACAGGAAAAGGGCTCTCTTTAACTAATAGAGAGACCCAAACTGTGGACAAGCCCCAGATTAAGAAGGAGATCTCAAAAGAGAAACCGGGGTCTCCTAACAAAGCAGTAAAGGGAGTTGAGAGCACAAAGGCGGCGCTGGAATTCTCCCCAGCGGGGAAAGGAGCGGAGTCAGCATTTCCCAACTGCTTTCAGTTCCGCAGAGGGAGAGTAGCAGGAGAAAGGAGGCAGTGTTATAATTGCCGACGGCCGGGCCATGTCTACCTAAACTGTCCTTGGAGAAGGGGGGATGAAGTGTCTTACTGTTATGATGTTCCCCCTAGGTTCTCCAGGGACTACCATACACGGAATGATGAAGGTCCGACTGGAATATCCTCCTGGAGGAAGACATCCCTCTCGGGGCTGGCCGCTCAGAATCTCGATTCTTCGCTGGGGGGAAAGTACTGTGATAGATGGCCGACCATTCATCCCAGCCAATACCCCCACGCTACCAGGTGGAGCCCTCCCTGCAGCATGGAGGTGCCCTGAATGCCAGCAGGGAATTATGGACATTGGAGTTTTCCTTTACAGCCCTGCTGGATACCATGGGGGCCGCTAGAAGGCGCTGCAGGGAGGAGTATGTCTATTTTCCCTACACCCCGGAAGTACGTCCGAGTCACATGGACAAGGGGAATGACGTGCTTTCTGGGTAAAGAAAAAGGATTTTTATCTGACCCGGAAGTGTACCTAGTCACGTGGACAGAGAGGGCGAAACACTTCCGGGACAAGGACTATAAAAGACAGAGAGACACCAGAGCATTGAGCTGAGCTGGGTGGTAGGGTGGCAACTCGTCTGGGAATGGTGGAGAGTTTTATTATTGTGTATTGTGATTGATTGTATGAGTATTGTGGAGAGGAGGGTGCTTTGTGCACTGTGCATTATTAATAAAGTCAATATTTGGACTTTTACTTGGTGTCTGACGTTTGATTGGAGGGTTCAAGGGAGCGATAGCGCCCCCCAATCTGTCACACGGTATATACCCGAAAGGTCGGAATAACAAACCACCTTCATATTGTCATAAACCTTCTGGCCTTAATAACGGCCTATGCATATCTGTTAAACTGTTAAACTACGCTACTGTTACACTACCCTACTCTCTAAATCTTACAGTCTGCTGCTGTAGAGGCATATTCCTGAAAGGCCAGTACACCTCTTTTCCATCATAACCTGGCTGAGTGAAATACTGGCTTTGGCTATATGAAACTACTTCTTCTTCTTTTGGCTGCTCCCGTTAGGGGAAGCCACAGTGGATCATCTTGTTCCATATCTTCCTGTCTTCTGCATCTTGCTCTGTTACAACCTTCAACTGCCTGTCTTCTCTCACCACATCCATAAACCTTCTCTTAACATCCTTTCAGTCGGGAGCTCAGAACTGAATTGAATCAAAACAGGCAGGAAGGGGCGGGACCGGGGGGGATAATGGAAGTGACGTCAGTGGTGGAACAGCCATCAATCATCTTTTCCGCACAGGGAGGAAGAAAAAATGAATTAACACACAGCGCCATCCTCTGGTTCGCTGTGTGATTACCATCACCAGTGCCCTTAAGCTGCCTCCTATGCGTCGTACAGCCACCCTAACCCAATACAGACAAGTTTGCCACACAACACACGCTTTTATTTACAGATGGGAGCACTTTCTGTGCTCCCCACAGCACAGTAAATAGCCACAGTAGTACAGCAAAGTAAACAAAGTCCCTTCTCTTTGCTGGTCCTTCCGCCTCCACTCCTCTTCAGTGATCTTCATTCACCTCCTCCTGACTCTGGTTCCTCAAATGGAGTGAGGCGGCTGCTTTTATTCAGCTCATCACGGTTAGCTGGAATCACTCCCAGGTGTGGTGGTAGTCAAGTATCGGGCTCTGCAGCTCCCCCTGACGGCCCCCATGGAACCCAAATGGGCTGCAGCAAAATCCAGCTCCCAGCGTGCCCTGCGGGAATCCGTGGTGCCACAGCTGCCCAGGAGGGCCGCCCTTTAGTGTCCCAGGGGAGGTAGTGCTTTGCAGGTGCTCTTTCCCCAGTTGGTGTCCTGGCCAGTTAATGGCCGAGTTCACCCGTCACAGCGTGCACACATGTCAGTCCTTATAATGAAAAGAAGAAGAATTATGAAAACTGTGAGACTGAATGTGATACAGCTTGTTCCTCAGCATCTATCTGTTGTTAGAAGATTGTGGCTTATCATCATGTTATCATATAACTAGCTGTCCCCTGTGGCTTCGCCCGCATAGTAGTGAAACAGGACAGTGATGAGGGCTCCGCCTGGCTCCCCACTCCTGACATCACGCTTCCCCCTCCCCTTGGCCTGCAGCCTCTGTCTCGGATTACCGTGAATATATCACTTCTGCAAGCAAACTATGATTCTTAGTGCGATGAGAGAAGTCGCAAAATCAACCGGAATGTTGAAGCAAATTCTAGAAAAAAGACAATCTAATTCTGTTAAGTAGTTCTCTCATTCGCTAACTAAGCAGAGGTAAGGTACACGCCCCGAGACTGGCGCGTGAGTGAGGAGGGCCTCGCCCCACTGCATCTCTCTCGAATTCGCACAAATAAAGTGTGATGAGAGAAGTCACAAAATCAACCAGAAAGTTCAGGCAAAATATAGAAAAAAACCCAATCTAAATCTGTGAAGTACTTGTCTCATTCACTATCTAAGCGGCGGCAAGGTACACTCCAAAATGTAACAAGAGGTAGACCGACTCGAACGGAGGCTGGTGTGTTAGTAACACCCCCTCGCCGAGGCCCGCTGCATGTCTCTCGGATTCGAGCAAATAAAACGGTACCGCAAGCGAGCTATAATGCATAGCATGCTGAGATAAGTTGTAAAATCAACCGGAATGTTTAAGCAAATTACAGAAAAAAACCTGATCTAAATCCGTTAAGTAGTTCTCTCGTTCTCTAACTAAGTGGAGGTAAGGTACATGCCCCGAGGCTAGCATTTGAGTGAGGCAGGCCTCACCCCACTCCCCTCGGCCCACTGTGTCTCTCTAGTATTCGTGCAAATAAATTGGTACCACAAGTGAACTATGATTCTTAGCATGATAAGAGAAGACACAAAATCAACTGGAATGTTCAAACAAATTATAGAAAAAAACTCGATCTAAATCCGTTAAGTAATTCTCTCGTTCGCTAGCTAAGCGGAAGCAAGGTATGCTCCAACACATGACGAGAGGTAGACTGACTCGAACAGAGGCTGGTGTGTTAGTGAGGAGGGCCCCGAGGCCCACTGCATGTCTTTCGGATTCGAGCAAATAAATTGGTACCGCAAGTGAGCTATAATACATAGCACGCTGAGATAAGTTGTAAAATCAACCGGAATGTTCAAGCAAATTACAGAAAAAAACCTGATCTAAATCCGTTAAGTAGTTCTCTCGTTCTCTAACTAAGTGGAGGTAAGGTACATGCCCCGAGGCTAGCATTTGAGTGAGGCAGGCCTCACCCCACTCCCCTCGGCCCACTGTGTCTCTCTAGTATTCGTGCAAATAAATTGGTACCACAAGTGAACTATGATTCTTAGCATGATAAGAGAAGACACAAAATCAACTGGAATGTTCAAACAAATTATAGAAAAAAACTCGATCTAAATCCGTTAAGTAATTCTCTCGTTCGCTAGCTAAGCGGAAGCAAGGTATGCTCCAACACATGACGAGAGGTAGACTGACTCGAACAGAGGCTGGTGTGTTAGTGAGGAGGGCCCCGAGGCCCACTGCATGTCTTTCGGATTCGAGCAAATAAATTGGTACCGCAAGTGAGCTATAATACATAGCACGCTGAGATAAGTTGTAAAATCAACCGGAATGTTCAAGCAAATTACAGAAAAAAACCTGATCTAAATCCGTTAAGTAGTTCTCTCGTTCTCTAACTAAGCGGAGGTAAGGTACACGCCCCGAGGCTAGCATTTGAGTGAGGCGGGCCTCACCCCACTCCCCTCGGCCCACTGTGTCTCTCTAGGATTCGTGCAAATAAATTGGTACCACAAGTGAACTATGATTCTTAGCATGATAAGAGAAGACACAAAATCAACTGGAATGTTCAAACAAATTATAGAAAAAAACTCGATCTAAATCCGTTAAGTAATTCTCTCGTTCGCTAGCTAAGCGGAAGCAAGGTATGCTCCAACACATGACGAGAGGTAGACCGACTCGAACAGAGGCTGGTGTGTTAGTGAGGAGGGCCCCGAGGCCCACTGCATGTCTTTCGGATTCGAGCAAATAAATTGGTACCGCAAGTGAGCTATAATACATAGCACGCTGAGAGAAGTCGCAAAATCAACCAGAATGTTCAAGCAAATTATAGAAAAAAACCTGATCTAAATCAGTTAAGTAGTTCTCTAGTTCATTAGCTAAACGGAGGTACGCTCCAACATGTGGCGAGAGGTAGACCGACTTGAACGGAGGCTGGTGCTTTAATAAGGAGGGCCCCACCCCCCTCGCAGTGGCCCGCTGCGTGTCTCTCGGATTTGCGAAAATAAATCGGTACAGCAAGCGAACTTTGATACATAGAGCAATGAGAGAATTCGCAAAATCAACTGGAATATTCAAGCAAATTACAGAAAAAAAAACCAATCTAAATCTGTTAAGTAGTTCTCTCGTGAAAAGCAGACAGACATACAGATAGACAGTCGTTGAATTTTATATAGAGAGAAAATTTGACTTTTATAAATCAAAATTGCTGTTTTTCAAAATTGTGGAAAATTGCTGGCTGCAGTGCCAAAGAGTTAAAGTTTAGGGTCTGTGTGAAAAGAAAAGCAACTTTTCCGATGGTATAGCAAGGATAAAAAAAAATGACATGGTGAGAACGTTTAATAATCATGGGGCAGGAATTGAACTCTGCCTTTATGAGCTGTGAGGCAATAGTGCTGTGCCTTTCATTTCTCTCTAGTGGATTGCTATTGATTATTCATCTAGTTTGAAGCATGCATATATTTGTCAATGAAAAGACATGTGCAGTTCTGTTGACCTTAACATTGTCCCTGTGTCCTTTCTTGACGACTGTGGAATAACAGAATATAAAAATATATTTTGTTCTATCCTTGTGAAAGATCAACAAAGAGCACTTCAGCCAGCAAAATAGTAGGCATACAAAATGTCATATTTTGGCATATAATGCAGTGGTAAGTGATTTGAATTGACAGAACACAATTACTAGAGAGACCTTGAGATAGCAAGCATCAGGTGCAAAGAGCTGCCCCAAAACCACAGGATTAAAAAGCTTTTAACAAAAGGAAATGAATGATTAACCGAAGTCAGTTGGCATGTGCTTATCTGCATGCACAATACGCAGAGAAAGTAACAAAAGAGTTGGTTTCTGATGCCAACAAATCCTCCTGCTAGCCTCTGCTTGCATTTTTATTTTCCTTCATGGTGAAGCCTGCCTGGCTGGGGGGATTATTCACAGTTCTGAAGTTTTGCAGGCACTTCGTATCTGCTCTGTTTCTCTCTGACTTCTGCTATAAGCTGGATCAATAAAGAATAATGGAAAGTAGTTCATTGTAAAATATAAAGTGGTTGCAAGAGTGGCGCATTGCTGCCTGACAGCTGCACTCTTTCAGGCCCCCCCCCACACACACACACAATCTCCGTGAATTATCTGTGAATTTCTTTTTCTCCTGGGATGTCACAACAAGTTAGGAAATATCCACAGATGGGTAACATTTAGGTGCATTCGAGGGCTTGTCAAGCACTGTGGCCCTCAGTTGGCTAAGTTCAGTAGGTCGGTTCTAGAACCCTCTCAGTTCATTTCAGGCTATATCAGCAGGACTGGGCAAAAGGCTGAAAACAGTCCATGATAGGACTCTAGTTCATCAATGAGATCATTCTCACTCTCTCACTCACTCACTCACTCACTCACTCACTCACTCACTCACTCACTC
>JANRMT010062820.1:22246790-22261471 GCA_026402145.1 Polypterus bichir lapradei
CACTCACTCACTCACTCACTCACTCACTCACTCACTCACTCACTCACACACACACACACTCACCCTGTATTCACATACGGTGACATATAAAGTTTTCAGTTAACATAACCTAAATACATTTGTAATTGCGGGCACCCTGTCCAGGGTGTGTTCCTGCCTTGAGCCCTATGCTAGCTGGGATAGGCTCCAGTGCCCCCCTGTAAACCCTGATCTGGATTAAGCAGGTTACAAAATAACATGAGATGACCTTTGGAATGAATTACTTCTTCACTTGAACATATCATGAAATGGAATCTTCACAGCTGTTCAGTCTTGACAAATGTTAGGGAATGACAGAAGTGAAAGGCAAATGTTATTACAGCGAGTGACCATTACAGATTTTAGGTGCGTAAATACAACATTAGTACAATCTGGACAAGAACAGGCCATTCAGCCCATCAAAGCTCACCAGTCCTGTCCACTTAACTCTTCTATAAAAACATCAAGCTGAGTTTTGAAAGTCCCTAAAGTCTTACGGTCTACCACACTACTTGGTCGCTTATTCCAAGTGTCTGTGGTTCCCTGTGTGAAGAAAACCTTCCTAATGTTTGTGTAAAATTTACCCTTAACAAGTTTCCAACTGTGTCCCCTTCTCCTTGATTAACTTATTTTAAAGTCACCATCTCGATCCACTGGACTAATTCCCTTCACAATTTCAAACACTTCAATCAGGTCTCCTCTTAGTCTCCTTTTGCTTTATTTGGATTACCTGTATTACATCTTGGATTACTGTTCCTGTCTGGACGTATGACCTGTCTTGTGCCTGCCTGTCCACGTGAGTTGGTATGGATTGGACACGTCTTCACCAGAGAGAGTGCTCCCGATTTCCTAATCTCACACTATACTGTATCAGGAGACCGGTAGACAAACTTTACATTTCTTACAGATTAACCGTTCACAGGATTTTTTACTTGCCCATTCATCGTCAACTGCCCCTGTTGCATTGGACTGCATTTTGGACATTGTCATTAGTGTTTATTATTTGAGTTTATTGTTCTAAATTGTTATCAATGAGGTGATTGTGCCCAAGGGACAGAAAGTGGTGATTGGAGTGGATTTCAGTGGACATGTTGGTGAAGGGAACAGAGGAGATGAGGAGGTGATGGGTAGGTATGGTGTTAAGGAAAGGAATGAAACAGGTCAGAGAATAGTGCTTTTTGCAAAAAGGATGGACTTTGCTGTGGTGAATGCGTATTTTAAGAAGAGGGAGGAACATAGGGTTACATACAAGAGTGGAGGAAGATGCACACAGGTAGATTACATCCTATGCAGAAGAGTCAATCTGAAGGAGATTGAACACTGCAAAGTGGTGTCAGGGGTAAGTGTAGTTAGGCAGACTAGGATGGTGGTCTGTAGGATGATGTTGGAGATCAAGAAGAAGAGGAGGAGAGGAAGGGCAGAGCAAAGGATCAAATGGTGGAAGTTGAAAAAGGAAGACTGCAAGGTTGAGTTTAGGGAGGAGGTGAGAGAAGCACTGGGTGGTAGTGAAGAGTTACCAGACAGCTAGGCAACTACAGCAGATGTAGTAAGGGTGACAGCAAGAAGGCTGCTTGGCGTGACATCTGGACAGAGGAAGGAGGAAAAGGAAACCTGGTGGTGGAATGAGGAAATACAGGAGAGTATACAGAGGAAGAGGATGGCCAAGAAGAAGTGGGATAGTCAGAGAGATGCAGAAAGTAAACAAGAGTACAAGGAGATAAGGCGCAAGGTGAAGAGAAAGGTGGTGAAGGCTAAAGAAAAGATGTATGATGAGTTGTATGACAGGTTGGACACTAAGGAGGGAGAAAAGGACCGATGGGCCAGACAGAGGGACCGAGCTGGGAAAGATGTGCAGCAGGTTAGGGTGATAAAGGATAAAGATGGAAACGTACTCACAAGTGAGTTTGGTGTGTTGAGCAGATGGAAAAAGTACTTTGAGAGGCTGATTAATGAAGAGAACGAGAGAGAGAAGAGGTTGGATGATGTGGAGATAGAGAATCAGGAAGTGCAACGGATTAGCAAGGTGGAAGTAAGGACAGCTATGAAGAGGATGAAAAATGGAAAGGCCGTTGGTCCAGATGACATACCTGTGGAGGCATGGAGGTATTTAGGAGAGATGGCAGTGGAGTTTTTAACCAGATTGTTCAGTGGAATCTTGGAAAGAGAGAGGATGCCTGAGGAGTGAAGAAGAAGTGTACTGGTGCCGATATTTAAGAATAAGAGGGATGTGCACAGCTGTAGTAACTACAGGGGAATAAAATTAATGAGCCACAGCATGAAGTTATGGGAAAGAGTAGTGGAAGCTCGGTTAAGAAGGGACGTGATGATTAGTGAGCAGCAGTATGGTTTCATGCTAAAAAAGAGCACCACAGATGCAAAGTTTGCTCTGAGGGTGTTGAAGGAGAAGTTTAGAGAGACCAGAAGGAATTGCGTGTTTGTGGACCTGGAGAAAGCATATGACAGGGTGCTTCGAGAGGAGAAGTACGTAACAGTTGTACAGGATATGTACAAAGGAAGTGTGACTGTGGTGAGGTCTGCGGTAGGAGTGACAGAAGCATTCAAGGTGGAGGTGGGATTTCATCAGGGATCGTTTCTTATTTGCAATGGTGATGGACAGGCTGACAGATGAGATTAGACAGGAGTCCCCATAGACTATGATGTTCACTGACATTGTGATATGTAGTGATAGTAGGAAGCAGGTTGAGGAGACCCTGGAAAGGTGGAGATATGCTCTAGAGAGGAGAGGAATGAAGGTCAGTAGGACCACCAAGACAGAATACATGTGTGTAAATGAGAGGGAGGTCAGTGGAATGGTGAGGATGCAGGGAGTAGAGTTGGCGAAGGTGGATGAGTTTAAATACTTGAGATCAACAATTCAGAGTAACGGGGAGTGTGGAAGAGAGGTGGAAAAGAGAGTGCAGGAAGAGTGGAATGGGTGGAGAAGAGTGTCAGGAGTGATTTGTGACAGACGGGTATCAGCAAGAGTGAAAGGCAAGGTCTACAGGATGGTAGTGAGACCAGCTATGTTATATGGGTTGGAGACGGTGGCACTGACCAGAAAGCAGAAGATAGAGCTGGAGTTAGCAGAGTTAAAGATGCTAAGATTTGCATTGGGTGTGACGAGGATGGACAGGATTAGAAATGAGGACATTAGAGGGTCAGCTCACGTTGGAAGATTGGGAGACAAAGTCAGAGAAGCAAGATTGCGTTGGTTTGGACATGTGCAGAGGAGAGATACTGGGTATATTGGGAGAAGGATGTTAAGGATAGAGCTGCCAGGGAAGAGGAAAAGAGGAAGGCCTAAGAAAAGGTTTATAGATGTGGTGAGAGAGGACATGCAGGTGGCGGGTGAAACAGAACAAGATGTACAGGACAGAAAGATATGGAAGAAGATGATCCACTGTGGCAATCCCTAATGGGAGTAGCCGAAAGAAGAAGAGGAACAAGTTCTAAATTGTTATCACCAGAGGGGACTTGGGGAGGGTCCGTGTGTGTATGTTTTTTTGTTATTATATTGCATGCTCTCTTTTTATTTATTTAATTGATATATTGCATTATTATTTATTGATTCACTGGGCTTCTAACTGTGTCTATGTGAGTAAGTGTGTGCAAGCCAGGTGAAGGCTGGTTGTGCTCCTGGAGTTCCTACCTTAAAATAAATAAATCACTATCTTTCCAAAAGTGTGAATCTTAGTGTCACCTCAACCGCTACAAGTGAATTTCGGCACTCTGATGGTAAGTTATGGGTGACCAGATTTTCAAAATTCCAAACTGGGACATTTGTGCAGCATGTCTGCCCACGCATGAAGACCATGCATGTTTGTTCATTGCCTGCTTTATCTCATTATCATTAGAGAAGGGATCAGGGCATGGGACAAAAAAAAACAAGTTAGCCAATATACATATGACGTAAAATTCAGGTGCGGTTGTTGACTAAATTAATGGTTATGAGAGATGGAGCATTTCATGCTTTTTATTTACTTCCTCTGAGTCATTTATTACATTGTTTGTGAAATAGTTTTGTAACAACGAGTCGTATTCAGAAGTAAATGTGATAATAGAATGCAATTACATTAGAACATTTTAGACGAGAATAGGCCTTTCAGCCCATCAAAGCTCACCAGTCCTATCCTCTTAGTTCTCCCAGAATAACATCAAGTCAAGTTTTGAAAGTCCTTAAAGTCTTACTGTATACCACACTACTTATTCCAAGTGTCTATCGTTCTTTATGTAAAGAAGAGCTTCCTAATGTTTGTGTGAAATTTACCCTTAACAAGTTTCCGACTGTGTCCCTGTGGTCGTGCTGAACTCATTTTAAAGTCACTTGAATGCCTTCATAATTTTAAACACTTCAATCAGGTCTCCTTTTAATCATCTTTTGCTTAATCTGTAAAGGCTCAGCTCTTTTAATCTTTCATCATAACTCATCCCCTGTAGCCCTCTAATCTGCCTAGTTGCTCTTCTGTGGACATTTTCTTGTGCTGCTATGTTCTTTTTGCAGCCTGAAGACCAAAACTGCACACAGGACTCCAGGTCAGGCCTCACCAGTGTGTTATAAAGCTTGAGCATAACCTCCTGTGACTTGTACTCCACACATCAAGGCGCTATATAACCTGACATTCTGTTTGCCTTCTTATTGTCCTCTGAACACTGTCTGGAAGTCGATAGCTTAGAGTCCACTATGACTCCTAAATCCTTCTCATGAGGTGTACTCTCAATTTTCCAACCACCCATTGTGTATTCAAACCTTACATTTTTACTTCCTATGTGTAATTCTTTACATTTACTGACATTAAATTTCATCTGCCACAAATCAAGCCTGTATGCAATCCAAGTCCTTCTGTGATGATATAATGGATTCCAAATTATCTGCTAATCCACCTATCTTGGTATCATCTACACACTTAACCAGCTTGTTCCTTATATTCCTATCTAAATCATTTATATATATTAAAAAAAGCAGCCGCCCTAGCACTGACCCCTGCTGGTCACCACTCTTAACATTGGTCAATTCTGATGAGGTTCCTCACACCATCACCCTCTGCTTCCTGTGTCTGAGCCAATTCTGCCCTTGTCTACACACCACCCTGAACTGCCACTTCTTTTAGTTTGATGCCCAACCTCTCACGTGGCACCTCATCAAATGCTTTCTTATCAAATGCATCCAAATGTGTTAGTAGATGACATTAAAATAACAACAACATCAATCCCATCTCATATTATATGCTTACATAATTGCCTTCCCCTTCCATTTATTTCCAGAGAAGGAACTTTTTGTACCCTAATGGCTAATGTAGCTAAAGCAGATGGAGAAGGACCCTGTGGTGTGAGCCCTTTGCCCGTGCGCCATTCACTCAGTTGCATTGGGCATCCAAATGGCTGACAATTTCAAGCAACCGCTCTCAAGGTAACATTGAAAAAGCAATTTCATTTCTAGTTGACGTCACACCATGACATTTCTCCATTTCAGGATGGAAGAGTTTGCAAATTCGCCAGTGCTTTTCAATGGGAGATTTAGAATTGTCAAAACTCTGTAGAGAGCGATCTGTTTGAGGTATCTGAACAAAAACTGGTGTCTTGACAAATTTCTTTGAACAACAACAACATTTATTTCTATAGCACGTTTTCATACAAATGATGGAGCTCAAAGTGCTTTACAAGATGAAGAAAGAAGAAAGAAAAAATATAAGAAGAATATTGAAGAATAAGTGTGCCACATTGCAACTAAAATGTTCCACGGAAGTCCGAGTTGTTTCAGGCGGACAGACTAGACATACTTGACAGGCAGACATGGGCGTTTGCAATAGGTGCTTTGTGCATTATATGCTAACACACCTAAAATCACAACTTTCACAAATGAACACACAGGATTCCACACAGTGCTTGGAGTGGAAACGAATAAATTGCACCACTGCTGGTTTTTGTTCTAATTTAACACACAAGTTCTTACTTAACACATTGACTGCTCGACCATTTACTACCAGGATGCTGCAGTGTAGGTCTAAGCATATATGATAAATAATGAACTCTACCAACACTCATACAAAATGTAAAGAAATGTACAAGAAAGCAATGGTTTTATTATCAACAGTAACTCTTATTTTCACCTGCAATATGAATAAAAGTCTCCATTTCAATGAGAGTCCTTGAAGGAGTGCGTGCTTAGAAGCTCATGTGCCGTACATATGATGCGTTTCTTTGTGCTGTCCACTCTTGCTGCACACAACACATTTGGTAGTTGGTGGCTGTTGGTGCTCAGTGGGCAACACAATGTCCATGTAGTTCTCTCCTGACAGTCGGGACAAGTTGGACGCCTTTTGATGAAGAAACGCCTTCAGGGCAGCGATCTGCATCAGTGTCAGAGCCTACACGTTCAACATCATCCACTTGATTGTAAATATCTCAATTCCTGCTGTTATCATCAAAATATTCATCTTGCAAGTATAAATCTAGTTGTTTGAAAATATCAGCAGCTGTATATCTTTTTTCATGACGTTTTCCAAAGTCTGTTTCCCACAAAAAAAAAAATAAATCATATGACTATCCACTAGATGGCAGCACCATAGTAGACAGCTGATGGAAAGATGGCTGCGCTCATAGTGGCTGTATACTGAGATACGAGTTACATCATACATCACGCCTTGACAGGCTCAGTGAGACACAACCTAATTTGTACCTCACGTTCAGCATGTTAATCAATTAGAGAAAACATAAGTTGGAGAAAAATGGCAGAGTCCAGATGTGCAAAGCTGATTGCAAAAAAGAGAGACCAGTGTACATAGACTCAAGCTGGCCATCTACTGAACACTTCAGGAGGGTGAATGATTATTAGAACAATTATTTTGTGTTTTACTAATATATTTATAATTAATTTAGACCAGATCACACAAATCTGTTTTCACTTTGACATCAATGAGTATTTTTCTACTGATCAATGTCAAAAAGCCAGATTAAGTACACTGTGATTCAATTTTGTCCACCTTAATAAAAAGAAGTGTCCATTTGCCTGTCTGTGTGTCTGTCCATTTGCTATGTCTCTTTGATACATTGATTACTTAAATTTAAAAATGTGTTAGATGGGTAGCACAACTAATTTATAGTAATAAAATGTCTTTGCATTAGTAATTCCAACAGATGGCTCATAAACAAACATTAGTACTGCTTTTACAAATCCCATACTAAATGGCATTTAACAGAGACATTTAAATTGCAATTCCTTTGCCAACAGATGGCACATATAACATATTTGTTATTTCAACAGCTGATACATCACAAACATTAACACTATTTTTATGAATCCCATACCAAATGGCATTTAACAGAGACATATATATTTCACTGCGGTGGGCTGGCACCCTGCTCGGGGTTTGTTTCCTGCCTTGTGCCCTGTGTTGGCTGGGATTGGCTCCAGCAGACCCCCGTGACCCTGTAGTTAGGATATAGCGGGTTGGATAATGGATGGATGGATATATATTTCAATTCCCATTCCAACAGACGGCACATATAACAAACACATATGTGTTTATTATGTCAACAGCTGGAACATCACAAACATTAATTACTGCTTTTACGAATACCATACCAAATGGCATATAACAGAGTTGCTATTCCAACAAATGGCTCATCAAAACATTAACATTGCTTTCAAAAATCACATATCCAATGAAATATAACAGAGACATATGTATTGCATTTGTTTTTCCAATAGATGACACATTACAAATATTAACACTGTTTTTACAAATCCCACATCAAATTTCCCCTCAGAGATTAAAATAATATATCCAAAAAATGGCACATAACAGAGACCTTTGCATTACATGGTGCACTGCAAATGTTCACACCAAGGTCTGTGTTAGATTTCAACCTGTCTGAGACAGGTAGCCCAGCCAGTATAACAGTAAAATGTGAAAACTTCTAAGAGGTGAACACTTGCATTACATTTAGTCAGTTTTCAGTATTTAAATATAGACATTTGGGATCAGTCCTAAACTACCTACAGATTGCATTTCAGGATTAAGAATGACATAAAGGACAAAAATGCTCTGCGTTTAGCTGTATGTTGAAGCGTGAATTTAAAGAAAAGGAACATTAAAGTAAAACAGAATAAATCAATGTTATTTTGCAATTTTTGAAAAGTCTGTAATTTGTATGCAAGCCATTTTGTCTTTTTGAAAGCGAAGCACAGCACTTACTGTTAAAACGGAAGATGGTAGGTTGTCAAGAGTGATCGAATGATGTCTGCTTTTAAGAATACATGTAGTCTTTGAAAGAACATCAAATAAAATAAAAGATGTCCTTTATTTCGATCTTTAATTATTTATTAACAACAAAAGATTAAAAAAAGGACCATCCACCGATCCTCATGTGTAACACATTCATACACCAGTATTAAATATATTTGTATTTTCATTAAATTCTGAAAAATATCTTTTCACAGTCTTTCTTAGCACCATTAACACATGTACTTTATTTATTTTTGTTTTTTAGGCCAATGTTCTTACCACCCCAATTCCAAAAAAGGTGAGACGTTGTGTAAAATGTAAATAAAAACAGAATATAATGATTTTCAAATCTCATAAACCCATTATTTTATGCACAATAGAACATTTATTTCTATATATAAATATATAAAATCCAATGTTTGTCTGTATGTCTATCTGTATATCTGTCTGCTTTTCACGAGAGAACTACTTAACAGATTTAAATCGGGATTTTTTCTACAATTTGCTTGAACATGTGATGTTGTGACTTCTTTCATTGCGCTATGTATCACAGCTTACTTGCAGAACCAATTTATTTCCGTAAATTCGAGAGATGCATTACGGACAAGCATGAGGGAGGGGAAAGCATGACGTCAGGAGTAGGCCGCCAGCAGGGCCCTCCTCATTCACGCACCAGCCTCCGTTCGACTCGGTCTACGTGTTGGAGCGTACCTTGCCTCCGCTTAGCTAGCGATACCTATTTGTTCAACAGACATTATCATCTATAGATGGTTAAGGAGTAACTTTTGACATTTTTGAGAGAGAGAGATCAGAGCTCCATGTGTTTTAAAGGTTAGCTACTGATTGCCAGAGATATCACGGCCATGTGCTTTTCTCCCTCTCTTGTGAGACCTGAAAACGTTCAGATACAGTGACAATGTCTATTAATTTTTAAAGTATATCCTGTTTCACTGCTACTTGGGCACAGCCGTGGGGGATAGCTAGAAGGAAATATATCAGATGTTTAAAGTGAGAGATTTTACTATTTCATGAAAAATATGAGCTCATTTTGAATTTGATGGAAGCAACACATCTCAAAAAAGCTGGAACGGGGGCAACAAAAGGCTATAAAAGTAAGTGAAACTAAAAAGAAACAGCTGAAGGAAGATCATGCATCTTCTTCTTCATTCGGCTGCTCCCGGTAAGGGGTTTCACAGCAGATCATCTTTTTCCATCTCTTCCTGTCCTCGTCATCTTGCTCTGTCAATCCCATCACCTGCATGTCCTCTGTCATCATATCCATAAACCTTCTTTTAGGCCTTCCTCTTTTCTGGCATCTCTATCTTTATCATCCTTCTCCCAATATACCCAGCATCTCTCCATAGCACATGTCCAAACCAACACAATCTTACCTTTCTGACTTTGTCTCCCAACCAGAGCTGACCCTCTAATGTCCTCATTTCTAATCCTGTCCATCCTTGTCACAGCCAATGTAAATCTTAGCATCTTTAACTCTGCCACCTCCAGCTCTGTCTCTGGCTTTCTGGTCAGTGCCAACGTCTCCAACCCATATAACATAGCTGGTTTCACTACCGTCCTGTAGACCTTGGAGGAACATTTTGCAACTAATTTGGGTAGTCAGCACCAAAATGAGACACCACCTTTATGGAGTATTCTGCTTTTATAACAGGGGGACCGAAAAAGGTGGGATTCCTTGGCTTCAGTGAACTCAAAGGGCAGTTTCTTGAGGCTGTGAGGGGAAAAAGGAGACAAGACCATTAGCGACTGCATCCATCCCCCCCACCTCATCATGGGGTGATCAACACTGAAATGAGATGTCACCTTCGTGGAACCAGGGGGACAGAAAGGGTAGGGGCTTCCTTGGCTTCAAGTGCACTCAAGGAGCAGTTTATTGAGGCTGTGAGGAGAAAAAGGAGACCAGACTGTTAGTGACAGCCTGGGGTGGTAGGCATCGAAGTGAGATGCAGCCTTCGTGGAGAGATCTGCTTTTATACCAAGTGGACCCGAAAGAGCTGGGGCTTCCTTGGCTACAGTGCCCTCAAGGGGCAGTTTCTTGAGGCTGTGAGGGGAAAAAGGAGACAAGACCGTTAGCGGCACCACCCCTTCTCAACCTGAGGTTGCTAGCATCGAAATGAGCTGCTGCCTTCACAGAGTATTCTGCTTTTATAACGGGGGGACCAAAAGAGGTGGTGCTTTCTTGGCATCTGTGAACTCAAGGGGCAGTTTCTTGAGGCTGCGAGGGGGAAAAAGGAGACATGACCGTTAGCGACAGCAACCCCTTTCGTCCTGGGGTGGTCAGCACCAAAAGGAGACTTTGCCTTTGTGGAGTGTTCTGCTTTTATACCAGGTGGACCTGAAAGAGGCGGGGCTTCCTTAGCTTCAGTGAACCCAAAGGGCAGTTTCTCAAGGCTGTGAGGAGGAAAAGGAGACAAGACCGTTATCGACAGCACCCCGTTTTGTCCTGGGGTGGTACTACCTACTTTAGGCAAACTTGTAAAGTGGCCCTCTGGCACACATGTGTGACACCATGTTGTATACGCTTTTGCACAAGTGTGTACGGAATATGCCTGGTTTTGGTAAATGTACATTTCCTGAAACGTTTTTCCATTCGTCTTCATCTATCCTGAAGTAAACATGGAGCAAATTGAGAAATGACTTGTCGACGAAGTTAAAAAATATACACATATAAACATTTTTTGAAATCTCATCACGACATTACAAAGACAATCAGATGGCAAACAATTCATAAAACGAATTATTATTTAATGATTTGGAAGTCAGTGAATGTATAAAAAATTGGAAAAAGTGCCAAAAGTTTCACCTAAGGAACAAAATGAGTAGCAAGAGGAATGTTGATACTGAAGGGCAAAAACTGCTTGCATTTTAATGGATCTTTGACTTTTCTTGTGTGCTACAAACACCACCATCTAGTGTTCAGGTATGGGCCTACAGCACAATGCAAAAGTATAAATTGCTTTTGACGGCATAGCCTGCAGTGGGCTTATCAGCCTTTAGTCACAGCTCTGTTCTAATGATTTAGAAGGGCTGAGGTACGAGATACAAAGCCTAATGAAGTTTAATGATGGCTGAAATATTTGCTGTCTGAGAGAGCTCTGAATTCTCTTGGAACCCTTTTTAACTGAATCTGTCAGTTACACAGTCAACGTAATTGACTTGACACTATCAAATGCAGAATGACCATTAAGAAGGCTAAGAGAATGTCATGTTATATAGCGCCCTGAAGTGTTGAGTACAAGTCACAGGAGGTTCTGCTGAAGCTTTATAACACACTGGTGAGGCCTCATCTGGAGTCCTGTGTGCAGCTTTGGTCTCCAGGCTACAAAAAGGACATAGCAGCACAAGAAAAGGTCCAGAGAAGAGCGACGAGGCTGATTCCAGGGCTACAGGGGATGAGTTATGAGGAAAGATTAAAAGAGCTGAGCCTTTACAGTTTAAGCAAAAGAAAATTAAGAGGAGACATGATTGAAGTGTTTAAAATTATGAAGGGAATTAGTACAGTGGATCGAGACTGTGACTTTAAAATGAACACGGGGACACAGCTGGAAACTTAATAAGGGTAAATTTCGCACAAACATTAGGAAGTTTTTCTTTACACAGAGAACCATAGACACGTGGAATAAGTGACCAAGTATTGTGGTAGATAGTAAGACTTTCGGGACTTTTAAAACTCGACTTAATGTTTTTTTGGAGAAATTAGATGGATAGGACTGGCGAGCTTTTTTGAGCTGAATGGCCTGTTCGCGCTTGTTCTAATGTTTCAAAAAGTTTACCAATGGATAGGGATCCTCTTCAGTGTCGGAAATTTGGAGAAAACAAATAATACTGTATACGTGAATGCTCTGGTTACTCTTACAAGCCTCTTTCATCATCCCTAATGGTTAGTCTCAGTGGACTTGAGTGAATTAGCTGGTCCTCATCAACAGCATCCGCACTTCACTGTGGAGCAAATACAAATCACACAGGACAGGATGTGTAAATAACTGTGTAGTGCATTCATCCACCCATCCATATCCAGATTGCATCTCCAAAAGCAGACAGACTGTTTACTAATTGTAATTTAATTCAATAAAATAATCCAGCACTGCTAGTGGAAAATTGTATTTGAGTGGTTAGTTAGGGTAAATGAAAAAGGATTTATGAAATATGAATAGCGTAATTAGCTTGACTGCAATATATGTGGTAAATATTTAAGTCTATTCCTCTATGTACAATTAATGAAACACCAAATGAATTATTCTGTTAAAAACGATGCCCTCTTCTTTAACAAAGATACAAGATCTGATAGAAAATAGCATAAAACAGCATAATAGTTTCTTATTTCATAACATGCTGTCTCCTGGAAAACACACACACACACACACACATATATATATATATATATATAAAATATCAAACAGTTTTTCTGCAAAACAAATTTGCTCATTGGCGTTGGCTAGCTTCAAGGATGAACTTGTTGCAAATTAATAGAGTAAATTTGCATTTTATTTTATTCCCAGCTGTATAGTGCAGATGTTTGAATATTAATAAGGGAAAAAAACAAAATATCAAATATATAACTAAGGGTACATGTGTAAATAAGTTTAAATAAAGCAAAACATTTTCTGTGGGCCTACATATTATTGAATTTTCTTTAGAAAGTTATAAGATATCAAGTCACACTGTAACGCAGTTTTGATCAGAGAAACAAACAAAAAAAATGGGAAACTTTTAAATTCCTTGCGCTTCTGTAGTTTTACTCTTAATTTAAAGTTTCTCAAAATGTGGAAATAACTACAATGTGTTCTTTGGTTTATTGTCCCCCTCCATATGTTAAATAGATATATAGAAATACTCCGCACACAATTGTGCAAACGCATACAATTTATTGGGGTCACACATGCGTGCCAAAGGATTACCTTCCAGGTTTGCCTAAAGTAAGTAGTACCACCCCAAGACGAGAGAGGGCTCTGTTGCTAACAGTCTTGTCTCTTTTTCCCGTCACAGCCTAGAGACCCCACCCCCGAGGGCACTCAAGCCAAGGAATGCTCCCAGAAGGCAATGTGTTTTCACCATTTAAAGCAGATCTTGAATTATCATCGAAAACCTATGCAGTTATCCCTGCAATTCTCCATTAAAATTGCCCAGACCATGGAACATCTGTTACATAGTTGTAGTCACATACCCTGATGTTTTTATTACATTTTGAAACTACAGATACATCGTAACTATGTAAGTACACTTGTTTTTGGATCAGTGATAAATTGTTACATTGTAATTATATAAACTGTGGAATAACAATGACAACTGAGTAATTAACTATAGCATTTCTTTGTATTACACAGTAAGTACGGAGTAATAACTCATAGTTACACTGTACTTATACAGGTAATTACATAGTAGTTACAATGGAATTATGGACACTTAATCTAAAGTGTTACCATTATTTTATATACTGTATTACTTATTTGGTTATATATGACTATCCATTTCTAACCTGCTGTTTTGTTTTCCTCTTGTAACTCTTCTTTTATATTCTGTAAAGCACTTTGAGATATATTCCATGTATAAAAATATACTATACTGTTGAAATAAAAATGTTGTCTGTTGTTTTTATGAATTATACATTATTATCATAATTAGTGTTAATTCTATAGCAAGTGAGCCTCTACCTCCATGCAGTTCTGATTTAGAAGATCCAGAAAACTGAGTGATTAAATGATGGTTGAAGTTTCATTGAAAGTATTTCATGAAATTATAAACACATTTGTCCTGGCAACTAATGTAAAATGTATTACAATGCATTGGAAGAGAAGGGATTTTTATGTTTTGCTGCTCCCTCAATGCTAAACTCTTCTGAAAAGACACCTTTGGTATTTTTACAGCGTTTGTGGAATTAGGTCTAGAATTCAATCTTATTACCACCTTAGACTACTAAGGAATTGAACATTGGATACATTTAGAATATTATAAAAAAAGGTGTTCTGTATTGTTATTGCTGACTTTAACTTTTAGGAGCAGTATAGAAAAGAAGGTGCTGCTGAAGGCTTGGCAAGCAATTCGTTGTCCATTGAAGCCGATCAGTACAGCTATGAAGCCTGGAAGCGGCGGGTGGGAATAGAGCGTACCACTACGGCACACATGTGTGAGCATCGCTTGAGGTGTGATAGTTTGAATTCCCCAGTAAACTGCATTTAAATCCCCTGACTTTGCTTCTTATTTTGTGTTCTTGTAAACAAGTGGGCATGTGACAAAAACAAGGTGACAGCATCTTTCTTCAAGTCAGTTTCCTTTTGTCATTTCTGCTGTGTGGTTTTCACGCTACGCTTTCTTGGTTCCATTTGTTTCTTTCGAATTTACGCAAAAGTGTTTCTGTAAAATCTCTAAAGACTGGTTTTGTTGATATTGGTAAACATGCACCTTGTCACATTTTGAAGTTTG
>JANRMT010062820.1:22266471-22306390 GCA_026402145.1 Polypterus bichir lapradei
AGTATGCTTTTATTCAAAAATATAACTGCAGAAAAAAGCCACCTTAGTATGCCACATTGCCACATACTTACTACAATTGCCACGGTAGCATAATGGTATCAGCTGCTGACTAGCATTCAAAAGGTCATGAGTTTGTTCCCGCGCGATTCAGTTTTGAGGCGTAAACTGCTGTTATTCTTACTATTTTATAATAAAAGCATACATTTGATTTCAGTGCGTAACAGCCGGTGTAATTTATGATACTTGTAAAGGTTAGTTTTTTTTTATTCACTTTTCATTCTCTCAGTCGTGTTCAGGATCCTTCCCTACACGCCCCCCCCCCCCCAAATTGAGAATGCTCTTTTCACATAAAGATGCGCTATAGCTCTGCAACGTATTTGTGACTGCATTCTCGCATTCAGAGCAGAGTCCCTTTTGGTGTTTACAGGATTCGAACCGGCAACCTTCCAATTGCCAGTGCAGATCCCTAGCCTCAGAGCCACCACTCCGCGGTGCAGAGGAGAGATGCTGAGTATATTGGGAGAAGGATGCTAAGGATAGAGTTGCCAGGAAAGAGGAAAAGAGGAAGGCCTAAGAGAAGATTTATGGATGAGGTGAGAGAAGACATGTGGGTGATGCGTATAACAGAACAAGATGTAGAGGACAGGAAGATATGTAACAAGATGATCCACTGTAGCAACCCCTAATGGGAGCAACTGAAAGAAGAAGAATATACATTGTAGTATAATCATTTATTCATACAAGTCCAGGCCAAAGAGAAGCTATCTTCAAGAAGAATGCCTCCTGCACACCACCAAACCAGAACTGCAGTCATCAGCAACCCCCACTGAAGAACAGAACGACGATTGAACCGTTTCAGTTGCTTCTCTTCGACTTGGATTTGCATGTATAAATGATGATACTAAAATGTACTGTATATTGGGAGCAAAAGCTGCATTCTACAGCAAGTTAAGTATACAGTATATATCCTCTAGCACCACATTTCTCTTGCCTAAAATTTCCCACCAGGGTTACTGAAGGGGGATTTCTACAGGTCAGTACAAGTAATGAGTTGCATTTTTACAACCTTAAATCAGATTGAGTTGGAACAGTATGGTGTCAGTGCCACACGGGTTGGATGGGTATCATGGCCAAGGGAGAGGAAGTGGAAGGAGTCAGACCCAGGAGAGATGAAAAGAAAGACACTGCAGGGGATGTGTCATTCCCCCAGGATGCTAGATGGCAGCAGCCCTCCATATCGGTACCCATTTGAGAACCAGCAGGGAATTCTGGTAGATGTAGTCCAGCAATATAGCCCTAATATCGACAATGGGTGCAGGGAGATGAGTTCCCTAATAAGTGGGATTTTCCATATAACCCAGAAGTACTTCCATCAGGCAGTGGCCCTGGCACTGGAATTACTGCTGGGTCCTTAGCAAAAAGGACCGCACTCCCTTATCCAAACAGTCAGAGCTGGGAAGACATGGAGCAACACTCAACTGGAGGAGGGCAGGGCGGTGGTGAGAGATTTTGAAAGGAGAGAGGATATTTGTGCTTGTGATTTTGGTACTTTGTGGAGGTCTGGTTAATAAACCATCCTTTATTGGAACCCTGGACTCTGTGTGATCATGTTTGGAGGGGTTTGGGGCTTGCTGGTACCCCAATTTCTATCACAATGGAAAATGCAAATAAAAACAAAACACAGTGATTCTTAAGTTTATTTTTGACTTTTATTTAATTGCACATAGAATATTCATTGCCCCCCTCCTGACTGTTTTTAGACGTGTTGCAGGCCTGAAATGCTGGAACGGGTGTAGAGTAACAAATGAAATGAAGATGACCAGAGAAACATGAAATATCTTGGGTTCATACTGTCTGCAATTAAACAAAAGTCAAAGTAAATTTAAGAATCACTATGTTGTTTTTAAATTTGCATCTTCCATAACATCCCAACTTTTTCTGATTTGGGGTTATAAAAATGAACACATTCCCAAATTCCCAGCTCCCACTGCAAACGTTTCCACTGAGATCCACATTAATTACTTACTGTAGATTTCAACTGGACTGAGACAGGAAGCACAGCTAGTTGTGTAGAAAACTAAATGGTGAGATGCTAAATTCAGGCATCTCACCACATGAAAAGTCAGGCATAAACTTTTGTGACATTAAAGAAAGTCTAGAGACAAGATATTCAATGAGGACTATGTGGCACAAGCTATGAGGAAAAATTGAAAGATTTAATCTCTACAGTTTAGGAAAACACAAAATTAAGTAAAGACACAATAGAAATGTCTAAAATTAGGATGGGAGTTTGTAAGGTGGATGACAGCTGCAACTTTGAAAGGAATTACTCAACAAGAACATAATGGAGCCGAACGGACAGCATGGTGAAGAGTAAATTCCACACAAAAGTTTGGAAGCGTTTCTTCACGTAGGGAACAGAAGATACTTGCAATAAATGACCAAGCAATCTAGCAGAAAGTCTGACTTCTTTAAATATTGCCTTGTCAGTTTCTTGAAAGAGTTGGCTGACTAGAAATTTATGAGGTAGGCTGGGCCGAGTGGCTGTGTCCTTGTCAAAGCTATTTTTATGTTCTGTTCTTACTATTATGAAAGCTGAAACACCTACTCTTGGTGTAGCTAAGCTGTTTGTCATTTGAAAAAAAGAAAGAACAGATGATTTACAGAAGGTGACGAGTCGCATAACATATCAGTCTTGAAGTCGCTGATCCAGATGAAGAACATTGACACTGACATGACTCCTCTAATCACGCCAACCTTCGATGTAATAAACGTTTGTTTTGTGGGATTTTCCTATTTAGGACCACAACTCTTTTCTTAGATTCCTGTCTGTTTTTTACAGTATATGCCATTACTAAAATTAAATGAATTGCTATATACCCATACAGTATATGTCAACATTCAGTATCTTTTATTATAAAGTAAACATATATGTAGGTCAAATAGATATTTTTAAGATTATATCAAAATGCAAAATGTATTTTCCTTAATATACTGTAACAAAATTATTTCTAAATGTACTGTGTATAAGACATGCAACATACTGTGTGTTCAGATGCCTGACAGATCATTTATGGCTGTTCTTTTTACCTGATGGAAGAGGATAAACTCAGTCTTCCCAAAGATTCCAATTTATTTTAGACATTCCCGTAACTCACTAAAAGTCATCCTTAGTGGGCAGATGTGTCAGAATGTGAGGGCTTCGGTTTACAGCTTTATTACAGCCAAAGATAAATACAGTTTTAACCTATCTATCTATCTATTGTCCTACTATTGTCGAGTAGGAGGAAGCTGTATGGACCAAGTGAAGATAATTTCACGACAAGCCAGGGGTGGCAGGGTGCACTAAATCTTCTTCTGTTGTCTCTACAGACCAAACACGGGAAAACTTGCCTGATTTAACCTTGAAGACATTACTTGTGGTTCCGACACCCAGATGAATGTCACTTCCGGTTCCAACGCCTCAAAAGAACGTCATTTCCCGTTCCGCCATGTCATTTCCAGTCATGGCCTTTAAGGCCACCATTTTTTGAAAATTAAATGAGTTCAGTCTGGAACTCATTGAGTTTACATAGTGCTCTTTATAATTACCCATTTGCAGTCAGGGACAATATACGGGTGGCTGCCCCAACTTCCTATTTCCTGTGCTGAGGCTGATTATTTCACACTATCTATCTATCTATCTATCTAGGTATCTAATAAATATCAATTTTCAAATCTATCTATCTGTCTATGTATATAATAAATAGCAACTTTAAAATCTATCTATCTATTAATCTATTTATCTATCTATGTATCTAATAAATATCAACTTTCAAATCTATCTGTCTATCTAATAAATATCAACTTTCAAATCTATCTATCTATCTATGTATATAATAAATAGGAACTTTAAAATCTATCTATCTATCTATCTATTGTGGCATATGGCCGGTCGTTCATCCCGGCCAATACCCCCAGGCCGCCAGATGGAGCCCACCCTGCAGCATGGAGGTGCCCCGAAGGCCAGCAGGGAATCCTGGACAATGGAGTTTTTATCCACAGACCTGCTGGACACCATGGGGGCCGCTAAAGGATGCTGCAGGGAGGAACAAGAAGTATTTTCCATACAGCCCGGAAGTATATCACAGTCACATGGACAGAGGAAATGACGTGCTTCCAGGTTGAAGAAGAGGAGTTTTTACCTGACCCAGAAGTGCTGGATAATCACATGGAGAGCTCAGAAGCAATTCCGGGTCAAGGACTATAAAGGACTCTGGGAAATTCCAGTCGGACGAGCTGAGTTGGGAGGAAGGGAACAACGCGTCTGGGAGAAGAGGATTTGTAGGATTGATTAGTGTATTGATTTATATGAGTATTGTGGAGTGGAGGGTGCTTAGTGCACATTATTGTTCAAATAAATTTAATATTTGGACTTTTATCCAGTGTCTGGCGTCTGATCTGAGGGTTCAAGGGGACGACAGCGCCCCCTATCTGTCATACTATGTACTGTATATAATAAATAGCAACTTTCAAATCTATCTATCTATCTATCTATCATCAGGGATCATTTAATAGCTGTTACTCTCCAAACCAGAGGGTGGCACTGCTGTGTAATGCCTTTTCTCTTCCCCCCTCTGTAGAAAGGATGACTGACAGCTCTTCCATCTCTGACATCACTCCCAGTTTCCACCTTCATGAGCCCGCTCCTTGCAAACGTCAAAACTGGCAGCCACAGTCTGAAGAAGGCTCCCCTCTGAACATGGCGACTGTTGCATAATTGCAGTCTTTCTTTTTGTTTAGATGCATCACAATATGCGGAGATCACTACAGTGTCCCAGCTCTTCTTGATGTGTTCTTGTGTCTCATTACCCAGGTTAGTATAATTATAAAATATACTGCAGTGTACTAAAATGACAGGGCAGTATAGTAAAATACATTGTACAGTATATTGTAACTAGAAAAAATATGTTTACCTTTGAAAACATATTAATAAATATATTATATCTTAAAAATATATTGCAATTTACAAAAGAAGCAATAATTTACATATTTTGCAATACATTTCATTATACTGTAAGATCCTTTATCCTTCATTTTACAACATATTGTAAAACATATTCATATAGGTAGGAATATATTTTTAAAAAATATATTTTACATATTTAATTATTGTAATCCTGCAGAGCTAGTATAATGCTTAATGTTGTAAAAACAAGTGAATCTTCTTTATTTAAGGGAATATTTTGCTAGCAGATTCATTCTGATTTTTTACCTTGTGGGCAGCACAGTGGGCCAGGAGACTGGGCTTGAATCCAGAGCGGTCATGGTGTGTGTGGACTCTCCACATTCTAACCTTGCCTGTGTGGGTTTTCCTCTCAGATGTCGTAATTCCCACCCACACCCCAAAAATGTACACTTAAAGATGAGTCTAAAATGGCCTTGTGTGCGTGTGAGCGTGGATGTATGTGGGTGAGTCCTACCATGGAATGGCACCTCCATCTGGGCTGGCTTCCTATCGTCTACCCAAAGCTGACATAGTCTTTTAACCCTAATATCTTGAGCTGGATCACTTACATTTTAAAATGAAGTGAAATATAAAACTAAATTATATAAGTTTCAGTACTTCTTTTAGTCATACAGTGGAATCAGAAAATATTCAGACCCCTTCACTTTCTGCAGAAATTGTTTAATTTTAACCGGATAAATTTGCCATTTTTGTCCAAACATTTATGTTTAGTAACTCACAATGACAAAGTTAAAATGTGCTTTCAAAAAAGTTTGAAAATGTTTTAAAAAATCAAAAACTGAAATCTCTCATTCATATAAGAATTCAAACCCTTTGCCGTGGTACTCCACATTGTGTTCAGCTGCATCCTGTTTGCTTTAAATCTCACTGGGATGCGTCAAGAACTTGTTTGGAGTCCACCTGTGGGAAACTGAATTGAGTGGACTTCATTCAGAAACGCACAAGTGTACCCGTTGTAAATGCTAGGGGTCGCTGTTGCCCCGTTAACCCCAACAGACAAACACTCTGGACACCAAGCAAAAGCAATAAGAAGTGTTTTAATCTTCTTTCCTTTAAGCAGTGCCTCCAAAGCAGCCCTGCCACAATAAATAGGCAATTAAATTAGGAATTACAGTAATAAACACAAGTAACACAGCTACAAGGGATCCACAAACCAGTGTGTTTCTTCGTGCCAGTCCCAAGCCTGGATAAATGGGGAGGTTTACGTCAGGAAGGGCATCCAGTGTAAAATTTTGCCAAATCAATATGCTGACAACAATACAAATTTCCATACCGGATCGGTCGAGGTCCAGGTTAACAACAACCGCCACCAGTACAGTTTGCCAATAGGGTGCTGATGAAAATTGGGGTACTGTTGGCCGATGAAGGAGAAGAAGAGGGAGGAGATGTGTCCGGAGGCAGGAGGAGAGGAGGAAAGTAAAGAGAGTGAAACTTAGGGTAGAAACTTTGAATGTTGGCAGTATGACTGATAAGGGGAGAGAGTTCTGATGGAGAGAAGGAAGGTTGATATATTGCGCATGCAAGAGACTAAATGGAAGGGAAGTAAGGCCAGGTGGATTGGAGTTCAGCTCAGGGTGGCGAAGGAGCAGTACAGTAGAAAGCTGGAGCAGAAGTTGCAGAATAACAGCATGAAGGAAGTGTGGGATGGGATGAAGATCATCACTGGCTGCAGCTCGAAGCGGGGTGCAACCATTGAGAGAGACGTGGAGAGAGCAAACCAGATGAACAACTTCTTCAACAGGTTTGACCACCCTAACCCACTCTCACCTTGGAGTACTGCACCCTCCACCCATCCTTCTGGTGATACCAGCATAGGAGAGAGTTTCCCCCCACCCACAATTACAGAAGCCCAGGTAAGCAGAGAGCTAAGGAGACTTCGTGCCAGCAAAGCAGTGGGTCCAGATGGAGTATCGCCACGACTCCTGAAGGCCTGTGCGTTGGAGCTGGGGAGTCCTCTACAGCGCATCTTCAACCTGAGACCGGAACAGGGGAGAGTCCCAAGGCTTTGGAAAACATCTCGCATCACCCCTGTCCCAAAGGTATCACGTCCTAGTGAGCTAAACGACTTCCGGCCTGTCGATCTTACGTCACATGTGATGAAGACCATGGAGCGGCTGCTGCTTCACCACCTGAGGCCACAGGTCCGCCACGCCTTCGATCCTCTGTAGTTCGCATACCAGGAGAAGGTGGGAGCGGAGGATGCCATCATCTATATGCTACACCGATCCCTCTCCCACTTGGACAGAGGCAGTGGCGCAGTAAGAATTATGTTTCTGGACTTCTCTAGTGGCTTCAACACCATCGGGGCAAGCTGACAGCGATGGGAGTAGATTCATACCTGGTAGCATGGATCGTGGACTATCTTAAAGACAGACCTCAGTATGTGCATCTTGGGAGCTGCAGGTCTGACATTGTGGTCAGCAACACAGGAGCGCCCTAGGGGACTGTACTTTCTCCGGTCCTGTTCAGCCTATATACATCGGACTTCCAATACAACTCGGAGTCCTGCCACGTGCAAAAGTTCACTGACAACACTGCTATCGTGGACTGCATCAGGAGTGGGCAGGAAGAGGAGTATAGGAATCAAATCAAGGACTTTGTTAAATGGTGCGACTCAAACCACCTACAACTGAACACCAGCAAAACAAAGGAGCTGGTGGTGGATTTTAGGAGTCCCAGGCCCCTCATGGACCCCGTGATCATCAGAGGTGACTGTGTGCAGAGAGTGCAGACCTATAAACACCTGGGAGTGCAGCTGGATGATAAATTGGACTGGACTGCCAATACTGATGCTCTGTGTAAGAAAGGCCAGAGTCGACTATACTTCCTTAGAAGGCTGGCGTTCTTCAACATCTGCAATAAGAGGCTGCAGATGTTCTATCTGATGGTTGTGGCGAGCGCCCTCTTCTATGCGGTGGTGTGCTGGGGAGGCAGCATAAAGAAGAAGGACGCATCACGCCTGGACAAACTGGTGAGGATGGCAGGCTCTATTGTAGGCACGGAGCTGGACAGTTTGACATCTGTGACAGAGCGACGGGCGCTGAGCAGACTCCTGTCAATCATGGAGAATCCACTGCATCCACTGAACAGGATTATCTCCAGACAGAGCAGCAGCTTCTGTGACAGACTACTGTCACCGTCCTGCTCCACGGACAGACTGAGGAGATCGTTCCTCCCCCACACTATGCGAATCTTTAATTCCAACTGGGGGGATAAACGTTAATATTATACAAAATTATTGTCTGTCTGTTATACCTTCATTGTTATCACTCTTTAATTTAATATTGTTCTTATGTATGCTGCTGCTGGAATATGTGAATTTCCCCTTGTGATTAATAAAGTATCTATCTATCTAAATTGTTCTATCATGGTGTGTATGGGTGGAGAAATGGGGTAGGGTTATTCTGAAAGAACAGTATGTCAAAAGTGTTTTGGAGGTGAAAAGAGTGTTAGGCTGAGTAATGATTATGAAGCTGGAAATTGGAGGTGTGATGATGAATGTTGTTAGTGCATATGCACCGCAAGAGGGGTGTGCAATAGTTGAGAAAGAAGATTTTTGGAGTGAGTTGGATGAAGTGATGAACAGTGTACCCAAGGAACAGAAACTGGTGATTAGAGCGAATTTCAATGGGCATGTTAGTGAAGGGAACAGTGGAGAATACGAGGTAATAGGTACTTATGGTGTCAAGGAGAGGAATGAAGAAGGTCAAAGGATAGTGAATTTTGCCAAAAGCATGGACATGGCTGTGGTGAATACATATTTTAAGAAAAGGGAAGAACATAGGGTTACGTACAAGAGTGGAGGAAGATGCACAGAGGTAGATTACATCCTATACAGAAGAGTTGATCTGATGGAGATTGAAGACTGCGGCAAGGGAAAGTGTAGTTAAGCAGCATAGGATGGTTGTCTGTAGGATGACGTTGGAGATCAAGAAGAGGAAGAGAGTGAGGGCAGAGCCCAGGATCAAATGGTGGAAGATGAAAAAGGAAGACTGCAAGGTTGAGTTTAGGGAGGAGGTGAGACGGGCACTGGGTGGCAGTGAAGAGTTACCAGACATTTGAGCAACTACATGAGATGTAGTAAGGGTGACAAGCAAGAAGGGTGCTTGGTGTGACATCTGGACAGAGGAAGGAGGAAAAGAAAACCTGGTGGTGGAATGAGGAAATACAGGAGAGTATACAGAGGAAGAGGATGGCAAAGAAGAAGTGGGATAGTCAGAGAGATGCAGAAAGTAGACAAGAGTACTATGAGAGGTTGAACACTAAGGAGGGAGAAAAGGACCTGTACCAATTGGCTAGACAGAGGGACCGAGCTGGGAAGGATGTGCAGCATGTTGTTATATGGGCTGGAGACGGTGGCACTAGCCAGAAAGTAGGAGAAAGAGCTGGAGGTGGCAGAGTTAAAGATGCTAAGATCTGCATAAGGTGTGACGAGGATGGATAGGATTAGAAATGAGTACATTAGAGGGTCAGCTCAAGTTGGATGGTTGGGAGACAAAGTCAGAGAGGCGAGATTGCATTGATTTGGACATGTGCAGAGAAGAGATGCTGGGTATACTGGGAGAAGGATGCTAAGGAAAGAGATGCCAGGTAAGAGGAGAAGAGGAAGGACTAAGAGAAGGTTTGTGGATGTGGCGAGAGAGGACATGCAGGTGATGGGTGTAACAGAAACCCGAACTCCAAGTCCCAGGATGCGCTGCAGGAATCCGGGGCACCGCTACATTCCAGGGAAGCTGCCATTTAGCATTTTGGGGGAGGCAGTGTCCAAAGGTAGCTGCCTTCCCCCATCCTTCCATTCTTTGGACATCCAGACCATCCCTCACACCGTGTATAGAAGGTCCCACGATTCACACTGCATGTCAGGACAAAACCAAGCCATGAAGTCCAAGGAACTCTCTGTAGACCTCCATAGTCAAATACAGCATCCTTTATAATGTTTGGGACATTGACACTTTTTTCCTTTGTTTAGTGCTCTGCTCCACAGCTTTAAATTATAAATCAAACAATTAAAATTTGATTAAAGGGCATATTGTGCATACTTTCTTTTAAGGGTCTTTGTATTCATTTCAGTCACACCATGTAGAAAAGATAACAGAGGCCACTTATCTGTTCTCATCCTCTTAGATCTGCTGCATTTGATATCATTGATCACAATATTCTTAGAAATCAATGGGTGGGCCTCTCTGGCAGTGTCTTAAATTGGTTTGAATCCTACCTGGCAGGTAGAAAATTCTTTGTTAGTTGTGATAATTATACTTCAAAGACACCTGATATTCTATATGGTGTTCCACAAGGCTCTATCCTGGGTCCGCTGCTCTTTTCGATTTACATGCTTCCATTAGGTCAGATTATTTTGGGGCATAACATGAGCTACCACAGCTATGCTGACGACACACAACTGTATTTATCAATAGTGCCTGATAACCCTGACTCTCTTGATTCACTGACACAATGTCTTGCTTGTGCTTCTGAATGGATAAGTAGAAAGTTTCTCAAACTAAATAAGGAGAAAACAGAAATTTTAATGATTGGCAAAATGGACATAATGAGGGTAATAGAAATAAACTTGATTCATTAGGATTAAAGGTCAAGACGGAGGTAAAGAATTTAGGGGTAACTATTAACTCTGACCTGAATTTTAAATCACATATTGATCAGATTACTAGGACAGCATTTTTTTCACTTAAGACATATAGCAAAAGTTAGACCTTTTATAACATTGCAATATGCTGAGAAATTAGTTCAAGCTTTTGTTTTCAGTCAGCTAGATTACTGTAACGTGCTCCTCTCAGGACCACCCAAAAAAGACATCAATGGATTGCAATGAGTGCAGAATGCAGCTACCAGAATCTTACCTAGGAAAAGAAAATCCGAGCACATCTCTCCAGTTCTGATGCCACTACATTGATGGCCTGTGTCATTTAGAATTGACTTTAAAATACTGCTTATGGTTTACAAAGCCTTCAATAATCTGCTCCATCCTATATCTCGAAATGGCCCTCACCTTACACTACAAATCATAACCTTAGATCTTCAAATGAGTGTCTACCTATAATTCCAAGAGCTACACTTAAATGAAGTGGTGAGGCGGCCTTCTGCTGTTATGCACCTAAAATCTGGAATAGCTTACCAATAGCAGTTCGCCAGGCTAATACAGACGAGCACTTTAAAAAACTGCTAAAAACTCATTACTTTAACATGGCTTCCTCATAGCTTCATTTTAGTGTAACCCTAATATTCTTTATATGCATTTAATTATCATTATCATTCCTGATGGCTCTGTAATCCGTACTAACCCCTATTTTCTCTGCTGTTCTTTTTCCATTTTTCTGTGGTGACGATCTGCGCCACCACCACCTGATCAAAGCATCGTGATATCCCCACATTGATGGATTAAAGGCCAGAAGTCCACATGACCTTCATCATCAAGTTCTTCCATGTGAACCCTGAATACCATGAGGACTGATTGAGATCATTTATGTGAGGTAGAATGCCTAGAGGGGACTGGGTAGTGTCTTGGCCTTGTAACCCCTGCAGATTTTGCTTTTTTTCTACAGCCGTTTGGAGTTTTTTTTTTTTCTGTCCTCCTTGGCCATCGAACCTTACTTTTATTCCATGTTAATTAGTGTTCCCTAATTCTATTTTTTAATATATTTTGTCTTTTTTCTCTTTCTTCATCCTGTAAAGCACTTTGACCTACATCATTTGTATGAAAATGTGCTAAGTTAATAAATGTTGTTAAAGACTTCCCAACTTGCGTCTCGTTAGTACTTGGCGGCCAAGTGTCACCCGGTAGGTTATCTGTATCATTGTCATTGAAAAGCTTCATTTAATTGTCACAATGAAGAACCGGACTTTGCACTACTAAAGTATTGTGTCATCATCTCTACCACTGAGCAACCAAAGTCTTACCGACCAATCAGACCAAAACCAAACTGACCAATCAGATTGCTCAGACGGATCACACACATAAACAGACAAGCACACAGTAGAGGTTTATTATATACTGTGGTAGATTACAGCTCCTATTTTGCTGCATTTTTTTTTACAGAATAGAGCTATGAGCTTTCACAAATCTAAAGTCAAGCGAGATCACATTTGGACAAGAGTCAGCTCCTTATCATTGTGCAACCACTGTCTTTAAAAAGACCACTCAGTCAGCCACTGTGTAATAAATAAAACCGGCCTGGACTGGGAAACAGCTTTTATCCTAAACCGTAAAGAGGGAGCTGGCCTGCTTAATGGCCCACTCGGTTCAAGTCATTATGCATTCCCACCTTCTGTAACCTCAGGCAGTTTTCTCCCCAACTGCCGCTCTTGCTGATATTGTTACTGATTGCACCATTCTAAAACAATGAATTTCTCCATAGACTGTCCTGGGACCTCCACAAAAAGTGTTCCCATCCCAGTCAGTGACCTTGCATGCATAACATGTAGTACGGGACATTTATATGCCTGAATTTAAATTTTAACATAAGAAATCACAAACCATGGAGTAACCAGTTTCCAATCTGTTTGTGAAGTCTCATCTGAAATCGCTTTTGAGACCCTGGAAGGGATGGCTTTTGGGACTGCTAATTTTCTAAATGAGAGATTTCATAAAATGCTTGTTAAATTAGACACGGATACTAATGATATGCTAATATATTTTGCACAGAGGGACCACTGATAGACAACCATTACAAATTAAAACAAAAAAAAAAAGAACAGTAATACAAATGTGAATTTTAAAACTCTTCTATGACAGCTGTCAAGAGAAAAAAAAAAAGATTCCCTCATAAAGTTTGTTTGTTGAAATTCCTCGGAATACAAATTCAGATAAATAAAGGCAATTGATGCTTGACCATTGAGGGTGAATTTACATTCCTGGCTCATTTACGTTTTAGTATGATAATGATCTTCCTAATCAGCATGTATGCTTTGTTACCAGTTTAACTGTTAACAGGCCGTGGCGGACCCCCGGATGGTGGTTTTGAAGACGGGTGCTCTCAGGCATTTAGAAGATATGTGCTAGTATATAGTGCCTTATTCAAAACCTTTCACCATCTTAAACCATTTCAATCAAACATCAAACAACACTCAGTACGCCCAAATGAAAAATCAAAAGGGGAATTTTAGAAATTGTTTGCTAATTTATTAAAAGTAGAAAAAACCTAGAAATATCCGTTGACAGAAGTATTCAGACTTTATACTTAATACTTAACTTGAATCCGCTTTGGCTGTGATTACAGCTTGGAGTCTTCTTGGGTTTGACACAGCAAGCTTTGCCCACCTGGATTTGTCAGCCATTGCTTTCTGTAGATTCTCTTAAGCTCTGTCAGGTTGGGTGTAGACCAATGGTGGGCAGCTATTATGTTCAGGTCTCTCCAGAAATGTTTGATTGACTGTAACTCTGGCTGGGCTACTCAAGAACATTCACAGAGGAGACTCTAAGTTGCTCCTGAGGTTTCGTCACTTTTGTGCTTAGGTAGATATGGTTGTGTCCAGCAGGGGGCGCTGGTTCCCCCTTGGGATGTGTCCTTTCTTGATGCAGAATAGACTAGAGCCTCTACCCATTTCTTTTGTACCCATGGTGGAAATTAATCAGATGAGAACAATAACAACGGTGTGTTAGGATTATGTTTACAGATTTTAGCAGTGTCTTTAATACTATTCAGCCTCAATTATTAGTAGGCAAATTCTTAGAATTTGGGGTAAAGTAAAAAACGTATTATCTGGCTCTTCAATTTTCTTAGAAATCACACTCACTCAATGAGATCTAACAGCACTATCTTCTTCATAAAAACTGTTAAATACCAGAGTGCCCCAGGGCTGCATGGTGTCTTCCATGCTTTGCACTTTACATTCAAACGAGTACCAGGCTTCTTCACCAGCTGGCAACTTGTATAAATATTCAGAGTCTAGTGTTGCCAACTCTCATCCATTTGGGCTATTTTTGATTGTTATTCATAGGAAAAAGATAGGCTTTTGTGAATTGCGTTTTTGAGCTACTTTTTTTATTTAAAAACAATACGGTATTTTTAGGCTATTTTTTAACTCCCCTCCAAAAGCATTTTTAGCATATTTTTTATCCATTGTCACAGACGCCCAGGGTCCTTGTCTGGCCGGGAGAGAGCTCTTCACTTTATGGACAGGGTGAGCAAGCCTGGTCAGAACAGTACCTCCCCCGGGACGCTAGATGGCAGGCCCCCTGGGTGGCAGTGGTGCCTCCATGGGGGATGGAGTTCTCTACAACCCTGTTGGGATCCAGGAGTGCCTGGGGGGCTCTTCTGCCACACCAAGAAGTGCAACCTGAAATAGGTCGTCAAACACCTGGAGCACTTCTGGGCGATCTATAAAAGAAGCCAGCAAGCACCACTTCCGGGAGCCAGAGTTGGGTGGTAGTGGATGAAGCCTGCCGGAGAGGAGTGGTAAAGATAGTGAAGAGGAAAGTATTATGCAGTATTGTGCTTTGGAATGTGTGTTGTGGATACCTGGGAATGGGGAAGACGCTCTCCATGAGTAAAGAAAAATAAAAGCACTTGTGTTTTTAGCAGTGTGCCTCCCATGTCTGTCTGTGTCGGGTTGAGCGTCGGTATAGCGCCATCTACAGTCACACCATTTGGCATCCCTTCCACTGCTATTTGCACTTGTATATGTTCTTTACTATTGGAACATCCCATTTAGTGTGATGGTATACACCCATTCTATCACTCTGAAATGTCAAACCTGTCACACAATTGTTTCATCACGCGAGAAGTGAAAGGTGTGCCTTGATCAGTTAAGATTTCTCTAGGGATACCAATACGAGTAAAAATATCACATAGTGCCCTGGCTACAGCTGAGGAGTTAGCCCTTTTCAGGGCAATCACTTCTGGATATCTAGTTGCATAGTCAACCAACACCTGCAAATATTGGTACCCACTCTTAGTCTTAGGTAAAGGACCCACAATATCTAATCCCACTCGCTGAAAGGGAACTTCCAAAATGGACATAGAACAAAGGGGAGCTCGAGGAGGCTTATAAGCAGAGACGATCTGGCATTCTGGACAAGAAGTGCATAACCGTTCAGCATCTTTTCCCATATTCAGCCAATAAAATCATTTTGATAACTGCTCTCTGGTTTTGTCAGCACCTAGGTGCCCTCCCAAGATGTGTGAATGTGCCAGATGCAAAACAGTTTCCCTATGTACTTCAGGTACCACTAATTGTTCAATAAATTCCCCCTCCAAGTGATCCGAGATCACTCTGAAAAGGCAACCGTCCTTTTCTATAAAGTGTGGGGTTTTCACACCCCCGGAATCACGCTCTTGGTAATAAGAGTCGTTAGCAGAGCGAGCCTGTTTGAATGCATATTCTAATGAGCTATCAGAATGTTGTAAACGCACAAAATCTGATTGTGCGTTATTGCTCGGTTTGTGTTCGGAGGGATTTTCAATCTGGGAAGATGTAGAAGGACCAGCCCATTCTGGAAAATTGTCGGGGGTGTCCTCCGTCTCACTGGAGAGATCTGGTTCAATATCTAAGTTAGGTTTTAGATTTTCCACGGCTGCTACCAATTCTTCATCTTGATTTTTTTTTTCTCCCCCCCCCCCCCCACCAAGTTTAATATTGTGATCGATTGCTGGTCCCTGACATTTATTAATTAGTCTAGGAAAAAGGGCATTTCTCCGTCCTATGAGTAGTGGCCATGGGCAGGAGTCTGAGACTGCAGTCCAAACTTTAAAATGACGACCCCTGTAAGTTAAAGGAAGAAGCAATGTCTGATAATCTTTAACATCACCATGTACACATCGTATTTTTACAGTCTCACAGTCTCTAAGGGATCTTATATCAAGACAGTCTCGTCTCACAATACAAAGGTCACTCCTCGAATCTAACAATGCTGAGATTTCCCTGCCCCCCAATTTAACTGGGATAAACAATCCATCTTTTTCTTCCGAAGAATATGTAATATTTGAGCAACAAACCTCGGCCAGTCCAACCTCCATTGACTGAGCTGGAGAGAAGTGACATTCTCTTGCCAAATGGCCGAGTTCATCACACCTGAAACATCTACGGTCCTGCGCCGCTACTGAAATATCCTCTTCGACGTCCTCGGTTTCCTAGGCCAGCTTGTGCAGCTTCCCCAGAAATTGGCATCTCTGTTACGACTGGGTTCCCCAGAGGCCTACCAGACCCCATTCAATTTTCCGGTCCTCCAGTTTGTCGATGTTGTTGTCGTCGATCAAAGTGACGAGAATGTCCTGGACGCTCGTTCACTGTATGCGAAGTAGAGCCAAATCCGCCGCTTTTCCTCCAAGTGGATTGTGAACCTTCCCGTCATCTTGACATAATCGTTAACGACTCAATATCATGACGCAGAAATTAATCTCGAATGACCGTAGGTATACCGTTTAGCAGTATATTCATCACCGTTTTTTCTACGACACATTCCATCCCGTCACCTTCAAACCAGCAGTGTACTTTATGTATTAAATCTGGAATTTGCGCACGGATTGGGCCATCCATATTAATTTTCCAGTCGCATAGCTCGAAGCCTTTAGCCAAAAAAGTCTTAGTTTTACGTAAAACCACTTGTTCCTTCAGGAAGTCATAATCGCCGAGCTTATCTCTGGGTACATTACGCAAAGAATAAAGAGCATCTCCGGATAAAACGGGTGTGATTATAACGGCCCATTGTCGTCTGTCCCATCCCAACATGGTTGTGACTTGCTCAAAGGCTATTAGGAACATCTCTGGGTCATCGTTAGAGCCCATTTTCGTTAGTACATTCTTTGCATTTTCAGGTAGAGGTGGTAAAGGGATATACAGTCAACGGTTAATAACTGGAACATTCGGATCTGGAATATATCGTCGTCGAGAATTATCCATATCAGGAATTGGAGGCATGTCATCTTCTGGATCGTAAGGAAGTGGAATATCCTGAGCCATTCGAAATAACTCTTCAGCAGCATCCATCTGTGCAACCACTCTTAATACCACTTGTCACGCTTGGGTCAGAGACTTACACAGAGACACAAGAGGTCGTGGAAACAAAAAGGATTTTTATTCAAACACTGCAAACAAACATTTCTCTCTTCAAACTTGCTCCTTAACAGAGATGACAGTTTCGTCTGTCAATTAAAGGGTAGCGTAAGTTCCTTCTTCTTCAAATGAATACGCGTTAGGAGCAGTATTAGTCTGAGAGAGAGAGAAAGTAAAACAAATCAATACCAAAAAAAGACAGGCGCTGCGCAAGGCTTATAAAGTTGGTGGAGTGCCGCGCGAGGCTTATATTACGCGTTATAGTGCACGGATAAGGAGCAATGTGAGGGTAGTCAGTGTTTCAGGGGGTTGTGGTTTTCCTAGGGCCGTCTGTCTCTTCTTGGGCGACGATCAGCTCTCCAGCTCACAGTGTCTACAACAATCTATGTAAACACATTGTTACAATAGGAATATTTATCATGTTTTAGTAATAAATGACAAAATGTGGACATGAACTGTATAATGTGTGAAGCCTGATGTCCAAATATCAAATAAACACTTTCACAAACGGTACAAGGACAATATGACAACTTCCGTGGTGCAATGGTAAGAACTGCTGACTTGTAATTAAGAGGTTGTGGGTTCAATACCAGCTGCCTTGTAAATTTATCATTTTTTGTAGTGAGCTGCCCTAATGGTTAATATTATACAATAAAAACATACATTGGATTTGCGTCTGTAACAGCCGATGTAAAAGTTAGCGTTTTATTTTTCATTTTTAATCTCTCGATCACAATCATGATACAATCCCTGCCCCCACCACCCCAGATCTGACATTGTTAGTTTTTAATTGAAACTGAGAATGACTGTAGATGTGAGTGGTGTTTTGAGACAATGGAACTAGAAATTCTCTGATCTGGGGGAAAAAAGCTGACACACAAACGCTGGTAAATCTGCCTTCTTCGTATCTCACTGTCACTTGAATTTTTTTCTGTTCAGTTTTATTGAGTGTTCCTTTTTACGCTGAATTAGTATACACCTTATGGTTCATGATGTCAAAGCCGTACTGACAAAAAAACAGACATACGTATATATGATATTTGGAATTATTCATTTTATGACCTGTATAGTACCCAGCCACAGGGGATGCACGAACCAGTGTGTTTCTTCATGCCAGTCCCAAGCTTGGACAAATGGGGTTATATCAGGAAAGGCATCCGGTGTAAAATTTTGCCAAATCAATATGCAGACAACAATACAAAATTCCATACCGATAACCCCTCAGTCGAGCCCTGGGTTAACAATGACCGCAACAGTACTGTTAGCCAACAGGGTGCTGGCGGAAATTGGGCTACTGTTGGCCGAAGAAGAAGAAGGAGAAGAAGAGGGGGGAGACGTGTCCGGAGACAGGATGAGAGGAGGAAAGTAAAGAGAGTGGAACTGAAGGTAGGAACTTTGAATGTTGGCAGTATGACTGGTAATTGGAGAGAGTCAGCAGATATAATGGAGAGAAAGAAGGTTGATATATTGTGTGTGCAAGAGACTAAATGGAAGGGGAGTAAGGCCAAGTGGATTCAAATTGTTATATCATGGTGTGGATGGGAAGAGAAATGGGGTAGGAGTTATTTTGAAGAAACGGTATGTCAAGAGTGTTTTGGAGGTGAAAAGAGTGTCAGGCAGAGTAAAGATTATGAAGCTGAAAATTGGAGGTGTGATGATGAATGTTGTTAGTGCATATGCTCCACAAGTTGGGTGTGCAATGGATGAGAAAGAAGATTTTTGGAGTGAGTTGGATGAAGTGATGAACAGTGTACCCAAAGGGACAGAAAGTGGTGATTGGAGCAGATTTTAATGGGCATGTTGGTGAAGGGAACAGTGGAGACGAGGAGGTGATGGGTAGGTGTGGTGTCGAGCAGAGGAATGAAGAAGGTCAGAGGATAGTGGATTTTTGCCAAACGGATGGACATGACTGTGGTGAATACGTATTTTAAGAAGAGGGAGGAACATAGGGTTACGCACAAGAGTGGAGGAAGATGCACACAGGTAAATTACATCCTATGCAAAAGAGTTGATCTGAAGGAGAGTGAAGACTGCAAAGTGGTGGCAGGGGAAAGTGTAGTTAAGCAGCATAGGATTGTGGTCTGTAGGATGATGTTAGAGATCAAGAAGTTTAAAAGGAAGACTGCAAGGTTGAGTTTAGGGAGGAGGTGAGACAGACACTGGGTGGCAGTGAAGAGTTATCAGACAGCTGGGAAACTACAGCAGATGTAGTAAGGGTAGCAGCAAGAAGGGTGCTTGTGTGACATCTGGAAAGAGGAAGGAGGAAAAGGAAACCTGGTGGTGGAATGAGGAAATACAGGAGAGTATACAGAGGAAGAGGATGGAAAAGAAGAAGTGGGATAGTCAGAGAGATGCAGAAAGTAGACAAGAGTACAAGGAGATAAGGCGCAAGGTGAAGAGAGAGGTGGCAAAGGCTAAGAGTGAGCTATGAGTTGTATGAGAGGTTGGACACTAAGGAGGGAGAAAAGGACCGATTGGCTAGACAGTGGGACCGAGCTGGGAAAGATGTGCAGCAGGTTAGGGTGATAAAGGATAAAGATGGAAACGTACTCACAAGCGAGGAGAGTGTGTTGAGCAGATGGAAAGAGTACTTTGAGAGACTGATGAATGAAGAGAATGAGAGAGAGAAGAGGTTGGATGATGTGAAGATAGTGAATCAGGAAGTGCAACGGATTTGCAAGGATGAAGTAAGGACAGCTATGAAGAGGATGTAAACTGGAAAGGCCGTTGGTCCAGATGACATACCTACTGGAAGCATGGAGGTGTTTAGAAGAGATGGCAGTGGAGTTTTTAAGCAGATTGTTTAATGGAACCTTGGAAAGTTATTATTTGCAATAATGATGGACAGGCTGACAAACGAGATTATCCGTGGACTGTGATGTTTGCTGATGACATTGTGATCTGTAGTGAGAGTAGGGAGTAGGTTGAGGAGACCCTGGAGAGGTGGAGATATGCTCTAGAGAGAAGAGGAATGAAGTTTAGTAGAAACAAGACAGAATACATGTGTGTAAATGAGAGGGAGGTCAGTGGAATGGTGAGGATTTAGGGAGTCGAGTTGGCGAAGGTGGATGAGTTTAAATACTTGGGACCAACAGTACGGAGTAATGAGGATTGTGGAAGAGAGGTGAAGAAGAGAGTGCAGGCAGGGTGAAATGGGTGGAGAAGAGTGTCAGGAGTGATTTCTGACAGACGGGTATCAGCAAGAGTGAAAGGGAAGGTCTACAGGACGGTAGTGAGACCAGCTATGTTATATGGGTTGGAGATGAGGGCACTGACCAGAAAGCAGGAGACAGAGCTGGAGGTGACAGTTAAAGATGCTAAGATTTGCACTGGGTGTGACGAGGATGGATAGGATTAAAAATGTTGAAATTAGAGGGGTCAGCTCAAGTTGGACGGTTGGGAGACAAAGTCAGAGAGGCGAGATTGTGTTTGTTTGGACATGTGCAGAGGAGAGATACTGGGTATATTGGGAGAAGGATGTTAAGGATAGAGGTGCCAGGGAAGAGAAAAAGAGGAAGGCCTAAGCGAAGGTTTATGGATGTGGTGAGAGAAGACATGCAGGTGATGGGTGTAACAGAACAAGATGCAGAAGACAGAAAGATATGGAAGAAGATGATCTGCTGTGGCAACCCCTAACGGGAGGAGCCGAAAGAGGAAGAAGAAGAAGATAGTACATTTCGGAAAACATTGTGGCACTGATACAATATTATTCATATTGTAGCGTCCTCCACATCAATTTAAAAAAAAAAGAAAAAAAAACACAGGGTTGTAACAACAAAACAAATGAATTTACAATCTCCTATATTTCTCTCATATTTGTGGTCCTGAGAGACGCCGTTAAAGAAAAGCAAAAAACAGAAAAAGAAAAACGGTGACTTCGTAACCCCACAACACAACCTTCTAGACCACCCCCTTTCCACGTCAGTCATACCCCCGCTGTCAGTCCTCCGCGCTGTACTCCGCCCTCCTCAATCGGACCCAAAAGTCACTCTAAAAAGCTTCCAACCTGGCTGGGGCGCTACAATATTCCACAGATAACGAAGATACATTAGATATCGAAAGATGCGACTTTGCCATTTTTGTAATAATCTACTTGAGGACAGATTCACTTCTGTATTCGGAAATTGCAAACGCACATATCCGATATGCAAACACAAATTGCAAGGAATGGCAAAATGGTTATCGGACATAATGCTATACTGGTCAAAATTAAAACAGATAATATTTGGCCATTTGTGTCTTGTGATGGGCAGGTATGTTTTACGTAACTACAAAAGGTGGGCAAGTCCGTTTATCGATGCTGTTTGTAAGTGGATTTAAATTAGTGTGAACACAAACCGTTCAAACTGGACAATGAATACAAACAACATTAGGCCCCACTGTGACAAATTTAGGCCCACCACAATATGAAATCTTGGCATCGCTATTGGCACTTACCACCCAGAATTGATCAGGAGTACAGAAGGAAGAAGCTTTTAATCACAAGGGCTGCTACAGCAGAAATGGAGGATCGTGCTGGGAAAACGGACTGGCATCCCTGAATACTCAGGCATCCAGGTACAGGCATTTTAATGGAAGAAGTCAATTTAGGAGATGGAGGTGTTGATTTAATATACAGTGGATTCAGAAAGCATTCAGTCCCCTTTACTTTCTTGCATTGTAGATGTCATTTTACATGGACAAATTTGCCATTTTTGCCTATAAGGAAAAAGTGCAAACTCCCCAAACAGCTGGGCCAGCCGGGATGGGCTTCTACTTTGTCTCTGCAGCATTTAGCACTCTGACTGCTTATCAATTTTCTAATTTTTACTTCTATTTTAAATTTTGTGCTTTGTGTATTTTCTATCAAAATGCTGGTAGCAACTTCACCATGTGCAGCTTATAAGAAAAACATTGCACCAGTAGAATCTGATGGAATGCAGCTGTCACAGCAGTTATAGCTTAAATGACATTGCCTTGCCTGCAGCGTGTGTCACTTAGGGCTAATTAAGGCCACTGGATGCAATGATGAGCAAGCTGACATTAGAACATGAGGACGAAAGGACGCGACAAGGAGACATGTGTGCAGACGGACAGGAAGAATAGGACTAGATAGAAGTCCTCCATCTAGAGTGGGGTGTCTGATTTGGTACCCCAGAAAATAACAAAGTGTAAAGGTAAAAGCTCCTAAAACAGGGAGGTGGGCATTCACCACAAGGAAGAAATGCACAACATGTATGACATTTATTGACTTAGTTTATATTTACTGTTATATTTATGAAGTTTATTCCACTGTTATAGTTATGAAGGGCCAGAGATGACAAGTTTGAGGCATAGTGTTAAAATATATATGTAAAAATACATATGCTGTGTATATAAATACATACTGTATACTGGGACCACTGGGGGCATCTCTAGCCCCCAAACCCCAGACTCAACTTTACTTAAACAAGGCCATTCCGTATGCCTGTGGTATAGCGGGTCCACAGCTCAGATGAAAAAGCCCAGTTTTAAATGGATAATCGCAGCACTCGTGGCTTATAGAGGGGGCGTGGTAGTGTGTCAGGTGCGGTTCCCGGGTGCTTCATGATTCGGGCGTTCCTCGCTTAAGTGCACAGGTGAGGAGTCATCTGCATCTGTAATTGATGCCGGGAGCTGCTAATCACCACACCTGAGTCACGTCTTCATTATATATAGTAGAAGTGCGAGTGCGGAGGGGGGAAAAATGGTAAAAGAAAGGAAGAAGTGAAGAGCGAGAGTGCAGCTTTGGGGAAGGAGAGTGGAGAGCCCACTGTAAAAAAGAGAGGTCAGCGCAATCAGGGGTCCCAGATGGAGCGAGCGATCGACCCTTGTAGGACAGGATTGTGCCCACTGAGTTAATAGAATGTGTACGATCGGGGAAAAGTCCACCCTAGGGATCCGAGGGATGACTTAGAGTACGAGAAGGAAGACGGGATGACAACCACACGGTAGTCGGTAGAATGAGGACCATGGTGGCTGAAGTCTCTCCAGCCAAATATACCTTTGGTGAGCTGGAGAGACTGGGAAGGAGCAGAGCTTGGCTGGTGTGACCCCAATGCTGTCGGCAGGATTTTAAGCCTTGTTTTAAACATCTGGGATTTTTACCTGCTTTTGTGGATTATTTATTTAATAACGTTGTGAACACTGCACTATTTATTTGAACACTTTTGTTGTTGGTTTTGACATTTTAAATGAAAGCACTTTTGCACCTTTTTGCACCATCCCCTTGCTTCGTTGTGCCCCCACTGATCAGCTCATCCAGTGACATTACCGACGGTGTCGGGTTCAAGAGCTCCTGAAAAGGAGAGGGGAGCATGAAGTGGGACCCAGATGGGCACAAATGCTTCACTCACCCTTTGACATGCTCTGGATTACAAACATCCAAAGACACGGCTGTCTGCCTACTAATGGGCAGCAACATCGTCAGGCCGTTCTGCATCAATGGGATGACATCTGACAAGTGCAGGTTCTGTGACAGACCAGTGGTGGATGCAGTAGGCAGTCACACAAAATGCTGAAGAACTGCAAGGCGACTGTTATTAATGTTCATCCTTGCTATTGTTTTTCTGTTGGTTTTCTTGTATTGTTTTGTTTCCCTATTATTGACATTTGTTTATTGTTATTTCAGCCAATGAAGGCTTGAAATTTCAGTCCAGGGCCAAAGATATAAGAGGCCCCTGCATCAAAAAACATATGTGGATTCCTAACAGGTAAGCCGGGGACTGCAGACATAAGATAAGGGTGTGTCAACAACCTGACAGCATCCAAACATCTAACGTCAAACCCACATAGTCCAGGCCGCAGAGCACTTGACAGCAACAAAATAAAAACACCTCAAGTAACCTGCTCCTTGGGCAGAACTGACAGAGTGGTACTTCTCCAACCTGTCAATTAAAAGTAAATGAGTAGCAGCATCTCTGTGTTTAAAAGAAAATAAAGTAGGTCAAAAGGGGCAGATTTCCAAAGAAGGGTGAAAGTTAGCTTAAGGGTACAAATAAATTGTGAGCTGCACATTGCTAAGTTTGTTTGGTATCTTTGAAGGGATGTATGGTATGGGAAAATGAAGCGAAAAATGATTATCTCCGATGAAAGCATACTTGGAGCAACACAGAAAAATGGTGTTGCTTTGTTTAACGGAATATTTCAACGGCAGTATTTCTTCAAAAATATTGCCGGTTTTGTGGAGTATTTTTTTTTTTTTATATTGTGTGGGCACAGTGATATGTATTACCCAAGGTAACCTGTGAATTATGCACAGAGCCATCGAATTTCTCACCTCTCTAGCAAGCATCAGTGTGGTGCCTTTGTTTCTCAAGTGGATTCAGTAACAACAATCCAGTTAAATTTATTCTTATTGCGCACATTTCTACTTATGAGTCTGTTTTTTTTTTTTTGCTGTTTTGATCCTCTCCTGGCTATTTAGACCCAAGTATCCTAAACCTTTGACTCGTTCTGTATTGTTATTGTAGAGAGAGCACCTTCACAAATGATTGTGAGGTGCAAAGTGACCAGGATGTGTCATGTCAGGCAGACTTATAATCAGGGACAGACAAAAGTCAAAACCATAAAGATGGTAATAGCTGGCAAATGAAAGATGAGGGCAGATTGAAAGAGAGGTCAAGAACAGATGGAAGTCGCAAGCTAAAGGGAAACCTTGCGCCTACTAGATAAATAAATTCATCATTGTAGACTGTTTATTGATAGAATTTATCCACAGAGCGATGAGGCTACATTGCAGAGCCGCCATATTTATTGTCATGTTTCATCCAGCAGTTCTCCCCTGGCTGAGGTTCAAAGTTGTGTGTTTTGCCTAATTGTGTATCATTTATTTGTATTAATGTTTCTTTTGTTTATACGCCTTGTGGGACAAGGTTGCTGGATATCATGGTACTATGAATGCTGTGTAGAGTGGAGGCAGAACCTCTGCGTTTTTCCCAGTTGATTCTGAGGCTCATCACGGATATGTTCTGCTCTTACTCTGTGCTTACATGGACTGGGTGTTGGAGAAGGTTGTGGGGTCCAGAGGCTGTGGGGCCTCTGTTGGTGAAGAGAGATTCACTGATCTTGACTTTGCTGACGATGCTGTGATCTTCGTTGAGTCAACGGAGACTCTGATCAGGGTGCTCGAGAGACTGAGTGAGGTGTCTGACTGTCTGGGCTTGTGAGTGTCCTGAATAAAAACCAACATCTAAGCTTTTAATGACCTCTTGAGCACAGCCATCAGCAGTGTGTCTGTCTACGGAGAGAGTGTCGACCTCGTCGAGAGGTTTACTTACCTCAGCAGTGACATTCATGTCTCTGATGTTTCTTCCTATGAAGTCAGTAGACGGATTTGGAGAGCATGGGGGGTCATGAGTTTGCTGGAAAAGGGTGTGTGGCGCTCCCAATATCTATGTAAAAAGACCAAGTTCCAAGTCTTTAGAGTTCTGGTGCCTCCTGTCTTGCTATATGGTTTAGAGACATGGACGCTATCCAGTGACCTGAGATGAAGACTGGACTCCTCTGGTACTGTGTCTCTTCAGAGCATCCTTGGATACTACTGGTTTGACTTTGTGTTGAATGAGCGGTTGCTCATGGAGTCCCGAAAGAGGCAGATTACGTGCATTGTGAGGAAGCGTCAGCTACGGCACTACAGACATTTGGCGCAATTCCCTGAGGGTTATCTGGCTCACAGGATTCTCATTGTTGAGGACCCGAGTGGCTGGACCAGGCCAAGGGGATGCCCACGTAACACCTGGCTGTGGCAAGCAGTTGGTCATTTCTGGAGGGTGGGACTGGACCGTGTGTCTGCCTGGGAAGTTGCCATCCAGAATCCTGATCTGTTTCCCCATGTGGTGGGTGCGACAACACACTGTACCAGTGCATGCCCCCCAAATTGACCTGACCTGATCTGTGTTTATTTCATTATGTCACATTTGTATTGTAGGTGGTTCCTGAAGGGGAGGGGCCACCTGCCAATCACAGCCAGGAACTGCCCTCCTCACTATTTATTGGTGGGCCTTCCATCGCTCCGGGTGGTTCATTTCAAACACGCTAGGGAGTGGAGTGTCATTTGCAATTTCTTAGGCAATTTGTTTTGTGCTCTTAGGAGTTTCATGAATTATCGAGCCTTTGTTTAAAATAAACCTTTTCTTTTAGAAAGATTTTTCTTGGCCCATTAGTTTCTAGTCGGCGGGTTGTATGGTAAATCCCCCTAAAGGGCAACTTTGAAAGTATTTTTGGAAGTTTGATGCTTTTGGGATTCCCGAGTCACAACATTTTATAATGGAACTTCTGCATAAACAGAAGAAGGTAACAATGAAATAAAAATGAAAATTTGTTCCAATAAATATAAAGTAGCTTAAATCCCCACAAAATTGATTCTCCATAATAAAACAAAGAAAAAAAAACTATCATCCAGCACATAACACAAATGCAATAATATTTATTTATGACAGTAATGATCATGAAATTAATTTTTTGTAGAAGTAGCTCCATCTATAGAAGTCTGCTGAGAAAAGTTATCATTTGTTTATCTTTCTCATGTGATGCCATTTTTGTGCACAACACCTAGCGTCATAGTTTCTATACCATTCCCAGAAGACACTGGAAATGCAACAAATGTGAAGTCACCAGAGCGACAGTTCAAAGGTCAAAATATAAATCCCTTCAGTATTCGAGACTAGACAGTGTTGGTGAGTGATCGTCTTTTTGTCAAATTCTTTTCTGGTACTCGACCAATTGTTTGTTTTCCCAACCATTGATTTTTGGACTCTGTTCAGTTTCTTGACTGCATCTTTTCTGTCATGTCCTTTCATTAAAAATTTTTCAGTTTCATTCATTCATTCACTAATTTTCTACCACTTATTCAAAGGGCAACAGTCTTAGCAGTGAGGCCCATATGTGCTTTTCTCCAGTCATACTGTGGGATCTCAAAGCATTCCTAGGCCATCTAGAAGATATAATCCTACCAGTGAGCCCCGGGTCTTCCCCGGGGTTTTCTCCCAGCTGGTTGTTCCTGCAAAACCTCCACAGGGAGGTGTCAAGGAGGCAACCATATCAGATGCCTGAACCACCTCAATTGGTTCCTCTTGATGCGTAGGATCAGCAGCTCTACTCCAAAACTCTCCCGGATGTCTACACTTCTCACTCTGTCTCAAAGGGAGAGCCCCACCACCCTGCAGAGAAAGCTCATTTCAGCCACTTGTACCTGCCATGTCATTTTTTTCTGTCATTACCCAAAGCTCGTGACCATAGGTGAGGGTAGGGACGCAGATCGACTGGTAAATTGAGAACTTCACTTTCTGACTCAGCTCCTTCTTCACCACAACCGATCAGTATAACGACTGTATAACTGCACCCGCCACCCCTAACAGTCTGCCGATCTCATCATCCCTCTACCCCTTCATTCATGAACAAGACTCCAAGGTACTTAAACTCCTCCACTTTAGGCAGTAACTCACCTCCCACTCGGAAAGGATGGTCCACCTTTTTCCTAATGAGCACAATGACCTCAGATTTGGAGGTGCTGATTCTCATATCTGCTACTTCATATTTGGTCACAAATCATCCCAATGGATCTTGGAGTTCACAGCCCGATGAAGTCAACAGGACCACAACATCTGCATAAAGCAGTGACGATTTTCTAAGGTCACTGAACTGGACGTCTTCCTCTCCCCTGGCTGCACCATTATATCTTGCTGTTGAAAATCACAAACAGGATAGGAGACAAAGGACAGCCCTGGTGGAGTCCCACACCCACTGGAAACAGTCCAAGTATGTGGACACAGCTCTCACTGTGATTATACTGGGATCGAACAGTCCTTATTAGGGGCTACGGAACCCCATGCCCTCCCAGCACCTCCCACAATAACACTTGAGGAACACAGTCATACAGTACGCCTTCTCTATGTCCACAAAACACATGTAGACTGACTGGGTGTACTCCCATGCCTAATCCAGATTCCTCATGAGGTTGTCCACAGTTCCATGGCCTCGAAAGAATCCACATTGCTCCTACTAAATCTGAGGTTCCACAACTGGGTGGATTCTTTTAAAGTCAGAACAATCATGGTGACACTTACCAGCATGTCACACAGATGCAGCTGCAGTCTCCAGGTCACAGTCAGGAAATCTTTGGTTAAAATATCCCCCCTCTTCTCATATCTCTAGACCCCATGTGATTTAGAAAGAGAACAAAATGAGCAGAAGAGTGGAGTCAAACTTTTATATAAGCGATATAGAAGTACAATCTCTAAATTAAGATTTTTGATGTACTTAAAACAGAAGCAAAGCAAAATGAGTGAGCCAACTTACAACAGGGTTTCATAAACTTTTTTTTTCTTTCAACCCAATCTTGCCCTTCTTAGTATTTTCGAGACTCAGTCCATGCTGACTGTCAGATTGAAGTGAGAGGTAACCCTCTCAGAGAATCTCCACAGACAGCCATGCCTTTTAGGTTGGCAGTACATTCTTCCTTGGTGAATCCCCACTGCAAATCAAAACTTACCTTTGGATAATCCCCACCGAAAGACATATCGAAGGGGAAGTCTGTCTTGGAGATGCCACACTGACAGTCCCCCCTTGGAGAATCACTGGTGACATCATAGCAGAGCAAAGTTGATTACTTAAGCAACCCATCGCGAAACGTTTGCAAACCGTACATGATCCATTCTGATTTAATACAACTGTGAGTTATGACACTATGCCACCCAATAATGGCAACCCACGACACATTTTAGGTTGTGACCCATAGTTTAAGAAACTGTGACTTGAAACATTACAACCTGGGTGGATATCAGCTCTTTTTTCTACAAGTCTAGACGCCTAATGCGCCTAGATGGTGAGGCTGCTTTTCATTCTTTCATTTCCCTTATGAGCTGATCAGTGTTTGACTTATCATGGCCTCTGGCAGAAAAGGATGGAGTAAGAAACCCAGAGCTTCTTCAGAGCCCCACATTTATGCAGGTCTTGCACTTTCCTTTTACATGCGCTGTATTAATGTGGTGTCATAATGTAGGAATAACTCCCACTTCTTGTCCAGGCCTTATAACAGTTCTGGTTAGTCATTAACCCTAACTATGTTCTTGACCATTCTGCTATCATTGGGTTCAATGGAAGTTTTCATGATTTATTGATATATTCATCTTCATCCTACTCATCTTTCCCCATCTCTATGTGCTGATCAACCGTCTGCTTATGGCTTGGTTCTGTACATCCTCGCCAGTCAAGTCCTTTTACTTCAGATATTTTTTTACTTTATCCATCCACCTCTGCTTTGGATTCCCTTGTTTTCTCTTCCCATCATTCTTTTGCCCACATGTTCATTGTCTCTCCTCATCACATGTCCATACCAGTTCAACCTGCTTTCCTGTACTTTCTTAGATATCTCTCCCACTTTTGTGTTACCTCTGATTGTCTCATTTCATATTCTGTTATTTTTTGTAACTCCTCATGTCCATCTGAACATTCAAATTTCTGCCAAATCCAACTTCTTTTCCTGTGCACCCTTTACTGCTGATATCTCAGCTCCATACATCATTGCTTGTTTACCACTTACCTTTAACTTTCACCTTAATTGTTCATTTACACAATACTCCTGATAACTTCTTCCAATTGTACCATCCTCTCTGCACTCTATGGTTTATCTCTGCATCAAATTTTACATCTTGGGCTACCACTGATCCTAGATATTTAAATGTATCTTCTCTTTTCAATAGCTGTCTCAGCAGACTAACTTCTGAATTCTGATCATCATTAAACTTTATATATTTTGTCTTCAGTCCTCCATCTTCCATGGCCCTAATCCATTCATCCAACTTCCTCCCCAGTTCCTATTTTCTGGTGCTACACAACACAATGTCATCAGTAAAAAGTCTGCACCAGGGGGATTGGTCTTTTCTCCTATGACTCACCGCATCCATAACCAGATTAAAGATGTCAGGACATCAAGAAGATCCTTGGTGCAGACCTCCTCTAACTGGGATCTTGTCTCTTACCTCATTATTGTTTTTAAGGAGACCTCACTCCCTCATACATATCCTGGTCAACGCTCACACACTTCTCTATCAATCAATCAATCAATCAATCAACATTTATTTATATAGCACATTTTCATACAAAAAAATGTAGCTCAAAGTGCTTTACAAAATGAAGAATAGAAAAATAGAAGACACAAAAAATAAACATAAGTCAATATTAATTAACATAGAATAAGTAAGGTCCGATGGCCAGGGTGGACAGAAAAAACAAAAAAAAAAAACTCCAAGAGCTGGAGAAAAAAAAAAATAAAATCTGTAGGAATTCCAGACCAAGAGACCACCCAGTCCCCTCTGGGCAATCTACCTAATCTACCTAGTCTAGTCATCCATTCTCTCAAATGCAGCTCTTGCTATGCCACTCAATCATAAGCCTTTTCCAAATCAATTAACACCATACGCAGACGTTTCTGTTTTTCTCGACGTTGCTCTATGAGTTGTCTCAATGCAAAGACTGCATCTGTTGTTCCACTCCCTGGTATAAAACCAAACTGCTCTTATCCTATGGTGGCCTTTTCCCTAAGCCTTCACTCTGTAACCCTTTCTCACATTTTCATTGTGTGCGACAACAGCTTTATCCCTCTAGAGTTTCCACAATTCTGAATATCACCCTTCTCCTTATAAATGGGTACAATCACACTGTTCCTCCACTCCTCAGGTATTTTCTTCTGCTCCTGGATCTTCTGCTTTACATCCCACAAAACAGCAACTCCTTCTTCTCCTATGCTCTTCCATTTTTTTTTGGTATACAACATTGAATCACAGTAGTTTTCCTTTGGTTTTTGACACTGAGTAACAGAAAAATAATCTTTAATATCAAAGTAAAAGCAAGTCTCTGCAAAGTGGTCTAAACTAATTATAAATATAAAAAACAAAATATTTGATCTCATAAGTATTCACCTCCTTTACTATGACACCCCCAAATCCTCATTGGTGTAACCAATTGATTTCCGAAGTCACAGAATTACAAGGGGTGTTCAAATATAAATAGGAATTTCTGAGCTATGCTTTATTTAATGAATACAATGAAACAACTTACACATTATTTTTCTATATAGTCTCCTGCCACTGCAGTCTACTTGTACCAGTGCTCAGGAAGCTTCTTAATCCCCGAAGAGTAGAAGTCGTTTGACTGCATGTTGACCCATTCTTGCACAGCATCAATAACCTCCTCATTCGGCTTGAATTTCTTCCCTCCTAAAAATTCCTTAAGTGGACGGAAGAGATGATAGTTCCTCTCTGAATGACTTGCACCAGTCATACACTCTGAGAGAGACTGAGAGAGACACTCATCCCCAAACTGTTTTTTAAGTCTCGAATAAATCTGAGATGGAATGACCCCTTCATTTGTCAAAAATTGAATAATAATGCGCTGCGCAACACTACTGTGTACCTCTTGACACATTGATTACAACTGACAGGAAAGGGGGAAAGAGCAGCTAGCAGTACTAACGACAAGTTCATATATGTGTGTGGGAAAGAGGGGTCCTTTCATCGGATTAGTGCTATTTCAGCTGTGGAATGGCCAAATGGGGGAGGCAGCTTGATGAATGAGGTCTCCAGGACTCTAAACAAATCCAAATCATATTATGTGATATCATCTACTGTTAAATTCTACTCCATGCTTCTAAAATTTTTATTTTTATACTGTACTAGCCAAACCGTGGCGTAGCATACGCCGCATAATTATGAATTGATGGGTGAACACTTCCTGAAAGACACAGTTGTCCAAATGGGGTTGGTTTTGAGGATACGACTGTAGGTGAATGAAAAGATGTAACTCTGGAGAGGGCAACATACAATACAGCGTTTTACACGCTGCATACAGCGATTCACATTCGTGACAAATTGTTTTACACGCTGCATACAGCGAATCACATCCGCGACAAATATGATTCTTCTTAGATGGTGCTGTCGCGTCCACCCACGCTCTCGAAGCATACACACTGCCTGGTCATGTGCCCGCTCGCAAGAGCAAGCAACAGAGATCCGCCCACCAACTGTAAGACCATGGGACACCCCTCGCAAACTGTTCTACACACCGCATACAGCGATTCACATCTGCGACAAACAAACTGTTTTACACAATGCATACAGCGATTCACATCCGCGACATGATTTTTTCTAGATGGTCCTGTCGCGTCCACCCTCGTACTCGAAGCATACACACTGCCTGGTCATGTGCCCGGTCGCAAGAGCAACTGACAGAGACCCGCCCACCAACTGTAAGTCCATGGGGAAACCCCTCGGAAACTGTTTTACACGCTGCATACAGTGATTCACATCCACGACAAACAAACTGTTGTACACGCCGCATACAGCGATTTACATCCGTGACAAACGTGCCTGTTCTTAGATAGTCCTGCCGCGTCCACCCTCATTCTCAAAGCATACACACTGCCTGGTCATGTGTCCGCTCGCAAGAGAAACTCACGAAGACCCGCCCACCAGCTGCCTGTGTGTGTGCCTCTGTCTGTCTCTGGCGCTGCCTGTGTGTGTGCGCGGCTTTCTCTCGCACTGCCTCTGTGTGAACCGGTCAGGCACAGAGAAGGTCAGCTGCTGAGAGAGCGTCTCGACTGTTGCAGGGCCTGCATTGGTGGAGCATGTGAGACGGTAATGAAACAGAGGCACAGGGCTTATTGGTTTTTAAAGACTGCTTCCTTCATTGTGTTTTAACCTCAGTTTTAAAGGATTGTTTTAAGGATCTCATGGGATACCCCTCGCAAACTGTTTTACATGCTGCATATAGCGATTCACTTCCGCGAGAAACATGCCTCTATGAACAGTCAACGTGGCTCAGAGGTGCATGTGGATTCTACGACAGACGAACATAAATGACGCCGTTTTTCCTGTGTCATCGCGTCTGAGTTGGTGGGCGTGGTTCTGCGAGTTGTCGTCATATCCAATGGTCTTAGAGTTGGTGGGCGTGGCTCCTTCCTGCGTGCGCCATGGCCGTCTTACTTGTCGGCGGCTTAGTGAATCCACACCCCTTCCGGCGTGCTTTCCATGGGTGTCTTGCCTTAGTGAATTATATATATAGTTTGAGGATTTGTTCTGTTCTGTGTATTGTATTGTATTCTGCGGTGGGCTGGCGCCCTGCCCAGGGTTTGTTTCCTGCCTTGCTCCCTGTGTTGGCTGGGATTGGCTCCAGCAGACCCCCATGACCCTGTAGTTAGGATATAGCGGGTTAGATAATGATGGATGGATGGATGGATGGATTGTATTGTATTGACCCCCTTCTTTTTGACACCCACTGCACACCCAACCTACCTGGAGAGGGGTCTCTCTTTGAACTGCCTTTCCCAAGGTTTCTTCCATTTTTTCCCCACAAGGGTTTTTTCTTGTCTTCTTAGAGAGTCTGGGGGGCTGTCAAGAGGCAGGGCCTATTAAAGCCCATTGCCGCACTTCTTGTGTGATTTTGGGCTATACAAAAAGTAAATTGTATTGTATTGTATTGTGTGTGTTTGTCCAATGAGTCAGGTCTACCTTGCACTCTTTATAAGAACAGAGCATGAAAATTCCTGTTTATAATTGAACATCTCTTATACTTCAGTGGGGATCACCTGTCTGGGATTTCAATAACATTTGCATTTTTACATTTATTTGCTTAGCGGAGGATTTTATCCAAAGTGACTTACAAAACCTGGAGAGGAGGGTCCGTCAGATAGTCAAATCTCGGATTCAGGAAGAACAGTGTGGTTTTCGTCCTAAACGTGGAACAGTGGACCAACTCTACACCCTTGGCAGAGTCCTGTAGGGTTCATGGAAGTTTGCCCAACCAGTCTACATGTGTTTTGTGGACTTGGAAAAGGCATTCAACCGTGTCCCTCGGGAAAATCTGCGATGGGTGCTCCGGGAGTATGGGGTACCGGACCCTCGATAAGGGCTGTTCTGTTCCTGTACGATCTGTGTCAGAGCTTGGTCCGCATTGCCAGCAGTAAGTCGAACCTGTTTCCGATTAGAGTTGGACTCTGCCAGGGCTGCCCTTTGTCAATGATTCTATTCATAACTTTTATGGACAGAATTTCTAGGTGCAGCCAGGGCATTGAGGGGGTCCGGTTTGGTGGGCTCAGGATTGGGTCACTGCTTTTTGCAGATGATGTTGTCCTGTTTGCTTCATCAGGCCGTGATCTTCAGCTCTCTCTGGATCGGTTCGCAGCTGAGTATGAAGCGGTTGGGATGGGAATCAACACCTCCAAATCCGAGACCATGGTTCTCAGCCGGAAAAGGGTGCAGTGCCCTCTCAGGATTGGGAGCGAGATCCTGCCCCAAGTGGAGGAGTTCAAGTATCTCGGGGTCTTGTTCATGAGTGAGGGAAGAATAGAGCGGGAGATCGACAGGCGGATCGGTGCGGCATCTGCAGTGATGTGGGCTCTGCATCAGTCTGTTGTGGTGAAAAAGGAGCTGAGCCGAAAGGCAGTTGATTTATGTTCCTACTCTCACCTATGGTCATGAGCTATGGGTAGTGACCGAAAGAATGAGATCGCGAATGCAAGCAGCTAAAATGAGTTTCCTCCGCAGGGTGTCTGGGCTTTCCCTTAAAGATAGGGTGAGAAGCTAGGTCATCCGGGAGGAGCTCAATGTAGAGCCACTGCTCCTCCGCATCGAGAGGAGTCAGATGAGGTGGCTCAGGCATCTGATCAGGATGCCTCCTGGACACCTCCCTGGTGAGGTGTTCCGGGCTCATCTAACCAGGAGGAGGCCCCGGGGAATACCCAGGACACACTGGAGGGACTATGTACCTCGGCTGGCCTGGGTACGCCTCGAATTCCCCCGGAATAGCTAGTAGAAGTAACCAGGGAGAGGAAAGTCTGGGCATCTCTGCTCAAGCTGCTGCCCCTGCGACCCAATCTCAGATAAGTGGAAGAGAATGGGTGGATGGATGGATGGACTTACAAAACAGGTAAACATGATTATTGATTATTGTATAAATTATCATTTAAATGTACCTGAATATGGAAGGCCCAACTTACCTACACAGCGAAGACAAGAGAACTCTCTAAGCAATTCAGTAATTGAAAAGCACATGTCATGGGATGAAGACAAGAAAATGTCCAAGTCACTGAATATTCTTTGGAGTCCAGTTAAATAAATTATTAAGAAATGGAAAGAGTACGGTGTAGCACTGCCACATTGTGGGTTTTCATTTTTGTACAGTATGTCCTGTTTGGTGATTATTGAATGTCAGTAACATCATCTTGCCTGAAGAAGGGACCTGAGTTGCTTCGAAACACTTGCATATTGTAATCTTTTTAGTTAGCCAATAAAATGTGTATTTTGCTTGACTTCTCATTAAATTCAATCTACAACACAATAAAGTGTGCTAAAATTGTAGGGGTCTGAATACTTTCTGAATCCATTGTAATATTAAGCTGCCCATATTGAAGGGCTAAATGTGGTTGACTTTCACATTTGGGGCAACTGGAGATACTTTTGCCATTGGGCTCCTCTGCCCGAAGCCATTTTGGATGATGTTGGCTTCGCTTTTTTGTCTGTAATGTTACTGGCATAAAAACTTTTTCATCATAACCTTACCACATTGCATCTCCCAAGATAAGGACAATGATTTTTAGAGATACTCAGAACAACTCTTTTCAAATGCAGCAGGTCACGTGCAACTATTGCCATTAAAAAACTGTGTTTAGCTCTCAGACGTGACATGTGGATTTGTGCGAAAAATAACATTAGCCTGTATTGTCTTGTCAAAGACCAGATAATGTATACATGAGAATCAGTTATCTGCTGACTCACTGGAATTCATTTGCTTCTCCTTAGTTAAGGATGATGTAAAGCCCAGTCACTTACAAATTGCTTTCTGTCAAAGAAGGTTAATTGGTGCTGTTCTCGATGTTTGCTTATGGTTGCCTGATTAAACTCCCAGATAAATGGTTCCTTGTGCAACACAACAAACGTTTTCTTAGACCACCACAAACTATAAAACTCTTGCAATGTAACTCGATGCGTAAATAATTGGGGGGCTAAATTAGAATCTCCATTTTTACATGCTTAAAAGGCCCACTTCTTCAATGAAAGGCTTGTACACTTTGAGGAGAAACTTCTTTCTTCCTAACTTTAAGCTTTAAATCTTCATAGAAATGTCATTTAATAAACTAGAATTATGAGAAAGAAATGCTACAGATTAAATTTAAAGTATGACAGGCATATATAAATGCCCCTTTCTTTATTTGCATGACAATCATGGAATTTGCATTTTAAAGCAGATTTACATAAAATAAATCGAAAGGAAAAAAAAGGTAATGCTTTCAGAAAGCACTAAAAAAAGTAGGAAAGAAGCATAGAGCAAAAAAAAAAGCAAAACAAGTAACATATGGATATTTAGACCAAATTAATTCCTACCTGTAGAGCTGTAGCTGAACGCAGATATTAAAATGAAACCTGATCGCACACAATGGAAGTCGATGAGTTGTTTCAAAGCTCTATTTAAAAATGTGTTTCATTGCCTCCTCAGAAATGACATTTTATTTCTTATTCTTATTTTATTACCCTTCCATTTTGACACTTAGAACACAAGGTACGGGTTAACTCGTTTGTCATTTCGCCTGTTGAGGCGTGGCACTTGAGAAAACTCGTACCTCAGTGGACAGCCGTCATAGACACAGTGTAGCAAGAAGGTTATTTTGTGGCCAATGTAGTCGATTATTTGTCGATTTTACGAAAAGCGTTTGACTAAGTTGATCGAGATGCCCTGTGGGACATCCTGAGACTTCTGAGTTAATGGAGGCTCTGATCGGGGCTCTCGAGAGACTGAGCGAGGCGTCTGACTGTCTGGGCTTGCGAGTGTCCTGATAAAAACCAACATCCAGGCGTTTAATGACCTCAGGCACAGTGTGTCTGTCTGCAGAGAGAGAGAGACGACCTTCTCAAGAGGTTTACTTACCTCGGCAGTGACATTCATGTCTGTGGTGACTCTACCTATGCAATCAGTAAACAGAATGGGAGAGCATGGGGGGGTCATGAGGTCTCTGGAAATGGGTGTGTGGCGCTCCCGATATCTATGCAATAGGACGAAGGTCCAAGTCTTTGGAGTCCTGGTGCTTCCTGTCTTGCTATATGGTTCAGAGACATGGACGCTATTCAGTGACCCAAGACAAAGACTGGACTCCTTTGGTACTGTGTCTCTTTGGAGAATCCTTGGGTACCGCCTGTTTGACTTTGTGTCGAGTGAGCGGTTACTCACGGAGTCCCAATTGAGGCACATTACCTGCATTGTGAGGGACCGTCAGTTACGGCTCTACCACCACGTGGCATGATTCCCAGAGGGTGATCTATCTTGCAGGATCCTCATTGTTAAAGACTCGATTGGCTGGACCAGGCCAAGGGGAGGCCCACGTAACACCTAGATGGTCATTTCTGTAAGGTGGGACTAGACCGCGTGTCTGTCTTGGTGGTTGCCAACCAGGACACCAAACTGTTTCATCATGTGGTGGGTGCAGCAACACGCTGTACCAGTCCATACTCCCCAACCTGACCTGACCTGACATACAATTCAGCTGAAAGAGAGAGAGAGATTGCCAGAGAGATGGACAGATGAGAACTGGAAGACAGGTTAGAAAGATGGACAGAAAACATGTGAAGGACACACAAGCAGGTTATTTTAAAAAGTCGATGCCTGCTAAACCAATACAGAGCCAAAGTCTGCAGAAGCCATCAATGATGAGAACAGGTGAAGCCCATCTGGTAGTTGCCGATATTTGACAAGAATTCTATGAATATGTAAATATGTCAGTGTTTATAATAATGAGGATCCAACATGGAGTCAGAAGTGTCTTCTCGTGCCATTGACGTTCCCACTGGATGGGACATCTGGTTGCCAGCGTTTCCCCACTTGGCTGTGATGTCCCTCAGCTTCTCTCTGGCCTGAATACATGATTACACATTGTATTGTTGAAAATGAATGTTATCTTTCAAAGCTAGTCAAATACATATTTCTATTATACCATATTACTCTCTCGGAATTATTTCTGCCATGGTTACAAAAGGGATGGTACTGGCTCTAGTCTGCTCTGCATTAAGAAACGCATCCCAGGGGAGTAGGAGCACCTCTTGCGGGATACACACAGCCAGAGTGCTGGCATCAAGTAAGTGCTGAAAAAAAGGTCTGCTTACTTGTGCTAATGTGATTTTTAATCTGGCACTGATGAAAAGACAGGAGGCAGAGCTGAAAGTGGCCAAGTTGGAGATACTATGATTTTTGCTCAGAGTAACAAAGGTAGACAGGATTAGGAATGTGCATATTATGGAAGATTATGGAGTATATTAGGAATGAGTATATTAGAGGGTCAACACAGGTACAACAGTATGGTGACCAAGTGACAGATGCTAGACTGAGATGGTTTGGGCATGTGCAGAGGAGAGATGAGGGGTACATGGGGAGAAGAATGTCGAGGATGGAATCACCAGGCAAGAGGAATGCCAAAGAGGAGGTTTATGGATGTGGTGAGGGTGGACATTAAGACAGTTGCCATGGCAGATAATATTGTAAAAACAAGGGATAGACAAAGATGGATGATCCACTGTGGTGACCCCTAAATGGGAGCAGCTGAAAGGAGAAAAAGTAAATATTTTTAAAATCCTGTTTTAATGTCATCATTCTGGGGTATTGAGTGTTGTTTGATGAAGGAAAAATGTAACTGATCTTAGTAACAAGACTGCCACATAACATGATAATGTGAGAAAGTGCAGGGCTCCGGATCCTTTCTAAATCCACTGTGTTCTTTATGTTCGTTTTTATCAGCTTAATGATGTTTCTGTTGCATCCCATTTCCCATTGCGCATAAATCAACTGATGATGTGCAGTTTGCCTATCGGACAAAGACTGGAATAAAGAACACAATTATCTGTCTGCTCCACAAGGCTTATTCTCACCTGGACAAAACTGACAGCACTTTGAGGATTCTGTTTTTAGATTCCTCCAGAGCCTTCAATACCATCGAACCATCCCTGTTAAGGGGTGAACTCTGAGACATGCAGGTGGATAAAGTTGTGGTGTCCTGATAATGGACTATCAGTCAGGCAGACTGCAGCTTGTGGGACTCAAGGACTGTGTGAGCAACACTGGAGCAACACAAGGAACAGGTCTGTCTGCTCTTCTCTTCAGTCTGCACTCCTCAAACTATAAATATAAGAGCAGGTCATGTCACCTGCTGAAATCCTCAGATGATTCTGTACTTATGGGGTGTATTGATAAGGGGGATAAGTCAGACCAGAGGAGTCCGGTAGAGGACTTTGTTTCTTGGAGCAAAGAGAATTGTGTACAAGTTAACATCAGAAAAACCTGTTTATTGACTTTCACCGCACCAAAGAGCCTCTATGTCCAGTCACTATTCAGAGAGTGGGTGTAGAGGTGATGCACTCCAAAAAGTTCTTGGAGGTCCACATTAATGACAGGTTGGTGTGGTCTCATAACACCGAAGAACTATTGAAGAAAGGGCAGAGCAGGCTCTTCTTCTTTACGAGACTGCATTTCTTTAATGTGGATAGTGACATCCTTCACATCTTCTGCAAATTCTAAAACATAACCCATATGGGACACACTCTGGACCACCTGGAGGTCATAGCAAAGCAAAGAATTAAAATAAAACCGAGTGGTATTACAATGAACAATGCTGAACATCCTCTCTGTTTGACACACTAACACTGAGGACTTTCAGCCAAACAAATCATTCAGCAGATGTGTTTCAGGAAATGCTATGGGGGCACCTTCATACCAACAGCAATACATCTGTATAGCGCCCCACTGGGACTGGGACTGCCAAGTAATAATTTTTCTTTTTATTCTGGTGTGTGTGTTCAGACCATAACATGTGCATATATATATATATTGTAAGATATGGCCGGCTATGTACCCCGGCCAATACCCCCAAGCCGC
>JANRMT010062820.1:22306400-22320766 GCA_026402145.1 Polypterus bichir lapradei
GTTGGATTGGGAACACTTCCGGGTCGGGGGATATAAAAGGACTGTGGAAGCTCCCAGATGGCGAGCTGAGCTGGGTGGAAGGGTGGCAACGCGTCTGGGAGCTGGAGGATTGTGTATTGTATTGTTGGTTTATTTGTGATTCATTATTGGAGTATTTGGGAGTGGAGCGTGCTTTGTGCACGTTATTATTATAATAAATAATATTTGGACTTTTATCTGGTGTCTGACGTGTAGTCTGAGGGTACAAGGGTGCGAGCGAACCCTAAATTCTGTCACAATATATATATATATACACATATACATATATATATATACACATGTAATAAGTCTGATTTAAAGTGTGAAAAAAATGTGACATAAAATCGTTGCACTTTTAGGCTTAGGATTTAATATATAGAAAGTAGATTTATACATATATATACTGTATATATATATATATATATATATATATATATATATATATATATATATCCATCCATCCATCCATTTTCCAACCCGCTGAACACAGGGTCGCGGGGGTCTGCTGGAGCCAATCCCAGCCAACCCAGGGCACAAGGCAGGAACCAATCCCGGGCAGGGTGCCAACCCACCGCAGTATATATATACAGTAGAACCTCGGTTTGCGAGCATAATTCGTTCCGGAAACGTGCTCGCAGTCCTAAGCACTCGTATATCAAAGTGTATTTCCCCATAAGAAATAATGGAAACTCAGATGATTCGGTCCACAACCCAAAACTATTCATATAAAAATGATTAATACAAAATATAAAGTAAAAGTACATAAAACAAATTAACCTGCACTTTACCTTTAAAAACAATCATGGCTGGTGTGAGTGAGTTTCTAAACTCATGTGGGATTCCACCCAACGGGACGACACGCGGAAGAGTGTCCCAAAGCAATTGCAGTCTCCCTGCGCTGTAGCAGTTCACCGTATAAGTGCATCCAAAAAGATCGCAGACATTCTATAAACGCCTGCTGTCGATGGGTGATACAAGGAACATTATAAAGATCCTGCTACAATAAATAACAGTGCTGTTGCTGTTTCAAACTGAATAAAGCTGGTGTTGTTAAAGTACTGAGACTCAGCTTCGTGTTTTGGGGAGCAAGATGAGGACTCGCACTTCACAGCACACACACACACAGTCACAATGCTGTAGTAAACAGTATACGCTCGTACGGATGTTGACTATATGAGTGAGGCACACAGACACAGAAGGAGAATAGGAGACGATTGCCCTCAAGAGAAGAGAGAGAGGAAGAGAGCGAGCGAGATAAGGAGAGAGACGTGCGCGCGCTCGAGAGAAGAATCATCATCTTAGTTGTGATCACATGACGCTCAGCAGACAAAGTGTATCCATACTACTCGTATTGCAAGACATCGCTCATTTATCAAGTCAAAATTTATTAAAAAATTTAGCTCGTCTTGCAAAACACTCATAAACCAAGTTACTCATAAACCGAGGATCCACTGTATATATTTATATATATATCGGCAAGCATATGCCACATCCTCTCAGTTGTGAGAAGCAGATTATAGATAGACCATAAATATGTGATACAATATCTATATGTCTATCTATTATATAGTGTCTTTCTCATCTATCTATCTATCTATCTATCTAAGAAAAAGACAGAGACAGTATTGTGGAAAAAACCTTCCTCCATTTTGAAAGAAGTCATTCACGGAGATCAGATAAGAATGCAGAACAATTCTTTATTTGCACATAAATATGCACAAATCTCTTTGTCCATGGAGTGAGCAATTAATCATACAATTTCTTTGCTTTTATGCATCTTTACTACTATTACCTCATTTAATCTATCGCATTATATGACTCTTAATATGCATAGCTTTATTATGTCATCCAATCATGCGGTGCCACCAGTATTTTCAGACTCCTGTGGACTCGCCTATTTACCTGAATGGCGCCTAGTTGAAAGGGGAGTTCTGTGTCGCTTTCTAGGAGGTGTCTTTGGACTTTCCCATTAATTAATCCTCACTTTCTAGAGGGGTGTTTGTTACTCATTTACCTCATTTTAAACATGGGAAATCGAGATGGTGGTACTTACAAAGCAAACCTCAATGACCAAAAATAAGAAAAACAACACACAAAATTAAATAAAACAAAATAAATAAATCTGAAAAAGGCAAAAAAAACTATGAATTTTTTGACTAGAGTTTGCTGTGTTGCTTTGTCATCTTTAAGTTGAACGTTAACTTTTTTTATTTCATATGGTAAATTCCTTTGGTTTGTGCATCAACAAAAACTTACATAGATGTCAGCTTTAAATTAAAAAAAGCAGTTGCCATTTTATTTAAAAGCAATGTGTTGTGATAAGGTGTGCTGTGATTTGAACTTTGAACAAAACTAATGTGAACAACTAATGATAATAATTAAGAGGATTTGTTTCCAATTCTGGGTTAACAGTCCACTTATTTGACTATTTGTGTTTCAGCTAACTGACTGATGTCAAGTGTTCCAGTTTCGTTTTTTTCTCTAATGTTTGACACCCACTACAGTTATATCAATATGTCCCTTAGAAGAACATTTTTGTTCCAGATTTGTAAGGACCGTATTCTTACATTAACTGTATATAAATTGCAGGACACCATGCTCATGCACTAAGGGTCTAATTAGACCCCCCTTACAGTATTGTGTGTAGTTATGGTCAATGCTCCACAAAAAAAGATAACGCAGCAGTAAAATTTGTTCAGGAAAGAGCAACCAAGCGCATCCCCGGAGTAACGGGAATATCTTAGTCTAACCAGATAAGACAAACAAACCTGTTCAGGCTTGAATAGCGATGGCTACTTGGGGAGCCAATCTATATCTTTAAAAATTCAAAAACTTAATCCGTCAGAACTCTTTTCATTTAATTGTTTGATATAAAATGTACTTAGGGACAAAACTGGAACAAAAGTACATTCAAAGTTTATTTAAAAGACAAACTAGGGGATACATCTACACAAGAATGATTTTAGAAATCTGGAATAAATTAGTCATCTAATTAAAGTGATAAACCTAAGAGCTTTAAAAATTCTTAGATGAGTTCTTGGGGATGTTATTAACTCACCAAATCATCCTGATGGAGTGTCGGTCTACTGTCATTTGCACAGTTTCTCTTTTTTAACTTCAATACATCCATTTTCTTCACCAGGTGAAGACTTTGAGGGGCTCAGCCAATGTATCACAGATAACATCAACTTTTGTGTGCATACCGCAGATCCCAAAAAGTCACTGCACTGTTTTCCTAACAACAAACCATGGATTACAAAATATCTGTGAGCCCCACTGAATAAGAAGAATGGGGTCCTCAGGTCTGGAGATAAGAAGGAAATCAATCAAGTGCAGTTTACATTAGATTAAGTGAAGAGAAAAGGAGACAAGACTGGTCCTTGTGGTGCTCCAGTGGTGCTGGAATCTGCATCAGAGACACAGTCATTGAGTGTCACAAACTGCGGTCTGTCCAACAGATACTCCATTACCCAGAACACCTCACACAGGTTCATCCACGTGCATAGCTCTGAGCTCACCTTGTATCAGGGGTGGCGTTGAAGTAACCAAAGAAATCAAAGTCATAATCCTTACTGTGTGGTCAGCTTTGTCCAGCCTTGTGGAGCAGACAGATAAATACATCTTCCACTCCAATCTTTGTCTGACTGGCAGACTGCAGTGGGTCCGGGTGGTCTATTACAAGAGGACCAGCCTCTCAAAGGTCTTCATGATGAGTTACATGAGAGCCACTGGTCTGTAGTCATTAGGGGAAGAGGGGCCTGCCTTCTTAGGAACAGGGACAATGCAGGATGTTTTCAACAGCTGTGGCACTTTGTGGACAGACCAGACAGGTGGCAGAGGACACCATAAAGTTGGTCAGCCTAGGCCTTAAGAACTCAAGGTTATCATAATATATACTGTAATAGCAATAAAGTATATTTATATAACACCATTTATATATTAATATATAGAAATACACAAGAAAACAGTATATGTACAGTTTTCTTCACAAATGAGAAAATCAAGAGATAATGCATAAAACATTAACATTTACATTCAATGCATAAAATGATTAAAAATTAGAATATAAAATATGAAACACTATATAAAGTAATAAAAGAATAAGTGTCTGGGTGTCTGTCTGTGTGTCCATCCAGTTGCTATGTCTCTGTCATTCCAAAAGATGGTGTATCATAAACATTTTTAGTTATAAAATACATTTCATTTTTCATTTCAACAGATGACATATCACAAACATTAACACTGCTTTTATGAATCTTATACTTGGCGGCATATAACAGAGACACATGTTAAACACTGAGGTGTATGCTATTTAGATTTCAATCCATCTTAGACTGGTAGCACAGCCAGTAAAAAGGATGAGTGTCTGTTTGTTCATCCAGTTGCTATGTCTCTGTTATTCCAACAGATGGCGCTTCACAAACATTTTTAGTAATAACAGGCCTTGCATCTCTCATTCCAACATTTGGCACATTACAAACATTAACACTGATTTTACAAATCCCATACCAAATGGCATATAACAGGGACTTGTGCATTGCATTGCAAGCTCCTGTCACACCCTACGCAACTGTGTTTGATCTTATTCAGGAAAAGATCCCAGTCGCCCCACTGGAGAAAGACTTTCCGAGACTAAGGTCATAATGTTAATGAAACCATTTCTGGACAAATGCAGAACCATAAAGACAGTTGTGTGGAGCTTCCACCTGCAGCTGAAGTCACTTCAGTACACATGTACTGTGTCAGCATGCCCGTGTAGATCAAACACAGGAAGCTCTGCAGGCTACTTGTGACTTAACGCTGTAGGAAGATAAGTAAATAAATCAAGGTAAATAACATTCGATCTGGCTTTTATATAATTAACATATAAATGTTTTTTTTTTCTATAAAGACCATCACAAAACATAATCCGAAACAGGACTTTGCACGATACGTTGGCGAGCTCTGTAGGTGCTGCTGTTTTGTTGGAGGACTGTTGTGGGGTAGACTGACTGGCAGGATGACACCTGACCTGTTGCTGCATCCAAACGGTGCCATCTTTCATCTTTACACCTGGTGCAGCTGCGTTGTTCTTATGTGTGAGTGGACATTTCTTGTGGGGAGGACTTCTGTTCTCTTTCTCCGCTGTTGAACCCTAATCCTCATCTGAGATAACTTCTGTTATAGCAGGTCTTTATGTGAAAACAGCAGTGTCAGATCAGGGGGAGTGTGAACCCAACTGAGAGAATAAAAGTGAATAATAAAAAAAAAAGCCAACCTTTACAAGTACCATACATTTAAAGCGGCTGTTACAGACTCAAAGCAAATGTATGTTTTTATTCTATAATAGTAAGAATAAGAGCAGCTCTCTACTCAAAACGGAGGCGTCCAGGATCGTACCACAAACGTCTTGATTACCAGTCAACAGTTCTTACAATGTCAACCCTAATGTGAGTTCTTTTTCTGCAGTTATATTTTTTAATTAAAAGCGCACTTGTTCTGTTATATTTGTACCTTTTGTGAAAGTGTTTATTTGATATTTGGACGTCAAGCTTTACACATTATACACTTCATGTCTACATTTTATCAGTTATTACTAAGATATGAAAAACGTTTCTGTTTTAACAATGTGTTTACATAGATCTTTGTAGATACGGAACACTTATGAAATGAATGTGTTCCAAATAATGAGATATTATTCAACCTACACAACTCCATGTACCTCCCTCCCAGATAAACAGACGAGCTGAGAGAACTTTATGCCCTTTCTGCGTTGGTGGAGGATGATGGGATAGCAGGATACCTGCTGCTTGTGGTTATCGACACATTTACAACACAAAAGACGCTGACGTAGAGGTGTGAAGGGATTTAAGGTGGGCCGGGATTACAAGTTTTTTCATAGGCTTTGGTAATTCTAGTGTTAACAGAGAGCTGATCATACTTTTAACAATTCAGTGTGCAGACATGAGGTCTTTTAATTTCTCTGCAAGACTTGGTGAGCTTTACATTTGAATTTACATGTACATTGTGACACATATGCAACTATGGATCATTATTTGGGCTCATCTGAAGTATGTTCTACTACCCCGCGTCGAGAGGGGGCACTGGCACTAACCCTCTCTTTTTTAGCTCTGTCCGCAGCACAGAGGAGATACCCAGTGAGTCCACATTTGAGAAATGACAGAATTAGACATCAACCAATGGGTGGGTACATTACAGGACATGTAAGATTATGTTACTGAGAGTTCAGTGAAGTTATGACTTGGGGTAAGTGAGAGGAGCATGTGGTGATGGTTTGGTAGCGCTAATCAGAGGGCAGAAGTGAAAACAGTGGATGAGGAGGATGGCTGGTATCAAAGATGATGGATTCAGCCCTTCTCAGACATCAGGTAGAGTAGATGGTAAGAAGCTTTGGAAAGTAAACTCCAATGGTTTTAGAAGTATTATGGACAGTCCTATGGAGGAATTTGTGATCCTGGCAAGTCTGGTTTCCAAACCACATGCAGCAACAGAAGTTTACTAGGCTTTTTGTTCCCACCCCAAAGCTCTTTAGCCTCCTCAAGAACAAGAGCCTTTCTGAAGATGCAGGTGGCATTGACAGACTACAAAACACATTCAGTGATCTGGACACCCCAGGAACCTGAAACTGCTAACTAAATGAGGGAACCATAGATGTGGAGTGGAGCATGACTGCCTTTGTTCTTCCCAAAGTCAACAGTGATCTGATTTTTTTTTTTTTTTGACATTCAGGGAGAGGTTGTCGACATGGCACTGTCAAAGTTAAATAAAAAAGCCATTTCAGGATGGGAAGAATACCTTTATTGAAACATACATCGAGTCACTCAGTACATGGAAGGAGATGACTGACTTACAGATGCTGGTTACACTTTATGATGAACAAACTGGTGTCCCAGCAGGCGTTGATAATGGAAGGCCAGGGAGGGAATGATATCTCCTTTCCATGCCAGGGCGCAGAGGTGGAAGGGTGTTACAGTGGCTACATCAGGATTGGCGTCCTTACAACCACTGAGCAGCACCTGGGATGGAGCCTGAAAGGTCTGCACAGTGGCTGACTGTCTGCTATCGACAGAGCATCCCTCTGTACACTGAGTGACATCATCCCATCTGGGATGCCCGAGTATGGATGCCTACAGAGAAGCATGGGAGCTGAGGCGACATTGGCCTTCTCTGTCAGGTACTGCGGAGGCCGCTAGAGGGTGCTGTTAGATACTGATGTGACAAGGACAGTTGTGGTCCTGCCTGACCTGGAAGTGCTTCCTGGGGCAATAGATTAAGCACAGAAAGTACTTCTGGGTTTAGAATTAAAAGAGGGCCATCTTCTCGACTCAGGAGAGTTGGAGTTGGGTGTGCAGGTAGAGGAAAAGAAAAGGAAGAAAAAGAAAAGAAAGAGTTGTACAGAAGGAATTGCTTAAAGTAAAAGCACTTTAATTGACCTGGGAATGTTGTGGTGCAATTGTGTCAGGGGGTTTGGGATCCTCCTACACACCCTAGAGGTCACAGCTTCTTAAATATGCTTGTCATTTACAGCAGTACATAATTAGTTTCATTCCTCATGTCCTTCCTAGTTGCTGATAAACAGGACCCCTGGTGTCAGAATCCCGCTACCCTAGATTATGCTGGTTCTCTTGTCAATACTTGTCCTTGTGCTAAAGTAGCAGCGGGACTGGGTCACATATCAAGAGACTATTAATTAAAATGAGTGTGTTAAAGACAAAAACTAACAGTTAATAAGGGCAGAAGCCAGGGTGAGCCAAAATGAAGCTCCACATTTTTCAAGGTCATTGTGCGAGCTAGAGGAAGCAGAGTGGGTTGGTGTAGGTGTGCTTTGATAGGCGATCTCTTCAATTGACAAACATGCCTTGGTCCGGTGCGCACAGTGCTTTAGCTGTTGAAACGTTCTTCTAAAATAACGAATCCATCATCACTACGCAACGTGCCTTTCGAAACGCACTTCAGCATTCCTCCTAATGGTGACATCCCAAACCGGAAAAAAAACATTTCTTCAGTGGGTGGCTAAATTTAGAGAGACGGGTACAACTTTGAATAGAAAATTTCCAGTTCGTCTTCGGACTGTATGAACGCCTGAAAATATCCTAGCTGTAAGGACATCAATTTTGCAGTCTCCTAGACGTTCAGCGCGCAAATCTTCTTCTGCTTTAGGCATTCCCAGCACGTCTTTAAAGAGGATTTTGCATGAAGTCCTTGATTTTCATCCATAAAGAATGATGGTAGTGCAGGAACTCACTGAGAGAGACTGGGGGAGCCGTAGAGAGTTGTGTGGCAACATTCTGCAAACCGTTCATCGAGATGCCATGGTCATGTGTAGCGACAAGGCACATTTCCATTTGAATAGTTGCGTAAATAAGCACAACTTTCACTATTGGGCTGAAACCAACCCTGGTGGACTTCATCAGAGACCCCTGCACAGTGAGTGTGTTACAGATTGGTGCACTTTTGCAGTATTTGGTATTGCAGGCCCTTACTTTTTTGAGGAGTGGTAAGCAACGGTCACCGTCACTTTAGAATGTTACATTGAAATGCTAGAGAACTTTTTGTGTCCCCAACTGGAAGAAATGAATGTGGTGGATGCCTGGTGTCAACAGGATGGAGCAACAGCTGATGCGGCGCAGAGATCCATGCAAGTTTTGTGGGAGATGTTTCCAGGGAAGCTGATCTCCCTGCGTGGCGATATCGGGTGACTTTCACGTTCGCCTGATCTCGCTCTGTGCGATTTCTTCTTGTGGGGCTACCCCACACACCGACCTCAAAACCTTGAAGCCCTCAAGGACACTATTCGCCACAAAGTCGGCGATTTTCCCCTTGAAATGGCCGTACGAGTCATGCGAGTCATCTCGAAGATTATATCGCTCATGACAGCCACCACCTTGAAGACATCATTTGTGAAAATAATCTGTTTTGTATACCCTTTCTTGTGTCATAATGAAATTTATTTTATCTTGTAGAGTTTTTGTAGAATAAACGATTGAAATGTGGTACTTAATTTTTACTCACTTTGTATAATCAAACAGTGAAAAATCATATTTATCAGTATAAATGAACTCTCACACACAATACACTCAGGCCTATTACCTCCTTCCTGTGTGGATGGTGGGGCTCATCTTTATCACTGATGAAGCCAGTGGCGTCGTCTGCAAACTTGATGACGCTGTATGCCCGTGTTCTTTGCTTTGGCGATCTCCATTGAACTGATTCTGTGACTTTTAGAACCACCTGGCAATATCAGTGATGACTGAGGTGTGAGGATGGCATGGTGGTGCAGGGGGTGCCCCGCAGTAAGGAGACCTGGGTTTTTTTCCCGGGTCCTCCCTGTGTGGAGTTTGCATGTTCTCTCTGTGTCTGCGTGGGTTTCCTCCGGGTGCTCCGGTTTCCTCCCACAGTCCAAAGACATGCAGGTTAGGTACATTGGCGATCCTAAATTGTCCTTAGTGTGTGCTTGATGTGTGTGTGTATGTGCCCTGTGGTGGACTGGCGCCCTGCCTGGGAATTTGTTCCTGCCTTGCGCCCTGTGTTGGCTGGGATTGGCTCCAGCAGGCCCCCGTGACCCTGTGTTAGGATATAGCGGGTTAGATGATGACTGACTGACTATATGACTGAGGTGTGTCATATTAAAGGGGCCGAACAATTAAGTAATTAATTACTTTGTGTTTTTCTATATTTAATTGATTTTCACTTTGATATTAAAAAGTGTTTTTCTGTATGATCACTGTCAAATAAGCACACTTACGAGGGACATTCAAAAAGTTTCCACACTTTTATATTTTTGTTGGAAATGGTGAAGGCAGAAACATTTTTTGCTGATGGCATTAAAAAGTTGGTACGACACTGGGAAAATTGCATCATAAAGGAAAGTGACTATGTAGGAAAGTGAAGTGAAATTCTTAATAAATAAAATTGCAGAAATTTTTTGACCATTCCTCGTAGATTCTCTAGGATTCAATGTTACATAACAATAAAACGTCCAATTTTGTAGGCTCCATGTTTGCACATAAACTGCTAGCAGTAGCACTTACTGTGTATAAAAGGAGAATGCCACTTGTCAGATGGTAGCTGATGCCATGGCGCGGGTACTTCCTGCTCACTTCAAGGACCGTGTTGATAACAAAAGAGAGTAAGAGAAATTCAAGGCCTTTTGTTTAAAGGAACACCATCTGTTCGCTCTCGCTTTCCATGCTCTCAACGCATATTATCAAAAGCTTTCACCTGAGAAAATAAAAAAAAGCGTATCAGCTTTATAAAACCCAACATATTGTCAAGGCACCAAACAGGGTTGGTCTTCTGTTCTGCTAACCTCAAACAAGTGTCACTCTTTTTTAATATACTTAAAATGACTAATATTCACACTGGGTTTCCATCCTGGTAACTCACATCCAAGTGTCATCTCTGAGCCGTCCTCAAATTGGCCCGTTTCTTTGATAATTTCCACTTACGCTGCATGCCTCCATGTTTGCCTGCTGCTTTGCTGCCCTGCTCTGACTGCTCTGTTGAAACAGCATATGGTTGCTCTGACGGAAGGTAATGGAAAATGACAGGACGTTTGAAGATGTTCTCGCCCCCAATTCATGAATAATGCAGAGTCACAGGTATAATCAGCGCTGTTTAATAGCCTGCGGCCTCAAGAGAAACGGGGGCATTGCACAAATGAATTACTGGAGGTCTGAAACTGATATGAGAGTACAGTACCCTCTGAAATCACTTTAATTCCAATGTACAATAAAGCAGCAATAAAAGAACTACAATGAGAAAAGCAAACCAAAGCAAAAATATTATTTATATATTACAAAACAGCACATGCTTTCATTATACCGCTTACAAATACAGTAGTTTTAAATAAACTTCAAGCATCTGTATACCTCACATAAATATTTTACAGTATGATGTGGTGGCTTCTGATATAACATTTTTCAATTATATTTGTCTAACATGGAGCAAAATATGCAAAACCAATAATATTTTATAAAAAAAATCTTTTATATTACTTTTTAAGTTTTTTTTAATATATAAAAAAGAAATCAGCATCAGAGTTCTTATAATTATGTTACATTCACGGAGCTAAAAAAATCACATCTCGCCCGCTTCTGTATGACTTGTCGTGTCCCAAGTTTCATCTATTGTATGTGATTGATCAGTAATGCTTTTATCAATTATTTTAGATCAGTTATTGATTATTATGGTCTGTATGACGTCTTCAGTGGAGAGTGTGAGTATCGAACACAGGACATGGCGTTAGTTGTATAAGTTTACTGAATAAAGAGAATTAGAAACGGACTTCTGAGTGTCACATCATGCTAACTATTAGTAGTCATTTATACTGTAAGCCAGCAGCCATACCACCTGAACTTTAGAACAGACCATCCACCTGAAGCTAAGCATGTTCATCCCGGCCAGCACTTGGATGGGAGACCACCTAGGAAAAGATTGGGATGCTGCTGGAAGAGGTGATGGTGATTCCAGCAGAGGGTGCACACCCTGTGCTCAATGCCCCAGTGCAGAGATCAGGACACCATGCTGAAACAATGGCACCATTCTACTGATGAGACATAAAACCGAGGTCCTGACTCTCTGTGGTCACAAAAGATCCCTGGGCATCTTTCCTAAACAGTAGGGTGTTTCCCAATGTCTTGGCTAAATTGCCCATCACGGCTTGGTCATTCTGGCACCCTAATGACCCCCCTGTCTCTAAATGGCTAACTATCCCTCTCACCCATACACAACCCAATAACTAATGCGTGGTGAGAATACTGGCACAAAAATGGCTGCCGTTGCATCATCCAGGTGGATGCTGCACATTGGTGGTGGTTGAAGTGGCTCATCACTCTCTATGTAAAGAGCTTTGAATGTCTTGAAAAGTACTATATAAATGCAGCGTTTTCCTCTTGTTCTTCTTCTACTTCTAAATAGTTAAAAAATGGCACATACCTTGACAGATGAGGGAGTACAAAGGCTACGAGGCTACATGTATGCAGGTCACCAAGGCACACGTGAACATGGAGTACTACATGACCCGTGTCCACTTGTCGGGACAGGGGAAGACCACAGTTCATGTTATTCAGAACCTGCGGATAGAAGAAATGAGATTAGTGCGCTGGCATGGACAAAATGAGCTGTAAGAGTTTGAAGGGTCCAGTTAAAATATTACATACTCTTCAGGACAGTATGTTAATATTTATAAATTATTTCGGTAGGAATATGAGGAATAGGATAGGAACTTATAGGCAGAGTATTGGCTCTGTGGATAAGACTCTGCGCTGGTATCTCAAAGGTTGCCAGTTCAAATCACGATACTGCCAGTAGGGATCTTACACTCTTTTGGGCCCTTAAGCAAATCCCTTAACCTGAAATTGCTGTACAATGGGGGCTGACCCTACCCTCTGACCCCCAAAGGTCATGTGATAAGGTAATTTCCCTTTGGGGATTAACAAAGTATATCAATTCAAAATCAAACTAAGTAACAAGCTGGTTAAGTTTGCAGATGACACCAAGCTACGTGGATTGGCAGATAATCTGAAATCCATTAAATCATCACAGAGGGGCTTGGATAGCATACAGACTTCGGCAGATCTGTGGCAGGTCAGATTTAATGTCAGTTAATGTAAAGTATTACACATAGGAAGTAAAAATGTTAGGTTTGAATACACAATGGGCAGTCAGAAAATCGAGAGTACACCTTATGAGAAGGATTTAGCGGTAATAGTGGACTCTAAGCTATCGACTTCCTGACAGTGTTCAGAAGCCATTAAGAAGGCAAACAGAATGTCAGGTTATATAGCGTCTTGATGTGTGCAGTACAAGTCACAGGAGGTTCTGCTCAAGTTTTATAACACACTGGTGAGGCCTCATCTGGAGTCCTGTGTGCAGTTTTGGTCTCCAGACTACACAAAGGACATAACAGCACAAGAAAAGGTCCAGAGAAGAGCGACTAGGCTGATTCCAGGGCTACAGGGGATGAGTTATGAGGAAAGATTAAAAGAGCTGAGCCTTTACAGTTTAAGAAAAAGAAGATTAAGAGGTGACATGATTGAAGTGTTTAAAGTTATGAAGGGAATTAGTCCAGTGGATCGAGACGGTGACTTTAAAATGAGTTCATCAAGAACATGTGGACACAGTTGGAAACTTGTTAAGGGTAAATTTCACACAAACATTAGGAAGTTTTTCTTGACTCAGAGAACCATAGACACTGGAAATAAGCTACCAGTTGGTGTGGTAAACAGTAGGACTTTAGGGATTTTCAAAACTCGACCTGATGTTATTTTGGAAGAATTAAGTAGGTAGGCCTGGCCAGCTTTGATGGGCTAAATGGCCTGTTCTTATCTAGATTGTTCTAATATCCAGAGGAGGAGAGAGAGAGAGAAGGTGGTCTGCTTTAGTGCAGGTGTGCACGTGTGTGTGTGAGAGTGGAGACACTTAAAGGTTGAGTTGCAGCAGGAACTGTTGCCAATGACCCTTCATGCTTCTTCACTGGAGGGAGCTGGAATGGTATCAAGCGGAGATCCCACAGCAATAGAGAAGAGAGTTTCAGACACTAGAGGTCATCTTTGGTTTTCAGCCTTTTGTCTTTTGCTGACCTGTTGGGTACAGATGGGAGCAGAGTGAGAGACCCCAAAGCTCTAGAGATTAATAGTGGTGCTGATTTGGGTGAGCTTATTGCTGATTTAATTTTTGTAAAGCGATTTTTCCTTTTTACTTTCTTCCTATTTGACCCTTTTATTGCATGTCATTGGGGGGCTTCTTTAGTATAGTCGATGACACAGCACTGATTTTAATTTTGGAACTGCGATTGCATTTTTAAAATACTGTACATAAAGAATTACTGGTTTTTCACTTTGGTCATGGTCTGCAACATGATTCTCACCACTTCTGGTCTCAGTTCATGAAGTAGTAGCTGCCCAAGATGCTTGGGTATGAAAGGCATGGGGCATCACATTTTCCCCCATCCAGAAAATCCTAAATAATGCTAAAGATGTAAATGTCATGTACACTGAGAGCCCACTTTGTCAGGTACACCGACCTAAGCTATAAAGGTCTTTGGGTTAAATTTGATTTGTTCTTCAGTTTAAAATCAGTAAAAGTATCTTAAGATTTACCTTTCCAGGATGAAGACTTGTGACATGTCCTGCATCTCTTCAGCATTAGAGTTTTGGCATGTGTCACTTGAGAAAGGTATGTATGGGCCTCACTGCTAAGACTGTTGCCCCCGTGATTTGGTTTCAGATACGCGGTGGAAAAAAAGAATGAATTGTTTGGTTTGTAATGTAATTGTTGGGGGGGGGGGGGGGGGGGTATTTTTTTTTTTTTTTTTTGGGGCAATAATATTTTTTTTGATTCCAATA
>JANRMT010062820.1:22320866-22335555 GCA_026402145.1 Polypterus bichir lapradei
TATTTTATTGTCTGGCAAGAATATTGATTTGGAGTCCCTTAATATATAATTTGTAGTTAGTCATAGGATATTGTGGCGAATGTGTTATCCTTCTCGGGTGTAGTGTACAGAATAAGTTAGGGCTTAATTTTTGCCCCAACTTCCCAAATCTTTTAAAGTAAGGCAAATGTCATCATTAATTCCCTCTTATGTGAATCAGTGTTGATTTACAGGCTAGGAAAGTACACCAGAGGCATTACATGTTGGAAAAACAAGTCAAAGTCAATTTATAAAACCACATTTAAAAACAACACAATTTGTACCAAAGTGGCGTACATATAAGACTACCATAAACAAACAACTACGTAAAACAGATGGTTAATGACTATTTAATTTCCATCCTTCGCTTCCTGACGATCTTACCCACAGTGAAAGGCAGAAAAGAAAAAGTGAGTTTTTAACAAAGTCTTTAGTACTAGGGTGTTGTACCGTGTTAGCCATTATGAATGTAGAGAAAAGCCAAGCAAAATGACACCTTTTATTGGCTAACTAAAAAGATTACAATATGCAAGCTTTCGAGGCAACTCAGGCCCCTTCTTCACATCTTGCCTGACAAAAGGCGCCTGAGTATATTGTAATCTTTTTAGTTAGCCAATAAAAGGTGTCATTTTGCTTGGCTTTTCTCTAACAAAGTCTTAAAAACCTCAATAGAAGTAGAATGTCTGATGTGGAGTGTCAGATCCTTCCAAAGCCTAGGAGCGGCAACTGAAAAGGCCCTGTCACCCCCAGACTTCCGACGTGATCTTGGTACTGCAAGGAGTATTTGAGCAGATGACCTCAAAGCCTTTGTTCCTGAAAGGGGATGAAGGAGATCACAGATATATTTTGGGACTAAACCATGCAAGGCCTTATAAATAACCAATAAAATTTTAAAATCAATCTGAAATCTCACTGGTAGCCAGTGGAGAGAAGTCGGTAAAGATGAGATATGCTCTCATTTTCTAGTCCTGGCTGCTGCATTTTGAACCAGTTAAAGGCACAACAGGGCAGATTTGGGCAATCCTGCATCGTATCTTTGATTGCCGGTACAACAAATAGTTCTGAGCAGACATCAACCACAGCATCGACTGTGGTCATCACTGCTCTTGTGAAAAGAATGGAGATAACCATCGTCAGCTCAGAGAGGGGGAGGCAAGTTTTTTGTACCACATGAACGTCACTGAGAGAATAAAACTGAATAATAAAAAACAAGAGCTAACTTTTACAAGTAGCCAAAATTTACACCGGGTGTTACAGATTCAAATCAAATGTAGATTTTTATCATCTTATAGTAAAACCAGCCGTGTAAGCCTGTGCTGTAAAAAGCCTGGGGTCCAAGAAATAATTGAGATGTCAGGTAATTGAAAGGAACTACTCTGGGTGAGGATTCGTTTTGCCGACGTGCTCGCCTCGCTTATGTATTAGCAGCTAAGCAAGTGACTCTTTCTTCGGAGGTTTCGCTTTGCCGACGTGTTGGCCTCAATTGTGTATCCCTGGAGGTGGAGCCCTTACCCTGACTCCACCTCTCATTTCCGGGCCAGACAGACAGACAGACACACACACTTCCACACGTAGACGTTTCTATATAAGATAATAGCAGCTCACTACTGAAAAACGCGGAGTGCCAGGACTTGAACCCGGAACCTTAATGTTATAATGCAGCAGTTCTTACCGCTGGACCATCTAAGAATATGTACAAACTTTCTGTCGATTGACATTTGAGCTTGAATTTTTAACTCATTGACTGCAACATGTAAATTGAATGATTTGTTTTTTCTTTGGTTATATTCTTGAATAATTTGGACTAATGTCTTCACACATTATACACTTCATGTCATTATTAGTATAACATGGAAAAAGTTTCTGTTTTAGGTATGCATTTAGCATTTCTTGACTCACATTTCATGTCATCCTGTCATCCAGATCGCTGTAGACACAGAATGCATGTGTTCCAAATAACAATATATTATTTACCCTCTACAACTCCAGGCACCTCACACCATGATAAACAGACTTGAGCTGGGAGAAGTTTGCGACTGACCTCAGCCCCATGGGACAGCAGTCTGCTTGCTGCTTGTGCTGATCGACACATTTGCAAAACAAAAGACGCTGATGATGAGAGGTGCAAAGGAATTTAAGGTGGCCCGGGATTACTTTTTTCATTGGCTTCAGGGATTCTAGTGTTAAAGGATCTGCTGCTAACATCTTGGTGCATTTATCACAGGAGATCTTCAGAGGTCTTGAAAAGTCCATGGCTTGACAGTTCAATTGGGCTACACAATGTTAGGCAGGTGTGTTTAATGTTGCGGCTTTAGCTGATTTGTGTATACTAAGGACTTTGGAGCTTCTTGTACACTTGCATGCAATCCATGTTGTCCTTTGAAGCTCATTTATTGATCCTAAATCTAATAATCATGACATTATGTGGGACTGATATCTGTATACTTGGTTTTTGAGACTTTAAATATTTGTTTGAATTCAGTGGGCAAAAACAAAACTAGCAAACAGAAAATTGTACATCCATAGAGCTGCTGCAACCCAAAGACTGAACAGTACAGAAATGAAAACTGATGTTAAAATACAAAATTAAGAAACACGTACAGAGCCCAACGACTTAACACTTCATAGAGAAGAGGTCAGTACTGCCTTCAAAAATCTCTTTAAACGAGGCCATACAAAGAGTTGTAATAAAAATGAGCGCAGCGCAGTAAATGAGAGTTTCATGAATTAGCACTTCTTAATCCTACAAGAAAACGAGAGGCCTGGCATTGCACCCAAAACAAAAAGATTACACGAACCCCAGGGAGAACATAACAACAATTATTCATCAGACTGAAATATTAAACTTTTCTTCTCCTAAATTCTGTGCAGCAACTGTAAATTCTTTATCTGTTAGCTGAGCCGCCCTAATAATCTCCTCTGTTAGTTTAATGTTATAACCGAGCGCGGTATTGATAATTTTAATTGAAGACGAGCAAAACGCTGGTGTCAAATAACCGAACAGTGTGAAATTCTATTCTAATTTGTTTAACCACAGAGTGCATCAGTTCAAAATGGTCTACAATAAATCAATCAATTTTTGTGAAAAAGTGATTAACGCCATTAAACAGCATGCACGATTACAAGGTGATTTGAAAGGCTAATAAAATTATAAAGAAAAAGTGTCATGAAGAGAAAAAGTCAAACCTACGTGATTACAATGTCTGAGATGGTGCGGCTTCTTCTGAGGCTTAACATGAGTTAAAGCCAAAGTACATTAATAAAAAAAAAAACAGGATGAAATGATCTATTTTACTGTAGCAAATTGACAATAAACAACATTTTTTTCTATAGCACATTTTCATACAAATGATGTCGCTCAAACAGCTTTACAAGATGAAGAAAGAAAAAAGAAAAATATAAAAATAAGATTAGGCAATACTAATTAACAAAGAATTCAGTAAGGTCCAATGGACAGGAGGATAGAAAAAACAAAACAAACAAAAAATGAATTAATTATTATTATTATTAATTATTTAATAAACTAGGGGGCTCCGCCACCCTGCTCGCTTCGCTCGCCCACCCCCAGGTTTGGTTTACCTGATATACAATTTAAAGAGATTGTTATTTTCATGGGAATTGTTACATATGCATTATTTTCACTTTTACTTTAAAAACTTTTGTAAAAACAATACTTGTCCTTTATTTCCGGCCCCGTGCGTGGTTACATCTCTTTCTCGCCAGACGTATAATGCTGCTCGCATTGTGAAGTGGGGGCGGCTGAACGCACGCTAAGGATATGCCGTTGGATCATCTGCTGTCTTTTTGCTGCTTGCGAGCTGCCTGTTCTGCTTGTCACATGTCATTGTTTTAAGAGCTGGGAGCACATGATGCGTGTCTGCCAAAAGCAATCCAACAACTGCTAGGTTAGATGTCTGTGGACTTGTTTTAAATGATGGCTCACTGCTTTGTCTAGCGTGACGTTGTAAAAACAATACTTGTCCTTTATTTCCGGCCCCAGGTGTGGTTAAATCTCTTTCTTGCAGGACGTATAACGCTCTCGCGTTGTGAACGGGAGGGAGGAACGGGTGGCAGCTGCTGTCTCGCTGCCCTTCCATCATTTTAAATCCTGTACAGCCTCTCTCCTTTTTCCACTTTGTGTCTCTGCTGCTTGTGTTGTGATCGCTTCTTGTCATTGCTTTAACTGTTGCGGGACCACAGATTCTCATAGCGTATGGTCCATTATTGTGTAAATCTATGTTTTGTGCGTTGAATGATGCGAATGCGAAAAGACTTTGTTTTCTGCTCTTTGCCTTTAATTTCTGACCGCGCTTTGTCCTGCTATTTTTTCAATTACACCTGGTCCTGATGATTGATTTCCTTTTGTTTGTGCTAATGCGATCATTTAGTCGTCAATGTTTCATTTATAACATATTGTCCTTTATACGCTTTATATGCACTGAGACCCCTGTATCTGTGTGTGCTGCGTGCCTTTACACTACTGATTTTTTTTGCTGGCCGTGCTCTGACATTGCTTGTAAGTAGGCCGTGTCTTGCAAGAATCTCATGTTCTATATCCCCGCGAGACGCTCCATGAACATTCTCTTTCGTCTCACGGGTCTTTTATTTGTCTTCCGTGATCTTAACATGAAGATCACGTATCGTCTTCTAGTCATTCCCTCCCACAGGATTTTTTTTTATAATAGATAGATAAAGCAATATCAGGCCATTAGCCATTGTGACCAATAGGGGGTGTTTCAACCATACAAGTCCCAAGTTTAAACAAATGAGCATTGTGCTGTGCATTAATACCTCTCACAGGCTTCTCCAAAAGTTGTATTAGCATAATTATAAAAAAAGACTTCTCTTCCACTCCTTCTCAATGAGCTTCATCCCGACTCTGACTCCTCGAGTGAGAAGGAGTGTCTTCTTTTATACCAGACCACAGGAGTACTCCCGGTGCTAACGCATTGTATCTGGACAGGTGGAACCTATCTAAAATGAGGAAACCTCTTCTCCCCACAGCTCCACCTAGTAGCTTCCATGAGACTCAGCAGGGCGGCCCATGAAAACTGCAAATCCCATGCTGCCCTGCGGGTGTGTATATGGGAGACACAGTAGAGAGCTGCTGCCACCTGTCATACTTTTGGGGGGGGTGGGGTGTAGCACATGACCCTGGGAGGCTGTCTCCTTCCACTCTCCCATTACCAAGGCATCCCGGTTGGATAAGGAACCATCTGTCCCAGTTGAGATGCCATCCAACCCCTACCTTCTACGGCAGGAGTCACCAACTCCAGTCCTAGAGGACCACCGTGGTTGCAAGTTTTCATTCTAACCCTTTATTTAATGAGTGACCTGATTTTGCTGCTAATTAACTTCTTTTGAGCTAATTTTAATTGATTTGTTCCCCTGAATTTCTTCATTGTTCCTCAGAATTGCTTCATTTCTTTCCATAAACGGCACCCAAACAGAAATGAAATGTGAAGTGAGGGAGCCAACAGAAGACCAACTAAGTCAAGGCCTCAAACTCTTTCACTCCAAACCAGCTGCTTAATGAGGGGCCGAGTCTTTTTGTTAATTAAACCTGTTATTTAATTCCATGACTTGTTGCTGCTCTCATTGTTCAATAGCAGACATTTCTGAAATTGTTGATTTTCTCTTTTCTGAGAGCACTGATAAAATGACCTGAGCAGATCGACATTCCTGGGGCCTTCATCTTTCTTCATTTTCAGATATTTTATGATGGACACCAGTTGTTTTGGCTCATTTTGTATCTCATTATTGATTGGCTGCTAATTAAGGAAAAAGAAACAATTAAGGAGTCTCAATCTTTTTAAGCTCAAGCCAATTAAAATTAGTTCAAAAGAAGTTAATTAGCAGCAAAAACAGGTCACTAATTAAGAAAAGGGTGAGAATGAAAACCTGCAGCCATGGTGGTCCTAATACAAAAAGCAAAACAAATATATATATATATATATATATATATATATATATATCTGTATAGAGAGAGGGGAGAGGTTGGGAGCCTGCACTGATTACCACACATGGCCAGACACACCACAACACATGGTGTCACCATGATGCTGATACTGAAAGAGCTCCCCTGATGCCTTCGGAAAGAAGGTTATAGATCGTGTAAAAGAGAGGGGCAACCACTGAGCCCCAAAACCCCAAACACAACATGCCAAGCAGTCTCAGGTGCAAAATAAACATTTTCATTTCACAAAAATACCTTACAGTCCACTCCACAATCTTCCACTTCATAATCCTCCTTGTCGTCCTCCACGTGAGCTTTGCCTTCTGCCTCCCAACTCTAACTCAAATAGAGGAAGACTGAATGGCATGTTTTTATGTCAGAGCCGGGAGTATTTCTGGTTACAGACAGAAACACTTTTGGGTTAGACCAGGGGTCCCCCTCCAGTCCTGGAGGGCCCCAGTGGCTGCAGGTTTTCATTCTAACCCTTTTCTTATTTAGTGACCTGGTTTTGCTGCTAATTAATTTCTTTTGAACTAATTTTAATTGACTTGCGCTTGAAGACTGAAACTCCTTAAGTGTTTCTTTTTCATTAATTAGCAGCCAATCAATAATGAGATACAAAAAGAGCCAAAACAACTGGTGTCCATCATATAATATCTGAAAATGAAGAAAGATGAAGGCCTCAGGAATGTCAATCTGCTCAGGTCACTTTATCAGTGCTCTTAGAAAAGAGAAAATCAACAATTTCAGAAATGTCTGTATTAAACAATGAGAGCAGCAACAAGTCATGGAATTAAAGACTTGGCACCTCATTAAGCAGCTGGTTTGGAGTGAAATTGGTTGGAGTTTGCGGCCCTGACTTAGTTGGTCTTCTGTTGGCTCCCTCACATTTCATTTCTGTTTGGGTGCCATTTAAGGAAAGAACTGAAGCAATTCAGAGGAACAATGAAGAAATTCAAGAGAAAAAGTCTTAAAAAACAACTCAATTAAAATTAATTCAAAAAAGTGAATTAGCAGCAAAAACAGGTCACTAATTAAGAAAAGGATTAGAATGACCACCTGCCGCCACTGTGGCCCTCCAGGACTGGAGCTGGGGATCCCTGGGTTAGATGGATGCCTCCCGAAACAGGGAATCTCTCTCCGTGCAGCACCCTCTGGCGGCCCCCAAGGTTCCTCAGGACTATGACTCCCATGAATCCCTGTGGGTACCCATACTCAGCCCACAACAGCGGAGCACTGCAATCTATCATACTGGGGGAGGAATTGTTCTTGATATACCAGTTTATCCATACTATCCATTAATTTTTCCCTTTTTATGATATTATTGATTTATCCCTATCCCGGCCTGGTTATTTCTCCTTCCACACTGTCATTCCAGTATGACTTCCCGGCCGTACTAGGGTTTTTAAAAGATTCCCAAATAACTGGAAATCAATTGTGCTGAAAATCACCAACAATTAGAAAAATCAAACCTTGATATGTCCACATATGTTACAAAAAGAAAAACACATTTCATGGGGTGTACTTATTTTTTCACATGGTAAGAAAGTTAAATAAACGTGGATGCTGCTTTTAGTTTTACTTTTCCCAACACTAAAAGTGGAGATTTAGATTTTCTTTTTTATATTACAATGTTTGTCAATGATTTACACACAAAGAACTGATTATATCATCTCAAAAATCCCACACCATTACTTCAGCTCGGAAAAGAAAGGCACTTTTTTTAAAACAATACACTGTATTTGCATGACATTACACATGCTACCATCAGTTGACACCCTTTCTGTAAAATTCCACACAGAAACAATGTCATGGAGCACCGGTTACACCACATGCTCATTTGAGAAGCATTAGCAGGCAATATAATTAACTGAAGTTGTCTGAACCTGAGCTCAATTAAGACGCATGTTGGCAGGTGCAAACGCTAAACAGCAAAATTGTTTACATACCATTCAGAATCTCAGGATAAATAAATACAGCTAATGTGGAAAAATGGATGAAGAGAAAGCTGGGAAAGCTGAAAGACAAAAAAAAACAAATAAGGATAGAGAAGGCAGTGGAACAGAAAATTCCCAATGAAATTCTTGCTACTTTAGTTACAATACAATACAATACAATACAATACAATTTTTGTATAGCCCAAAATCACACAAGGAGCGCCACAATGAGCTTTAACAGGTCCTGCCTCTTGACAGCCCCCCATCCTTGACTCTCTAAGAAGACAAGGAAAAACTCACAAAAAACACTTGTAGGGAAAAAATGGACAAAACCTTGGGAAAGGCAGTTCAAGGGGAGACCCCTTTCCAGGTAGGTTGGGCGTGCAGTGGGTGTCAAAAAGAAAAGGGGGTCAATACAATACAATACACAGAACAGAACACAAGTAATCCTCAATACAGTGTAATAGTAAAATAAAAATATTACAAGTACAGAGCAGAATTCAACAGTAGATGATATCACATAATATGATTTGGATTTGTTTAGAGTTCTGAAGACCTCAGCCATCAAGCTGCCTCCCCGAATTGGCCATTCCACAGCTGAGTCAGCGCTGGGCCAGCCAATCCAATGAAAGGACACCTCTTTCCCATGATTCCTGTGATCCTCCATCTGGGATGGCTTTACCTTAGGCAGGCAGAACAACTTGGCAGGTGGGCCGTGGCACCAAGTGCCACATTTGAGTACCGAGAAGAGAAACAGAATAGGTGAGGGCTAGTAACAAATTATAACTATTGTGTTACTTATGTTTTAGTGCTAATGGCTAACAACAGAGATGAAGTCTGTACAGATAATCAGCAGCTCTAGTCAGGGTGTGTTAAACTGAAATAGTGAGTCTTCAGCCTGGATTTGAAAGCCGAGACCGAAGGGGCATCTCTTATTGTAGCAGGCAGACCATTCCACAGTTTAGGGGCCCTGTAATCAAAAGCTTGACCTCCCACTGTTATTTTATTAATTCTTGGAATCATAAGCAGACCGGTATCTTGAGATCTCAATATGCGTTCTGGTTTGTAAGTCACGTTAAGTTCAGATAAGTAAGCCGGACCTCTGCCATTTAATGCTTTATACGTTAAAAGGAGGATTTTGAAATCTGCCCTAAACTTAACCGGGAGCCAGTGTAAGGATTTAAGAACTGGAGTGATGTGTTCGTATTTTCTTGTTCTTGTAATAATTCTTGCAGCAGCATTTTGGATTAACTGGAGGCTGTGTAAAGAACAGTTTGAACATCTAGAAATAAATGCTTTCGTGCATCTATGGAAAATCTGGAGTTCCAGTCAACACCAAAGTCAGGCTCTTCAACACCAACATTAAGGCAGCCCTTCTGTATGGAGGAGAGACATGGAGAATTACAGCTGTCGGCATCAAGAAAGTGCGGGTTTTCGCTAACTGCTGCCTGCGAAAGATTCTCTGCATTTGCTGGCCAGACACCATCAGCAACAGTGAACTCTGGCAAAGAACAAACCAGCTACCCATAGAAGAAGAAATCAAGAAATGGCATTGGGCCTGAATAGGACACACCCTGCGAAGGCCTACAAGTAATATCACCAGACAAGTCCTAACATGGCATCCCCAGGGAAACTACAAAAGAGGACGACCAAAGAACACCTGGCACCGAAGTTTGGAGGCAGATATCAAGACCAGGGGGATGACCTGGAACCAGCTAAAGAGAAAAGCCCAGGACATAGATGCTTGGCGATCCCTTGTTGGCAGCCTGTGCCCCAGGAGAGGTAGTAGGCGAAAATGATGAAAAATTCTACAATCCGGACCTTCGGACAAGAAAACAATTCACTAGGCTCTGCTATAGAAAAGAAAGTAACATAAAACTGCAATACACTGTGGAACATGACTGTGAAATAGCGGTGGCAGACTTTCTCATGAGATTGAAACTTAAAACTAAATTCTAGATTTGTAACCACACTGCAGTGCCCTCCAAAATGCTTGGAAACAAAGACATGTTTTTCCTTGATTTCCCCCTCTGCTCCACAGGTTAAATTATAAATCAGACGATTCAGTTGTGATTAAAGTACACATTACAGAATTTTTCTGGATTTTCATACATTTTGGTCACAGCATGCAGAAATGACACTTTTTCTACATGGTAACCCCACAATTTCAGTGCACCATAATGTTTGGGACAATTGGCATCTCAGGTGTTTGTGATTTCTCAGGTGTATTTCATGGCTTCACAAGATACACCCTATTGCCAAAAGTATTGGGACGCCTGCCTTTGCACACACATGAACTTTAATGACATCCCATTCTTAATACATAAAGTGCATCCGGAAAGTATTCACAGCGCATCACTTTTTCCACATTTTGTTATGTTACAACCTTATTCTAAAATGGATTAAATTCATTTTTTTCCTCAGAATTCTACACACAACACCCCATAGTGACAACATGAAAAAAGTTTACTTGAGGTTTTTGCAAATTTATTAAAAATAAAAAAACTCAGAAATCACATGTACATAAGTATTCACAGCGTTTGCCATGAAGCTCCAAATTGAGCTCAGGTGCATCCTGTTTCCCCTGATCATCCTTGAGATGTTTCTGCAGCTTAATTGGAGTCCACCTGTGGTAAATTCAGTTGATTGGACGTGATTTGGAAAGGCACACACCTGTCTATATAAGGTCCCACAGTTGACAGTTCATGTCAGAGCACAAACCAAGCATGAAGTCAAAGGAATTGTCTGTAGACCTCCGAGACAGGATTGTCTCGAGGCACAAATCTGGGGAAGGTTACAGAAAAATTTCTGCTGCTTTGAAGGTCCCAATGAGCACAGTGGCCACCATCATCCGTAAGTGGAAGAAGTTCAAAACCACCAGGACTCTTCCTAGAGCTGGCCGGCCATCTAAACTGAGCGATCGGGGGAGAAGGGCCTTAGTCAGGGAGGTGACCAAGAACCCGATGGTCATTCTGTCAGAGCTCCAGAGGAGAGAGAACCTTCCAGAAGGACAACCATCTCTGCAGCAATCCACCAATCAGGCCTGTATGGTAGAGTGGCCAGATGGAAGCCACTCCTTAGTAAAAGGCACATGGCAGCCCACCTGGAGTTTGCCAAAAGGCATCTGAAGGACTCTCAGACCATGAGAAACAAAATTCTCTCGTCTGATGAGACAAAGATTGAACTCCTTGGTGTGAAAGCCAGGTATCACGTTTGGAGGAAACCAGGCACCGCTCATCACCAGGCCAATACCATCCCTACAGTGAAGCATGGTGGTGGCAGCATCATGCTGTGGGGATGTTTTTCAGCGGCAGGAACTGGGAGACTAGTCAGGATAAAGGGAAAGATGACTGCAGCAATGTACAGAGACATCCTGGATGAAAACCTGCTCCAGAGCGCTCTTGACCTCAGACTGGGGCGACGGTTCATCTTTCAGCAGGACAACGACACTAAGCACACAGACAAGATATCAAAGGAGTGGCTTCAGGACAACTCTGTGAATGTCCTTGAGTGGCCCAGACTTGAATCCGATTGAACATCTCTGGAGAGATCTTAAAATGGCTGTGCACCGATGCTTCCCATCCAACCTGATGGAGCTTGAGAGGTGCTGCAAAGAGGAATGGGCGAAACTGGCCAAGGATAGGTGTGCCAAGCTTGTGGCATCATATTCAAAAAGACATGAGGCTGTAATTGCTGCCAAAGGTGCATCGACAAAGTATTGAGCAAAGGCTGTGAATACTTATGGACATGTGATTTCTCAGTTTTTTTACTTTTAATAAATTTACAAAAACTTCAAGTAAACTTTTTTCACATTGTCATTATGGGGTGTTGTGTGTAGAATTCTGAGGGAAAAAATGAATTTAATCCATTTTGGAATAAGGCTGTAAGATAACAAAATGTGGAAAAAGTGATGCGCTGTGAATACTTTCCGGATGCACTGTAGGCTTTAACATGGAGTTGGCCCACCTTTTGCAGCTCTAACAGCTTCAACTCTTCTGGGAAGGCTTTCCACAAGGTGTAGGAGTGTGTTTATGGGAATCTGTGACCAGGAGAGCATTTGTGAGGTCAGGCACTGATGTTGAACAAGAATGCCTGGCTCGCTTGCAGTCTCTCTATTCATCTCAAAGGTGTTCTGTCAGGTTGAGGTCAGGACTCTATGCAGGCCAGTCAAGCTCCTTCTCACCAAACTCACTCCATTTCTTTATAGACTTTGCTTTATGCAACTAGTGCATGCGCAGTCATGTTGACCTCCCGCAAAGTTGGGAGCATGAAATTGTCCAAAATGGCTTAGTATGCTGAAGAATTAAGAGTTCCTTTCACTGGAACTAAGGGGCCAAACCCAACCCCACACCATAATCCCCCAGCAAACTTTACACTTGGCACAGTGCAGTCAGGCGAGTCCCGTTCTCCTGGCATCCGCCAAACCGAGACTCATCCATCGGATTGTGTGATTCGTCACTCCAGAGGTCTCATCTCTACTGCTCTAGAGTCCAGTGGTGGTGAGCTTTACATCTCTGAATCTGACGCTTTGCACTTCACTTGGTGATATCAGGCTTGGATGCAGCTGCTCGGCCATGGAAACCCATTCCGTGAAGCCCTCTACGCTGCACTGTTCTTGAGCTTTTGGAGGTCTGTAGCTATTGACTCTGCAGAAAGTTGGTGCCTTCTACACATTGTGCGCCTCAGCATATGCTGTCCCCATTCTGTGATTTTACTTGGCCTGCCACTTCGTGGCTGAGTTGCTGTTGTCCCCAATTGCTTCCACTTTGTTATAATACCACTAACAGTTGACCGTGGAATATTTAATAGCGAGGACATTTCACAAATGGACTTATTGCACAGGTGGCATCCTATCACAGTAGCACGCTTGGCTTTACTGAGCTCATGAGAGCAACTGATTCTTTCACAAATGTTTGTAGGAGCCATCTGCAGGCCTAGGAGCTTGAGTTTATACACCCGTGTCCATGAAAGTGACTGGAACAGCTGAATTCAATGATTCAATACTTTTGGCAATATAATGTACCTCAGTCTGCTTCTACCCTTTGGAGTCTGCAGTTGCCATTGTTCAACATGAGGGCAAGAGCTGTACCAATCAAAGACAAGAATAAAACCATTAAAGACATCTTAGGAAAACTTAGGATGACCAAAGTCAACTGTCTGGAGTATAATTCAGATAAAGAACGCAGCAATCACGGTAATCGCTAAGGGACTGGTAGGCCACATCATCTGATCATCTGATGGGCTGAATGGTACCGAAGGCACTGGAAAAATCAAAAAACAGAACCCTCAAAGTGCTGCTGTCTTTGACCAGGTAAGAATATGCCTTGTGGAGCATCCTCTTCTCCAGTCTTTGCTTGATAGGCAAACTGTTATGGGTTCAAATGGTCTACCAATACCAAACACCACTACAATGCAAAATACTGACCAGACGTCACCTCTGATTAGTCTTTATTCCTCCATGCACTGACTTACATAGGTCCTTCATGTAACCACATATCCATTTCGGGGATATTCCTTCCTATTTGCTGGGCCAGTTTTCCACCGCCTCTCAAAATGAAGGAAGAAATTCTAAGCCGCCTGCTAAAATGTATGAAAAATGCAGAGACTTATCTGATTGGCCTTTTTTTCTTACAAACTAAGAAAAAAAACGAAATCCCCAAGAATGCTAAATGTTACTGTACTTGATATGAGATTCCATTCATGTGGATGCCCTTTCATGTACATACTAAATTTTTCAACATTTGTTTAGATATTAAATAATATCCCAAGCGGAGACGTTTTCAAGAGGAAATGGATGCCATGGTATATGAAATAAGCTTCAAATATTCATATGAAATTAATTCCAGAAGGCCTGGCTGAATCCAAGCTAGAATTTTTTAAACAGTAATCCATAAGAAAAATAAGTCATAGTACACCTTCAGTCAGAAGAAATCTAATGTATTACTTGCTTTTTCTGACATGCAGATCAATTCAATTGATTTTTTACGCTGCACATCCAGTTAACAGTTGAGAGCACCATCAATTTAGAAATACAGTTTCTGAATCCGGGGTATGCACCCACCTTTAGCCTAATGCTACCTGGTGTTCACACACGGGCACATGGGAGGCAGCTAAAGGGCTCAAAAGAAGTTAGTTCCATGCCGAGCCAGGGGATGGCAGAGTGCACTAATCCTTTCTCTTTTGTCCCTGCACACCAAACACAAGAAATTTCACCTGGACTCGATAACGACACTTCCGTTTCTGGGCCCGATGATATCACTTCCGCTTCCGGACCTGATAACGTCACTTTGAGTTCCAGACTCGATGACGCCACTTCCGGTTCCTGTCCTCATGACATAATTTCCCCTGTCTGACTTTAAAATCCGCCCTAATCCATTTTGCCAAACACTTCTGTTTTGGACTTGTATCTGTAACAACTTTGTATTTATGTTTTTTGCCTATTTTCCAGCCAAATTTCAAGTATACAGGGAGGCTGCCCCAAACCTTCTTCTGTGTCAAGGCGAGTTATTTCCACACTGGATAGGCTCCGACTTTAGCTACCATGAATTCAATTAAAGTTGCTTTGATTATGAAGAGAATGGATAGAATATGTAGATATGTAGATAACTCGTTTAACCCAGCTTATGATAAGGATGTATATACAGTATGCTTTTGAGTGACAGGCCTCTTTTAATGTTCAAATAATATTTTAATTTAACAAATACCTTCATAGGTACAAGTGCAGACTCTACTCTTTCTTTCTTTCTTTCTTTCTTTCTTTCTTTCTTTCTTTCTTTCT
>JANRMT010062820.1:22352340-22377490 GCA_026402145.1 Polypterus bichir lapradei
AGTTTTTTGTCAGGATGCAAAAATGTGTATAATTAGGAATTTACAAAAAACGAAAAATCTCATGCTGCTAGTTTGGCCTGTAACTTTATTAATACGCATTTAATCAACACAAAATATATGTCAAATCCACATTTATACATGTGGCTACATATCTGAGACAAGTATTGGTGCATTAATCAACTCAATTTTGAAGGAAGACCATGAAATAATGCAATTTTTTTTTATAACGCACTTCAACTTCACAGATTGACACCAAATAAAACTGAAGAACAAATTGAAACTTAAACATTTTTGTTATGTTTTATTCATCAAAATGTTCAGTAGGCACTTAGGAATCACACAAAATTAAAGATAAAAACAGTTTTTGGTCCAAGTTGGCTAAAATGACTTGAAATGCTGGACTGCTGCACTAATTTTTCAATAACGACAGATATTAAACATTTTACAGCAGCTTCATTACAGCTCAAATCCAACTAACCTGTGACACAGATCACCTTTACTCATCACTACTATCCTTATCACTATCATCAGAACCATCTTCACATGTAGCTCTTTCCTCTGTTTCCTGGAAAACATTTGTGCAATTGAGACAGCGGTATAAATCTGTACAGGACAGATTTGCAGACATACAGGAACATCTTCCAGTCTCACATTTGCCTTGCTTGCAACTGCAGTGGACAACCTGCAACACACTATCAGGGGCTGGATTTCTAGTCACTATTAACTCCCCATCCTCGAGGTGCCATTCATTGCCAACAGGTGAAGGGGCACACATTTTACCTTTAAGAGAATGTCTCATTATGGCTGCTTGGTAGTTTGCCCTTTTGCAGTGTTGGTACAAAGCATCACTTGTTGGAGGCATGGATCGTTCTGGCAAAGCTGATGATGCCATGCAGAATGCTTTGTATCGTGCATCGTTCAGACTTTTAGCACAGGATTGGCCATATAGGTGACAGACATAGTTGCAAAGCACTTCAAAGGTAGACTGGTGCAAATTAAAACTGCTACCCAGATTTCTAAATGCAGTCAGGTATTCCTCTTTCTCGCAAGCAACAGAAAATGACTTTTTTTCCCCCTTGCCATAAAAGGCACTTGTAGAGTCACAGCCTGAGAAGGTATGGATCCCAATAAGTGCCAAACATACACTGTTGTGGAGAGCTGATGACACCTTACATAAGTCAATGATCCTCATTTTGTTGCCAACCCCAGTGAAAAAATACAATCTGCATGGTAAATCTGGCTGCAGACTTAATGCAATCACTGCCACATCAGTATCAGGGCTCTTGATGACTACAGTTTGGTGTTCCTGTGCAGCATGTTTTGCATGAAAAAACAACCTGGTGTCACATTCCTCATGATCACATGTCAGATTTTCAACAGCACTGACAGTTTGTAAACCCTCTGTTACAGCCATGCAGTGACACAGGTCCCCATGTGTTATGTATAAATGTAAGTCCTTACCTAAAATGGTAAGATCAGCATCTCGCCACATTACATAGAGGAATTCTGCCAGTGCTTCTTTGTTTGTCCCATCCGACAGAAACTTCTTCCATTGTGTTGGTGTCTTTTGATCCCGTCCATAAATTTTTACCTGTTGTGTGCCACCAACAGCTCAGCGTGATCATTCTACATTTTTAATACTAATTTCTGGATACTTGTCTATCACAAAATCTATCCGTGTACAGTTGTGCTTGAGAGCAAGCTTGACTAAGTACTGTAGTATAGTGTCAGCAAGCTCCCCGAAGGTACTTGGTATGGACTGAATGGCTTGAATGACTGCCATGCCATCAAAAAGTATAGCTCCATTTACTATTATTTATTAAATTTTAAATTATTATTTATTAAATATTAAATTATTTATTAAATTTTTCTGAGAAAAAAAGTTTGCATAAATGTTTATTCCAAATCTGCAAAATAAATTTATGGTATTTAAATTACCTGTAGTTTGAAGCATCAAGATCTTCATGGCTTTTTACAAGATTTAAAAACATTCTTCTTAGCCTTGTCATTGTCATCACCTCTTGGTTTACAATTATTCGATGGCAGATGATTCTCTCAGAGAACATCTTGTAGCTGACATCATAGGTTGGCTCATTTCTATTAAAAGCATCAAATATTTAATGTTCTGTAACTATTACACTGGCTTCTATATTTGGAATGCATATATTGTGTGCATGTACAAACTAAAAGCAACTGACAAACCAATTGAGTTTTTTTTTATTCTTCAGAAAGAAAATACAATAAATTATTTTAAATATTCTTTTGCCCTCAAAAATGACTAGACATTTTATTATGCGGAATTATTGTAACAAGCGGTCCATGTAGATTAATGATTAATTTCTTTTCAAATTAGCAATCATTCAAATCAAATATGAATTATTTTAAAACGCAATATAAACAACTTACTGTTCTTCTGAGGTCTGTATATTTGTTCCAGTAGACTTTGTCAAGAACCTGGTGTACTGTCTGTAACAGGACTTGTGATATCGTACTTCCAGAGACACACAGTCTTTGTCTTTAATATGCACAAGAATGCTAGTGTCTTCCTTCATCTCAGCTGCTTTGAGCAACTGGCCTGTAAAAAAAACAAACATTTAATTAAATGAAATTGTAAATAAATATGTATTTAAAAAAACATAATAATTCTGACTGTTCATGCATATGTGTATGCAAAAACTGACTGCACTATAAACATTATAATGTACATGTAATGTAAATATTAATGTATTTGAAAGTTAGTTATGGTTCTCAGCATATGGCATATAACTTTAAGTTCAAACGTGTGCTTGATACCTGCCGACAGCGTCTCTGCTTGTGAAAGATTGTCCTTCTGGCGTTTGCCTGCCACAGTGATGTACTTGTCCGTTTTCTTGCAAATTATGCACAAAGCAGGAAGTACAGGACCCGAACAAGCTATCGGCAGTCCGGTACTTGACCTAAGTTTTTTTGTTGGGCAATACGTTGACGAAATACTATTTCCCGATGACACAGACTGGTCTGTGTTATGATCATCACCAGCTTCAGGGCGCCGTGAAACTCGTTTCTCGGCTGCATCCAAGCGCTTTTTGTCAATAAAACGCCGGTAGCAAGTGGAGTGAAACCCTGCGTCTTCGGGCACACGGTAAAACTCGATTTCTAGACAATGTTTGTATGTTTCTGCTATTTTCTGACTCTCACCCTGCAAGTCAAGCCACCGTTTGATGCAATTTCTAAATGTATCCCACCGTGTGCGTGTAAAATCCTTCGTTTCTTCTTTTTTTATGGACGTGAGATGCATATAGCATTGTTTATAAACCCTTTTACTGACTTTTGATGGAGGTCAGACAATAATTTCATCCTCTTCGCTACTCGATAGTGACGACAAGGGCGCTGCCATCTTGGACCATGTTTACATGTCGTTCCGACGTTATGCCATCTCAATGGTCTAGCGGCAAGCACGTGACGCGAAGCCGCATCTCTCACCTTTAAAAAATGATTACGAGAGGATGGGACTATTGCCAACGTTATACACTTGTAAAAAAATAACTGCTGGATTATACATGGAGAACTTTTATTTTTTCATTCTATACCAATTGATCCTTTTATTGGAATAAAAAGAATGTAGTGCCCCATATATGGGAACGGAATGAAACGAAAAGATGCTTCACCTTACGGCCTAAAAATGAAAAAGACCATCACAAAACATAGTCACAAACAGGATTTTGCATGATACCTTGGCGAGCAATGCATGTTCTAATGTTTCGTTGAAGGACATGTGTGGCAGATTGACCCATAATATTCACTGGCAGGATAACATCTGACCTGTTGCTGCATCCAAACAGTGCCATCTTTCGCCTTTACGCCTGGTGCAGCTGCATTGTTCTTATGTGTGAGTGGACGTTTCTTGTGGTGAGGGCTTCTGTTCTCTTTCTCCGATGTTGAACCCTCATCCTCATCTGAATTCACCTCTGTTATAGCACGTCTTTATTTGAAAACAGCAGTGTCAGATCGGGCTGAGCGTGAATGTGACTGAGAGAATAAAACACTAACCTTTACAAGTACCATAAATTTACACCGGCTGTTACAGACTCAAATCTAATGGATGTTTTTATTCTGCAATAGTAACAATAAGAGCAACTCACTACTCAAAATGGTAATTCTGGTAGGCGGCCTGGCTCGAACCTCCTGATTATACAGTAAGTCAGCAGTTCTTACCACTGCACTACCCAAGCGGTCATGTCAGCATTATACCCTAAACTGATTTCTTTTTGTTCAATTATATTTTTGAATAAAAGCGCACTTGTTTTGTTATACATGTACCTTTTGTAAAAGTGTTTATTTGATATTTGGACTTCAGGCTGCACACATTATAAATTTCAGGTCAAAATTCTGTCATTAGTTCTGTAACATGAATAAAGTTTGTTTTAGTTATGTGTTCAACATTTCTTGCATTTCTCGCATTTCCTGTTATCTTACACTTACCCAGATCGTTGTAGACATGGAACACACATGAAATGCATGTATTCCAAATAATGAGATATTATTTACCCTAAACAACTCTAGGCACCTCACACCGAGATAAACAGACTTGAGCTGAGAGAACTTTTTGCCCGAGTTGAGCTCCGTCAAGGGGGAGGATGTGACAGCTGGCTGCTTACTACTTGTGCTGATCGACACATTTACATACCAAAAAATGCTAATGAGGAGAAGTGCAAACGAATTTAAGGTGGCCCGGGATTACGAGTTTTTTTGTGGGCTTCAAGGATTCTAGTGTTAATGCTTTTACTTATAGATTACGAGGATGAGTCAAAAATTGTCTGTACTCTGGTTATATTAAAGCTTCTGTTGGCAGCACTGTTTTATCAGCGCTTTCTGTATGAGGTCTCTGTCTCCCCAGTCACTGCTGTGCAAGTGTGAACATGTTGTATCAGATCACTTGTAACTGCAGTGCGAGAAACAATGGCTGCCCCACTTGTTATTTGCACGAAAGAAGAGCGACGTGCAGTGATTTGTTTTTTGAAGTCTGAGGGTGTGTGCCTGGTGCCAATATTTTTTGAAGACTTTGTGCACAGTATGGAGAAAGTGTTTTGTCATGAAGAAGTGTATATGAATGGATAGAGAAGTTCAAGGAAGGTTGCACAAGTGTCAGCCATGAAGAAGGAGCTGGATGCCCTGTCCACGTCCATGACTGAACACAACCTTAAGCGTGCACCTGAATTGATTCTGTTGAATAGACGAGTGACAGTAGATGATGTGGCAAATCATTTGCAAATCAGCCATGGCTCTGCCTATGCAATAATCCACAACAGACTTGGGTTTTGAAAGAAGCCTTACAAGGACGAAGATTCATGTCTGATGCAGAGATGAAGGCAGCGGTGTCATACAACCTGGGTGCTTTAAATCTTCATTCAGTCCAAGCAGAAGTATAATGATGCCAACAACAATTCCAGCAGGTCATGTGTTTTCATGAAAAGCAAGGATATAGTCGGCAAGAGAAACAGAACTTTTTGGGAGTTTTTCAAAACAGCAGCTGGATGTGGATGGGATGGTGGGCCTCCAGTATCAGTGCTTGCTTCTCTTACCATTTTGAGCACGTGTTGTAAATGCAGAAGTCAAAAGTAATGTGTATAAATTTAATATCACAACTTTAATGCCACTTTATATATGCACTCCAGGTGTTCAATGGGCTTCTTCCAGCAGCAGTTCTGGGTGTGGCGGAGGTGTTTCCAAACAGGTCTTGACAAATGTCCAGGCGCCCCCTGGTGGTAGCCATGGGCCCCAACGGGGTTGAGCTTTTATGCTACACACCCGTGGCCCCACTGCAAGGCAGGGGTGCTGCCCTCTAACATTCCAGGGGAGATAATGTCCTGAATAAACTCTCACCCCCAATCCTTCCATTATTGAGGCATCCTAGCTGGGTAAGGGCCCTGGCCTGCCGCCACAATATATATATACACACACATATATATATTGTCACAAAAACGACACAATGTCATCAAAAACTTTTGGGGCAGCCACCCATATGTTGTGCCTTGGCAGCAAAAAGGGTTAAATAATCGGGAGATGTTCACAAGTATGAGTCCAAAACAGAACTGCCTTTGGTTGCTAAAGATGGCGGCTTTATATGCTGAGACCGGAAGTGATATCAGCAGTAGTGCCAGAACTGGAAGTAACATCATCAGTGGCAGTGGAACCAGGGGTGATTTCATTAGTGGTGCCAGGACCAAGAGTGACATCATTAGTGATGCCGGGGCCCTATGGGATTGCCTGTGGATGATCTTCAAGGAATTGAGAAAGAAAGTCAGTGCACCTCACCGTCCCCTGGTCTGGCATAGAAATACTATCATTCAGGCCTTTTAGCTGTCTCCCAATCGCATGTGTGTGGCAATATATATATATGAATATAGTGAGTGCCACAGTATGCCATGATAAAAGAAAACAGAAGGACTCTACAGAAACAGGAATCTTTACCTGGTGGGGTGGGGGGGGCAGTATGTTGGGAGGACCAGGAGAGACATCATCTAGGAACAATGTCCCCAAATACAGTAGAGATCTGGCATGCCTGTAATCTGGGTCTTCTTCGGATCTCCAGAGGACATCAAGGGAATTGGAGTTCCGGAATACAGCCCTGACAGTTTCCATGGACACCACCCGGGGCTGTTGCAGTGTGGGACTCCCGTCTGACTCAGAAGGGCTTCCTATGGATCCTGTCTTAGCCCTGGAAGTACTATTGGGTCAAAGATAAAAGGAGCCCCTTCACCTTGACCAGGCAGTCAGAGCTGAGAGTAGGTGGACAAGGCTTGACAAGAGGATTGTTTTCTGGGCTTTTTACTTTGGTTGTCTTTATTTTATTTATGAACATAACATGCATTAATAAAAAAGGACTATATTTGAACCCATGACTAGTTTGAGTGATATTGTGTCAGGGTTTTGGGGCTCAGTGACACCCGTTACTGATTACAATATAGCTGTGTATATTGCAAAATGCAAATCCAGAAACAAGATTGAGAGTTGGAGTCCTGGAGGAAGCCCCTTTTTAATTTTGTGTGCATAGTCAAAAAAAAAATAGTACTGACATGGATTAATGCTGTACCACTAAAATGAAAAGAACTTCAGTGGTGCAGCGCTCCATTCTCCTCAGAAACTGATCCAGAAATGGTCACTAAATTCCAGTGGATGCGCCCCTTAAAAAAGGCTGAGGGTGGAAGGGGTGTAGCTTCGGCAGTGCAGGTGACTTTCCTCTGGTGACTTATTCTCCTCCATTCGGTGTCACACTCAATTCCTTCCCCATATTAGTTCAGTAAGAACCAATAAAGAGGCCCCCATGCTTCCATATACAGTATATATATATATATATATATATATATATATATATATATATTTATTTATTGTGTCAAACATGTGCGAGTAGGAGGACGTTGCATGGACCATGTGAAGGTAATTCCACGCCAGGCCAGGGGGTGGCGTGGTGCACTAAACCTTCTCCTGTTGTCTCTGCAGATCAGCCGTGGGAAAACTTGTCTGACTCAACATTGAAGATGTCACTTCCAGTTTCAGTGCCCAGGATGGCATCATGTCCGATACCGGCACACAGGATGATGTCAGAAGAAGGTAATTTCCGGATCTTCTACGTCACTTCTGCTTTGAGTGCTTAAAACTGCCATCTTGCCAGACTCTCAGTAGTTCATGTCTAGATTCCAACAGAGACACTTCTGTCTAAAACCAAACCCATTGCTGCCAGGGATAATACACGGCTGGCTGCCCCAAACCTTGTCGAGTCTGATCTTTTCACAATATATATATTTTGATGTTTGGCTTCTGAGTTGTAGACTACCAAAAAGACCAACCAAGGAGGGTGCATGCGAACAGACTTTATTGTTGAACTTGAAAGAACCACATCAGAGTCGATTAAAGGCAGACTGCAAATGCGATAACGTCTTGCAGAATGTGAAGAGTGAAATAAGGTGCACATTGCGCAGGTCTGACTAGCCTACCTTAGCTTTACCCTCAGTTGCAACAAAGACTTTAATACAAAGACGACTGGTGACTGGGAGATTTGTAATAGAATATCCATCAGCAAGGTGTACTGAACAACTCATTTATTAGAAAGCTTGGAAATTAGTTTTGTACTAGCAGCATGATGTATCACCTGACAGGCTTTCATTAGACAAGCACAAGGGTCAAGATTGTAATGGATCTCTGAACAAAAACCTACAATGCAAGCAATATCGATGAAGGAGACGTGGTGGTTTTGTATGGTGAACTTTAGGTCAGGCAACAATCTCAGCACTGAAACCCATGTTTCTCCACACTCTGAAAGAGCTATTAGTTGAGAAAAAAAAAAAAACCTCAAACACAAACAATAAAATAAGTTGTAATCCTGATGCCTGGTAACCGGAAGAAGCATTTAAAGTATCTTCTTGAAGATTCGGTAGAATGAAGGGTATTCATTAGCTGAGATTGACATGATTAAACTATACTATTGACGTTAGGTGCTAATGACAGTTTTTATTTAATGAAATAGCCATTCTTACTAATGTATTCTTCCCTCCTTAGAATCCTGTGAGACTACTTCACACCTCTTCTGCTTTTCATTATGCTGATGCTATTAAAAAGAGGACTAAATGTAGAAATTGGATCACATGGTGGCACTGTGGTTAACCGCCATGAGATGTAGTTTGAATTCTATCTTGATCACTCCAATGATCTGGGGACTCCAGGTTTCCTCGTTTGGATGCATGGATAGGTGTAGACTTTTTTTTCATAAAAATTGACTTAATTAATCCAAAATTGCATGCTTCACAATGCAGCTTATTTTCAAGTTTTGCTGTTTCGTTCTTTCCTGTGGCAGTTCCAGCATTGTAGATGTTATCAGGCCTCACCGGCTTAGTGAGAACTCCGTCCCTTAAAATAAATATCAAAGTACCATAGAGATGTAATGTTGAATTGCTAGTTTAGGGAGAAGCTTGTATTGCCTCTGCTTAGGAGTGAACAGAATTGAATTACGCAATGGGAATCGTCTTGACTGTGTGAAAAATATGCTCTGATTAACTTGAGCGAATCATCATAATTGACTGTAAGAACGATATACGGTGCTTCCAGAAAATATGCAGACCCGTTCACATTCTTCATATCTTGCTATGTTTCAGCCTCATGCTAAAATCTTTAAAATTAATTTTGGGTGTTATCAGAGAAGGACTTGAACAGAAAATTTCTCTCTATGCAGATGATATGGTACTGTATATATCAGAACCACAAAATGCTGTGCCTGCTGTCTTAACAGCACTTACAGAATTTCAAAAGATCTCTGGTCTCAGAATTAATTTGAATAAAGTGTGCACTTTCCAGTCTCAAGCATACAATATTAGATTGGACAGCTTCCCTTTTATTATTGCAGATCAGTTTAAATACCTAGGGGTGAATATCACAAGTAAACATAAAGCTCTATAACAACAAAATTTTGCTGTCTGCATGGAAAAAATTAAACAAGACTTGCATAGATGGTCAACCCTTCATCTCACTCTAGCTGGAAGAATTAACGTTGTTAAGATAAATATTCTTCCTAAGCTTCAATTTTTAATTCAAAACATTCCAATATCGATCCATAAATCATTCTTTAAGCAGTTAGATTCAACAATAACCTCATTTATTTGGAACTCAAAACATCCACGTATCCAAAGAGCGACCCTACAAAGACCTAAGGCAGAAGGTGGCATGGCTTTATCTAACTTTCAGTTTTATTACTGGCAGCAAACATACAAGTTATAAAAACCTGGACACACACAGATGAACACACACAGGCTTGGTCCACAATAGAAATAAAATCCTGTAGTACTTCTTTATATTCCCTGCTTTGTGCCCCAATAAATGCAAGTTATCTCCAATATACTAATAACCCAATTGTGCTTCACTCACTCAGAACCAATGTAGAAAGCATTTTAAGGTGGAGAATCTTTTATTGGTGGCATCTCTGAACAAGAATCACCTTTTTCAATCCTCGCATATGCAGTTTTTAATATCTGGAAAACATTTGGGATTAAATTGCTTAGAGATCTTTATATAGACAACATCTTTGCATCCTAAAAACAATTACATTCCAAATTTAACTTTCCAGCAACACATTTCTTTCACTATCTTCAAATTAGAAACTTTGTTAAACAGAACCTGCCCGATTTTCCTCATCTCCCACCTTCCTCTATGCTGGAAAAAATATTGCCCAGTTTGAGGACTCAGACAGCATTTCTGCAATATATAAAATTATTTTACAGTCCCTCCCTTTCAAAGATCCAAGAGGACAGTGGGGAAAAGATCTGTCACTCAACATATCAGAAAAGTAGTGGATGCAGATAATTCACTCGAGTTCCATATGCGCAAATCATACAATTATTCAAGTCAAAATTATCTATCGAACACATCTGTCTTGCTTAAAACTGTCCAAAATGTTTCCAGGGCAAGATCCAACCTGCGAACATTGCAATTGAGCTCCAGCCTCACTGGGCCACATGTTTTGGGCCTGCACCAAATTAACACCATTCTGGACAATAATTTTTAAGTGCCTTTCAGACAGCCTTGGTGTCACAATCCCTGCTAATCCACTAACAGCTGTGTTTGGTGTACCTCCAGATGGGCTTAAAGTGGAGAAGGACAAACAAACTGTGATTTCCTTTACTACACTATTGGCACGCAAACTTATTTTGCTAAACTGGAAGAATCCTAACTCACCTCTTCTAAGTCAGTGGGTAGCTGATGTTTTATATTATTTGAAACTGGAAAAAATCAAATTCTCACTTAGAGAATCTGTGCAGAACTTTTTCAAAACCTGGCAGGATCTAATCAATAATATTTTAGAATACGCTCTTAAAGCACTGAGGAAGTAGATTCCCATTTCTTTATCTTCTCCATTTATGTTTATCCGCCTATTAAACTCATCAATTTACGTATTTTTACAAGCTTTAAATTTTTTTCCGTTGGCCATGCTCTTTCTCAGGGGTGGGGGTTGATATGTTTTCAATCCTATTTTTTGTAAAAATTGATCTATTTGTATGGAATGATTACAATAAAATCAATAAAATAAAAAAAAAAATAATAATAATTTTGGCCCTCGTCAAGCAACACTCAATAGTCCAGAATGACAAAGCAGAAACAATTCCTACAAATTAATTAAAAATAACTGAAATGTCCCACTGACAAATGTATTCAGACCCTGCACTTGGGACGTAGTTGAAGCACCTTTGGAAGTGATTACAGGCCTGGAGTCTTCGCAAGCGTCGCACACCTGGATTTGAGGCTTTTCCACCCTTCTTTTTGCAGATTCTCTCAAGTTCTGTTGGTTGAAGACCTGTGGTGTAGCTGGTCTGCAGCTCTGAAGGAATGACCAGTTTTTTAAATAATCCATCTGGCCGTGTCAGTCTCCGTGGGCACGATTGTGCAACCGCGGGGAGTTGATGAGGTAATTGGGGTGAGTCGCACCTGCACGTGAGGGTGAGATCATTCCCAATTACTTAATCGGCTTCCTGCAGTATGTGATTGAGCCGCTGCTCTCACGAAGCCGTATAAGTACAGGCCAGCACAGGAGAGAGGGTTGGATCGCGCCCACTGATTATTCAGAGGAGTGGGTTTGATCAAGGTCGCGCCCTACCTAGGGATCCGAGGGATGATTGTGTGTGCGAGAAGAAGAGCAAGAGGTAGTCAAGATGGGGGTCAGTAGCATGAGGACCACGCTGCTAAAGTCTCTTCAGCTGAGCAAGTCTTAGGTGAGGTGGAGAGACACGGAAGGAGCTGTGCTTGGCTGGTTTGCCCAAATGACGGCTGCAGGTTTTTATTCTCAGGTTTTAAACGTGTGGATTTTTAAAATCTTTTTTTTGGATTATTTATGGATATTTTTTAAGCATTGCACCTTATTTGGACACTGGTTTTGATTTTGTTTTGTTAATAAAAGCACTTGCACCTTTTGCACCATCCCCTTGCTCAGTTTGATTTGTTCCCATGTGCCAAGCTCATCCGGTTAAATTACAGACAGTGTCGGGTTGTAGAGGCTCCCAAAAGGGAAGAGGGAGCATGGAGCTGGACCCGCACTGTCACAAGACCATTGGTGGACAGCCATTTTCTGGTCTCTCCAGAGATGTTTGGCTGGGTGCAAGTGAGAGTTGGGCAACAGAGGAACACTCCCAGAGTTGATCCTAAGCCACCCCTGTGTTGTCTTTGCTTTGTACTTAGGGTCATTGTCCTGTTGAAAGGTGACACGTCAGTCCATTCTCAGCTTCCCAGCACTCTGGACTACTAGGTTTTCATTAAGGGTACGTCTATACTTTTTGCTCCATTCAGCTTACCCTCAGTTCTGTCTGGTGTCCCAGACCCTCCTAGTGTGAAAATGCCACCACCATACTTCACTGTTGGAATGATATTATAGCAGATGAGCAAAGCATGGTTTCCAGAAATGGCACTTAGAATCCAATCTTGATTTTTCACAATCTGATGCCTAACTCCATGTAGGCTTCAATATGTCTTTATCTGACGAGAGGCTTCTGTCTGTCTGTCCACTCTGTCATAAGGCCTAGATCGGTGGAGTGTGGCAGTGATGGTTGTCCTTCTGGAAGTTTCTCCCATCTGCACACAGGTTCTCTGAAGCCCAGCCAGAGAAACCACTAGGTTCTTGGTGACCTCTGCTCCCAAGGCCCTTCTGCCATGATTGCTTCCATTTAAGAATTATGAAGGCCATTTTCCTTTTGGGATCCTGCAATCCTGCAGAACTTTCTTTGTAGCCTTTCCCAGATCTATGTCATGGTCAGGGCTGAATTTGTGGGTCTTATAGCCTTTTCCTACAGCAGAAGCCATTTTGCGTAGTGTTGTTAAGGTTGCAGCCCATGTTTCTAGGGGTGTGGTCTCCAGGGTTGTGACCTTGAGTTCATCAGCAGATGGGATAAAAGGTCAACGGTTGCACTGAGCTTTAACTGACCTGTGAATAAATCCTTCAAAACTCTTATACATGGTGGCGCAGGGAAACGGAAACTTTTCAGTTGATGTTCAATGCACGAATAAACTCATTGCAAAATACATTTTATGATGAAATGTATTGTGCAGGATATGCAATTAATGATGGCAATCAATATTCATTTTATGTTTTGAAGAAAACATCATGAAGGTGTTGTCCATTTCTCTGTACACATTCTGACAGCCTGTTGTGGAAATTCTGCTTTGCTCAGCATAACATGTCAAGAGGAATGCCAGCGATTTCCTCTTCAATCCTCCTTTTTAGTTCATCAATGGTTGCAGGACGTGTGCGGTACACTTGGCTTTTAAGATGTCCCCACAGAAAAAAATCACAAACAGTGAGATCTGGGGATCTCGGAGGCCATGGAATGTCACTGTTGCGTGTAATGACGCGACTTCCAAACAATCGTCGGATAGCTGCCAACGATTGTCGGACAGTTTACGTGAAGTGGCTCGACCTGGGGACTTCTTTTTTAAGGCTGAACCTGTTTCTTTGAAATTATGCACCCTTGTTGTAATCGCATGAGCAGACGGGACACAATCATGATGTCCTAACTGGTAATGATGCCAAAATTCCCTTTTGTGTAGCAGTCACACTATCACCATTTTTATAAAAGGCTTTCACAGTGAACGCTCATTGCGCACCATTCCACTGCTCTATTTTAACTAATAGCAAGTGGTTCTAAATGAGGTCACGTTGGTCGCAAACAACCGCCAACGCATCAGGGTCACCAATAACTAGTTCAAAAATTTCCCATTTCCCTGCGCCACCCAGTACTATTCTCTTTGTGATTGATTTTCGTGTCTTGTCTGGTTTTCGACTTCTTGCCTGAATTTTGACTGAGATTTTTTGCCTTTTATCTGGGTTTTGGTCGATTCGTTTTATTTTATTTGTTTTGTTTTTCCTTTTGCATGCATCTCTCAGTTATACTCAAAAATTAGTTATCTGTTTCCTGCCGAGTCAGGATAATCTATCCCTTAACCCAATCCTGTCTCTAAGCTCTGGTGCCAAGCAGAGTTGCGTTGTGCTGCAGCAGTCTATTAGCTGGCGAAAGCACTGTGAAGAAGTTGTCTGTTGTTATGGTCCTGCCTTTGTCCAGTCTGCTAGCGGTCAGGCTTATACTACAGGCTTATACTACTGAAGACTGTAGTACGCCAGTCACACCTCAAAACACAGACATTCAAACTAAACAAATTGTTGTGCTTTACATTAACTAAAGAGATCTTCATTTAGATCTTGATCTTTGTTTGTCGGCGAATTCCACGCATGCGTAGACCACCTTCCAGTTTAGTACGTTGTTGTTACTCACGGATGTCAACAATGTGCCGGAATAACGAAAGGGGTGGTGGACAGTGTTACGCTGGTTAGCTCCTGAGGCCTGGTTAGAGAATGAGATTGCCGAAGATAAAAGGTACGTGCCTATGTAACATATGAATGAAAGGAAGACAGTGGGTAAAATGAATGACAACGTAACAGCACGTTTTGGAAATTATTATTGTTACGTTGTAGCCGGCGAGTGCTGTGCGTCTCGCAGTTGTACCGTGGCTTGCTCACATATCAGTGAAGTGATCCCTATTTATGCTTTAAAGAGCCTGGATACCTATGTGTCCCCCTTTTATAACCATTGCTCCGTGTATATTGCCTTACTCTTTGGATTGCCACAAAGCAACCTGCGAGATTAGAGAAAGGTTGAGAAGAGATCGTGAGAGGAAACAACAGCGTTGAGAAAACGAGACGGACTGTGAACAGACAGAAGCAGAAATGCTCCTACACTACCACATAATTACGATTCGGACAGTGATTCAGAGTAGTCCGTTTCTATCGAATCAATATCCAAGGGTTTTCTTTTGTAATTTTGTTTCCCTTATAAAAAATCATAATGCTGTGCGACGAAGGGCCCAGTTCACGACTGGCAGCCGCGTTTAAACAGGGAGCCCTTCTCAGACAACTTTAACACGCGCAACGTAGTTGGGCGCACATGGCTAGTTATGCATATATTATTTTATTATTATATATATTATATTTATTATATTATATTAGCAGCTGGGCAACATGGTGGCACAGTGGGTATCGCTGCTGCCTCGCAGTTAGGAGACCCGGGTTCACTTCCCAGGTCATCCCTGCATGGAGTTTGCATGTTCTCCCTGTGTCTGCGTGGGTTTCCTTTGGGTGCTCCGGTTTCCTCCCAAGGTCCAAAGACATGCAGGTTAGGCGCATTGGCGGTCCTAAATTGTCCCTAGTGTGTGCTTGGTGTGTGGGTGTGTGTGCCCTGCGGTGGGCTGGCGCCCTGCCCAGGGTTTGTTTCCTGCCTTGCGCCCTGTGTTGGCTGGGATTGGGTCCAGCAGACCCCCGTGACCCTGTAGTTAGGATATAGCGGGTTGGATAATGGATGGATGGATGGATGGATATTAGCAGCTCACTACTCAAAAGGCGGAGCACCTGGACTCAAACCCGAGACCTTCAGGTTATAAGGCAGCAGTTCTTACCTCTGCACCATTGAAGAATACGTGTAAACGCCCTGTCAATTGATATTTGAGCTTGAGGTTTTAACTCATGACAGCCACATGTAAATGGAATGCTTTTTTTTCCTTTGGTTATGTTCTTGAATAAAAGTGCACATGTTTATTTGATTTTTGGACTAAAGTCTTCACACATTATGCACTTCAAGTCATTATTAGTATGAAATGGAAAAAGTTTCTGCTTTAGGTAAGTGTTCATCATTTCTTGCATTTGTAGCATTTCCTTTCATCCTACGCTTACCCAGCTCTTTGTAGACACAGAAAGCACATTAAATGCATGTATTCCAAATAACGATATACTGTATTATTTACCCTATACAACCCCAGGCACTTCATACACAGATAAGGAGCCTTGGCTTGAGCTGAGAGAGTTAAGCTCCATCAAGGCAGGGGATGGGATAGCAGGCTGCTTGCTGCTTGTGCTGATCGACACATTTAAAAAACAAAAGACACTTATGGAGCGGTGAGAAGGGATTTAAGGTGGGCTGGGATTATGAGTTTTTTCGTAGGCTTCTGGAATTCTAGTGTTAAGTTGAACTAACCTCAGGTAGACTCCAAACAAGTTGTAAAAACATCTCAATAATGAGAATGGAAAGAATGGAATGCAAATAAACCAGATTTCAAGTCTTATAGCACAGGGTCTGAATACTTGCATCAATGTGAGATTTCAGTTATTTTCTATGAGAAGTAAAGCAAAATGACATGTTTAATAGACTAACTGAACAGATTACAATTTGCAAGCTGTCAAGGCAACTCAGGCCCCTTCTTCAGGCAGTTTGGAATCAATAAATGTACTCAATTTCTAAAATCCTGCTTTCGCTTTGTCATTCCGGAGTATCAAATGTTATTTGACGTGGGAAAAAAATAATTTAAACAATGTTGGTAGAAGGCTGCAACATAACAAAATGTGAAAAAAGTGAAGGGGTCTGAGTACTTTCTGAATGCTCTGTAACTACGTGGACTGGCGTTACTGTAGGTCACTTTAGGGTCATTATGTAATTTAGCAATATATCTTTTTAATGTCAATGAAATTCAGACTTTCCGATGGAAATCCATTTGAATTCCACACAGAAATCACACCAACCAAAAGTTTTGAGGCAATAATGATTATCCAGTATCTCCACCATGCTTGAAAATTCATCAAAATCAATATCTGTCAACCCTGTTCTTTAATATTTGAACGACATGCACTGTTTCTAAATGTTAAAGGCGCGCATTAAAGTGGACGTGACAACAGACAGTATTCTTACAAAGTTAAAATCGAGCCAAAGATAAAGCGAGCCGTCCGCAGCATCACATTTTCTAGACGTAAATAGTAATGAGGTTGTTACTTGAAGCATGTTTGAAAAGGTGGTTATTTAATGTCAGTGCAGTCTTATTGCTTCCAACCCTGTTAGTAGACTGGAAAATGAGCACAGAGCTTGTGAGGAGTGCTGTTGTGTTTGCAACTGAAGCAGCAGTGACAGGCTGTGTCTGCTCTCTCTGGTCTCAGGAGAGGATTTGTTTGTATTGCGGACAGAATTCTGCAAGGTGTTAGATGCAGCTCTAGCACGTAAAGGACATCTTTTTAAAACAATGACAATAATAGCACGTATTAAAATTCATTCTATGGAACAACAACTTTTATTTCTATAACACGTTTTTATACAAATGATGTAGCTCAAAGTGCTTTAAAAGATGAAGAAAGAAAAAATAAAAACAAGATAGATAGATAGATAGATAGATACTTTATTAATCCCCAAAGGGAAATTCACAAAGATTAGGCAGTACTGAGTAACAAAGAATAAAGTAAGGTCTGATGGCTGAGAGGACAGAAAAAACAAACTTCAGAGGGCTGGAGAAAATAAAAACAAAATCTGCAGGGGTTCTGAGGCCACAAGACCACCTGGCTAGCCCCCACCTGGCATTCTACCTACCATAAATGATCTCAATCAGTCCTCATGGTTTACAGGCTTCATGTGGAAGAATTTGATGATGAGCCAAAGCCATGTTAAAATAATAGGTTTTTAGCAGTTTTTTTAAAGTGGAAAAAAAGTTTTTTAAATGGAAGAATGTCGATTACCTGCACCACAATTAAACATGGTTCTGCAATGTCCGTGGCAAACCTGTAAGTGTAATACACTACACTTCTTATAATTCATTAAAGCTTTGCTGTGAATATGGCACCAAGAACATAACTACTCTACTTTTAATCTCAAGTGTACTGAGTGAGCGGTCGAGGAGCTGGTGAACGTGGGAATGTGAGCGGGACTTGCTCAGCCCTCCCAAACTGCACCCCTTTTTATTGTTAGTTGGTCTTGTAGGTCACGTGTGCTCCACAGTTTCATTCACTTAGGATTTTTGTGTTTATACAATGATATACACACAATTTATCATATAGAAGGTCTAAATACAGCATTTTTATATATTGAACCGCAGGAAGACACTACACCTGCCCACATTTTGATGATGAGGCAACGTCTGAACATTGCAGGCAAAGAAGTAAGGAACATTATATTCACTAAGTTATGAAAAAAGAGTTAAAAGCGACACAGTATCATATACAGTGATCCCTCGCTATATCGCGCTTCGACTTTCGCTGCTTCACTCTATCACGGATCTTAAATGTAAGCATATCTAAATATATATCACGGATTTTTGCTAGTTCTCGGATTTCTGCGGACAATGGGTCTTTTAATTTATGGTACATGCCTCCTCAGTTTGTTTGCCCAGTTGATTTCATACAAGGGACGCTATTGGCGGATATCTTATAAGCTACCCAATCAGAGCATGTATTACATATTAACTAAAACTCTTCAATGATATAAGATATGCTTCCCGCGCGGTGCTTGACTGTTTGCTTTTCTCTCTCTCTCACCCTCTCTGACATTATCTGTGCCTGACGGAGGGGTGTGAGCAGAGGGGCTGTTTGCACAAAGGCTGTTTGCCTAGAGGATACGGACGCTCCTCTACAAAATGCCACTTTATCACGGTGCTTCGGCATACTTAAAAGCACATATTGATTTTTTGATTGTTTGCTTTTATCTCGCGCTCTCTCTCTTTGACATTCTCTGTTCCCGACGGCGCTCCTTTGAAGAAAAGATATGTTTGCATTCTTTTAATTGTGAGAAAGAACTGTCATCTCTATCTTGTCATGGAGCACAGATTAAACTTTTGACTAAAGGGTGTTATTTCATGTCTAGAGGGCTCTAATAATGTTAACAGTGTGGGAGAGTTTATAAGGGCTTAAAATATATAAAAATAACCATACAAACATATGGTTTCTACTTCGCGGATTTTCATCTATTACGGGGGGTTCTGTAACGCAACCCCCGCGATCGAGGACGGATTACTGTACAGTGCCTTACAAAAGTATTTTTCCCACCTCGGTGTGTGTGTGTCCTGGTTTGTTGCATTACAATCTGGAATTAAGATCGATTTTCATTTGATTTTATGTAATGGACTTAAAATTATAGGTCAAATTATTGGAGTGGATCGAGAGTTGTCGACAGTGATGCATTCCAGCAGTTGGCAATAATTAGTTTGGCTGCCAGGGTACCCTGCGTTCAGAGAGTCCGAGCAGAAGCCTAGAAAGGTCTAAAAGAAAAAAGATTTGAGGTGACAGAGGAATGCTGCAAGAAAGAAAGGAAGACAGTAGGTGCCATACCTGAGTCCAAAAGGAAAAGCCAAATGGGGACAGTGCCAGAACATGTGGAGAAAAGTGCCAAGTGAACCAAGGAGACATAATTGACAGAGAAGATCAGTTGGAGTTGTCTGCAGCCTGGATTAATGGTTCTTTCCAGTAATGTAATCGAATTCTGTTCTGTTGAGGATCATTTGTGTAAATTCCAGCTTGTAACTCCTTGATTTTTAATTTTTTTTTTTATTAATGACTTGGCTCAGGCTGGGTGGGAAAGGGTGAGAGTGGGTAGGTTGGGTTATTTTATGTGCTATGTCTATTTATTGATACGTTCTGTCAATTTGTTTATGTTTAATAAAAAGCTGATCAAAAAATACCTTATATATATTTATAAAAATAATTAAAAACTGAAACACTGCGAGTGCGTATGTATTTATTCGCTTTGCTGTGAAACCCCTAAATAAGATCTGGCCCTACCACTAAGCAAGTAACATGAAGACCAAGGAGCACTTCAAACAGGTCATAGACAAAGTCGTGGAGAAGCAGAGACTTTGAATATCCCACTAAGCACCAATAAATCCATTATAAAAAAATGGAAAGAATATGACACCATGTGGTAACTGACAAGAGAAGGCTGTTAGCAATTTTTTAATTCAGTTTTATTACTTGGACTCTTCAATAAAAAAATAAATCAAATGACATATTGGTGTGAATGGCTGTGTGTGAGGAAAAGTAACATCCACCATAGACACTGCGGTGTGTCTGTTTGCTCAACTAGACACCAACAAGAAATGATTGAAGTGCGTTTGTGTGTAAATTTACACGGAATGTTACAAACTCAAATGAAATGAATGTTTTTGTTATATGATAATAATAATAATAATAATAATAATAATAATAAGCAGCTCAGTACTCAAAAAGCTAAATTCAGAGCCGGAATTCAAACCTTTTGACCTTGACGTTTCTAAGTGGTACATTAACCACTGCACCATCTGCACAGCTCCGTGATAGAGCAGTGTTTACCACTGTGACAACTTGCTGAAAATGAGACACGTAAACACACACGTATGCGAACGTCTTTTATTTTGTACCGACTGAGGGTTGGGCTTCAGCAACGTGAATTGAGCAATTTCTTTTTCTTTGGTTTTATTTTTGAATAAAAGCATACTTGTTTTGTAATACCTCTTGTGAAAGTGTTTTTTGGATATTTGGGCTTTAATCTTCACACATCCTACACCTCATGTCAATATTATGTCGTTAATAGTATAACATATGCTTTAGCCGTGTGTTCAACATTTCTTGCCTCGCATTTCCTCTGTCATTCTATATTTACACAGATTGTCGTAGACTTGGAACACACATGAAATGTATGTATTTCAAATCACGATATTTCATTACCTATATAGTTCCTTATTTATGCATCGCCACGTGAACACTTTGACACAGACTTGAAGCGTGAGGATTGCAGCAGGGCGATGCCTTCATCTGACTGAATGGGGGTGAGTGGTGGTGAAGCAGGCTACATTCTGCTAATCCACACATTTGCAAAACAAAAGGGGGTTAACAACACAGTGATGAGGAGCTACGAGTTTCTTCACATATGTCAGGAAGATTCAAGGAGGCCAGGGACAACGGAAAAAATCGTAAGCTTCAGGGATTCTACTGTTAAGGAGTTGTAATTTTCAACTAAAGGAAAGGAGCCACCTGGGAATTGTCATTTGGGACTCAAAGACTTGACCCACTCAGGATGTATAATTCTTTGTGTCACTTATGTTTAGATTAGATTAGATAAACTTTATTAATCCCAAGGGGAAATTTAGATGCATGCAGCAGCAGAAACATACATAAGAAGCATACATGATATGACTCACAGTACAAACAATACAGCCAATCAATCAATCATTTGATGACTAAATAGCATTAGCCTCTCAAAACAGCTTGAAGCTCTGGTTTCAGAATATCTGGATCCTCTGCAGTTTGCCTATCAGCTACAGACAGGTGTAGAGGATGCTCTGATCTTCATGCTCCACAGAGCCTACTCCCACTTGGACAAAGCCGGCACCATAGTAAGGATCATGTTGTTTAATTTTTCCAGTACCTTTAACATCATTCTGCCTCATTAATGGGGGGAAAAAGCTCAAGGCTTTTGAATCTTGAAACCCATACAATCTCTTATATTATGGACTTCCTGACCAACAGACAGCAGTTTGTGAGGTTGAGGGACTGTGAGTCAGAAATGATGGGGTATAATACTGCAGCACAACAGGGAACTGTCCTGACTCCCTTCTGGTTTATCCTCTACACAATAGACTTACAGCATAATACTAGCACTTTTAATTTTAAATTGAAATAAATATCATTTTAAGTGTAAGCTTGAATCAACAGTCTCTGTCTGACCATGCCCAGGAGCTTAGATTGTTCACTCCATGTCTAACAGTGGTCCCTTAAAGGCATGAGAAGACCCTTTTATGAAGCCCTTTATTAGTATCGTGAGAGTTATTTTTTACTATTAAATATGATTTTCACTCTTTGATTTTACATAGGGTGACCCAAAAAAAAGCAATTATATTCTGGAGGGTGGGCCCCTTTCAGTACATACTTCCCCTGCTAGGTGAATATTCTAGAAACACTTCTGCATCAGTGTGCCAACTGGTGTTGTGGTGAGGTGCTTCAGTGAATTTTTTTGAAGATTCTTTCAACACATTTGCCTGTTTTGTTGGAAGATCAGGGCCTGAAACGAGTTGCAGCAAAATTCGCACCTCACTTGCTCACACCTGAATAAAGAGACAGTCATTTGGCCATGTGTCGTGCATTGCAGAAGTAGTTGGAGGCTGACCCTAATTTTTTTTTCAAAATCTTAATAAGATATGAATCTTACAAACAAGCAATCCTGCCAATGGAAAACTGTCTCTTCCCCACGACCCAAAAAAACATGCCTAGTGAATCGTATGTGAAAACAATGATCATCTGTTTCTTTGACGTGAGGGGGACTCGGAATTCGTCTGATCTCCCCCCGTGTGACTTATTTTTGCTTCCCCGGATGAAAAAAGTCCTCAAAGGAAAACAGTTTGCTAATGTGGAAGAAGTGAAACAAAAAAGTTCAGAAGCCCTAAAAGGGATCAAAATCAAGGAGTTCCAAAACTGTTTTGAGCAGTGAAAAACACATCTCGATAAGTGTATTGCATAAGTTTGAAAGTGTAAAAATAAATACACGATTTTTTATAAACATATTCCACTTTTTTTGGGTCATCCCTCATCCCTCATAATTATTGGTCATACTGAATGACTTACACTGTATATCCTTGTTAAAAGTAGTTGTGAACTACAATAATATAACTATTATTTCCTTTAGTCTTCACAGAAGGCATTTTATTAAAGCCTCTTGATCTGTGACCAAGTCCCGCTGTTACTTTTGCACAAGGTTAAGTACTGATAAGAGAATCAAATTAATCCAGTGTAGCAAAATTCTGACTCAGAGGGTCCGTTTATTAGTAACTTGCAAGGACATGAGGAATGAAACTAATCACATACTTCTGTAATTAAGAGTGTATTTAAGTAGTGTAATCAACTGATATGGGTCAGACGTCTCTTTTGTGGTACTGGGTGGCGCCACCTGTGTCTCAATAAAGGTATTTTTCCCTGTTTGAACTGGTTTTGTGACTTTGACAGTATAGTAAGTTAGGTTGAAGTAAAGGGGTGAAGCAGCATGCTCATAGAAGTCTCTAGAGTTAAATGTGTGTGGTGCAGCACAGATATTGAGAAAGATAAGAGGTTACCGATAGCATTTACAGAGCTAGTTTTGACATTTCTTCCTAATTCCCCATTGAGAAAAGAAGCTAAGAGGTTAGTTGGTACCTTTCTTGTTAGGTACATGTCATAGGTGATCTGATAACATGATAAAACAGAAGGGGAGAGCTGAGGTTCTGGAATTAGAACACACCAAGAAGAGTTATTGGAAGCTGAGGAACTAGCATATTCCCAGATCGGGAATCAAGAAGCGGAAAGAAGATCAAAAAGGTGTCACACACGTGCGCTAAGGAGGCAGTCAGCAAGCCCTAAGGTGAGTGATCTACCACAAGATGAAGGGTTAATTTTGAGTACTAACATCTCTCTCTCTCTCTTTTACCAGACCCAAGGAAGACAAATAACAATTCCACGCACTTACCTTCACTACTTCCGGATTCTCAAAATGGTCCCGCTGTGATGATGTCACTTCCGGCTCCTATTGATGACGTCACTACTGTTTCCGCCACGATGATGTAACTTTCCCGCTCCCACTGAAGACGTCACTTCCGGTTCCGCCACGATGATGTCACTTCTGGCTCCCTTAATGACATCACTTCAGACCTACTGTTTTGATGTCACTTCCTTCCAAATCACATCCTGTCGCTATTCTGTGTATAAATACCCTCATTGCAATACTGTATGTTGCCAAATGCTTTGGTTTTTGATCAAACTCCATTCATTTTTCATCACGTCTGACGGACATTATACAAGGCAATTTCCCCAACTTTTTTTGACGTTTCCTGAGTCCAGTTTATTTATCATAAAGGTTAGCTTGACCCAAAGTAGTCCTAATGTACCTTCCTTTCTGATTATGTCTCCTTGATGGGGTAAAAATGGACCCACACCCAGAAATATTGTTTACAGATGTTTAGAAACGGAGAAGAAAGCCTAAGAAAGCTGCTACATGGATTCATAAGGCAATTTCAATCATCTCCTCTAATAACTGCAAAGTTTCACAGAGTTTTTCAGGTTTACGCTCAGTTTTTTGAGATGCCCTTGTTAGTCACAGTATATAAAGGAAAAGAAATAAAGTGTGTACCGCAGTGAAAGCAGAATAGCTAATCAGGGTGTTAGGACGACTCATTGGTGTGTGGAAACTGGACCACACTGCTGAGAAAGTTCTGCAAAATATAAATGATACAATATTTATACAAAAGAAAAATATCTTGCATAACTAAGTTTCAAAAATCTGCAACCACTTCTGCAAGGAAGGGTTGAAGTTAGAAGTACTTCTAATAAAGTTCAACTTCTTCTGAACCCAACTTCTCTCTAGAGGCACAGCAGAAAATCAATGGATGGAAGGGCTGTTTGGTATCCATGATTGTTCTGTTTTGCCCTTTAATTGCTTTCTTGCTGGCTGCTGACTGTGAAACTATAGAACAAGTGAAAGCTTCACCTCTGCCAAAACAAGAAATATGGTGTCTATAATTGAATGCTGCTTTACTTGATTGTCCCCATTCCCAATCTTTAGAAATTTCTGTTTATATAAATTGCTTTTGGATGGTCTAGCAACTGGAGTTCTGATCTGAAAGAGAACTCAGGAGGGTAATCTATTTGAAATCACCGAGACTCACTAAATAGAAAAACTTAAAAATGAGAAATCAGAAGTTGTGTTTCTGTAATCAGGATATTTTGATTCCAATGGCTTTCACAAAAATGCCATTATTCAAAGTATAATTCATAAAGGCAAACCTACAGGGCTTGTGATACTGTGTAAATTAGAAATGATAAAGATTGAAGTTCTAGAAAGTAAACAAGTAATACTGTATATTATGGTCTTTATGAGGAGCAATGCTACCTTCAGATAAACACAGCCAATTTATTTTACCTCGGATGTAAGCTATGTCAAAAATATTCAACAGAGATTTAATAAACAAGTCAATGTAACTTGAGTTAAAACAAACAAAGTTTGCTTTATATAAAAAAAAATCATACAGTAAGAAAATAATAACAATGTTTACAGTTACTTTCCTTATTATGTATCTTGTCAAAGTGTGATAATACCCTAGGGATGAGTCCAGAAAACAAATATTGGGTTACAGGCAGGAAAATGAAAAATCCCAGTTATATTGGGAGAGACTGGGCTTGTTGTTCAATGCTGTGTTTGTTTTTATGCTGAATGTATTTTGTTTGTAATTATTATAGCAATGATAGGTGGAAATGCACTTAAAAAGAATAAAATAGATAGATAGATAGATAGATAGATAGATAGATAGATAGATAGATAGATAGATAGATAGATAGATAGATAGATAG
>JANRMT010062820.1:22377500-22394997 GCA_026402145.1 Polypterus bichir lapradei
TAGATAGATAGATAGATAGATAGATAGATAGATAGATAGATAGATAGTGTGGCGGACGGCCAGACACTCTGAGTATGAAAGGACTGGGGGAGAGAGTATTTTCAAGATAAGTCCCCTTGGCTTGCAGAGGGGCCAAGGGTTGTGAGAGAATGGAAGCTGGGGACTTCTACAGGGCCCTATTTGGCAGCTGCCAGAAGAAGCTCATTGGGCATTTGGAGTCCTTCTGGGTGCCCTATAAAAGGAACCAGTTACCACCACTCAATGGCCAGAGTGGGGAGGAAGAGGACAAAACCTGAGGAGGACTGGCGGCAGAAGGACTGTGTTGTGCGCTGTGCTTTAGGTACTTAGGTGTTGTATGCAAAATCTGTCTCCTGCCTGTCTGTGTCAGGGTTAGGGTGGCTGTACATGCCCTAGGCTTTCACAATAGATAGATAGAATTTAATTTTAGTATAGTAGGTAGGATTAGATAGATAGAGAAATAGCTAGATATAAAAGGCACTATATAACAGATTGATAAATAGCTAGATAGGTAGAACTTGTTTTTCCTTAGGGGGAAATTTGACAGTCCATCAGGGAGAAATTTGGCTTTTTACAGAAGCTCTTAAAATTAATTCATAAATCGACAGATAAATAAACATATACACACACACTATGGTCTTAACACAGATCATAATGACTAAAAAGAAAGCAGACCTCTGACTTCGTAATCCCAGATCAATAGAAGGATAGGATAATTTAGCGTAGACAGATAGATAGATAAAAATTTACAGAAGCTCATTAAGTAAACACATACTGTATATACACATATAAATACACACATTATGGTCTGAACATACAACAGAATGACCAAAAGGAAGAAAATTTTAAAGAAAGAAAATGTCTGACTTGGTAGTTCCGGTCCCAGTAAGTTGTTATACAGGTGTATTGCTGTTGGTATAAAGGACCCCCAGTTGTATTTCTTGACCCACTTCTGCTGAATAATTTGTTGTCTGAAAGTCCTTAGTGTTGGTGTGTCAGAGAAAGGATGTGCAGAATTATTCATAATGGCACTCAGTTTTGTCTTTATTCTTTCCTCCTCTACTACCTCCGGGGTGTCCAGAGTGTGTCCCATAACTGAGCCTGCCCTTTTAATTAGCTTGTTAGTTCGGTGGGTCTCTCTTAAAGTGATGCTCCCAGCTCAGCACACCACAGCATAGAAAATCACATTGGCCATCACGGACCTGAGGAAGATGTGAAGGATGTCACTTCTCACATTATAGAAATGCACACTCCTAAAGAAGAAGATCATGCTCTGCTCCCTCTTATATAGTGTTTCTATGTGTTGGAGACCAATCCAACCTGTCATTGATGTCAACCCCAAGTACTTGTAGGTGCTGACCACCTCTACATCCCCTCCCTGAATAGTGACTGGACATCATGAAGAAATGTGAGGGACTGGTCCTGTATGGAAGTAACTCACATTTATATGTGACTAGCTGTCCTTCGCAGCTCCACCCGCGTATTAGTGAAACAGGACAAACTTTAAAAATAAATAAACAAACAGGTATCGCTAGCTAAACAGAGGCAAAGTACACTTCAAAACGCGGATGTACAGCAACTGGAACGGAGGCTGATATTGCCCGGCTCCCTACTCCTGATGTCATAGTTCCCCCTCCCCTCGGCCCACAGCCTTTGTCACGGAACAGTGTGAATAGTTCGTTCCTGCAAGCGAACTATGATTCATCAACTGGAATGTCAAGCAAATTATAGAAAAAAAAACAATCTAATCCATTAAGTAGTTCTCTCGTGAAAAGCGGACCGGCAGACATTGGATTTTATATATATATATAGAGAGAGAGAGATATAAGATAGTAAAGACAGCAGATGTTAAGTAATTAAATAAAGATGAAATATTAAAAAAATCCTCCTGGTGAAATGAACCACATAGCCTTTTCATGTACTGTGTTTAGTAATTTCAGTTCCACCTTTCAGGAAATGTTCACAAAAAATATAAGACACATAAATAGAGCAGTAAATAAATATATATAATTTATAGTAGTAAATTGTCCAAAACCAACCTCAGCTTTTATACTGTGGTAGCAAATATGTTTTTAAATATTGTCAGTAGCTGATATTTTAATATAATGCTGGAGATCAGAAGGAGGAAATGGAATTAAATTTGTATACATCTGTGCAAATTTAACATGAAATGAGTATGCCATGACCCTGGAAGTACCAGATGTGTGCTGTCTCTTCTTATTAGCCTAGATTAGCCTGAATGCAATTGCAACCTTCTCATAAAATGACAGATATTTTGATTAAGTTTATCAATTTCTCAATTATTGCAGACTTTCACTTGAGGGAAAAATAATAGAGAGTCTGGATTGAAATAGAATGAGTGACTCAGCCATGGTTGGGAAAGGACTGAAAATAGATAGAGCACCCTGTCTTCTCTAGTTCCTCCGTGATCTGAGACCAGTCCAACGTCTCATTGATGTGGACCCCCAAGTAACTGCAGGAGTGGACCACCTCTACATCCACTCTTTGAACAGTGACCAGATATAGGGGCTCTTTGGTGTGGCAAAAGTCAATAACCAGTTTCTTTGTTTTTGCTGATGTTAAGATGCAGGACCAAGGAACAAAGTTCTCCACCTGACTCCTCTCCTCTGTCTTGCCCCCCTTATCAATAAACCTCATAAGTGCAAAATCATCTGAGAATTTCTGCAAGTGACATGACCTGCTGTTATATTTCTAATTGGAAGTGTGCAGAGTGAATAGAAAAGGAGACGACTCTGTTCCTTTTGGTGCTCACACAATCCTTGAGTCTCACAAACTGCGGCCTGCCCAACAGTCCAATATCAAGACACCACAGGCTCATCCAACTACATACCCTTTAACAGGGATGTTTTTTATGGTATGAAAGGTCCTGGAGAAATCAAAAAACATAATCCCCACAGCGTGCCCAGCTTTGTACAGGTGAGACTAAGCCTTGTGGAGCAGAAAGATAACCTCCACTGCAATCTTTGTCCAATTGCCAACCTACAGTGGGTCCAGGTGGTCTACCACAAGAGGACCCATAAGGTGCAGGACCAGCTTCTCAAAGTTCTTCATAAGTGTCACTAGTCTGTAAATGCAGGTTGTTTTACACAGCAGTGACGCTTTCTGGAGTCTTAGGGACAGACTAAACAGGTGACAGAGGACATCATAAAGCTGGTCAAGAGAGAATATGAGAGGAGAGGAAGAACAGTGTGATTGTACCCATTTATAAGGAGAAGGGTGATAGTCAGGATTGTGGAAACTATAGATGGATAAAACTGATTTCACTCACAATGAACATTTTGGAGAGGATTATAGAGAGAAGCCCTAGGGAAGGGACCACCATTGGGGAGGTTCAGTTGGGTTTTAGGCCAGAGAGAGCATCCCCTTGGGTGCAGGCTTTCTACTGATGACATTGTGTTGTGTAGCATCAGAAAAAAGAAAGTGGAGAGGAAGTTGGAAGAGTGAGGTAGGGCCTGGGAAGAAAGAGATAAATATTTATTGTCACACATGCGTTTCAGAGGGACACCTTCCTGGTTCATCACTGGTAAGTAATACGCCAGTGGGGTGAGAGGAGATGCTCATCTTTTATTTTCCTTTTCTTTTCTGTTTTTTTCTGCAACAACGAGACAACACCCCTTGAAGAAATTATCCCCACCCCTTTAGGGGAAGTGCTATTAAAGTCCAAGAGTTCTAGGAAGCCAAGAATGCTGCATTATTGTTATATCTGCTTTGTGTCCGCAAGCACCAACTTTGATTTAAATTTGTTTGGAATTAAAAGAGGTGACCCAGCTGCCACTCCAACACGTACACTTTATAAGAAGGATTTAGGAGTCATACTGGACTTGACACTATCAACTTTAAAGTGAGTTCATCAAGTCCACGGGGACACAGTTGGAAAATTATTAAGGGAAAATTTAGCACAAACATTAGGAAGTTTTTTCTTAACACAGAAAACCACAAAGACATGGAATAAGTGACCAAGTAAAGTGGCAGACAGTGGGACTTTAGGGACTTTCAAAACTCGACTTAACATTATTTTTGGAAGAATTAAGTGGATAGGACTGGCAAGCTTTCTTGGGCTGAATGCCTTGTTTTCATCTAGATTGTTCTAAGTTCTAATATTCTAATATATGTTGTGGCCTGGTGTGGGAATGACAGGTCTAGAAAAACAGCAAAGAAATTTTGGGGCACTAAGCTGGTCATCCCTCATTTGTCCCTTGACAAGAAAACCAAACAAAAACAAAAGTAATAATGCTTCTAGGCATGCATCCCATATGCAGGAATTCAAAACAAATAGCGGAGCTCCATCCAGTTGGTTGCTCTGGGCAGTAATTATACCACATTTTGGGACGCCGGGGGTGTTATAGGGGTTTGGGGTTAAATGCTTTCACCTTCAAGTCGGTCCGACACGCATGCATGGCAATAACAATGCAGTATATATGGAGAATGGAGGATCGCAGGAATCATCGGGTAGAGGGGTCCTTTCATTGGATTGGCTGGCCCAGCACTGACTCAGCTGTGGAATGACCAGTAGGGGGAGGCAGCTTGATGGCTGAGGTCTCCAGGTCTCTAAACAAATCAAATCATATTATGTGATATCATCAACTGTTAAATTCTGCTCTGTACTTTTTATTTTACTATTGTATTGTATTGAGGATTTGTTCTGTTTCATTCTGCGGATTGTATTGTATTCCCCCCCTTTTTGTTGACAGCCAATCTACCTGGAAAGGGGTCTCTTTTTGAACTGCCTTTCCCAAGGATTTTTCTATTTTTTTCCCTACAAGGAGTTTTTTCTTGTCTTCTTAGAGAGTCAAGGCTGAAGGGCTGTCAAAAGGCAGGGCCTATTAAAGCCCATTGCGGCACTTCTTGTGTGATTTTGGGCTATACAAAAATAAATTGTGTTGTATTGTATTGTATTGTATATGTATTTAAAAACGCTATCAAAACAAACATTAGTATTTAAATACAATTCAAATCTATAGTCAAAAATTCCTATTTGAATGGAAATGTTAACATTGATTATAAAAGACCTCCAGGCATGCTGTGCTGCAATATTTTTATATTTTGTATGTGTTTTGCACATCACTTGCACAATCAGCCTTTTTACAAGTTTGGACAGATTTTTCCATCACACTGCTCCACTATATTGTTAGCGGGTGTACTAACAACACATTCTGAAGCCTTCTCTTGTGCCCTAGAAGTATTGTTTGGCTCCTGATCCTATTTGTGACCCCTCAGATATGTGATTTGCTGTTGTAAAACAGTTCAACATTCACTGTAGCAAACAAAAGCTGGTTTTCTTTCTCATTAATGGGAAATATCTTATTTTCCTGAATTCCCTTTTATTACCGTAACAGCCTTATAATTGTCATTTTAAACAGCATTTTCAGTGTCAGGAAAGCCAGCAGGTCTTTTTAATGTGATGAGACCCTTTAGCACGGCTGTCCTAGCGATGGTGCCGCTACTTTTAGATCACCACAGATGCCCCATGTGTAGTTGTTGTATTGTGTACGTATACATATAAAATGAGAGGATATCACAAAAATAGACGTTTCTAATAAAACAGAATGTGATAGGGAATTTAAAGGCTAAACTACATAAGATGGGTGGCACGGTGGTGCAGTGGTAGCACTGCTGCCTCGCAGTTAGGAGACCCGGGTTCGCTTCCTGGGTCCTCCCTGCGTGGTCCTTGCATGTTCTCCCCATGTCTGTGTGGGTTTCCTCTGGGTACTCCGGTTTCCTCCCACAGTCCAAAGACATGCAGTTTAGGTGCATCCTTAATTGTCCCGTGTGGGTGCCCTGCGGTGGGCTGGCGTCCTGCCTGGGGTTTGTTTCCTGCCTTGCGCCCTGTGTTGACTGGAATTGGCTCCAGCAGATCCCCATGACCCTGTAGTTAGGATATAGAGGATTGGATAATAGATGGATGGTTATGGTCACACGGTGTCAGTAGTGGGATTTAAACCCACAACCTCAGGGTTGGAAGCCGAAAGCCCACACAAAAGTCACAGGCTTAACAGGGACGTATCTGTACAATTAAACCAAAAGCACAGTTTTTCCCAAAAAAAATAAAAATAAATAAAAGTCACTGATTTGAACAAATTTGCAGCACCGACCTTCAGCTGCGCCCCTTCCGTGAATATTTCTCTCCCTATGACTTCAAGCAGAACCTCTCAGCAATCTTGCACTCCTTTTTAAAATATTCTCTTTGAAGCTTTTGTTTTTTTTTTATTCATTTTTATCTTTGCATGTTTTTGGTTCAAAGAAATAAACATACCTGGAAAGATGTGCTGTCTTGCATTTTATTAAGTTCAGATACAAAAAAAAAAAAAAGCTTTATTTATTTATATATTTTTTGTTCTTACCGTCTCATTTTTTTTACTAGACTTTTCTGCTGAGCTGAGCACCAAGACTTGAGATGAGTAGAGAATTCATCTGAACATTTCTTCTTCCACACGACTAGTAATAATATCCTTATTATTAGAGAGAATGAAAAGACAATATGAATAATAACTTCTTGGTTGAATAACCTTTAAGATTTGATTTTTATTTACAAAAATGCACAAGCCATCTAAATGTTGTTGTATCAGTCAGAGTTGACCGGTATATTTTGTCAGTTCAGTGCATAGAAATGTTGGCTTTAGATGGGATGCAAAAGAAGCAGAATGCTGAAAGTCACACTGCTGTGCCCGTTGCCCGCCAAACACTGACCCATCGCCCAAGCAAGAACAAGTACACATGGCGCAACCTTCAGGTGTGCGTCTTTTGGTAAAGTACATTATGAATAGTGAGTGATCAAACAAAAAGAAGGGGGGGTAGTTCAGGGAGCAGTCCCATCGTGGATTAAAAAATGTCTCAAAACACAGGAAGCAAAGGGTAAAGGTGAGAGGATTTTTTCCAGAGCTTGGTGATGTTTAAAGTGGTGACCCTCAGTGCCACTCAGTGTTCAGTGCTGAGGCCGATGCTTATCTTAATATACATAAATGATCTGGATTAGAATATCATTAATAAACTGATTATGTTTGACAGTGATAGCATGTCAGGTTAGCCAGATTTAGGGAAGATGAAATTTAAAATAAGTAAATTGTATATTGGTATAGCGGGCCCACAGCTCACATCAAGAGGCCAGTTTTAAATAAATAATCACCGCATTTAGGGGGCGTGGTGGTTGAGTGGCTGAAGCAGGTCCAGGGGGATTCGTGATGTGGGCATATCTCACCTAAGTGCACAGGTGAGAAACCGTCCACATCCGTAATTGTTCCCAGGAGCTGCTGATTGCTACAGCTGCCATGTCCTCTTCATAAATAGAAGCGTGAGGCGGTTTGGGGGAAAAAGAAAAAAGGAAAGAGAGAGAAAAACGGAGGTTGCAGGAAGAAAGGCAGAAAACAGCGCAGAGAAAGCCGATGTGAGAGAGAGAGAGAGAGAGCGAGCGAGCGAAGGCTGGCAGGCAGGCAGCTGGACAGCGAGCCCTAGCAGGGGTGTTTGGCCGACACTAGGTGGGGCAGAAGGAAGCGGTCGCTCCAGCTGAGTGATCAAGGAGCTGGAGTGACCAGAGAAGGAGGACGGCTGGCCGCGTAAGGCCGAGATGGCAACGGGAGTCGTGGAGTCTTGGGAAGGTGAGCCTTAGCGTTAGCGGCCTGGCTGTTGAGGAACCCAAGTCTCGGTCCGGTAAAAGAGCCAGGGAACAGAAGGCAACCGAACAGTAGTGAGGTCAGCTGCAGGAAGGGCGACTCTCCTGTTGAGAAGCCCATATGGGAGAAGCAGGGGAGCCGCCAGGTAAAGAAGACACCAGACTCTGTTGTTTTTAAAGGAGTCTACTTCCAGCATTGTTTTAACCACGTTTTAAAGGGTTGTTTTTCTATTTATTGAATTTTTTAACCTCCAAAATTTCACCTCTGTTTTTATGGATTATTTATTTAATGACTTTGATTGCACTGCACTTATTTAATTTGGACTTTGTTTTGTTGGTTGTTTTTAATAAAAGCACTTGGTACCTTTTTGCACCATCCCCTTGCTCTATTTGTTATGCCTCACTGTCAAGCTCATCGGTGACATTACCGATGTTGTTTGGGTTCTGGGCTCCCGTGAGGATGATGGGAGCATGCAGCGAACTCGCATCATCACATAAATGTAAAGTATTACACATAGGAGGTAGAAATGTTTGATCTGAATACACAATGACAGATTTGAAACTGGAAAGTTCAACTCATGAGAAGGACCCGGGAGTCATAATGGACTAATCACTGTCTACAAGTACATGCAGACGGTTTTCAGAAGCCATCAAGTAACACAGGATAATAAAGTCAACACAAACACATTACTTGTATTTAACGTCAAGGGTTTTTTTTTAACTTTCAATGAAATGGCTTGCTTATAGTTCAGGAGAATTTCTACGACCTCAAAGGACTGTCATCACTTTTTACGTATGACTTCCCAGGATGAATGGAAATCAGTTGGAGAATTAAAAGTGCTGGTGGGGAAAACATATGGAGTGCTTTTCCTTCAGGAGAGCCAAACTTGGCCACAGATGTTTTATGCAGCTGTATTCTTGCTCACCTTTAAAATCTCTAAGAGTTTATGTGACAGTGGTGCCAGAGGCAGGTTTTGCATCTGTCGTACCTTTTCTGGCCCTGTCAATAACTTTGCAGCTTTTGGTTGTCAGCACACATGTAGGAATTCTCTGTTTACTTTTCCCAGAATGCCATGGCTAACATGGACTATAAACTACAAGCTGATGTTGTCAACCCTGGGCTTGATTCAGTATATGTCCAAGTTTCGATCACTCAGTCTACCTGTGCATCAATTGTAACAATACACACACCCACAAATACACATGTATACTGAATATAAAACTGCTCAAAAAAGTAAAGGAACACTTTGAGAACACATCAGATCTCAATAGGAAAAAAAATCCTGCTGGCTATCTCTACTGATAAGGACTGAGTAATGTGTTAGGAATGAAAGGATGCTACTTCGTTTGATGGAAATGAAAATGATCAACCCTACAAAGGCTAAAGACACCCCCAAAAATCAAAGGGAAAAAATGAGGTGGCAGGCAGGAAGGCTAGTCCATTGAGCTGAAATTTCATTGCAGCAACTCCAAATCGTACTCAGTTGTTTGGATGCCCCCATGTGCTTGTATGCATGTCTGACAACGTCCTAATGAGACGACGGATGGTGTCCTGGGGGATCTCCTCCCAGATCTGGACAAGGGCATCACTGAGCTCCTGGACAGTCTGAGGTGTTGGATGGACCGAAACATAAAGTCACACCCAGAGGTGTCCTATTGGATTGAGGTCAGGCGAGTGAGTATGGTGGGGGGGTGGGGGGTGAGGGGCCAGTCAGTGATATCAATCCCTTCATCCTCCAGGAACTGCCTGCATACTCTCGCCACATTAGGCCGGGCATTGTTGTGTACCAGGAGGAACCCAGGAGCCACTGCACCAGCATAGGGTCTGACAATGGGTCCAAGGATTGCATTCCGATACCTAATGGCAGTCAAGGTGCCGTTGTCTAGCCTGTAGAGGTCTGTGCATCCCTCCATGGATATGCCTCCCCAGAGTCTTTGGTAGGGCTCAAGGTTACTTGGCACCCGCTACTGATTAACACTAGAATTACCAGAGCCTACGAAAAAACTCGTAGATCCGTCCCACCTTAAATCGCTTCTTAAAACTGCTCTCACCTCTCCGCCAGCCTCCTTTGTCCTGTAAATGTGCCGATAAAAACAAACTGCAAGCAGCCGGCTATTCCATCCCCCCACCGACTCAGAACGTGCACGAACTTCTCCGAGCTCATGCCTCGATTATCTAGGAGTGAAGTGGAGTTTTAGAGTGGAAATAATAGATTGTTATTTGGAACACACGCATTTCATGTGTGTTCCATTTCTACAGTAATCTGTGTAAACACAATGTTAAAACAGAAACTTTTTCATATTTTAGTAATAAATGTCACAAAATGTAGACATAAACTATAAAATGTGTGAAGCCTGACAGCCAAAGAGCAAATACACTTTCATAAAAGGTTCAAGACTTTTACATCAGCTTCCATGGCGTACTGGTAAGATTTCGTCACTTAGAGCACACCAGACTTGTTGTACTTCAAGAGATCCGAGTTCGAATCTCCGCTAAGGAGAAAATGTATTTATTTTTAACCTTCGCCGTTCTGCCTGCCTGAACTCCCTGTCTATCTATATAGTAATAACAGTAATTTTATTATTATATAGGAGCTTCCCTGTCTGCCTATCATATAGTGCCTTTCCTTCCTACCTATCTATATATCTATCCCCTTAGCTGTTTTTTATATATCTATTATACAATGCCTTCCCTGTTTATTTATATATCTAGTGCCTTCTCTGCCTGTCTATCTGTCTGATTGCATATAGTGCTGAACTTACTGCTCTGTATTATTCTGTCCTCTGCATGTCCTGGAGTACAAAAGAAACACCACCATACAGCAACATGTGCGAACTGGCAAGATCGGGGAAAAAACACGCGGTCACTGATTACAAACCGCAAGATGAATGAAAGAGACAATATATGTAAAAACATCATCGCATTAATGCAATATTATTTGAAAACAAACAGCGTCAGATCGGGTTTGAATATGCGCCTGATCTGACGCTGTTCGTTTTCAAATAATATTGCATGTACTGTGCGTTGAAACTGCGGCACTGAATAAGCAGACTCCTTCTGTAACAGCGTCAGCGTGTATTCAAACCCGATCTGACGCTCTTCTTTTTCAAATAATATTGCATGTATTGAACTATTTTAGAATAAAAACATACATTTGATTTCAGTCAGTCTGCAAGAGCCAGTGTAAATGCATGATAATTATAAAGGTTAGCTTTTTTTTTTTAATTCAGTTCCATTCTCTCAGTCGCGTCCACGATCCCCCCCCCATGTGACACTGCTTTTTTTCACATAAAGACGCACTATAACTCAAATGTGATTTATTTGGAGACGCGATATAGCTCGAATGTGATTTATTTGGAGACGCGCTATACTCGAATGTTATTTGTATAGGGAAGAAAGTACAGTGTCAGGTGCTCATTCAGTGTAATAGGAACCATAGCACAGAGAGATGTGTACACTGCAACAAGTACACATGTCGTGAATGTAGGAAGGGTGTGTGGGAATTGTTAATATTTGAATGTGATGATTTTATATAGCACGGATCGGAAATCAGCAGTTCTTAGCATTGCACCACGCAAGCTGTCGTATCAACCGCCTACTGTAAATTGCTTTATTTTTTCTTCACGTATAGTCTAGAATAAAAGTGCACTTGTTTTGTTATTCTTGTACACCAACATATGTTCCTGTGTTTGAGCGACACGGACATGCTCAAAAAAATAGACGTGTAATGCCACGAAAAGTGCACGCAGGCTCTTCAGTTCGCAAGCATTGGTACGAGAATGCAGTCACAAATACGCTGCAGAGCTATAGCGCATCTTTATGTGAAAACAGCATTCTCAATTTGGGGGGGGGGGGGTGTAGGGAAGGATCCTGAACACGACTGAGAGAATGAAAAGTGAATAAAAAAAAATAACCTTTACAAGTATAATAAATTACAACGGCTGTTACACACTAAAATCAAATGTATATGTTTTTATTATAAAATAGTAAGTATAACAGCAGTTTACGTCTCAAAACTGAATCGCGCGGGATCGAACTCATGACCTTTTGAACACTAGTCAGTGATTGATACCATTATGCTACCGTGGCAGCTGGAATAAGTATGTGTCAATGTGGCATGCTAAGGTGGCTTTTTTCTGCAGTTATATTTTTGAATAAAAGCATACTTGTTCTGTTATATTTGTACCTTTTGTAAATGTGTTTGATATTTGGACTTCAGGCTTCATACATTATATAGTTTATGCTTACATTTTGTCATTTACTACTACAATATGAAAAACGTTTCTGTTTTAAAAATGTGTTTACACGGATTACTGTAGAAACAGAACACACGTGAAATGCGTGTATTCCAAATAATGATCTATTATTTCCACTCTAAAATTCCACTTCACTCCCAGATAATCAAGGCATGAGCTGGGAGAAGTTTGTGCACGTTCTAAGTCGTTGGTGGGATGGAATAGCCGGCTACTTGCAGCTTTTCTTTTATCAGCACGTTTAGATTAACAAAAGACGCTGGCGGAGAGGTGAGAACGGTTTTAAGAAGCGATTTAAGGTGGGACGGATCTACGAGTTTTTTCGTAGGCTCTGGTAATTCTAGTGTTAATCGCAGGCCCGTTTCACTCTGCGTCCCTCTTTCACTTACGGTACTGGTAACCCTTACCTGTGCTGCCAAATTAATCATTACGGGAAGCTCCCGACCAAATCGCTGCAGGTAATCATTCAGCCTTTTTTAAAGGCGCTTCGGCTGCTGCTCCCAGGTCCTCCACGATCTTCTTGATTGTCGTCACTATCTGCAAAAAACTATGTACGGGTTGGAGTAGTTTTTCCCACACGTCCATATTATTATTTAAATTGACCAAAAGTAGGCTCGAGTCATCTTCTGGCCGTGACCCAATGAGCACGCCCGCTTCTGGCACATGCTCTGTGGCGTTTCGCAAAGGCGGCTGGGATTTGGAGTTTTCTCTGGAGGTCCGTGGTGCCATCTTCGGCTGACTGCGATCCGCCTGTTTCAATTTATTGACGGACCGATCAGTCATTTCCTGGACCCTCTTACCTTTACATGGGGTGAACAATGCTTCGCTCACCTCCCCCTTCCCCTTCGGAAAGTCCAAGTCCGTCATTTCTTGGACGAAGTAGAACGCAGCAGGATGCGGAACTTCTCCTTCCCAGAATCCCTCAGGGTAGGTCACGTGTCCCCTGTCGGCACACTGCATGCGGAAGTTCTCCTCGCTCGTATGCTCGGGTGTGAGTGCACTACCGTCTTCAGGATTATCTCCTGCCTCCCGCAGAACCTCTGGACGATCTTCTATGAGGTATGAGCACAGGACAAAGTGCATTACTTTGAAAATATTCTCAATCTCGTCCCCGGTACATACCTCATTGTAGTCGTCATCATCCGGAAGTTTCTCCCGATATACATAGCCGCTTGACTTTCACTTGTGCTGCCGCTCTGTTTTGTCTTCTTCTTCCTCTTCCCCATGATGGTCTGGTGAATGGGTTTGGAGGTTTCCTGCGTGTCGTGACGCTGTCTTTTGGGTCCTGTGCACAGAAATTTTTTATTCAGGTTCTCTGCCAAGCAGACAGCCAGAGAATCCTGCCAGCTACGCCACTGTGACAGTAGGGGGTCGCTGTTGCCCCGTGAAACCCGCAGACAACACGTCCAGACACCAGTTAAAATATAAGAAATAAATTTAATAGTGTGCACAAAGCACCTCCACCTCCACACTACTCAATAATAATACAATAATCCACAACAATCACAATAAATCAATCCTCCTTTCCACCCAGCAGCTCTGTCACACTCCCTCCCAATTCCGGCTCAGCTTGCTGGGTTTCCCACAGTCCTTTTATAGTCCTTGACCCGGAAGTGCTTCTGTCCTTCAGCCCATGTGTTTCCATAGCACTTCTGGGACAGATGAAAACTCTTCTTTTTCTTCAGCCTAGAAGTACTTCATTTCTTCCGTCCCCATAACTAGGGAGTACTTTCGGGCTATAACAGAAACACTCGTGCCTCCCTGCAGCGTCCCCTGGCGGCCCCCACGGTATCCAGATAGATAGATAGATAAATAGATAGATAGTGTGGCAGATGGGTGGGACCCGGTGGGACCCATGCCCAACCAGGATGACTATGGGTGGGACCCATGCCCAACCAGGATGACTATTTGATACTGGATCCAGGGGAGCAGCAACTACATCCCCTGGAACATTTGGTGGCAGCCCCCCGAGCTGCATTGGGGCCAATACCTTGGAACATCCTGGTTGGGCTCCGTGGCCACCGCCAGGGGAAGCTGCAAGGCTTCCTGAGACCAAGTGGGCAGCAACGCAGAAGTAACTATAAAGAGAGCCTGCGGCCACTACTCAGGGCACCAGAGTCGGGATGAGGAGAAAGAAGCTGCCTGGGAAGAGTAGTGGAGGAAGAAGAGTGTGGTTTAGGGTGATTTACTTTGTGTGTTGTTTTGGGACTGTGTTAGGGCTGAGGGACATGGGGAAGACGTGGACCTCAGCTGAAGAAAAATAAACCATTTCATTTATTTCTACACGTGTCTCCGTTGTCAGTCTGTGTCGGGTCGACGCCTATATAGCGCCTTACCACAATAGATAGATAGATAGATAGATAGATAGATAGATAGATAGATAGATAGATGCATACAATAATGCCAGTGCAATGGGAATTATGCAGATAATGCTATACTACCAAAGTGATAGCTGGCATGTAATATTAAAGTGACAGATACCAAAATGACATTAATATTAAAGTAAAATAAAATAAAGTGACATGGCTTAAACTGGCATAGTAACATATTTAAACTGACTCGTTCGGAAAGGTTATACAGTAGTGACCAAGAAGTGAGATAGTAGATGTAGTGCATAGCTAATATAGCTTATGAACAGAACTCAACCACCCCTGGGAAGAGTTAACAAGTCTAACGGCTCTGGCGTCAAAAGATCTTCTGTATCAGTCTGTATTGCAGTTCTGTGATAGCAGCCTACCACTAAACAAGCTGCTCTGTTGCATTAAGATGGTTTGTAGTGGTTGAAGTTCCTTTTCCATAATGAATAGCAGCTTATATTGTGCCCTACTCTCTGTCACTGTCACCTGATCAGCTTGTCAATACACTCAGCTTGTCTCTTCTTCAAGCTACGCCCCCAGTACACCACAGCGTAGAAGAGAGTATTGGCAACCACCTACTGATAGAACATCTGCAGGACTTTCTTAAATATGTTAAAGGAGCCCACCCTCCTCAGAAAACAGAGCCGGCTTTGCCCCTTTCTGAACTGAGACTTTGTGCTCTTTGACCAGTCCTGCCTGTCATCCAGCTGCACTCCAAGGTATTTATAGGCCTTGACCCACTCCACATCAGCTTTGTGTTTGGGGTTATTGCTCTTTTGGAAGGTAAATCTTTGGGCAAAAATGAGGTCTGGATGGCCCTGGGGCAGGTTTTCATCAGAAATATCTCTGTACTTTGCTCAATTCATCTTCCCCTGGCCCTGAAAAACAGGCCCACAACATGATCCTGACACCATGATGCTTTTCTGGTGGAATGGTATTGCACAGGTCATGACCTTTAGAACTGAGGCCAAACAGTTCAATCTTGGTTTTATCAGACTAGAGAATCTTGTTACTCACAGTCTGAGAACCTTTTAGGTGCCTTTTTGTAAACTCCAAACAGGCTTTCATGTGTCTTTTACTGAGGAGAGGCTTCCATCTGCACTTCAGAACATTAGAAAAATCTGGACAAGAACTGGCCATTCAGCCTAAGAAAGCTTGCCGGTCCTATCTACTTAATTCTAAAAAAACATCAAGTCCCTAAAGTCCTACTGTCTACCACACTACTTGGTCACTTATTTCATGTGTATGTGGTTCTCTTTGAGAAGAAAAACTTTGTAATATTGTGTGAAATTTACCCTTAACACGTTTCCAACGGTGTCCCCTTGTTCTTCCAGAACTCTGGTTAAGGTAACATTGTCCTAATTCCCTTCATAAATTTATTCATTCATGGTTTGTGAATGCACTATATTTGCTGGTATGGGTGCTGCACGTCAATCATCTTCATTATTTTCCCAGTAAAGGAATAGCAGAATGGCTAACAATGTACAAATATGAAGCTTTGGTTAGCACAAATGATATATTCCTCATGCTGAATTCTGGACTTAAAATAACTATTTGGAAGTTCTGGGGATTTCATTCACATGAGGGAGCTGCTATGTGAAATGTCTTGTACTACTTACAAGAAGAGGATTCCTGGTTATTGTTATCTTCAAATGAAAAAGCTACAAAAATTATTGAGTCGAAAATAAGCCATATAGTGTATAACAACTCTGCACCACCTCTTACAGATGGCCGTAACTGGGATTTAGGGGCATCAAAATAGACACAAAATGAAAAGTACAGCATCACCACCTCTGATCAACAGGGACTTCAGAGTAAATAAATTAAGCTCTGCACATAAGCTCTTTGAGGCCTTCTTGCCTGCTCTTTCAGCCTAATAACATGCTGTCCTCCACAGATTCTGAGGAGCTTCGTCTGATGGCCTTTCTATCAAGACGCTTTCTTCCGAATGTCGGAGGCCATGAACAGCCATTTAATCTGCTTTGATGTTTGGAGTGTGACTGAGTGTGAGTCTACGTTTGTAATGAACTGGAGTCCAATCCAGGGTTAATTCCTTCCTCGTGCCCAGTGCTGCCTGTGTCAATTTAGTACAAGAAGCAGGTTCAAACAGGTGATTCCAAACCAGTGAGTCACATGGCACTGTAAAACAAGAGATGGATCTTATGGCACAGTGGTTAGTCCTGCTGTCTCACAACTCCAGAGTGCAAATACTGTATTACCTTTCATTTTATGCACGTCGGGGTTGGTGGAAGGATTGGCACTTCAACCACTGTAAAAAACCTCACACTGTTCCATTCCATTCAAATTAGTGTGGTGCTGAGGTGTTACCTGTTGCACGGTGGCACTCGGGTCCTAAATTGGGATCACAAGGTGGTTCGTCGTGTGGTTGGTGCGGAAATGCACTGTATCAGTGTATACTCCCAACCTCTACCTCCTCCTGAAAGAATCAGATATCACTCACATCCTAAAAACGTACTGGTTAGGTTAATAGTAGGGGGTTCCTTCTTGGCATTGATGCTGTCCTGATAGGCTCCAATTTCCTGTAAGCTTGAACTGGATTAAGCGAGTTCAGATTGATATGTAAGTAAAAATTATAGTGCACTCATACATGTAACGAGACTACAACTACAAAATGGATCTACAGATGGATGTGTAAAAATACACACTGATCAGTTAGAACGTTAAGACCACTGCCAGGTGTAGTGAAAAAGAATGATGACCCCCTACAATGACACCTGTCACGAAATATCATTAACATTTACTTCTGGACAAAGCATTTTTTTGCTTTTGCTTTGAAGACAGAGTTCTTGATTAATTAATAACAGGGAGAGAGGGGCCTTCAGGTCAAATGCTTGTTTATGTGTGTGTTTGTATTCTTTCCTCATTCACAAAAATGTTTCCTGGAAGTTTTTTATTTAAAACTCTCTGTGACAACTGACAATTAAAATGTATATGTCTCTGTTATATGCCATTTTGGTAAGAGAATCGTAAAGGCAGTTGTAATATTTGTGATGCGGCATCTGTTGGAATGACAAATTCAGTGCATTTTATTTCTACATAGGTTTGTGATGAGACATAGCAGCCAGATGTACAGGGTGATACACAGACACACACCCTTTTATTTGCTGTGTCACTTGTCTCATCTGATGGGATGAAATCTAAATAATCAACATAGACCTCAGTGTTAACATTTTCAGTACGCTGTTGAAATGAATTTTGTAATGCATATAGTAATGAAATT
>JANRMT010062820.1:22395007-22419250 GCA_026402145.1 Polypterus bichir lapradei
TATGCTACCCCTCTCATCCGACAGGGTAAATCTAAATAATTGACATAGACCTTAGTCTTAACGTTTGTAGTACACTGATGAAATGAATTTTGTAATGCTTATAGTAATGAAATTTTTCTGCATTCGTCATTCCAACAGATGACGCATCACAAACATTTGTGGCAGTAAAACACTTTACTATAAATGGTATGATGTGCCATCTATTAGAATATCAAATGAAATGCACTTTATTACTACAAAGGCTTGTGATGAGACACAGCAACCAGACAGACGCAGTGATACACAGACGCACACCCTTTTTACTTGCTGTGCTACCCATCTCATCCGATGGGATGAAATCTAAATAATCAACATAGACCTCAGTGTTAACGTTTGCAGTACACTGTCTATTGAAATGAATTCTGTAATGCATATAGTAATAAAATGTATTGAATTTGTCATTTTGACAGATGATGCATCACAAGCAATTGCAGCAGTAAAATGGTTTACTATAAATGTTGTGATGTGTCATCTATTGGAATAACAAAAGAAATGCATGTGTCTCTGTTAAATGCCATTTGGTAATAAAATCGTCAAAGCAGTGTTAATGTTTCCAATGCACCATCTGTTGGAATGACAAATGCAATGTATTTTATGATTACAGATGTTTGGGATGAAACATAGCAATCAGACAGATAAAGAGATACACAGAAGCACAGGCACTTATCTTTTTACTGACAGTGCTATCCGTCTAAGACGGGTTGAAATCTAAATAATCAACATAAACCTCAGTGTTAATGTTTGCAGTGCACCAACTTTTAGCATGTATAGGCACATCTCAAACATTTGTAGTTATAAAATCAATTAATATAAATCTTTGTGATATGCCATCCATTGGAATGACAAATGTAATGCCTATGTCTTTGTTATATGCCATTTGTTATGGGAGTCATAACAACAGTGTTAATGTTTGTGTCATCTATGGGAATGACAAATACAATCCATTGTATTACTACAAATGTTTGGGAGGCACCATCTGTTGGAATGAGAGAAATGTAGCAACCAGACAGACATATAGACACTAATTCTTTTATTAAGGTGGCTATGTCAGTAAAAATACATATTTGAGACGTTGTAAGCATGACTTGCCACATGGATTATGTGGCACAAGAAATATGAGATTTTTTTCATGGAACTTATGATATTGTTTGTCATTGTCCTGTGTTGGTCACCTACCTTGCCTCATTTCAAAACATGAGAAAAAAAATGTTCTTGGTTGTCACTATAAAGTGGATGGGGTAAGTAACATTTTCAAAAAATATTGTTTTTGGGTGGAGTATTCCTTTAAGAGAAGGAGTCTTCCTGCTAGCCAAACATTTTCATATTTGCTCTTTGAGATGGAAAAAAAAATAAAATCTCCATTTCAATATCATCACAGTCCTGCATGTAGTTTTCCAGGGAGCTGCACTGCATAATATCATCAGTGGCTGCATTTGATTTGTAAATGATTCTACCAGGTTGTCATTTTCATTTATATACAATATTAATATGCCTTTTTTCATAGTAAATTTATTTGGATGGCATATCACTATGGATAATACTGGAACATTTGAATGGCCAAAGGAATAGCCAATCTAGCTACATTTCCCTGACAGACGTTATGTACAGTAAATGGTAATCATTTACATAAGGGGTATTGATACAGTATGACATTATTTAATTCAATTTTTAAGGAGTATTTGAGGCAGTTCCAGTCGAGAGGTTACTGATTATATTAAAACCAGCCGGTCCTGCGGGTAATGTGCTTAAGTGGATTTGAAATTGACTGCCATAGATGAGGCGCCATTTTATAAGTAACTTTTTTTTTTTATAAGCAATGCAGGAAAGAAATTAAAAATACAGAAAAAGATTTTTGGGGAAGTTTTATAAAAAAATGTATAATGCCAAGCATCCAAAGCAATGCGGATTTAACATAAGGGCCGCTGCGCTATGACTTTACACATTTATCAAAAAAATAAAAAATAATGGAGAAAAGCAACAACATAAGGAGGTTTGACTAAAACATAAATAGTGACAAATTGGAAAAAAACAAAAAAACAAAACCGGGTTATAGTAGTGCACAGCAAGACCAACAGGCTGATAGAAATTCCTAGCTTTACCAAACATAATAGTTTCACGCAGCATACTTTGAATGGCTGTGCACAATAAGATCTCATTTTTTGCAGAATTATAAGCATAAGTAGTTTAAATGCTTGGGGTCAACAGTACAGAGTAACGGGGATTGTGGAAGAGAAGTGAAAAAGAGAGTGCAGGCAGGGTGGAGTGGATGGAGAAGAGTGTCAAGAGTGATTTGTGACAGACGGGTATCAGCAAGAGTGACAGGGAAGGTCTACAGGACGGTAGTGAGACCAGCTATGTTATATGGGCTGGAGACGGTGGCACAGGAGACAGAGCTGGAGGTGGCAGAGTTAAAGATGTTAAGATTTGCATTGAATGTGACGAGGATGGACAGGATTAGAAATGAGGACATTAGAGGGTCGGACCAAGTTGGACGGTTTGGATACAAAGCCAGAGAGGCGAGATTGCATTGGTTTGGACATGTGTAGAGGAGAGATGCTGAGTATATTGGGAGAAGGATATTAAGGATGGAGCTGCCAGGCAAGAGGAAAAGAGGAAGGCCTAAGAGAAGGTTTATGGATGTGCTGAGAGAGGACATGCAGGTGATGGGTGTGACAGAGCAAGATGATGAGGACAGAAAGATATAGAAGAAGATGATCCACTTTGGCAACCCCTAATGGGAGCAGCTGAAAGAAGAAGAAAATTAATGAATAAGTAAGAAGGAAAAAAAAATACAAAATCCTATGATCTTATAAAACATAGTGTGGAAACCAAGGCCACTCCAGTCACCCCAACCCAGAACAGACAGGCAGAGAAACAAGTGCAATACACAACACACTTTATTTACAGGGAGGAAGAGCTTTTTTTCACTCCCCGCAGCAGCACAGTTCAAATAAGCACCTGTACACATCCCTTCTTCTTTTTTGTCATCATCATCCCTCTTCTCTCCTCCTCCTGGCAAGCTTCGTCCCTCATTAATCAGGCCCGGAATCACCCCCAGGTGTGGTGAAAGCCCCCTGTTGGGCTCTGCAGCTCCCCCAGTGGCCCAACAGGGCCGTGCCACACTCCAAATCCCAGCATGCCCTGCAGGAATCCTTTTTTATTATTATTTATTTTATTATAATAATTCCATACAGAGAGATACATTTTTACAAAAAATAGGATTGAAAACAAAACAACCCAACCCAACCCCCACCACTGAGAGAGAGCATGGCCATCGGAGTAGAACTTAAAGCTGGTCAAAATACATAAACTGATGAATGTAATAGGCAGATAAAAAAAGAAATGCGAAGAGAATTATTTCCTCTGTGCTTTAAGAGCTTATTCTAAAATATTATTGATTAGATCCTGCCAGGTTTTGAAAAAGCTCTGCACAGATCCTCTAACTGAGAATTAAATTTTTTCCAATTTCAAATAGTATAAAACATCAGTTACACACTGACTTAAAAGAGGTGAGTTAGGATTCTTCCAGTTTAGCAAAATAAGTCTGCGTGCCAATAGTGTAGTGAAGGCAATCACAGTTTGTTTGTCCTTCTCCGCTTTAAGCCCCTCTGTGAGCCCACCAAACACAGCTGTTAGTGGATTAGGAGGGATTGTGACACCAAGGCTGTCAGAAAGGCACTTAAAGATTTTGGTCCAGAATGATGTTAATGTGGTGCAGGCCCAAAACATGTGACCCAGTGAGGCTGGGACTTGATTGCAACGTTTGAATGTTGGATCTTGCCCTGGAAACATTTTGGACAGTTTTAAGCGAGACAGATGTGCTCGATATATAATTTTAAGTTGAATAATTGTATGCTTTGCGCTTATGAAGCATGAGTGAATTCTCTGCATTGCTACCTTCCACTCCTTTTCTGATATGTTGAGTGATAGATCTTTTTCCCATTGTCCTCTTGGATCTTTGAAAGGGAGGGACTGTAAAATAATTTTATATATTGCAGAAATGCTGTCCGAGTCCTCCAAACTGATCAATATTTTTTCCAGCATTGAGGAAGGTGTGAGATAAGGAAAATTGGGCAGGTTCTGTTTGACAAAGTTTCTATTTTGAAGGTAGTGAAAGAAATGTGTTGCTGGAAAGTTAAATTTGGAATGTAAATTTTCATATGATGCAAAGATGTTGTCTATTTAAAGATCTCTAAGCAATTTACTCCTTAATGTTTTCCAGATATTAAAAACTGCATATTGTTTGCGAGGGTTGAAAAAGGTGGTTCTTATGCAGAGGTGCCAGCGATAAAAGCTTCTCTATCTTAAAATACTTCCTACATTGGTTCCATATTCTGAGTGAGTGAAGCACAATTGGGTTGTTAGTATATTGGCGATAACTTGCATTTATTGGGGCACAAAGCTGGGAATATAAGTACTGCAGGATTTTGTTTCTATTGCGGACCAAGCCTGTGTATGTTAATCTATTTGTATCCAGGTTTTTATAGCTTGTATGTTTGCTGCCCAGTAATAAAACTGAAAGTTGGGTAGATCCATGCCACCTTCTGCCTTAGGCCTTTGTAGAGTCGCTCTTTGGATACGTGGATGTTTTGAGTTCCAAATAAATGAGGTTATTGTTGAATCTAATTGCTTAAAAATGATTTATTGATGTATATTGGAATGTTTTGAAATAAAAAGAGAAGCTTATAGAGGATATTCATCTTAACAACGTTAATTCTTTCAGCTAGAGTGAGATGAAGGGTTGACCATCTATGCAAGTCTTGCTTAATTTTTTCCATGCACACGGCGAAATTTTGTTGATAAAGAGCTTTATGTTTACTTTTGATATTTACCCCTAGATATTTAAACTGATCTGCAATGATAAAAGGGAAGGTGTCCAATCTAATATTGTGTGCTTGAGAATTCACTGGAAAGAGCACACTTTTATTCAAATTAATTCTGAGACCAGAGGTCTTTTGAAATTCTCTAAGTGCTATTAAGACTGCAGACACAGTATTTTGTGGGTCTGATATATACAGCACCATATCATCTGCATATAGAGAAAATTTCTGTTCAAGTCCTTCTCTGATAATCCCCTTTATCTGATAAGCATTTCAACAGTGAACTGCCAGTGGTTCAATGGCGACTGCAAATAGCAGTGGTGACAAGGGGCATCCTTGTCTGGTACCACGTTCTAGTTTAAAGTAGTCTGAACAAATGTTGTTAATACAAACTGAGGCTTCTGGATTGGTATACAGTAGTTTGATCCATGCACAAATATTTGGGCTAATTTCTTTAATGTAGTAAAAAGGTAGTTCTATTCAATCATATCAAATGCTTTTTCTGCATCCAATGACAGTAATATCTCTGGGGTGTTTGACTTTGCTGGTGAATATATTACATTAAACAGGCGTTGGAGATTGGAAGCTAAGTGTTGGCCTTTAATAAATCCAGTTTGATCTTGTGATTTTACCAAAGACAGCACTTTCTCCATCCTTCTAGCTAAGTCTTTGGAGAGTATTTTAACATCATTATTCAGAAGTGAAATTGGTCTGTATGATGCACATTGTAATAAGTCCTTATTTTGTTTAGGAAAAATGGTGATTAATGCTTGGCGAAAAGTTTGAGTTAGAATGTGTTTGTCTCTAGCTTCTGTAAATGTTGCTAATAAGAAGGGGAGCTAGCTGAGTGGAGAATTTCTTTTCTGTGGGAATTCATGGTACCTCAGTTGCCCAGGAGGGCTGCCCTCCAGCATCATGGGAGAGGTAGTGTCTTGTAGATGCTCTCTCCCTGGTCCTTCCAACCAGCTGGCATTCTATCTATCTATCTATGTATTATCTAGTGCCTTTCATCTATCTATCTATCTATCTAGTGCCTTTCTTATCTCTCTATCTGTCTATCTATCTACAGTACATGACTGTATATTTTGACACAGATTCCCATGAATCTTTGAGTGAAGAAATACTTTATAATTTTTGTCACAAATTCAACAGAATGTCTGTCTGCTCCCTGGAACACATAATTCACAATTTAGCTGAAAAAACTCTACTAGTTTAGCTTTTCTATGAGAATTTCAAAGCCCTGAATCAGATCTCCATGTAGTTGTCTGTTCAATGTAGTCTTCACTCTACTAGATTAAAAATTCAGCCTCTTTAGACTTTCTGAATATGACTTTAACCGAAGCAGAGGTGGATGGATAAAGTAAAGGAAAAAGGCGTGACTTTCGAGGAGGTGCAGGACCGAGCTGTTTGGGAGAAGGTTAAATAAACACATTGAGCACCATATAGAAGTGGGAAATGATGAACAGGAAGAAGAAGTAGAAGAAACAGGTCAGATCAGGTCAGGTCGGTACAGTTTGTTGCTGCACCCACCACATGATGAAACAGCTCAGGATCCTGGTTGGCAACCTCCCAATCAGACACGTGGTGCAGTCCCATCCTCTGGAAATGACCCTCTATGTGACACAGCCAGGTGTTATATGTGTGTCCCCTTGGCCTGGTCCAGCCACTCAGCTCCTCCTCAATGAGGGTCCTGCGAGCCAAGTCACCCTCGGGAAATTGTGCCACATGGTTGTAGTACTGTAACTGACACTCCCTCACAGTTCAGGTAATGTGCCTCATTTGGGACTCTGTGAGCAACACAAAGTCAAACCAGCGGTACCCAATGATTCTCCAAAGAGACACAGTACCAATGGAGTCCAGTACCAAAGGGTTTGAAGAAACACTAATTTACTAGTACAATACAGGAAGTATGTATGAGAGAGAAATATTTTTCAATGTGATTTGCCTCTGGAGTTAAATTGCTTTTAAGAGTCTTACAAATTCAGTTCATCCTGGTTCATTTGAACAAAATAATTAAAACTTAAATATAAGCAGTCTGCAGTTCAAAAATTGAACAATTTTCACCCCAGAACAACCAATTCTTTGTGGATTCTTGTGTGTAGATTAATGGGCAAAAATGGTAAATCTATCCATTTCAAATGAAATCTACAACACACTCAAGTATGCAGAAAGTGAAGGGAGTCTGAACACTTTATGAACTCCCTGCAACCCTGCTAAGCATCTTCTTTGGCAATACTTAACATCTTTTGAATAACGAGAATTACTCTAAAGTCAGTCTTTTGATCGACTCTTAAATAAGATACAACAGTTTAGTTCAGATTTCTTTCCTTAATTTCAAACTTGATTTGCAGTGTTTTGACTAACTGAAGAACGATGATAATAATTCAGTGCTGAGCGGAATACCACGTGCAAAGTTCATTACATTCTTGATTTTGAGAACTCATCTTCAATAAGATATCCTTTTTCTGAAGGAGAAAGCATATTTTTAATTCATCTAAAATGTGAGTGTTAAATCACAGATCCAGGTCAAAAATAACTTTAGGTATCGTACTAAAGTTTGTTACAATTTAAAACTGTCAGCAATACGTTGTCAGCAGAGTTATTTTGTCCCAATACTAACACCCCTGTTTTTCAGAACTTAATAAAGTGTAATTCTGCATCATCCAGTTTTTAATCTCACTGACATATAATTCTTTTTTATTTTTATAACAAGGATGTCATTGGGAGTTATAGATAAATAAAGCTGTGCATCATCAGCGAAGGTTTGAAAATTAATATTTAATACTACATCTTCTAGTGGGAGCAAACACTATATAAAGAACAGGGGAATGGTCCTGCCTGGAAACCCTCAGGTACACCACAGTTATTCTGAACTAAGCATGATGGATTATACTTGTCATTTATCCTCATATGCTCCAAGTTTAATTGTTAGGAAAAAATGAACCAGATAGGATCAGGTTTGAATTGGCAGAAATATGTTTTCATTTTTATTTACATTTTTTTTTGTGCAGAAAAATAGGTGGGATTCAAAGAATATTGAGAAATAACAGCCTAGAGAGCACAACAATAACACATATGGGGGGTTTCCAGCTTGGTGGTGAAAATAAATGGGCAAATACAAGAAAGAATTGGAAAACAGTTATCCTCTTTTTATTTGCTGAAGAAGTCTTTCTGTACAATATGGAGACTGTGTCTTACAATTTACACTACAATACAATTTATTTTTGTACAGCCCAAAATCACACAAGAAGTGCAGCAATGGGCTTTAATAGGCCCTGCCTCTTGCCAGCCCTCCAGTCTTGACTCTCTAAGAAGACAAGGAAAAACTCCCAAAAAAACCCCTAGTAGGGAAAAAAAATGGAAGAAACCTTGGGAAAGGCAGTTCAAAGAGAGATCCCTTTCCAGGTAGGTTGGGCGTGTAGTGAGAGTCAAAAAGAAGTGGGGTCAATACAATACAATACAATACACAGAACTGAACATAATTAATCCTCAATACAATATAAAAATAAAAATATTACAAGTATGGAGCAGAATTTAGCAGTAGACAATAGCACATAATATAATCTGGATTTGTTCAGAGACCTTGAGACCGCAACTATCAAGCTGCCTCCCCCAGTTGGCCATTCCACAGCTGAGACAGCCAATCTGATGAAAGGACCGCTCTACTCAACGATTTCTGCGATCCTCCATCAGGGATGACTTTACCTTAGGCAGGCAAAACAACTTGGCAAGTGGGCCATGGCCCCAAGTGCCACATTTGAGCACTGAGCAGAGAAACAGAATAGATGAGGGGTAGTATCAAATTATAACTATCAAGTTACTTATGTTTTAGTGCTAATGACCAACAACAGAGATGCAATCTGTCCAGTTAATCAGCAGCTCTAGTCAGGGTATGCTAAAACGAAGTAGTGAATCTTCAGCTAAGATTTAAAAGCTTAGACCGAAGGGGCATCTCTTATAGTAGCAGGCAGACCACTTCACAGTTTAGGGGCCCTGTAGCTAAAAGCTCAACCTACCACTGCTATTTTATTAATCCTTGGAATCAGAAGCAGACCGGCATCTTGAGATCTTAATGTGTGCTCTGGTTTGTAAGTCATGATAAGTTCAGACAAGTAAGCCGGCCATTTAAGGCTTTATATGTTAAAAGGAGGATTTTGAAATCTGCCCTAAACTTAACGGGGAGCCAGTGTAAGGATTTAAGAACTGGAGTTGTGTTCCTATTTTATTGTTCTTGTAATAATTCTTGCAGCAGCATTTTGAATTAAGTGGAGGCTGTTTAAAGAACAGTTTGAACAGCCAGTGAACACTGCGTTGCAGTAGTCAAATCCTACTAGAAATAAATGCATGAATTAATTTCTCAGAATCCTGTTTATTTAGAAAGCGCCTTAATTTCCCAACATTTTTAAGATGGAAGAAACATGATTTGGACAACTTTGTAATATGCACTTTAAATGACATGCTAGAATCAAAGAGAACTCCAAGACTGCGGGCTGATTCAGTAAAATTAATGGTGATTCTAACCAGGTTAAACGATGAAAGAATATTGTTGTGATTAGCGTTATTCCCTCCAACAATTAACATCTCTGTTTGTTTTATCTGTGTTTAAAGATAGGTAATTCTCATGCATCCACTCCTTTAATTCACTTACACAACTAATTAAAGACAACATTGGAGAAACTTCATTTGATCTAAATGAAAGGTATAACTGGGTGTCATCTGCAAACGAGTGAAAATGAACATTATGTTTCCTAATGATAGATCCAAGTGGAAGCATGTAAAGTGAAAACAGTAACGATCCCAGTACTGAGCCCTGCGGGACACCATATTGAACTTCTGTGTATAATGATGGAGTACTGTCAGCATATTTCTGTACGTATTGGAATCGATTTGATAAATAAGAACTACACCAAGCGAGCACAGTGCCTTTAAGGCCAACATCATTTCTAGCCTATGCAGTAAAATAGAACGGTCAATGGTGTCAAATGATGCGCTTAAGTCTAACAACATAATTACAGTGGAGTTTCCTTCATCAGAGGATATCAGAATGTCGTTTACAACGGTAAAGTGTTTAGAATTGGATTGTGTATTTCAAAAATGGTCAATGCAAATGTTAAGCATGAAGAAGGAGCAGGGTGCCCATTGACGTCCACTACCGATGACAACATTGCCTAAGTCTGTACCATAATTATGATAAACTGATGATGATTTCGGCCCCTAGTACACCTTCAGTCTATAAAAAACAGATTATCGCTCACTGCTCACTGTTCTACTTTGGTGCAAACAGACAGCGGAGCGGCCATATTTACTCATGGAAAAAACTAAGTGGAACTAACTAACTAAGTTTAAAACTTTACCACTCTGACCACAGGCACACTATTTTTTTTCCACATTTGTGTTAGGGAAAGCTATACAGCCAACCCAAACAAAATGGTCACAAAACTGTGGATGAGCTTTGACTTTCCTTCGTATAAGCAACGTGGTACTTTTTTTATATACAAGGAAAAAATTTCAACAGAGGTAACTTCTCTGATCAAAACACTGCTGACAGAATTACACATAACTCCAGTTCTCAAGCCCATACACTGGCTCCCAGTTACGTTCAGGATAGATTTCAAAACCGCACTTTTAACATATAAAGCCTTAAATGACCAAAACTCTTCTTAATGATCTGAACATGATTAATTAAAACCAGAAAACAAAATAAGATCTCAAGATTGCGGTCTGCTTATAATTCCAAGGATTAATGAAATAACAGTGGGAGGTCGAGCTTTTAGTTGCAGGACTATTATACTGCTACTGTAAGAGGTGCCCCTTCAGTCTCAGCTTTCAAATCCTAGATGGAGATTTATGACTTCAGTTTAACATACCCTGACTAGAGCTGCTGATTAGCCATGCAAACTGCAACTCTATTGTTAGTCATTAGAACCAAAATATCAGTAATATATTTATAAACTGTTACAAGCCTTAATCTGTTTCTCTTCTCGGTATCCAGTGCTTTGTACCACTGCTTTTTTCCTGCCTATGTAAAAGTCATGTCAGATAAAGGAGCACTGGAATCATCATGGCGGCAGCTTGTTGGCCGAGATCTCCAGGACTCTGACTGTATCTGACTTGTCTGGCTCATTTTCAACAATCTAGCCATGGTTCTACAATTTGTTGATGGAGACATGTTGTTTTGTAATAAATGTTAATTAATTTCTACTTTGTTTTTGTTGTATTTGAGCAAATCAATATCCTCATATGTGACAGCTCTGTATTTAGTGAGTGGCATCATCTATTCTTGCACTTTGCCTTGAGAGTTGTCGTGGCACTCTGCGCCTGCTCTTGGTGAGGAGTGCTGTGCAAGAACAAAGTTATCTGTACAATACCCTAATTAAAAGTGGCTAAGATGTATTTGGGGTAAGATACAAAATGTGAACCTGTCTAGATCATGTGTTTTGGGATTTCTGTACACTCATACTGTGTTGGGTTAAACTTTTTGCACACTTCTCTTGTAGCTTCAGATCTAAATTGAATTGAATTCCTTTATTGTCATTGTACACAGTACCATGTGATTCACTAAACAATAATCTTACCATAAAATGCCAAAAATAGCACAATAAATCAATAAAGATATACAATATGAAAACATAAGTACAATATAAACATACATATATGGTGCAAAGTGCTCTACTAGAAACACTTAATGGACTGATTGAGTGCATTTATATGGAATGAAGCTATTTCTGAGCCTCAAGGTCTGTGCAGGAAAGGCTTTGAAGCTTTTGCCAGATCGGAGAACTTCAAACAGACCGTGGAATGAGTGGAATTCATGCCGATGCTGATGGCTTCCCTGAGGCACTCTGTGCTATAGATGTCCTCCAGGGCTGGAAGCTTCACCCCAACAATCCTTTGCAGTCTCGACACTACCCGCCGTAGAGCTTTCTGATCAGCAGCTGTGCAGCTGAGATTCCACACACAGATTCATTGTGTTAAAATACTCTGTGTGGTGCAGTGTTAGTACGTTAGCAGCACCTGTCAAAGGAGGCCAGATTTTTTTCGACATTCTTAAGAAAAACAGCCATTGCTGTGCCTTCTTCAGCAACGCCCGTGGTAAATAATACTACATTTTATTTATTTGTAGTTGCCTTTCTAAACACTCAAGGACACCGAACAATAGATAAAACACACATTATACAGTCATATGAAAAAGTTTGGGAACCCCTCTTAATTCTTTGGATTTTTGTTTATCATTGGCTGAGCTTTCAAAGTAGCAACTTACTTTTAATATATGACATGCCTTATGGAAAAAGTAGTATTTCAGAAGTGACATTACATTTATTGGATTAACAGAAAATATGAAATATGCATCATAACAAAATTAGACAGGTGCATAAATTTGGGCACCCCAACAGAGATATGACATCAATACTATGACATCAATAGTAAGATGGATGAAGGGGACTGTCAAATGGATGTAGGAAGAGGATCTAAGGGTGTGGGAGGGAATGGCAACATGGAGGAGGTTGGACAGATATGGAGGGGTGAGGTTGTGGAGAGCCTTAAATGTTAACAGAAGAATTTTTAAGTCAATACAGAACTTAACTGGAAGCCAGTGAAGCTTCTTCAAGATGGGAGTGATATGGTGAATAGAGGAGGTTCTAGTAATGATGCGGGTGGGCAGCTGAATTCTGGACCAATTGAAGCTTATATCAAGATTTGTGAGAAAGACCAAAGAAAAGGGAATTACAATAATCCAAATGAGAAGTGACAAGGCTATGAACAAGGATAGCAGTGGTGTAGGGAGTGAGGGACGAGGGGCGAATAAGATTAATGCTATGCAGGTGGAAATATGCAGACCGGGAGATGTTATTGATCTAGGACTGAAAAGATAAAGTACTGTCAAGGATGACACCCAGACTCTTAACCTGTGGGGAAGGGAAGACAGAGGAATTATCAACTGAGTTGAACCTCAGTTTTGTCACTATTTAATTTAAGAAAATTTGAAGAAAACCAGGATTTAATTTCTGTTATGCAATCAATAAGCGAGGATGATGGAAAGGAAGAAGTAGATTTGCTAGTGAGGTAGAGCTGGGTGTCATCAGCGTAACAGTGGACGCTAATTTTATATTTACGAAAGATATCGCCAGTGGGAAGGAGGTAAATAATGAAGAGGACATAGACCTGGGGCACTACTGAAGTAACAGTGGTGAGTTGGGATGTGAAAGTTTTAAGCTGAATGAACTGAGTGCGACTTGAGAGATAGGATCTAAACCAATCTAGTGGAGTGTGAGTAATGCCAATGTGGTGTTAGCTAACCTTGAAAGGTCCCTGGTGATATATACCCTCAGGAATGTAAAGCTTGACACACACTTCCCCATATCCCCTATTGAGGAAAATTGGAGCACAATCCTCATCACATCATCATGTGCAATCAATGATGTGCTCATGGTCCTTCCTGTGTTGAGGAATACCATGCTCACTGAGCACCATCTCAACTGATTTTTCACCTCTGCTCTGTAGGCTGATTCGTCATTATTAGAAATTAGTTCAATCATTGTTGTGTCATCTACAAATGTTATGATGGTATTGGTGGTATATGCAGGTACACAATCGTGAGTGAACAGGGAACAGAGGATGGGGAACAGTACACAGCCTTGCAATGTGCTTGTGTTCAAGGTTATGGTGGAGGAGAAAATCAGTCCTAGTCCTTTAATAGCACTAAATGGGATAATATTAGGCAATGAGAAATCTATTGTGGTGTTCCATGCTACATTACTTTTTTGCTCAGCTAGATGAATCATAAACCAACTATCATAACTACTTGGGAAAGTAATGTCATGTATTATTAAACATGTTTTAATCCCATTTTGCTTTTAATTTTTCTTAGCCTTTATTTAGAGCTTTTTCTGAACTGTGAATGTCCATAACAGATTTTGGACTCTGAAGAATCCAAAACACTGCCTTATTTTTGTATAAAAAGGTAATTTTGCTTTGTTAAAAATATGTTGCAACATTGCTGATGACAATTTGATTTTGTTATGGGTGCCGGCATTTCGAGAATTCCATGGCTCATGATTGCCAGGGGCATAGTTGTAAAGGCTGGGTCGTCTGACATCTTTAGTGCAATGGGTCAACACTGGTGGCCATGTTCTCATTTGAGTTTGTGGACATTTCCATATAAGACTTGGGGTGGCTTCTTTTTCCTAATCTTAGACTTTTTGGCAAAATTTTCGGACTCTGATTTTTGTTTTTGGCTTGGTGAAAGTACACTTTGATTTTTGGCTTGTGTTTTCACTATGTTTCATTTTCTTGTCTATCTATTTCAAAATATCATCTTCCCATTTGAGTCAGTATAGCAGATAAAAATAACTAAATTCTCTGTACAAAGTGAATGGGAATTCTTTATAGTTCATCAAGAGATCTTTGATGTTTCTGTAAAGTAGTCATTCCAGATTGTTTTCAGACTGTTTCTGCATTTTTAATGTGCACATGGGAGGCAGCTGCAAGGTCTAAATGAGAGTAATTCCATGCTAGACCAGGGGGTGGCAAAGTGCACTGACCTTTTTTCTTGCTTTCCTGCAGAACGTTCACGGGAAATTCCGCCTGGCCCTGATGATGTCACTTCCTGTCCCGGCCCTTCTGATGACGTCACTGACGGTTCTAGGCATAATGACGTCATTTCCGGTATAGAAACCATGAATGAAGAACCTTCCAGTTCCAGCCCTTTTGATGATGTCACGTCCGGGTCTGAGCCGATGGATGAGCATCCATATTTTACAAAACTCATTAGTTCTGTCTTGGACTCTGAACTTCTGAGCACATCTGTACTAACAATTTATCCTTTTGCAGCCAGAAAAAATTATATGGGTGGCTACTCCACACCTTTTTATGACTCTTGCATCTATTTTTTGTGACAATGGAGATGAGAAACTATCGTAATCTGCTCACTGCTGTCTTATATATGAATTGGGAAAGGGATTTTATTTGTATTTTTCACTGTATTCTTTGCATAGTTTTTTATTGTTCTTTGTACAATTCTGTTTTTACACTTAATAACAAATAAAAACTTGAATAAAATATTACTAACATATTTATGTTTCTAGTGTATATCTGGGACATGATGTATTGCAAATTAACTGGGCCCTGGGGTCATCTTGAAACTGGCATGCAGTGTCAACCTGTGAGAACATTAATGAGGGGCAGACGACTGTACTTTTTTTTTTTTAATTATTTGATATTGTTTATTAAACCCTAAGGGAAATTTGTCTTTCACATGACCTTTGGAGGTCACCCATTGTACAGTGCCCCTGGAGCAATTTTTGGGTTAAGGACCTTCCTAATGCTCAAGGGCCCAACAGAGTAGGATCACATCTGGCAGTAACAGTCATGGCTATACAATGTTAACTATCATGGAAGGTTAAGTAATCTTTATCATTGTCGATACATTGCCATCTATACTTTCTGACAGTTCTTCATCTATTTCAAATATCTTGATAAAGTGTTTGTTTAAAATTTTTATAACCATCATACAGTTATGGCACTACGGTCATGTGGCAAGATTCCCAAAGGGTGATCGACTCGACTGTTGAGGACCCGAGTGGCTGGACGTAACACCAGCTAGATGGTCATTTACAGAGAGTGGGACTGGACCACGTGTCTGCCTGGGGGGGTTGCCACCTAAGCTACTGAGCTGTTTCTTCATGTGGTGGGTGTGCCAGTGAATGCTCTCCAACCGGACCTGACATTACCTGACATATTGCTTAATCATGTCTGAACAAGAACAGCATCAGGCTAAAATGTAAAATAGATCCTACTGTGCAAGCACAGACATGTCTTTTCAGTTATTATTTCTGCATTTTAAAAAGTAATATCTACAGACTGAGAAAGTGGTGAGACCCCTTCACTCCTTTCACATTTTGTTATGGTGCCGCTATGATTTCAAATCATTTAAATTCTTTATTTTCCAACATTAACCAACAATCGGTATATTTGAATGACAAAGAAGGATTTTACAAATGTTTGCTGATTTATTCAGAATGTTTGCTACGGCATTTAAAATTTGCCTCAGGTGCATCCTATTCTATTGATCATCATTGAGACATTTCTGCACCTTGTTTGGAGTCCAACTGTGGTCAATTCAGTTGACTGAATATGAGTAGGAAGGGCACACAGCTCTCCATAGGAGGTCCCACAGATGAGCAAAAACCAAATCATGAGGTCAAAGGAACTGCCACAGAGCTTAGAGATGGGATTATGTTAAGTTGCAGGTCTGGGAATGACTACAAAAAATGCCATCAATATTTGAGGAGAAACCTCCAGAAGGACAACCATCACTGTAACACTCCACTATTCTGAGTTTTAAAACAGAGTGGACAGACGGAAACATCTCCTGAAGTAAAAGACTTATGGAAAACCGTTAGGAGTTTACAAAAATGTCACCTGAAAGGCTTTCGGATCGTGAAAAACAAGATTCTCTGCATTCTAATCTTTTGATCATCATTAAGACATTTCTGCACCTTGTTTGGAGTCCATTGGTGGTCAATTCAGTTGATTGAATATGAGTAGGAAGGGCATACATTTATCTATAGAAGGTCCCACAGATGAGCAAAAACCAAGTGATGAGGTCAAAGGAATTGCCACCGAGCTTAGAGACGGGATTGTGTTGAGTCACAGGTCTGGGAATGGCTACAAAAAATGCCATCAGTATTGGAGAAGAAACTTCCAGAAGGATAACCATCACTGTAACACTCCACCATTCTGAGTTTTAAAACATAGTGGATAGTTAGGAGTTTACAAAAAGGGCACCTAAGAGACTCTCAGGCTGTGAGAAACAAAATGTTCTGCATACTATTCTGTTGGTCATCATAACTGAGATGTTTCTACACCTTGTTTGGAGTCCACCTGTGGTCAATCCAATTGATTGGACAAGACTGAAAAGACACACGCCTGTCTATAGAAGGTCCCACGGATGAGCAAAATCCAAGCCATGATGAAACCAAGGGTAGCATCATATCTGGAGCAAACCAGGCACTGCTCATCACCTGTGCAATACCATTCAGACGGTGGAGCACAGTGGTGGCAGCATCATGCTGTGTTTTTCAGCAGCAGGGACTGGGAGATTAGGTAGGGTGGAAAGAAAGTGTGTACAGTATATATCCTTAATGAAAACTGGCTCCATGGTACTATGAATCTCAGACTGGACCCAAGGGTTTACCTTCCAATAGAAGAATGACCCTAAGCACAAAACAGAGACAAGGCATGGCTTAGGAACAACTCTGTAAATTTCCTTAAGTGTACCACCCTGGGCTTGAATCCTGCTGAACATGTCTGAAGAAACTTGAGAGTAACTACCCACCAACAGTCTCCATTCAACCTGTGTAAAATAATACCAGGAACACAGACAAAGAGTTGGGGCACCACCTTGGTGGCCATGTATAATTTGAAAGGTTTGAGGAAATGTTAATTGTGGAAATATCTTTGCAGACATGAGTCCAAAACAGAACTGAAGCAGGTAGCTGGTTTTCTTGGTTATGAAGACAGCAGCAGAGAAAGGATACCAGAGATGACATCAGTGACAGAAGAGCCATCAATCACCCAGTCTGTATAGGGAGAAAGAGAGAAAGGATAAGAAAACAGTGCCAACTGCTGGCTTGGCAGGTAACTACATTCATTAGAGCCCATTTGCACATGCATGACACCTTGCAGATAGCAGTAGTGGAGAATTTAAGGGCCACATATTTAATTTCTTGGCTTGAAAAATGGGAGCTTAATCGTCAACTTAGGATCATTTTTTTATGGTGGGATATATTAATGCAATACTGCTAAAGGGTCCTTTACGTTTTGTGAAGAAGGGGACTCTGCACATCCCTGGAGGATGGGGTCGCTCCTCAGAGGCCCCCTCTTGAATGCTGTTGCATTGGGAACAAATACAGTTTGCCTCCTTTTTGCTCCATTAGATGCTGGGCGGCTGCTGCTGTGTCGCGTGATATGCATCTCGCGCAGCGCTTTGTATATTTAAAAGCCTGTAGAGCACCTGTCCTTTTTGCTTATTGCCTTGACGTCCTCTGCTTTATGCTTTATTATGCTGTTAACGAATAAAGTTTATGTTTCTTGAAAACCTTGAATGAATCTGTGCAATTGTGTAATCCAAGTGTGACAATTTGGATTTACTCTTTCTAGCTTTTAAGAAGTGTTTTCCAAATTCCACTCTTTATTATGCACAAGTCCCATTGACACAGGATCCAAGCTTAAATGAGTCGATTAAAAAAAGCTGAATGACCACCTTTAACAATTTCCTAACATATTAGTCAATTCTTTAATTAAATTAAAAAGAGTAAAGGATGTTCGTAATTGTTTGACCTGGGAGTCGGCTTTGACTCTTTTGAACATGTGGCTGGTGAAGATTGGTTGGATTTCTTAGTTTTAGATTTCCCTACCCCTTCCTATAACCCTGACTTTAACCCCACTAATCTCTGCCCTAACCCTCACCAAATCCTAATCTTAAAGTCACTATTTTTAGCCCTAATAATAAAAATTACAGTTGGGTCCCTGAGGTTAAAATGTCTATCCTCAGGGCCATAATTTTAACCTTTACACCAAATTCTATATTCTACTGTAACTTATTTATAGTAGCTAGTTTCAGGTCTTATTTTTGGTATATTTTAAGTGTAAATTGATCTTTTTCTATTGCAATTTTAATATTGGACAGTAAGGGGCTATACTTATTGAGCCCTCTACTTGATACATATTTAATATTGCAAAAATAAACAGAATTTTTGAAAACAAATTTTATATACTATTTTAAGACAAATTATAGCACATAATTAAGACAAAAAAATTAAACTGTTTTAGAGATGATGATTGATATGGGTGCATATTGTCACGCTTGGGTCACAAAGTTGCACAGGAGCACTCAGGGTTTTCCAAGAGACAGTAACTTTATTCCAGAACAGGTGGAACAAACACGTCTCTTTCAGGAGCAATCCGACCGCTCAAGGGACAACTGCCAACCCGGCTGCCCCCGCTCCGCCTCCTGGTCAAAAGAACACAAAATCTTCCTCCTCAAAGGGATGTGGTGGCCTGGGAGCCCTGGCTGGAGTAGAGGGAGTCTGGGGGAAGAGAGACGAGGCACTGAGACACAGGACGGCCACCGTGCGTTCTTTTGAATGTTTGAAGCCTGCACGTCACGGCAGCAGGCTAGTAGCTGATCCCACAAAGAGGAGATGAAAAGCTGTGTTTTTTTCCCATTGAAACACTGTTTAAGAGGGGGTTTCAGAGGAGTGGCCCCACGTCTCCTGCGTTTACCACGTTCTCAATATGATTTAAATAAAAATTTATTTATGGGATTATGTGTGACAGAGCCTGCCCTTCAGGGTCTAATCCTCTAACTTTAAACCTGACACAAGAGTGTGCATTGAGGAATGGCAGAAAATCGCCAGGTGTGTGAAGACCCAAGGAGACCCCAGGCTGCCACAACCACATACTGAATAAAGGATTTTTTATTTTTAAATAAATTTGCAAAACTTTCTAAAATCCTGCTTTCACCGTGTTATTTGGGAGAATTGCTTTTTCCTTGATGAGGAAAAAAAATAATTTAAATGATTTTAGCACAAGGCTGCAACATAAGAAAATATAAAAATGATAAAGAAGTCAGAATGCTTTCTGAATCCACTTTATCTTTTATAACATCAAGTCATACTGATTATATTTCTACCCAATTGAAATATTTTCTTGAACACATGCAAATGTTTACATCAAGTATGTTATGTTAAAATCACTCTTGTGGAAGATGAGATGTCATTAAGTGTCATAGTGGAAAAAATAATATGAAATTATACTGCAGTGATTATAATCTATGCAATGGGTCAACTTTGATATGAAGAGAATAGGAGAGTCAAAGCCTGCATGATTGACAATTTAAGCAGACGTTTATTATTACTAAGTGTTTTAAGAAAGAAAATGTGAAAAGTATAATTCACCATGATACATGTTAGAAAACAGAGTTTACTACAGTTCTGAGAATATGAATTGTGAAAGTAAGAAACTAAACATAACTTTGAGACAAGCATAAGAAATGCAACCAGGATCACAGCAATAAACTGCATGAAAACCGCTGTACAAAGCACCTCGGGTGTCTTTTCTGCCCACTGCTATCAGGCAATTTAATACTTCCATTGGATGTACTTGTTAAGTTAATTTTTATTCAACTATTTATTTACTTATTGATTGATTGATTGATTATTGATTCATTGATCGGCTATGTTGTCTGTCTTGTGAGTCTATATCTTTTTTTTTTTTTATGTTATTGCTGCTGTATGCATCGGAATTTCCCTATGGGATTAATAAAGTTTAATCTAACCTAATCTAATGTGAGCAAGAAACAACTTTTTTTATAATCAAAACAAATGAAGGATCTGTTTGACTAGGGTGGCACTCAACAATAGTGCTGATAGCATCAGGTAGTTTAGGGGTCTATGGTGGATTCAGAAGGTATTCACACCCCTTCATTTTTTTCATATTTTGTTATGTTACAGTCAAGTGCTAAAATCATTCAAATTCATTTTTTCCATAATCAAGAAACACTCAATACTTCAGAACATGTTTGCTCCCCACATCAACAACTCAGTATCCCAGAATGACAACACAAATTTATTAAATAAATAAGTGTGTATGTATGTATATATATATATATAAACATATATATATATATATGTATAGGTCTGTGGTAGGAGTGATGGATGCCTTCAACATGGAGGTGGGATTACATCAGGGATCGGCTCTGAGCCCTTTCTTATTTGCAATGGTGATGGACAGGTTGACGGACGAGATTAGACAGGAGTCCCCGTGGACTGTGATGTTTGCTGATGACATTGTGATCTGTAGCGAGAGTAGGGAGCAGGTTGAGGAGACCCTGGGGAGGTGGAGATATGCTCTAGAGAGGAGAGGAATGAAGGTCAGTAGGAACAAGACAGAATACATGTGTGTTAATGAAAGGGAAGTCAGAGGAGTGGTGAGGATGCAGGGAGTAGAGTTGGCGAAGGTGAATGAGTTTAAATATTTGGGGTCAACAGTACTGAGTAACGGGGATTGTGGATGAGAAGTGAAAAAGAGAGTGAAGGCAGGGTGGAATGGGTGGAGAAAAGTGTCAGGAGTGATTTGTGACAGACGGATATCAGCAAGAGTGAAAGGAAAGGTCTACAGGACGGTAGTGAGACCAGCTACAAGGTGTGGCAGAAAAGTAATGAGACTGATTTTTTATTTACCAAAGTTTTTATTTTTTTCAAACATCAATGTTATCCCCTTCAAAGTAGTTCCCTTGGGCAGCTACACACCGATGGAGACGTTGTTCCCACTGTTGGTAGCAGCGCTGGAAGTCTTCAACCGGTATGGTCTTCAGCATGTCCGTTACACTCTTCTGGATGTTTTCTAAAGTCCCGAAATGACATCCTTTGAGGACATTTTTCAGTTTAGGAAAAAAGAAAAAGTCACACGGACTGAGGTCAGGTGAATAAGGGGGCTGGAGAACCACAGGAATGCGTTTTTCCGATTGTCCTTCTGCTCAATTGTGAGGTTTTTTGGCACCATTTTGGCACAGACCTTTCGCATGTGCAAATGTTCAGTCAAAATTTGATGAACGGTAAATCTGTTCAAATGTAATTGTTCACTCAACATTCTTAATGTTAAACGACGGTCTGATCTCACAAGAGTGTTCACACGTTCGATGTTTTCATTGGTTTTCGAAGTTGAAGGCCTCCCTGAAAAACTTGAGCTCGGAATAAAGAATGTTCCCCATAGGCCTGTTTTAACATTTTCAAACGTCACACTTGCCGATTCTCCAAGCTTAACACAAAATTTAATGGCACAACGTTGCTCCAAATTCCGCTGTTCCATTTTGCGTGACGCACAACCAAAAACACAACTTCGCTAATAGCAGTCACAAAAATCACGTAGTTAACGGAAGGAGCTGAAACTCGCACTGAGCTATGGGAGGGTACTGATACACGTGCTCTATCAAGGACAACAGTGCAGCGTTGCCAGATCGCTTGCAGTGTTGCCAGTCTCAATACTTTTCTGCCACACCTCGTATGTTATATGGGTTGGAGACGGTGGCACAGGAGACAGAGCTGGAGGTGGCAGAGCTAAAGATGTTAAGATTTGCACTGGGCGTGATGAGGATGGACAGGATTAGAAATGAGGACATTAGAGGGTCGGCTCAAGTTGGACGGTTGGGAGACAAAGTCAGAGAGGCGAGATTGTGTTGGTTTGGACATGTGCAGAGGAGAGATACTGAGTATATTGGGAGAAGGAAATTAAAGATAGAGCGAGCTGCCAGGCAAAAGGAAAAGAGGAAGGCCTAGGAGAAGGTTTATGGATGTGGTGAGAGAGGACATGAAGGTGATGGGTGTGACAGAACAAGATGCAGAGGACAGGAAGATATGGAACAAGATGATTGACTGTAGCAACTCTTAATGGGAGCAGCTGAAAGAAGAAGTCAAATCTCCTTATGTTGTTGCTTTTTTCCATTATTTTTTATTTTTTTGATAAATGTATAAAGCCATAGGACAGTGGCCCTTATGTTAAATCCGCATTGCTTTGGATGCTTAGCATTTTATATTTTTTTTATAAAACTTCCCTAAAAATCTTTTTCTGTATTTTTCATTTCTTTCCTGCATTGCTTATAAAATATAGGTACGCTCCAATGTCAAACGTTGGCACTATATCTGATTGTTTTCAGCTCTGATGGGAGAGTGTCCCCCGCGTGGGGAGAAAAGCATGTGGCCGTGATACCTCTACCAATCAGTAGCTACCCTCTAAAACATACATAGCTCTGATCTCTCCCTCAAAAACATCAAACGTTACTCCTTAGCAATCTGTAGATGATAATGTCTGCAGAACAAACAGGTATCGCTAGCTAAGCAGAGGCAAGGTACACTGCAACACGTGGCAAGAGGTCGAGTGACTTGAACGGAGGCTGCCACGTGAGTGAGTAGGGCCCTGCCCGGCTCTCCGCTCCTGAGGTCCCGCAGCCTCTCTCTCGGATTTATGCAAATAAATCAGTGCCGCAACCGAACAATGATACTTTAGTTGCATAAGGCCCCCTCACCACTTCTTTTCAGGTCGATTCTTGGAATTATAAGCAGACCTTCATTTGAAGAGCTGATGTTGCGACTGGAAGTGTAGGGGAGAGACATTCCAAAATATAGAACGGGGTGAGATTATTTAAAGCTTTGTAAACCATTAGTATTTGAAAGTCAATTCTAAATGACGCAGGTAACCAAAGTAACGAGGCTAAAACTGGTGAGATGTGCTCTGATTTTCTATTTCTAGTTAAGATTCTGGCTGCTGCATTCTGCACTAATTGTTACCCACTGATGTCTTTCTTATGTAATCCCATAAGGAGTGCATTACAGTAATCTAGTCAGCTGAAAACAAAAGCGTGAATTCATCTTCAGCGTCTTGTAAAGTTATAAGAGGTCTCACTTTAGCTGTATTCCTTAAATGAAAAAAGGCAGTCCTAGTATTTTGACTTAGGGTCAAGGAGAACCTTTTAGCCCAGTCGGATGTCTCAAACACATGCCAAAAGAAATCTATCAGTCCAAAAGTTTGTTTTAAAAGATTTAGTGAAAATTCATACCAAACACTCCACGTTATAATAAAGAAAAAAGTTGTTACACACGTGGAATAAAAAGCAAAAAAAAAAAAAACAAAATGGGAAAAAGTGTCTCTTCTGTTAACTTAGCCTTCTCTTGTTTAACTTCAGTTGTTTTCTATACTACAAGATGTTTTACTTCACCTTCAGTACGTTCTAAACGTGCAGCCGTGTACATTCAAAAGAACATGTTGTGTTATATACAATGAGGGCACATTCAGGCTTGGTTTAAAACATTGTGCCCTCCATGCCTTACTTACTGCAAGACAGGTCACTAACTGAGACTAATCTGTGGTCAGAGGGACAAGAAACAGAATATACCAATTCAATTCTGCTTGTGGGGGTTACAAGAACCTCTCATAGACTACGCCCTAATATAATACCACACAAACATTTAACATAACTAAGCAAACACTTCTACCTACTTAACATAACCTAAATAACTAGCAAGTGGCTCTTAAGGTATATATATATATTGTGGAGGACTGCCGGCTTCGTGTTCCGGTCCTCACCCCCAGGCCGCCAGGAGGAGCTCTCCCGACAGCATGATCGTGCCCCGAGGTCCAGCAAGGCTTCATGGACTATGTAGTGTTTTTACACAGCCCTGCTGGATACCTTGGGGGCCACAGGGAGTCGCTGTAGGGGGGCTTATGGGCTCTTATGTACCCTATGACCCAGGAGTGCGTCACGGTCACGTGACAGGAAGAAACGACGTGCTCCTGGGTTGAAGAAAAGGACTGTTTACCCTGACCC
>JANRMT010062820.1:22419650-22448604 GCA_026402145.1 Polypterus bichir lapradei
GTCCAACTAACCTGACTTCTGCACAACACAACTGCTGGTCCCAACCCCATTGATAAAGCAAGAAATTCCACTAAATAACCCTGATAAGGCACACCTGAGAAGTGAAAACCATTTCAGGTGACTACCTGTTGAAGCTCATCGAGAGAATGCCAAGAGTGTGCAAAGCAGTAATCAGAGCAAAGGGTGGCTATTTTGAAGAAACTAGAATATAAAACATGTTTTCAGTTATTTCACCTTTTTTTCTTAAGTACATAACTCCACATGTGTTCATTCATAGTTTTGATGCCTTCAGTCATGAAAATAAAGAAAACACATTGAATGAGGAGGTGTGTCCAAACTTTTGGCCTGTACTGTATATATATTTGCAGCTGGAGATCCACAAAGGGAGAAAATGAATCACATATCATAAATTAGTTTTTATTCCTGAGCTTTCAGCCCATGCCGGGAGCCGTCATCAGAGGATAATGCTTATACATACAAGAATCAAAGGCAATATATAGCAAAAATTAAGTGATATGAGGTGGGGGTTGGGAGGAGTGTTGGTCGTAAAGTTTTATTTATTATGAACATGTTCTTAAGTTTGCATATGCTGGGTTTATGTCCAAAATGTCTGTTGATGGCGTTCTCATTTGATAGCCAAGATTCGGCCAGCTCTCTGGCACTTTTAGTACTTGGCCTTAAATCTTACTTGTACATTGTCCGAGTTAAATGTATGTCCTGTTGATTTAATATGCGTATAGATCAGTGATCGTGAGTCCTTTCTTCTGACGGCATTGCAATGTTCATGTAAATGTGTTGCAATTCTTTTTGATGTTTGTCCTATGTATACCGCTGGGCAAGAACTGCATGGAATGCTGTAAACTGTGTTTCGTGTTTCTGATGTCGATTTCTTGTTTTTAGCATTGAAGAGGACCGTGCACAGATTGTTTGTGGGTTTGTGTGCTATTAATGAATGTTTTTGAGTATCCGTTTGAAGTGAAAAGACGGAAGAGATAGTGTCTTTCATTCATTTTTGTCTCCTGAAAGCTCAAGAATAAAAACTACTTTATGATATGTGATTCATTTTCTCCCTTTGTGGATCTCCAGCTGTAAATATGCAAGCCGTATCACAGACCTTCTCTTCCATATATATCTATACAGTATACAGTGGTGTGAAAAACTATTTGCCCCCTTCCTGATTTCTTATTCTTTTGCATGTTTGTCACACAAATTGTTTCTGATCATCAAACACATGTAACCATTAGTCAAATATAACACAAGTAAACACAAAATGCAGTTTTTAAATGATGGTTTTTATTATTTAGGGAGAAAAAAAATCCAAACCTACATGGCCCTGTGTGAAAAAGTAATTGCCCCCTTGTTAAAAAATAACCTAACTGTGGTGTATCACACCTGAGTTCAATTTCCGTAGCCACCCCCAGGCCTGATTACTCCCACACCTGTTTCAATCAAGAAATCACTTAAATAGGAGCTGCCTGACACAGAGAAGTAGACCAAAAGCACCTCAAAAGCTAGACATCATGCCAAGATACAAAGAAATTCAGGAACAAATGAGAACAGAAGTAACTGAGATCTATCAGTCTGGTAAAGGTTATAAAGCCATTTCTAAAGCTTTGGGACTCCAGCGAACCACAGTGAGAGCCATTATCCACAAATGGCAAAAACATGGAACAGTGGTGAACCTTCCCAGGAGTGGCCGGCCGACCAAAATTACCCCAAGAGCGCAGAGACGACTCATCCGAGAGGTCACAAAAGACCCCAGGACAACGTCTAAAGAACTGCAGGCCTCACTTGCCTCAATTAAGGTCAGTGTTCACGACTCCACCATAAGAAAGAGACTGGGCAAAAACGGCCTGCATGGCAGATTTCCAAGACGCAAACCACTGTTAAGCAAAAAGAACATTAGGGCTCGTCTCAATTTTGCTAAGAAACATCTCAATGATTGCTAAGACTTTTGGGAAAATACCTTGTGGACTGATGAGACAAAAGTTGAACTTTTTGGAAGGCAAATGTCCCGTTACATCTGGCGTAAAAGGAACACAGCATTTCAGAAAAAGAACATCATACCAACAGTAAAATATGGTGGTGGTAGTGTGATGGTCTGGGGTTGTTTTGCTGCTTCAGGACCTGGAAGGCTTGCTGTGATAGATGGAACCATGAATTCTACTGTCTACCAAAAAATCCTGAAGGAGAATGTCCGGCCATCTGTTCGTCAACTCAAGCTGAAGCGATCTTGGGTGCTGCAACAGGACAATGACCCAAAACACACCAGCAAATCCACCTCTGAATGGCTGAAGAAAAACAAAATGAAGACTTTGGAGTGGCCTAGTCAAAGTCCTGACCTGAATCCAATTGAGATGCTATGGCATGACCTTAAAAAGGTGGTTCATGCTAGAAAACCCTCAAATAAAGCTGAATTACAACAATTCTGCAAATATGAGTGGGCCAAAATTCCTCCAGAGCGCTGTAAAAGACTCATTGCAAGTTATCGCAAACGCTTGATTGCAGTTATTGCTGCTAAGGGTGGCCCAACCAGTTATTAGGTTCAGGGGGCAATTACTTTTTCACACAGGGCCATGTAGGTTTGGATTTTTTTTTCTCCCTAAATAATATAAACCATCATTTAAAAACTGCATTTTGTGTTTACTTGTGTTATATTTGACTAATGGTTACATGTGTTTGATGATCAGAAACATTTTGTGTGACAAACATGCAAAAGAATAAGAAATCAGGAAGGGGGCAAATAGTTTTTCACACCACTGTATACTAGGGGGCTTCGCCTCCTGCTCACTTCGCTTGCCAACCCCTTTCCCCCCTGCCAGCGGCTTCCTCTCCGAAACTCCTCTTAAACGGTGATACAATGGGAAACAAGTAACAGTTGTTTTTTACCTCCTCTTTGCTCGATTAGCTGTTGGCTTGCTACTGCTGCATGATCTGCATTTTGTGCGAAACTTCGAAAGTTTAAAAGCCTGTACAGCAGCTGAATATTCGATCTCTTTTCATTGTTCTGTTATTTCCCCAAGTAATATTTTCAGATTGTTTGCACTAATGCGACCTTTACTCTCATTTTTGGAGTCTTTTGAATTTTCCTACTTCCATTATCTCTAACCTGCTCTGCATGTGTATCACGGGACTTGCGTCTGAAGGTTGTAAGTTTGACGTGACTTGTCTGTCTCACGGGAAGTGAAAGTGTACCTGTCTCTCTTCAAAAGATCATGTCTCATCCCCAGGAAAAAGTCTCATCTCGTCACAAGTTTTTTTTATAACAGATATATATATACAGTATATATATATATATATATACACATACATAGATACATACTTTTGCATGCTACTGTGTATATATCTTATATATAAACATCTATGCGTGGAAGTGTGTGTGTGTGTGTGTGTCTGTCCAGCCCAGAAGTAAGAGGCGGAGTTGGGGTAGTAAGGGCTTCACACACTTAGCCACAGAAGCAAAGAGAACACATCGACAAAACGGTATCCCTTTTACTTTTCCTCCCGCCGCTAATACACAAGCGATGCAAGCACATTGGCAACACAAATCCTCCTAGGAAAGAGATGCCCAGGGTAGTTCCTTTCAATTACCTGACATCTCTACATTTCAATTTTTTTCTGACAATTGCAATAGCTTCTATGACCCTGGGTGTTTTACAGCATGGACTTACACAGCTAGGATATATACTGTATATACAGCTAGTATATATACTGTATATATATATAGTGACAGATAAGGGGTGCTGTCGTCCCCTTCAACCCTCAGATCAGACGCCAGACACCAGATAAAAGTCCAAAGATGAATATTTATTATTATAATAAAGTTCACAAAGCACCTCCACTCCACAATACTCCAATACCAATCAATAATCACTACACAAATCAATCCTCCTACTCCCAGACAGACTGTGAACGGACAGAAGCAGAAATGCTCCTACACCACCATATAATTACTATTCGGACAGTGATTCCGATTAGGCCATGTCTATTGAATCAATGTCCAAGGGTTTTCTTTTGTAATTTTGTTTCCCTTATAAAAATTCATAATGCTGTGCAACGAAGGGCCCAGTTCACGACTGGCAGCAGCGTTTAAACAGGAGGCCCTTCACACACAACTTTAACACGTGCAACGTAGTTGGGTGCACATGGCTAGTATAATATATATATTTATATACCTGTATATATAGTCTATATATATATATATACATAGATAGATAAACACCCGCACATGCACATATATATATATATTTATATATATATATATACCTGTATATATGCACACATACATGCATGTTCTCCATCAACTGGCCTAAGATTTTGCAGACTCAAGCAAACGTAGCTGATAACTGGCAGCTGTTATTCAATGAAGCCTTGACACTGAAAATAAAGCATCCCCAAGAGCTGAGAAATTGTAGCCACCTTCAATGGATCTGTCATACTTTGAGAAATTACTTTCCGCTATCAGTTGATGGACAACACTGATAAATGGACTGGTTAGGTAAATGTTTTATATTTTTTTTTTTCATTGAAATAAATCAATAAGATAAGCTTCCAATAATTTTCTACTGTGTTCCATGCCCATGAAAGAAGTCAGGAAGAGTACAGAACTATAAGTGTCATTCAGAAAAGAGACATATTTTTAAAGCTTTTTGTGGAATATGGGGTCTTTTGGAAATTTTTTCAGAATGGGCTCACCTTTTGTATTATTGGGGCATTTGACTTCAGGAGAAAATAGAGGAGCCGGCATACACTCCATCCTCAAGTTTTCGAACCTGCTTAGTCCAAAGGTCATTGTGACCTGACATAAAGTGAAAAATTAAATGTGGAAAAAACTAAAATCAAATAACGGTCATTGTCCTGTTGGAATGTGATCCTTTGATTCAATAAGTACTTAAACTTCTGTTCTTGTTAAACAAGTAAATTGTAAATTGTATTTGTCGAAGAAGAAGTTGTAGAACTTTGCATTTCCATTACTTATACATTTTATATATATATATATATATAATTGTGATGGACCCTCGGGCATCAGGAAAGCCCAAAACCCAACATGAAGACAGTCCCAGGTTCAAATAAAGGTTGTTTATTAACCACAAATACCGTTGTAATGGTACAAAAAGCACAACCCACAAGTCTTCCTTCTCCTCCCAATAATTCTCTCACCAGTGTGCTGCCCTCCTCCAGTCAAGTGTTGCCTCTCTACCACCCAGCCCCAACTCGTCTGAATAAGGGAGTGTGGTCCCTTTTATTTCAGACCTGGGAGTACTTCCGGTGCCAGGGCGATTGCTCGATAAAAGTATTTCCGGGTCGCACGGAAGTCCATTTTAGGGACCTTGTCTCTTTGCAGCGCCCTCTCGTGGTACCCAAAGACCACAGCAGGGCTGCTCTACCGGACTGGATACCCCGGCATGCCCTGCTGGTTCCTTACAGTGCACCGAACTCTGGGGCTGTTGCCATCTAGTATGTTGGGGGTAATAAAAAACCTCAAACCACATTTTCTCTTTTTAATGGGCTGTTTGTCCACCTTTTCCAATCCCGTTTCCTGACTGGGATGTACGTGCAGCCCGTGTGGCATCTACAATATCCATCCATTATCCAACCCGCTATATCCTAATATATCCTATTTTATTTTTTTTACATCGTCAACAAAAGACAGAGCCTATTTTAGCCACAGATCTGTTACCCTCACCAGACAGACCCTAGTCCATCACAGAGCACACTTTCACATACACATCACAGTATGTTGCCATCCAATATTTTAGGGTGTTGAGAGCAACCACAAAATCTGGTGATAACTTGTAAGATGATAAGAATTGCATGCAAAACCTGCACAGACAATGACTGGACCAGAAATTTCTCAGAATGCAGGAGCCATTAGTGCTCACTCAATAATTCTTTTAATGTTGAAATAATTATTTGTAGGCTAAACATATGGAAACCTGTTTTTAAAACTGAGCATATGATGGCCATCTTTAAGAATATGCTGTGCACAGTGACATACTAAATGTTCAAAAATATTGCCTTCATTTCATTCTTCTAATTCAGTTTTTAGCCGACTTTTAATATTTAAAAATAAGAAAGAGAACAAAAACATCTCAAACCTCCAAGTCATAAAGCCTCTAAGAACATGAAAGTATTGACTTGGCCCACTCGTGACCTCAGTTTGTGACATTCTGACATTGAACGCCGAGTGTCATAAACTGGGCAGGAAAGAAAATCTTTTCTTTGATCAGCCGGACTCTTAATTGCTTTCACACTAACCTGAAAGCTATTTGAAGCTCACAGAGGACTCAGACCTAACAAAGGCACCAGCTGCCAATCACAGAGATTGTCAGGGCAGCGCCTCACACCTTGTGACTTTACACTCAGAGTCTTAGTTTTACATTTTGGGTTGAATTCTCAAAGAAAGAAAAAGGCAGTTTGTTTGGATTTGCTTATTCTGTATTAGTACAGTTTATTGGTGTAAAGGACAGATCAAGGCCAATTACATTATATATGCTGGATTGCCTCTTATAGCATTAAAACGAATTGATAACTTTTTGTTAAAGTATAAAAGAAAAAACCTTACTTTTCATATTGTAGAAACCGTACTTCTTCCTTCCATATATATATATATATATATATATATATATAGTGGTGAATGGCCGGCCAATCCCGGCCAATACCCCCAAGCCGCCAGGTGGAGCCCTTCCTGCAGTATGGAGGTTCCCCGAAGACCAGCAGGGCATCATGTACATTGTACTTTTTATACGCAGCCCTGCTGGATACCATGGGGGCCACTAGGAGACGCTGCAGGGAGGAACAACGGATATTTTCCCCTTATGCCCCGGAAGCACACATGGACAAGGGGAATGACATGCTTCCGGGGTGTTTTGCCTGACCGGAAGTGATACAAGATCACATGGACTGGGGATTGGGAATACTTCCGGGTCAGGGAATATAAAAGGATTGTGGGAGCTCCCAGATGGCGAGCTGAGCTGGGTGGAAGGGTGGCAACGCGTCTGGGAGTGGAGGATTGATTTATTGTATTTGTTAATTGTGATTTATGAGTATAGTGGAGGAGAGGGTGCTTTGTGCACTGTGGAGATTTAATAAAGTTGATTATTGGACTTTTACCTGGTGTCTGGAGTCATGGACAGGGGTTCTTGAACGAGAGCGCCCCCATCTTTTACTATATATATATATTTATTATATATTAAAAGTAGCTTTGCTGCTCATCTTGGATGGGTTGAAATCTAAATAATCAACATAGTCCTTGGCATTAACATTTGCAGTGCACCATCCTTTGTAATGTATTTTGCAAAGCACATACTAATAAACTGCATTGCATTTGTAATTCTAACAGATGACGCATCCCAAACATTTGCAGTGATAAAATGCATTGTATTTGTCATTCCAACAGATGGCACATCACACACATTTGTAGTAATAAAATGCATTATATTTGTCATTCCAACAGGTGGAACATCACAAACATTTGTAGTAATAAAATGCACTACATTTGTCATTTCAACAGATGGCGCTTCATAAAAACTTGTAGTGATAAAATGCACTGCATTTGTCATTCCAACAGGTGGCGCTTCGCAAACATTTGTAGTAATAAAATGCATTACATTCATCATTCCAATAGGTGGCACATCACAAACATTTGTAGTGATAAAATGCATTGCATATGTCATTCCAACAGCTGCCACTTCACAAACATTTGTAGTAATAAAGTGCATTACATTTGTCATTCCAACAGGTGGAACATCACAAACATTTGTAGCTATAAAATGCATTGCATTTGTCATTGCAACAGATGCCGCTTTACATTTGTCATTCCAACAGATGGTACATCACAAACATTTCCACTGCTTATATGAATCTCGTGCAACAGATACACAGAAACACACACTGACACGTATCCTTTGATTAAGGTGGATCAGCGGATTTCTGCCTGTCTGTCAGTTGCTCTCTGTTGAATGTACTCAGCGTTAATGTTTCACTGGTTTACAAGGTTTCCTTCCTAATTTTGCATGTGCCAGATAGATTTTGTGATGATGGTCACAGAAATAACTTTGATGTTTTCCTGTCACACAAGGTTTTTGAGAAACGGATTTTGTAATTTTGTAATATAAATTGCAAGATTTTCAAACTGGGGTGTTCGCATAGTCATGGGTGCCCAGGTTTTGCTGCCTGGCAGTAGCTCATGATCTTCTTAGGTCAAAATCTTTATATTTTACAGTCATACCTGATGTAATTTCTACTGGAGGCTCGTAGCTAAACTACTGCAAGAACATCTGTCTGATCGTGTGAGCTCGGGTGCGCCTTCAAGACAATGGCTTGTTTCCATGACAACACAACCCTATTTATACCTAGCAGTGAGTGGCAGCCACAGTCTTTCTACCTGATATCAGTGACAATGAGCATTATATTAGAAATAAAACTGTTGGGTGCAAAGGCCACAAATTTAATTTCATATAATTTCTGAAATGTCACGCTAGTATCGCAATAGCCGTGACACGGTTTGTTACATCTTACTGTTTTATTTGAATGCACAGAAACGGAGAATGACAGCACTCATAAAGAAGGCAGAGTTATACTTCGGGTGCATGATTGGTGACCAGGACAAAATTTGGGCTCCTTATTAATGTTGTGCATCTTGCGCTACCAGCGTGCAAGCTTGGCTAAATGGTGTGCGTCCATCCATGCCGTTTGCCATCCCAGTGACATGGAGGGAACAGAAGGATCGTTTTACTTCTGCATGACGAATGTCTCGGGATTTTCATCCAAGAACAGGAAGTTTATTGAGGACCTGAACCTTGCTTCTGCAATGAGACCAGTGCCACACGACAAAAGTCTTATTTGTTCCATAAATACCAGAGGTGTGGACACTGGAGGACGAGGGCACAGAGGCAGAGATGAATGAGTCAAAGCAGATGGAAGTTGCCGCACCTGCTGATGATCCAGATTGCATTCCATCAACATCCTGCGATCCTCATTTAATTTCTTAGGCAGAGCTCTATGATCTTGTCAGAGATTTGGATTTATCGATGAGTCGGGCAGAACTGCTTGGATAAAGGCAGCAAGGATGGAATCGGTTGTCCCCAGGCACCAAAAATTCAGTATTGCCATCTTTTCCAGATAACCACCAATTTGCTTACTGCGCAAAGAGAAGTGTTGAAGATGCTCGGCTTGTTATCTTATGTCATATCTATACTTTTCTTGATCAGACATATGTCAGAGCGCTATTTATCGATTTTTCTTCAACGTCCAATACCATACAGCCTCACATACTGATTGGAAAAATGAATAGTATGAAGATAAACCCATTGGTCACGTTATGGACTTTCTTTTAAATCGCTCACAGACCTTCAAGGTACAGGGTGGTCCAGATCTAATTATTCAGATCCAGATCATCTGGATGATTTTGATTTATGCGGGGGCGATTCCAGTTCGGTGCAAAGACGATTCTTCATGTCGTCAGTTCACACTCGTACTTCTCAATGATCTGGGATTTTTCAGGTGATTTTCTATGTAATAAAATTAATAAATTAAGGCGTAATGAAAATTGCATAATTAGATCTGGACCACAATATACAGGACGCTTTTGCAAAAGTCATTCATTCAAACATAGGAAGTCCGCAGGGCTGTTTCTTATCAACATTACTTACTATTGACTCACAATAGTTCACAAGTGACCTGAGACAGAACAATGACCTTCTTCTTCTTGTGGCTGCTCCTGTTAGGGGTTGTCACAGTGGGTCATCTTGTTCCATATATTCCTGTCCTCGTTATCTTGCTCTGTCACACCCATCACCTGCATGTCCTCTCTCACCACTTCCATAAACCTTCTCTTAGGCCTTCATCTTTCCTCTTCCCTGGCAGCTCTACCCTTAGCATCCTTCTCCCAATATACCCAGCATCTCTCCTCTGCACATGTCCAAACCAACACAATCTCACCTCTCTGACATTGTCTGCCAACTGTCCCACCTGAGCTGACCCTCTAATGTCCTCATTTCTAATCCTGTCCATCCTCGTCACACCCAATGCAAATCTTAGCATCTTTAACTCTGCCACCTCCAGCTCTGTCTCCTGTGCCACCGTCTCCTGCCCATATAACATAGCTGGTCTCACTACCGTCCTGTAGACCAACAGTCCCTCAACTCCGGTCCCGGAGGACCACCATGGCTGCAGGTTTTCATTCTAACCCTTTTCTTAATTAGTGACCTGTTTTTGCTGCTAATTAACTTCTTTTGAATTCATTTTAGCTGACTTGTTTTTAAAGATGTGCTCCCCTGAATTTCTTCATTGCTACTCTTGTTTCATTTCTTTCCTTAAATGGCACCCAAACAGAAATGAAACATGAAATGAGTGAGCCAACAGATGACCAACTAAGTCAACTAACCAATTTCACTCCAACCAGTTGCTTAATGAGGTGCTGATTCTCCTTGTTAATTAAAACCCGTTCTTTAATTCCATGGCTTATTGCTGCTCTCATTGTGCAATAGCAGACATTTCTGAAATTTTTGATTTTCTCTTTTCTAAGAGTGCTGGTAAAATGTTTTGGGACCTGAGCAGATCAGCATTCCTGAGACCTTCATCTTTCTTTATTTTCAGATATTGTATGATGGACACCAGTTGTTTTAGCTCATTTTGTATCTCATTATTGTTTGGCGGCTAATTAAGGAAAAAAAAAAAACCAATCAAGGAGTCTAAGTCTTCAAAAGTTAGTCAAATAAAATTAATTCAAAAGAAGTTAATTAGCAGCAAAAACAGGTGACTCATTAAGAAAAGGGTTAGAATAAAAACCAGCCACGGTGGTCTTCCAGGACTGGAGTTGACAACCCCTGCTGCAGACCTTCCCTTTCACACACCCAATGCAAATCTTAGCATCTTTAACTCTGCCACCTCCAGCTCTGTCTCCTGCTTTCTGGTCAGTGCCACTGTCTCCAACCCATATAACCTAGCTGGTCTCACTACCATCCTGTAGACCTTCGCTTTCACAAACCCAATGCAAATCTTAGCATCTTCAACTCTGCCACCTCCAGCTCTGTCTCCTACTTTCTGGTCAGTGCCAATGTCTCCAAACCATATAACCTAGCTGGTCTCACTACCGTCCTGTAGACATTCCCTTTCACTCTTGCTGATACCCGTCTGTCACAAATTACTCCTGACACTCTTCTCCACCTATTCCACCCTGCCTACACTCTCTTTTTCATCTCTCTTCCACACTCCCTGTTATTCTGTAATGTTGATCCCAAGTATTATAACTCATCCACCTTCACCAACTCTACTCCCTTCATCCTCACCATTCCACAGACCTCCCTCTCATTCACACACATGTATTCTGTCTTGTTCCTACTGACCTTCTTTCTTCTCCTCTCTTGAGCATATCTCCACCTCTCTGGGGTCTCCTCAACCTTCTTCCTACTCTCACTACAGATCACAAACCAGTGTGTTTCTCCGTGCCAGTCCCAAGCCCAGATACATGGGGAGGGTTATGTCAGGAAGGGCATCCGGTGTAAAATTTTGCCAGATCAACATGCGGACAACAAGACAGAACAATGACCACTGCTCCTTAATCAAATATGCTGATGACACCCTGCTCATAGGACGCATATCTAGGGAGGATGAAAGCCACTGTCCAAATAAAGTGAACTGGATAATAAAAATTTTCCCACTCTGAATGTAAAAAAGACTAAAGAAATGATATTTGATTTTAAGAGACAGAAATCTGTATGTTCACCCATTTTTGTTTTTTGGTGGAGGAGGTAGAAATAGTGAATGAATATAAATACTTACTGTAAGCACTGACTAAGATGACAATCAAAATCAAATATTCTTTAAATGCAATCAGTGTTTATTTCTCCTCCATAAACTCAGACTATTTAAAGTAGACGAGGACCTCATTTTGTCTTTTTATCTCAGTCTCATCCAGTCCGTTATCACTTTCAGTTTCATTGCCTGGTTTAGTGGACTAACAAACCAAAATTTTAAAAACCTCCAGCAGATTCCCTAAGCCTGCAGATAAAGTTATTGGGACTGACGTACTGGAGCTGATCAGGGAAATGTGTGTCAGAGGACAATGCTAAAGAAACTGGAAATCATCTCAGCTGACGACAGACATCCATTACATGTAGAAATTCACTTCAGGAAATCAGGAAGGAGAGTCGCTTAGAAAACCCACCCAGATATCATCCAGATATGAGGACTATGAGGACACAGACAAACTGACTATTGACCCACATTGTATGGAACACCTCATCAGAAACTTCAAAAGACTTTGTTGGATGGTTATCTTATCCAGAGATCTTGACTAGACATTGTTCTCCTCTCTTGCTAAATGAATCTTAGCCTGAAGATGTCTATTAATTTTTTATATCTGAGATGTCTCACTTAAAGGTTTTCCAATGCCATCTCTGTCCTGGTGTCTATATAACTACAGGGAACCCCAGTTTCTATATTACAGTTTGCCTGAAGAAGGGGCCTGAGTTTCCTCAAAAGCTGCCATATTGTAATCTTTCTAGTTAGCCGATAAAAGGTGTCATTTTGCTTGACTTCTCACTACATCCATAATTGTTAACACGGTACAACACCCTAGTACTAAGGTAATGAGCAAGCAAAATGAAGCCTTTGCATACTTGTGGACAGATGTTTCCACGTATCAGTGATGCCAAGATGTTTATGTTGGCCCACAGATCCGAGAGGTGAAGCACGGTCACTTTGATGGCCTTCTGCAGGGTGCTGGACATGTCATGTGGACATTATAGTGCCCTGAAATGGGGTGGTGGGGTATTTAGAAAAAGAAAGAGCGTGACCGAAATGTCTGCAAATCCCCTTAAATGAGGGTCTGCAATGTGCACTTTAATCTCGTCTGAATTGTTTGATTTGTAATTTTCAACTGTTGAGCACAGGGGTAAATCAAGGAGAAAATGTGTCTTTGTCCAAGCATTATGGAGTTCATGCAAAAATAAATTGTATACTAAAATGAGAGTGGCATTTTTTATTAGAGCAATTATTTAAAGATTTTTGCTTGCATTTCATCACCTTATGTCATAAAAGTTACGGAAGGGTCACTACATTAGTCATTTGCTCTGATGATTAATATATTTTTGCAATCCTTTGCTCTCTAGACATGCAATCTGAAGCATTACAGTCATAAGCTCCATCCAAATAACACTATTACCATATAACAATATGAGCCAAGATATTGCATTCAACGTGCTATCTTTTCATTTCATCTTAATTTCATATCCCTGACCTATTAATGACATTGTGATATAGGCTCGTGCATTTAATGGGTAAAATAATTTGGTTCTGTGCAAAAACGCCAAAGCAAATGGCTGCTGGGACATGCAGATCGCAGTTTCAGGCAATTTAATATTAGCGAGAGCTACAAGGAATGGTTCTTCAGATAAATTTTTGAGAATATTATGCTATTGTAATGCCTGCATGTTTGGTTCAATCAACTTGTTATAGTACAAATGATGTATATGAATTATGCATCAAACAAATAATATGGAACACTTCAGTGTAAACGTGAATATTTACAATGCTGATAGTGTCGACTCTGCTCCAAAACCAAACAATTTTTTAATAATCTTCCTTTTATGACAAAATTAAAAATGGAAGTATATGGCTTATCTCTATCTTTTATTTGTGAAAAATATTTAGGGGGATAAACTTTTTTTTATGACCTTATGATTTCTGTCAGGATTTAACAAAAAGCTATTCGTTATTTGAAGAAAATTGCCATTTTATGTTGTGGCGGATGGCTGGGGACCCTAGTGTGACAATACCTCCCCCGGTCCATGAGAGGACAGCCGCCCTGGTTCACATGGGGGCCACGGGATTAGAGCTTAAAAGCTCAACCCTGTTGGGGCCTGAAGGATTATAGAGCCGTGGATTGTGGCGAAAGTGCTGCTGGAAGAGATTCCCTGGCTGCAAAAAGAGTTTTGACAGAGCACTCATGTGCACTGTTTTGAGTCCTGAAATGGACTGATGAGGTTAGGAATAGTGGCGGCTTTATAAGCCGAAAAGCGGAAGTGATGGCATTTGGCCGGAATCGGACGTGACGTCAGTCTGGGCACCGTAACCAGGAGTGACGTCAGTCTGGGTGCCGGAACCAAAAGTGATATTGAGTCAGGCTGGTTTTCCCATATTTGGCCTGCAGAGATAACAGAGGTGGGTTTATTGCACCCTGCCATCCCCTGGCCTGGTGGGTAATTACCTCCATTCGGTCCACTTAGCTCCCTCCTAGTCGCACGTGTGTGACAATGTCCATTTTATTTTTGTACAGTGCTGGCATCACCATGCTACCATCTCCAGGTCCGGGGTATACTGAGGATTCATAAAGTATTCACCCCCATTCAGCTTCTGTACACTTTGTTTTGTTATACAATTAATTTTAAATGGATAAATGTGGAAATTTGAAATGGGAAACCGTTGATTGAGACAAGGGGGAGAACTGTATGGTGACCACTATTTTTCTTGCGCTGCATTTTTCTTGCCATTGCGCATTAGTTTTCTCACAAGTTTGTAACTTACGCATTAGGCTCAGGATGAGATAAATACTTGGGATAAGAATAACAGCAAGAGATGTAATGTGTGAGATAAATCACGGAAGAAAGTTCATGCGAGAAAAATCAACAGTACCGGGCTGTATAGTGGATATAAATGTTCATTTTTATCTGACCCTCACGGACCCCCTGAAACCTACCTACCCTACCCTTAGGGATCCACATACCTCAGGTTAGGAACCCCTGATTTAGATAATGATAATGAATACATCATGTCAATTGTATGTGTCATTTGTTCAAGTATGTCACCTTTATCTGTAGGCACTGTTAGCATGAAGATCTGAAAATAAAGAAGTATATTAAAAAAGTCAACAGTTTCGGGGGGTATTTACTTTTTCACATACTGTAGTTGAGGCCAAGAAAGTGCTGCATGTGGCTTGGAGAGGAACTCAAGCCCCTTCTCACACTGGGGTGATAGCTCAGCATTTTGATGTTTTTTACCTCTAATTTTTTTCCATTTCTTTCTTGATACTGATTTGTGTTAAGCTCACTTTCTGTACGTCCAGACGTGCCTGTTTTTGACTGTGTACCTGCTTGTCTCCTAATTTGCTTATGTTTTTTTTAGTTATGTCTCCTCAAAAACATCTCTCAGTGGCTTGCATTGAGAGGAACTCATAACTCTATCAAATTAACTGAGGCTCAGCTGAAGGTAACGTTGGTTATTAAGGACGTGTTATGATGTAATGCCATGTTTTAATTTGCCATGGGCCTTGTCACAAAGTTTCCTTGTGGTTTTTGCACCTATTTGGGGTTTTGATAGATGGTGATTCCAAAATAATAAATAGAAGAGTCAAAAATGATTAAAAACAGCAACAACAACATTTAATTCTATTGCACATTATCAGACACAGAATGTATTTGAATGTGATTTAAAAGACGTCAAAGAAGTAGATAAGAATAAGAATGTATACAATGACTTACCAAAAATAGTAGAAAAGTCTGAAGTAGTGTAAGCTGCACTAATTTGGGGAGTTCATAAGGAACGTGACAGTTTATGTCAAGACCGTTAGTAATGGTAAAAAAAGAGATCTCCTTAATATCTTTGTGATGTCTCCAGGACAACAATACAGTCAGGTCATGTTGGGGTTCATGCACTGGTACAGTGCAGTGCTACATCTACCATACGATGAAACAACTCTGGATCCTGGTTGGCAACACCCCATGTGGTCCAGTCCCACCCTTCCAGAAATGACCATATATCTGACTCAGCCAGGTGTTAACAGTGTCCCCTTTGCCTGGTCCAGCTACTCGAGGATCTGGGAATCGCGACACATGGCCGTAGTGCCGTAACTGACGCTCCTTCACAATGCAGGTAATGTGCCTCATTCGGGACTCCATGAGCAACACAAAGTCAAACCAGCGGTACCCATAGCTTCTCCAAAGAGACTCAGTACCGAAGGAGTCCAGTCTTCATCTCAGGTCACTGGAGAGCGTCCATGTCTCACAACCTTATAGCAAGACAGAAAGCACCAGGACTCTAAGGACTTGGACCTTCGTCCTTTTGCAGAGGTAGCGGTAGCACTACACACACCTTTCTGGTAAACTCATAGGAAGACTCACCAGAGACATAAATATCACTGCCTAGGTAAGTAAATCTCTTGACGAGGTTGACACTCTCTCCACAGACAGACACACTGCTGATGGTTTTATCAGGACCCTCACAAGCCCAGACACTCAGACTCCTCACTCAGGCTCTTGAGCCTCCGTTGACTCCACGAAGATGACAGCATCATCAGCAATGTCAAGATCAGTGAATCTTTCTTCACCAACAGATGCCCCACAGTTGCTTGACTTTGCCCAACACCCAGTCCATGCAAGCCGAGTAGGAGCTAAAACAGACCCCTGATGAACCCCAGAATCAACTGATCAACTGCCCCCAGTCTTATTAAAGAAAGAAACATCTCCTAACTGGACAATTCAGTAATCTGGCAGGAGAAAATACCTTCATGGTATCTTTTAACTACTCCTTGGCAAAATGCCTTGGAGGGAGCATTCATCAAAAACAGTCCATTACAGCCTGGTCAGAATGATCAGAGAAACAAAGACTAGACGTTCATTTTATAAACTATTGAATTTACATACAGTGTCAATCAATGCATACATTTTACTCTGGTTGGTTCATTGGTTTCCACCCAAATGATTTATATTAAATAAAAGTCTATTATATTATATTCTGGTTCTTCTTATACCTTTTGAGATGAGCTACCACCCTTGAAATTTCTGTGCATATAACAACTGTCCATTCTGGTTTATAGGACATCTGGTGATCTCTTAGTCATCCTTCAGTAAATTTTGCATATTACATCAACTTTCTTCTGGTACATTCTTTATTTACTTGACCATCTCGGTATTTTTCCTAAATCAATTCTTAAATTTCAGTGTCCATTTTGTTGTTCAATTGCCCTTTATCTAATTTCTGACATTTATTAACCCTTTATGCTCTTTCTTAAAGATGAATGCTATGTTACCCTAAAATTATTCTTCCACACCAGACATCGAGATGAGTCAAACATCTTATCATGTTTTTTTTATTTTTTTATTTTGTACCCCCACATATGTTAAAGGAGCACTGAAATCATTGGTTAGAAAGTCCTTTCATCTGATTGGCCGGCTCAGCAGTGACTCAGCTGTGGAATGGCCAGTAGGGGCGGAGGTGGCTTGTTGGCTGAGGTCTTCACAAAGAGATTTCTGGGAAACAAGATGTGCTAAAATCAAAATCCAGGAAGTCAAACTGCTCAATTGACCAAAAAGCAAAACAAAGCACAAGAATCAAAGTCGTAGGGTTGTTGCCAGTAAAAGGAACAAATATATGTCCTATATGAAATGACTAAGGACATTATTTTAAAGAGATAGCTGGAAAGGAAGCTACACTAAAATCGAAATCGTCAAAACCAAAACAAAACACAAGAATCAGAGTGTTGCTAGAAAAATCAGTAAATAACAATGAATCACAAAAATGTCTTTGAAGGGCTTTATGCATCAGACCTACTTAGAGAATGGTAGTCTTAATGGACCTTAAAACCCTTTCCTGTAATTGGCCATGATATCTCTGGCAGGCAGCATAACGTCAGAGATGCCAAATACAGTGGATTCCACAGATGGGGCAAAATGGAGTGTGCTAAAAATGTGCTACTTCTACTTTGAAAGTCACTTTGGATAAAAGCATCTGATAAGAAAATGAATGTAAGTGTTAATGAAAGTAAAAGTTATAAAATATTAAATACATAACACACACAAAACGAAAAGATCAACAAAGACTTCCATTAATATGGAAGTACAATAGGGAGCTGAAAAACAAAAGCCATCCAAGATAGCAAACCAGTGCCAACATTGTCAGTCCACAATGGAGCACCATTGAAATCTCTACTTTTTACATTGCACTTTTGGGTCGCTTTCCTTCCTTGAAAGGGCCGCTCGGTGTTTGCCGCACTACAGGGAATTCATTTGTGACTCGGGAGGCTGGACATTTTTTTATTGGCTGCCCTTCAACTGCTCACTTACATCATGGAATACCAGTTCATAATGGTGGTGGTGGCTCATCTCCGGGCTGATGCAGTCTTTCAGGGCAATTAGAAAATTAGTTAGGCCTGATCAAATCACACCTACAAACCTTAAAGACATACACTCACTGGCCAATTTATTAGGTACGCCTGTTCAACTACTTGTTGACGCAAATATCTATTCAGCCAATCACATGGCAGCAGCTCAGTCCATTTAGGCATGTAGACACTGTCAAGATGACCTGCTGAAGTTCAAACCAAACATCAGAATGGAGAAGAAAGGTGACTGAAGTGACTTTAAATGTGGCTTGGTTGCTGGTGCCAGACGGGCTGGTCTGAGTATCTCAGAAACTGCTGATCTTCTGGGACTTTCACACACAACCATCTCTAGAGTTTACAGAGAATGGTCTGAAAAGGGGAAAATATCCAGTGAGCCTTGTTGATGCCAGTCGTCAGAGAATGGCCAGACTGGTCGAGCTGATACATAGGCAACACTAACTCAAATCACTTGTTACAATCGACGTACGCAGAAGTGAATCTCTGAACACACAACACGTCGAACCTTGAAGCAAGTGGGCCACAGAAGCAGGGGACCACACCGGGTGCCACTCCTGTCCACAAAGAACAGGCAACTGAGGTTACAATTCACACAGTCTCTTCAAAATTGGACAATAGAAGATTGGAAAAACATTGCCTGGCCTGATGAGCATCAATTTATGCTGCAACATTCGGTGGTAGGGTCAGAATTTGGTGTTAACAAAATGAAAGCATGGATCCATCCTTCCTTGTATCAACGGTTCAGACTACAGGTGATGTTTTCCTGGCACACTTTAGGACCCTTAGTACCAGTTGAGCATTGTTTAAATGCCACAGCCTAACTGAGTATGGTTGCCGTCCCTTTATGACAGCTGTGTACCCATCTTCTGATGGCTACTTCCAGCAGGATAACGCGCCATGTCACAAAGCTCAGATCGTCTCAAACTGGTTTGTTGAACATGACAATGAGTTCATTGCATTTAAATGGCTTCCACAGTGTCACCAGATCTCAATCCAATACAGCACTTTTGAGATGTGGTGGAATGGGAGATTCTCATCATGGACATTCAGCCGACAAATCTGCAGTAACTGAGTGAGGCTATCATGTCGATATGGACCAGAAACCCTGAGGAATGTTTCCAGCACCTTGCTGAATCAATGGCACAAATAATTTGGGCAGTTCTGAAGGCAAAATGGGTTCCGACCCGGTACTAGCCAGGTGTACTTAATAAAGTGGCTGGTGAGTGTATTTTTTGGGAAAAGAATCAAGGTAAAATTACAAGTAAAACAAAACATGTAGGAAGCAGGGGGAAATTGAAAATCTTACTAAAAAGTTAAACATTAAAATAATAGGTGTGTGTGGTCTTTGGGACAAAAAACAACCTGAAGACTCCCTAGCAGTTTTGCTATAATGGTGAATTTGGAGCGGTGTCCGCTAACTCTTATGAATGACCCAGGGCAGAGGACGTGGACCCAGTCTGTGCTTGCTGCCCCACCGGCTTTCGTAAGCAGACACTGGCGATGCCATATCGTTGCCATACGAGTCCTATTAATCTTTGTCTCTGGAAAATACCTTCAGACAGACAATGTATTTAGTGAAAGCTTCAAGCCTTGCCCTCCATTGCTGTGGTGTTTCATTTGCACGTTGCTGAGCTGCGGTGTTTACTTCATGTCGATATTGTGCACAGAAGAAGTTTTCTTCCCGCAGGTCTTTTCTAGTGAGAAGTGAGGTAAATACAAGCGCTGAAAAATTTTTAAAGTATATGCATGTGACATCTAGTGGCTGCGGTTGAGCGTGAGCAGAGTGGACTGCTCCATACACAGACACAAACACACAACAACAACATTTATTTATATAGCACATTTTCATACAAAAAGTGCTTTACATAATGAAAAGAAAAATAAAAGACAAAATAAAAAATTAAAATAAGACAACATTAGTTAACATAAAAAAGGAGTAAGGTCCGATGGCCAGAGTGGACAGAAAAAACAGAAAAAAACTCCAGACGGCTAGAGAAAAAAAATAAAATCTGCAGGGGTTCCAGGCCACGGGACCGCCCAGTCCCCTCTGGGCAATCTACCTAACATAAATGAAACAGTCCTCTTTGTAGTTAGGGTTCTCATGGAGTCACTTGATGTTGATGGTCATACAGACTTCTGGCTTTTAATCCATCAATGTAGGAACGTCACAGTGCTTTGAGTAGATGGTGGTGGCACAAGCCACCACCGAAAGGATACCAGAAAAGGAAACAGAAGAGAAAGTAAGGGTTAGTACAGATTTTAGAGCCACCATGAATAGTTATTATAATGAGTTGGAGATATAGTGTATCAGGATTTTAATTACAGTGAAGTTATGAGAAAGCCATGTTAAAATAATGTGTTTTCAGCAGTTTTTTAAAGTGCTCCACCGTATCAGCCCGGCGAATTCCTATTGGCAGGCTATTCCAGATTTTAGGTGCGTAGCAGCAGAAGGCCGCCTCACCACTTCTTTTAAGTTTTGTCCTTGGAATTCTAAGGAGACACTCATTTGAGGATCTGAGGTTACGATTTGGAATATAAGGTGTCAGACATTCCGATATATAAGATGAGGCGAGATTATTTAAGGCTTTATAAACCATAAGCAGAATTTTAAAGCCAATCCTGAATGACACAGGCAACCAGTGTAGCGACATCAAAACTGGAGAAATGTGCTCGGATTTTCTTTTGCTAGTTAGGATTCTAGCAGCTGCATTCTGCACTAGTTGCAAACGATTTATGTCTTTTTTGGGTAGTCCTGAGAGGAGTGCGTTACAGTAATCTAGTCGACTGAAAACAAGCGCGTGAACTAATTTCTCAGCATCTTTCAGTGATATAAGAGGTCTAACTTTAGCTATGTTTCTTAAGTGAAAAAATGCTGTCCTAGTGATCTGATTATCTGACACACACACTTTGTTTTTATATATTGTCACACACGTGCACATGGGAGGCAGCTGAAGGGCTCGAAGGAAGGTAATTCCACACCAGACCAGGGGGTGGCGAGGTGCACTGATCCTTTCTCTTTTTCCACTGCAGACCCATTAAGGGAAAATCCACCTGGCCTCCATGATGTCACTTCCGGTCAGAAGCCCCATGACGTCACATCCGGGCATGAGCCCAATGATGGTCATTTCCGGTTCCAGTCATAATGACCTCGCTTCCTCTGCTGCACTTTAAAGACCCACCATTATCAACTTTACCTGCTTTGGAATCGAACCTGTACACATCCATCCATCCATCCAACCCGCTATATCCTAACTACAGGGTCACGGGGGTCTGCTGGAGCCAATCCCAGCCAAAACAGGGCGCAAGGCAGGAAACAAACGATGGGCAGGGCGCCAACCCACCGCAGACCTGTACACATCTGTACTAAAAATTCTTCCATTTGCAGCCAGGAAAAATTATACAGGTGGCTGCCCCAAATCTTTTTGTGGCTCTTGTCTCATCTTTGACAATGTCTAATAATGCACAGTCCTTAAATCTTATTAAGCACTGTATAATCAAGTTCATTAAAGTGGCAAAAGCCGACAAAGATTGTTCTAGGGCTGCGTCTCCAGCACGGTATCCCAAATTGAAGATTCTAGTTTCTCAGGCAACAGCAACAACAGTTTAGGATTTCTGCATCACTTTCTCACACCGGTCTGTTCTGAAAGACTGACAATATACTCTATGGTCCAGCAATGATCAGCAATGATTATTCATTTTGGTTATTCATTTTTTTAAAGACTTGGTTAGCCATCTCTGGTGCTTGGCACTTTTCATCCAGAAATATAAGCTTGGTTTTATTCTCGAATGTGCAATTGCAGGCCTTTCTGTAGAGTGCATATTATAGGTCCTTTCTGCATCACCAAGTCTTGGCTGTAAGTTGTAATTACAGTTCACCTGAAAGCAATAATGTGCAATCATTTAGTCTGCAGTAATTTCATCATAACTGGCTACACGGTATGTTTGTGCTGCTTTGTTCACATTTGCAATTTGTGAGGGGAGGCTCACACCTGCTCCATATGCCTCTGGAGGTCTTCCAAAAAGGCTATTACACCACTTGTTCACAGCAATTAATTTCAGTGCCCTTGCCTCCAACCTAAAATCATTTTTGCACATCCGCTGTTCATCAGTTACCAGTTAAGCTCTTCCTATGGCGTTTCCATTACTGAAATGTCTCTCACGAGCAGACAATACGCTGCAGTCAGCTTTAACAGTTCTTTAATGCTTTGTCTTGTCTTGCACGCTGAAGCGCATACTGTATATGCAGTGTGATGGGCAGCCACAGGGTAGAGAGCATCTACAAGGCGCTACCCTCCTGGGCAGCTGTGGCACCACGGATTCCTTCTGGGAATTGGGAGTTTGGCACAGCCCTGTTGGGTTCTGTGGGGGTCACCTGGTGGAGCTGCAGAGCCCTACATTGGGCTTTCATCACAGCTGAGAGTGATTCCAGGTCTGATTAACGAGCCACCTGGAACACTCCCAGGACCACCTCATTCCATTCAGGAAGCCAGAGTCCAGAGAAAGACAGGCGAAGCGTGCCAGGAGGAGCGAAGGCGGAAGGAGACAGAGAGAGAAGGAAGACGAAATACTGTGTGCATTGGATTGTGCTTCACTGGGCTGTGCACTGAGTGAAAAATGAGTGAAAGCGTTTCCCACGGTAATAATAAAGGCTTGTGTTGTGTTGCACTTTGGTCTGTGCCTGTCTGTGTCGGGGTTGGGGTAGCTGGAGTGCCACCTGGTTTCCACAGCAGTCATTCAGAAAATGATAAACTATGCGAGGAGGGTCTGATGGGGTTTATAAAAGTTATTGAAGGATTTAACAGCTTTATGTAAATAAGAATATATGACAGTGAAAGGCAACCTTTTTCGAGTTGCGGCGCACAAAGTCCAAAAATTGTCTTTCGAGGCGCACCTGAGGGACTGCCTATAAATAAAGTTGTGACGACACAATCTATGGACAATCGCCAATAAAAACAGTTAATTTTAAAAGTTTGAAACACATTTTATTAATAAAGGAATCAAAGGATAAATTTTAAATTTAACTAATGTGAACGTTGAGATTGTTTTTCAGCACATATGAGATTGATGCAAGGATCAATTTTCGAAAGACAGACGTGCATCTCCTTGTCGATCATTTGAAGTCTCTCACGTTTCTTAGACTTCATTTCCGTAAGTGTTCCGTTATCTGTTTTTCCAACATAAAATATATTTTTTTAAACATTATCTTTTTAATCAACCAAAAGTTCAAAAACACTAGCAATTTTAAATATTTTACAAAAGTTTTCGCGGCGCCCCTAAAAAATTCCGCGGCGCAGTAGTTGCCCGACAATGATAAATGACAATACAAACAACAGCACTTGATAGACTTTCCATATCTTTATATGTAAATCTATTGAGTCCTTAATTTATTCAACACTCAAGCTAGAGTGCGTCACACACACGCGCTTGGGAGGCATTTTAAGGGTTTAACTGCGTGTGAAATACAGAGACAGGGTTTGTTAAGTGGTGCTAAGACCAATAGAAGGAAAGCCTACCTAAGACTCCGCCTACTTCTGGTCCTTTGTCACGCCCTTCTACAAGAACTCACTTCCTTCCCTGATTCCCGCACCTTCCTGTCTTCTTTCTCTATAAGCAGAAGCCTTGATCCTCTTGTTTAGTTTTTGTTTGGACTCAGTCTTGAATGATTAACATGTTTTGTTGCTTTGTATTACAGAATGCAGAGTGGAATCCCCATCTTGTTTGTTGTGCTTTCTTGTGTGACACAAGCCATCAGCCAAACTGTCCTGCTAATCTAGTTGTAGGTTCATGTGGAGACACAGCCATTCCTTACAGCATGGAGCTCAAAGTAATGTTTTGTAAGACACAGCCATGCACAAGTCAACCTAACACACACATACACTGGCTGCAGAAAGTATTCAGACTCCTTTAAGCAGAGCGACTCTGTGTTGAGAATTCTAACTTTTTACTTTTAGAAGTGAACCATACAGTACATGAAGTTGGGAGCTTGTGGTGAAATAAGCAATAACGTCCTTAGGTGGAGCTTTGGAAATTCAGTTTTGACCAATATGAGCCTTCACTTTGAGTCTTGACCTTTCTGGAGTGGTGATTTATGGGCAGAACGCGATTCCCTCAGGGATGTGTGGTCATCATGAAAAGTAAAAAAACTAATAATGGTAACATAAAATAAATGTGTCCACTGCTCTGTGCTCTACATTTGTTTTCTTCATGATTCCAATAAGTTTGATCATTTTTATAGTCAAAATCACTGAATTTGTGCATTTCCTGTTCAAATACAAGGTGCGGCAGCGAGAAGCCTCCCCTCCCCTCCCCTCGGACTGCGCTCTCCCTCACATACGGGGTTTATACATGCAAATTGCGTATGCCTGTTGCTGTCTCTATGTATGTCGCCAAAATAATCTTTGCAGACACGTTTATTATACACCCTGACTTTCCACAGTCTAGCTAATATCTTTAATGAATGTATGTAACATATTTAGTCTTACTCATCAGACATAAAACCGCAGTGAGAAGGCACCTAGTGAGGCAGACCGTACCGTGCCGCCCTGAAGAGCCCAATAGGTGCTGTTACTGTTGTTCTTCTACGCAGAGGTGCCAAGAAGTTAGCGATATCAGAAAGTCAAGTGCACTGCAGCACCTTTTGTTCCGACTGACTGCCAAAATGGAAGATTACATATCTAAACTTAAAAAATTCTCAAAACTGGACTTTTAGTCAAAACAGGAAGTGATAAATAACAGAAGAACAACACCGGAGCTAAATGGTGTGCTTCAAACTAAGCAACAACTAAACTTTGACCTTAAATAAAATATTCTTTTGTTTTCCTTTTGTTGAACAGTCTGCATTATAAACAACTAAATATTATTTACAAAATCTGTTTTTTTTTGTACACCATTCTATACTTTCATTTGTATTGAATGAGTAGGAATTGTGGAATTGCAATGGCAAATTTAGAACACATGGAGGGTGCAGTGGAAATGTGCTCTCTCCGCTCTCTCTCACCACTATAAATGTAATGTTCTTTCTTAGCCAAATATGTTCCTTACCTGTGTGTGTGTAAAGAATGATGACGAGATATGAAACATAACCAGTAGTCAATGTGTATGATGCCAATTGATTAGTGAATGAGCTACTCTTTTGGGTTCAGATATTTGTAAATCTGACTCTGAAGGAGTCACCAGCCATGAACCTCACCGCACGTCACTGGCTTCCCTAGATTCTGAACTACACAAGGATGAAGGGAGAAGCCAGAGCAGAACAAAACTCGGGTGGCTTCAGTCCTTCCCTTGTGCCACTCTGTGCCTTCACACAGGCCTGAAAGTCATTTAAATCTTTTTTAACTCCATTTTTTTTATTGGAAATGCATCCATTCAATAGCAAGGAACAATGTTCTTAGTAGTGGCCTCTTCTATCAGTTGAGGTCTCCTCATTCAAAGCAAGGTGTGGTGTTTCATTTTACATGACCGGGAATTTAAAATGGCAAAGAAAACAAAGAGCAGTGAAGATTTGTGGGTACAACTCATTGATATAACTTGACATTTGAAGTTTGAGGACAGATATAGTTTGCAGATGGAGTTTAAAGAATATCTATGAGCAGCAATAGAAAAAAGGTAAAGACAATGGCCATTGAGTAAAGGCTGGGATTATCATAAAATAAAGATGTATTGTTGGTTGACAGAGTATCAGTGAGTTTAGCTGGACCCAAGGATAAATTCACACTGGAAAACAATTTTTTCTGTACACTTTAATGTGTAGCAGGTGTCATTTTAAATGGATAAAAATGCCATTGTTTTCCCCACTCCATAACCCTTAAGGACAAAGTGAAACCATGTTTTCAGGTTTGCAAATGTATTAAAAATCAAAACCTTAAATCTCTCATTCATAAGCATTCAGACCTCCTAATCCAGGATATTGTAGAAGCCCCTTTGGTAGCAATGATGTTTTTGAGTCTTCTTGGGTAAACCTCTACCCAACTTGGCTGGCAAGCAGCAGTCACTGCCTCTTCCACTAGAACTTCATGCTTCTGCAGTCAGTATGGTGGAATCCTTCAAAGTTTCTGGGCACAACTATCACAAACACTCTCAGCTGAGACATTAACTCCCCTTCCATCACTAAAAAGGCACAGCAGCGATTGTACTGCTTACGCCAACTAAAGAAATGAAATATTTCTCAGCCAGTCCTGGTTTAATTTTCATCCATCCATCCATCCATTATCCAACCCGCTATATCCTAACTACAGGGTCACGGGGGTCTGCTGGAGCCAATCTTAGCCAACACAGGGCGCAAGGCAGGAAACAAACCCCAGGCAGGGCGCCAGCCCACTGCAGGGCACACACACACACCAAGCACACACTAGGGACAATTTAGAATCACCGATGCACCTAACCTGCATGTCTTTGGACTGTGGGAGGAAACCGGAGTACCCAGAGGAAACCCACGCAGACACAGGGAGAACATGCAAACTCCTCGCAGGGAGGACTTGAGAAGCGAACCTGGGTGTTCCTAACTGCAAGGCAGCAACGCTACCCACCGCGCCACCGTACCACCCTGGTTTAATTTTACAAAGCTATAATTGAAAGTGTTTATCACATTCTCCATTGTTGTCTGGTTTGGTTCAGCAATGTCACACTCAAATACAGTAAATTACAGCGTGTTGTTAGGTCTGCAGAGAAAATAATTGGCTGTGCTGTTCCATCTCTGGCAGACGTGTAGACATCTTGTGTCACTAACCATGTCATACGGATCACCATGGACTCATCCCACCCTGCCCATCACTTACCGTATATACCCGCGGATAAGTCAGGACTTGATTTTACTGTAAAGTTTCTGGTATTTTATACTGTTGTTCATATAAGTTGAATGCGGAAAAGTCACGCTATTGGTCCAAGAGGTTATGATATGCTAATGCCCACCTGAGAGAGTAACCACGAAGCACACAGCCTTTTTCTTCTATGTGGGTGTGGCAATGCGTTGTATCAGCGTGTGCTCCTAACCTCTCTCTCTCTCTCTCTATTGTGCCTACGTGACCACACAGTAATACCCAAACAATTCCGAAGCAACGTTTGCACTGATTTGTGTGTTTTGTATCTCACACCCTCATACATCTTTATCGTAAGAGCATCCCTTATCTACGATGGAGCGTTCGATCAGAAGAAAATATGAAGCTGGTTTTAAATGAAACATTGTTGAAGTAGTGAAAGAAATTGTTAACTGCACTGCTGCAACAAAATTCAATGACAAATTCGATTCGATCGATTGGCAAGCTTTGTCCTCTTCCTCCTGACTCTGGCTCTCCAAATGAAGGCAGGCAGTTCCTTTTATGTTCCACCTGGGAGTTTCTCAGGAGGCTCATCAACATTATCTGGAACTATTCCCATGTGTGGTGGAACCCCAAAGTAGGTCTCTGCAGCTCCCCCTAGTGGCTCCCACAGTACCCAACAGGGCTGTGCCAGGCTCCAACTCCCATGGAGCCCAGTGGGGATCCGAGGTTCCACTGCATCCCAGGGGGGCTGCCATCTAGGGCTCCAGGGACGGCAGTGCCCTGTGCATATCTGCTCCCCCGGTCCTTCCATTATGATGGCCTCCCAACTTGAAAAGGGCCCCAGCTGTCCATTACAAAGGCAACACATTAGAATTCATTAGTAGGGCAAGTAGGACGGAGTCTTTAACCAAAACATAATGGTGTGGAAAAGGTGCTATATAAATAAAATGTATTATTATGCAAATGAAAATCTGTAAAGCCAGTTTTAGAACAAACTGAAACTGACCCATTAGTTGATTCGAGCAATAGTAATGATAAGGTGAATTGGTCGTCAGACTTTGACACGAATAATGAAACTGACACATATGGCACTGTACGACCAAACTAAGGTGAAATGCCTGGTGAATTCGGCTGCCTGCAAGGAGCTACATGGCAAAAAAGCAAAATGACTGCGATCAAGTGGAAGGATAAGAACGATGTCATCCCCCTAAGCAGTCTTCACAGTGCAGCAACCGTCATTCCTATCAGGGAGAATGTGAGAGTTGCTAAGCCTTGCGCTGTGGTAACCTCCACTAACACAATGGGCCACATCGAGCATTCAGATCAGGCACTGACCTTCTATCCTCTCAAGCTGAAGCCAGGGTTTTCAGATTCTTAAAAAATGATAGCCCAGTAACTGCTTAAAAACAGCAAAATAGCCCAATGCCTGAGGTAGACAAAATGACACACCGGAAAACAGGGGGCAGTGTTAGAACATGAGGGTTAGGTACATAGCAAAGCCTCAGTTGAGGAGTGGGGGTCCCTTTGAGATAGTTCAGAGTGAAAGAATGAGTGATAAAATGGTTATATACCATCACACATCAGGATACTTTCTGAATTTATGGAATGTAATAGAATAGAATGGTCAATATTGCCAAACATTGAGCTTAAATCTAACAACATAATTGCTGTGAAATGTCCTTCATCAGAGGATATTAGAATGTCATTTACAACATTTCTTTCTGCCAATTCTGTACTGTGACTGGTGCAAAGGACAGACTGGAATTAAAAAAAAACAAATTGTAAAGAGTAAGGTGGGACTGAAGGGTAAAATTGTGATACTGTAGGTCTATAACTGTTAAGGCGCTGACTTTTTGAGTAACAGTCTGAAAACCTAAACTTCAACCACATCAGGAACTGCTACTGTAATGCTACAAGAAATGTTTGTTCTGCGCCATCTGTTGGAATGACAACAACAACATTTGTTTCTATAGCACATTTTCATAGAAACAATGTAGCTGAAACAGAAAGAGTATAGGCAGTATTAGGCAATAATAGATAGATAGATAGATAGATGTGAAAGGCACTATATAATAGATAG
>JANRMT010062820.1:22448614-22476098 GCA_026402145.1 Polypterus bichir lapradei
ATAGATAGATAGATAGATACTTTATTAATCCATTGGGGAAATTCACATACTCCAGCAGCAGCATATTGATAAAAACCAATATTAAATTAAAGAGTGATAACAATGCAGGTACAACAGATAATATTAATGAACAAGTAACAAAGAAAAAAACAAATCTAAACGATCTTAAAAAGTAGATAAATATCAAGTAGAGGAGTAGTGTACATATATGCAGTATCATGATGTAAGTCTAAAGGATGAGTCCAGTGATAAAGTCAGAACAGAGAAAAAAAAACTCCAGTAACTCTGGAGAAAAACAAAATCTGCAGGGGTTCCAAGGCCAAGAGACCACCCGACCTCCCCGGGGCATACTACCTGACATACATGTTCTTAATTTATTCCTCTTTGTTTCCAGGCTTCATGTAAAAGGATTTGATGAAGCTGGTCTTGTAGCCAACTGGAATACCCGCCTTCATTCCATCATCACAGGCAGCTGTATAGTATTTCGATCAGGTGGCCACCACGATATCTATACAAAAGGACGAGTCTTTAGAGTCCTGGTGCTTCCTGTCTTGGTATATGGCTGTGAGCCATGGATGTCATCCAGTGACCTGAGACGAAGACTGGACTCCTTTGGTACTGTGTCTCTCCGGAAAATCCTTGGGTACTGTTGGTTTGACTTTGTGTCGAATAAGTGGTTGCTCATGGAGTCCTGAATGAGGCACATTACCTGCATTGTGAGGGAGCATCAGTTACGGCTCTACGGCCATGTGGTGTGATTCTCTAAGGATGCTCTAAGGATGATCCAGCTCGTAAGATTCTCATTTTTGAGGACCCGAGTGGCTGGACTTGTCAAAGTTAGCATTTTTTTTTTTCAGTTTTATTCTCTCACGTTCACAGACTTCAGGCTTCACACCTTATACACATGTCGTAAATGTAGGAAGGACGGTCCGTTGGTGTGTGGGAACTGCTAATATTTGAATGTAATGATTTTATATACCACGGAAACAACCTCTCTGTACTATTCTGTCCACTGCATCATCTGGAGTTTGTTTGTTATACCACGTTTTTTATCTGAAAACAGCGTTCGATCAGGGGTTGCAGGGAGGTGTTGTGGGAGCTTGAACGTGAGTGAGAGAATAAAACTAAAAAAAAAATGCTAACTTTGACAAGTACTATAAATTTAAAGACGCAAATCAAATGTATGTTTTTATTGTATGATATTAACAATAAGAGCATCTCACTACTCAAAATGGTAAATTTGGGAAGCAGCTGATAACGGAATCGTGACCTCTTGATTGGGAGTCAGCAGTTCTTAGCATTGCACCACGCAAGCTGTCATATCAGCCGCCTACCGTAACCTGCTTTCTTTTTTCTTCAGTTAAATTCTTGAATAAAGGTGCACTTGTTTTGTTATACTTGTACCTTTTGTGAAAGTGTTTATTTCATATTTGTATTTCAGGCTTCACACATTATACACTTCATATCTACATTTTGTCAATTGTTACTAAAACTTGAAAAACGTTTCTGTGTTAACAATGTTTTTACATAGATTGTTGTTAACAGTGAACACACATGAAATGTATGTATTCCAAATGATGTACTTTTTTACCCAATAAAGCTCCAGCACTTCACTCGAAGAGCACTGAAAAAACTTCTTTGCGAATTCAACTGTGGTGGTGGGCGGGGGGATGGGATACCAGGCTACTTGCTGCTTATTGACACATTTACAGGACAAAAGACACTGACGGAGAGGTGAGAAAGGATTTAAGGTGGGCCGGATTTACGAGTTTTTTCGTAGGCTCTGGTAATTCTAGTGTTAAGGCTTTGTAAGCCATTAATAGTATTTTAAAGTCAATTCTAAATGACACTGGTAACCAACATGGGAGACATGCTCAGATTTTCTTTTTATAGTTAAGATGCATTTTATTACTACAAATGTTTGTGATGCCCCATGTGTTGGAATGACAAATTCAATGCATTTATTACAACATAGCTGGTGTACTTCGAACGTTAATGCTGAGGTCTGTGTAGGTTAATTGGATTTCAGCCTGTCATAGACGAGCAGCACAGTGAGTGTTTATGAAACGCTATAAAGTATCACTTTGAAGAAGGGTCATGCACCTTTATAAAGATACATTTATCCTGTCATTATAAAATTGTATTCAGAACATGAATGAATGGGTAAAAAGTAATAAAGGGTTAAAATAGCTACACGCGCTAGTGCTTATTTTGGATATCTTAAAAAATATATTCCACTGCAAAAGCTATTACATATCAGATATGTAGACACATCTTTCAAAAATTGCCCACTCTTATGAAAGGAAAGAATAGATCATATAACCTGTATAATGTTTGGTACAAAAGAATAGGATCAAAGGGACCTGAGTACTTACAGAAGCAGAGAAAAGCAAGCAGACGACCCCATAAATTACAACTGATGACTTTATGGCTACACACTAACAGTTAGACAAGAAAGAATTCCTATTATAAGAGACCCCATTCATCCACACGCAGGCAGGAGTTTCTTGTATTACTTTAATGTTTGGGCGGTGAAAAGGATATCTAAAGGAAATCAATTCCTCTCTTTAGTCAGGGTCAAAACACATGGCATAAATAGCACCTGTTATTAAGCACATAATATTCCCATTAGGTATAATTTAGCTGCCAGAACGGCAACATTTTTTTTTTAACACATTAACTTTTGCATGGATGTAAGGCAGCATAATAATAGTTCAGAAATCCATTCCCAATTTCACTCTAGAAGCCTTTAATAATTTCATTAAATACTTCTAGAAAGTAAACAATATCCGTACAAGCCAAATATGTTAAAGTCTATAAAGCTGAAGTATCCATATAACCCCAAATCAAACAAAGTTGGGATGGTATGGAAAATGCAGATTTAAAAATTATAAATATATAAATAAGTAATTCTTAAATGTACCGTATATACTCGCGCAGATAAGTCGGGACTTGATTTTACCGTATAATTTCTGGTATTTTATAATGTCGGTCGTATAAGTCGAATGCAGAAAACTCACGCGATTGGTCCAAGAGGTTATGAAATGCTAACGCCCACCTGAGAGATTAACCACGGAGCACACTGCCTTTTTATTTGTATGTGTTGTGCTTACGCGACCACACGGTAACACCCGAACTATTCTGAATCAACGTTTGCACCGATTTGTGCTTTTTGTGTCTCACACCCTCATACACCTTTATTGTAAGATCATCCTTTATCTACGATGAAGCGTTCAATCAGAAGAGAATATGAAGCTGGTTTTAAATTAAAAGTCGTTGAAGTAGAGAAAGAAATTGGAAACTGTGCTGCTGCAACAAAATTCGATGCATCTGAGAACTGGTGCGAGACCAGAGGAAGCAAGAAGATGTACAAAAGAAAAAAACATTTATGTGTCGCATTTTTGAATGAGCGTATAAGTCGGAGTCTGATTTTATGATCGATTTTTCGGGTTTCAAGACCCAACTTATACATGAGTATATATGGTACTCTTAAAAACTCCTCTCTGGCAAGCGCTTCAGGTCCATTAAAACTAAAACTACCAGCCACCTCAATGGTTTCTTTCCATAGCCCTCTAAACCAGTAATTTAGCCTGTCTCCTTTGTGTATTCATGTGTTCTGTCTCATACTGTATGAAGTCACTTAATATCAATCACTTGGCTTCTAATCTGTCCACAAGTCGTATTTTTGAACGGGCATATAAGTCAGGGTTTGATTTTATGATCGATTTTTTGGGTTTCAAGACCCGACTTATACTTTGACTTTTATTTCATTCCACATAGTATAAACTCAAGATATTTTATGTTTTGTCTGGTCATCTTCATTTCATTTGTTAATATACATCCATTCTTGCATTTCAGGCCTGGAACACATTCCAAAAAAGTTGAGACGGGGCAAATTAGTGCCAGTGATGAAGTCAAATAATTTAATAATGATGTGATTTCAAACAGGTGATGTCAACAGGTGATTGTAATCATGATTTGGTACAAAGGAAAGGAAGAACAAAGATGGACAGAGGGTCTCCAGTTTGTCAACAAATGCATGAGAAAATGATTGAAATACTTAAAAACAATGGGCCTTAAAGAAAAATTGGAAGGGATTTGCTTATATCTCCCTCTACAATACATAATATTATTAAACAATTCAAGGAATGTGAAGGAATGTCAATGCATAAAGGGCAAGGGCTCAAGTCTCAGCTGAACACCCTGTGAAATGATTCAGCCAACACAGGAATGAGGCGTAAACTTGGAATTGGCTGCCAAACAGTTGCAAAAAAGGTGGTTCAAGTTGGCACAGTTCGGTCCATAACACAAGAACAAACAGTATAGCAAACGTGGCAGTTATATATGTGGCAGACAGAAAATTATGTCATCAGGTAGGAACTGGAAGTGACATTCTTATGGACGGAACCGGAAGTGACATCCTTGGGCCCAGAACCGGAAGTGACATCCTCGGACCCCATACCCAGAAATGACATGGCCGGAACCGGACGCAACATCCTTGGATCAGGGACTGGAAGTGGCATCTTGATATTGGACCCGGAAGTGACATCATCGGACCCATGTGGAATTTCCCGTGATCGGTCTGTCAATGGAAAACAGCAAGGATTAATGCACTCTGCCATCCCCTGGTCTGTGGAGGAATTACCATCCTTTGAACCTTTTAGTTGTCTCCCATGCACATATGTGTGACAATCTGTGATCTCTGATTCCTCAGACGGCACTACATCAAGAACCATCGCTCATCAATGTGACGAATAGAAGCACAGGGCGTTACAAGGAATTACTTTGGCAAATCTTAGTCCATCACTACAATATGGAGTTACATTCACAAATACCACTTCAAACTTTACTGTGCAGAAATGGAGCCTTATATTAACCATGGCTAGAAGCGGCGTTGACTTCTCTGGGCTTGGAGACAACTGGGATACATGGGCATCATTGTTGGGGGGGTGGAGGAATGACAATAATTACCCACTTGGCCTCAAAGCCTGGAATGAAAAATTTTGTTTTCGAGAGGAAGGGCTTCACAGAGACTGCTCATCTACAGGGCCCAGAGTTCTCTGCTACACCCCTGCGGGATGGACCATCATACAGTGGAAGAAATGTGTATTGTGGTCAGGCAAAAGAGTATTCAAGATCTCTTTTGCGAAGAAAAGACGCCATGTGCTCCAAATCAAAGACAAAAAGGACCATCCGGACTGTTTTAAGCAACAAGTCCAAAAGCCAGGGTCTGATATGGTGTGGGATTGTGTCAGGGCCCTTGACAAAGGCCACTTAATACTTCTGTGATGGCAGCATTAATGCAGAAAAGTACATGGAGATTTTAGAGCAACATATGCTGCCTTCTAGACGACGTCTTGTCCAGGATCGTCCACACAATTTTTTAGCAAGACAATGCAAAGCCACATTGTGCAGACATGACAAAGGAGTGGCTGCAGAAGAAGAGGGTCAGGGTACTGGCTTGGCCTGTCTGCAGTCATGACCTGTCCCCAATAGAGAATGTATGGAGAATTTTGAGACAAGAAATGCAACAATGGTGACCCCTTACTGTCGCACACCTTAAGATGTGTTTGCAGGAAGAATTGGGCAGAACAACACCTGAAATGCTTCATTGCATGGTATCCTCAGTGCCAAAACTTCTATTAAGTGTTGTGAGAATGAATGGCGATGTTACAAAGTGCTGAATGCTTTACCATCCCAAATCGTTTTGGAAGGTGTTGCAGGCCTGAAATGCAGGGATTGGATGCATATTAACAAATGAAATGAACCTGACCAGAAAAAAACATGAAATATCTTGGGTTCACACTGAAATAAATGTCCAAGTAAATTTCATAATCACTGCATTTTTTTTTTAATTTGCATTTTCTATAGGGTCCCAACTTTTTCAAGAGGTGTTCAGCTGTATTCAGGACAGTTTTAGGCCTTGGAGAGATCTGAGTACTTCAGACACTATGAGGTCCATAAATGGACACCCACTTCTGGAGCCACTGGCCTGTTTCGTTGGTGAACTGATGCCCCTATTACATGCCCCTCATGACGATTTCAATTCCCTTTAGATCCTGTACTCAAATGAGTTTTCAGCATTTATTAAACTTCTAAACTATTGAGGTCTTCCAGTTTTGCATCCAAAGTAGTTGTTTTGGTGTCATATATTAGAAACAAATTGAACACAACATTTTGTATTGATGGAATTGGCCACAGAGCTTACAGACAGGATTGTGTTGATAAACAAACCTAAGGAACACTACAAAAAAAAAATTGTGCAGTACTGAAGGATCTCGAGAGCACACTTGAATCTCATAATTCTTAAATGGAAGGCATTTGAAACAACAAGGACTCATCCTACAACCAAAACAAGCAATCATTGGAGAAGACCCTTGGCAAGAGAGGTGATCAAGAAGCTGATGGCTCCATAGCTCCAGAGAACCTGTGAGGAGATGGACAAAACTTACAGGAGGACAACCACAACTGTAACACTGGTCCACCGGCTGGGGCTTTTTGATGTGTAATCCTACTCTCTCTTTCTTTTGTCTCTAATTTTTCACAAACCTCCTCCAAAGCTCATCCCACTGCCTTCTCTGCCTCCTTGCTTGTCTGCCTATACAGTTTTCCATCTTCCCCTGTCCTTGATTGGTACCACTGTAGCAGTGCTACTGGGTAAAGAAACTTCGACTCCCAGCAGTCCCTACAGTGGCTCTGATTGGTTATCTGCTGGGGATGCAGGGGCTGCTGGGGAAAAGGAGGCTGGCGTGAAATTTAAAAGGAGGCCCATTCTACAGAAAAAGGAAAACTCTTCTATTGTTTCGTGTCTTGAGTTGCCGGCCCATTTGCCTTCCTGTTTTACTACCTGCGGATTTTGTTTTGTCCTGGATCATCTCCTGTTTTGGGTGTATGGACTGTCTAGTGTCTTCCTGCTCCATGAGGACTATCTGAGGATTTGAAAGGAGCACTCCTGATCCCATTCACATGCCATCATCTCATCAGGTAATACCGGTAGGACTGACTTTTACATTCACATACAACGTGTTGATCTCTGGACTATCTATCTCCATCATTTCATTTTAACAGTTTTCATTTTCATGGACTTCATAGCGTGTGCTTTTTGTTAGTAGTTTGTTGTTGTTGAATTTGTGTTTATTGTATAATCACCATAAGGGGAACTGGGGTGGGATCATTGTAGTTTGCCTATATTTCATTTATTATTGTTTAATATATTCTTATTTGTTTTACTATCAGTTGCTTTTTTGTCTCTGTGAGGAAGTGTGGGTCGGGCCAAGGCTGAGTGTCTTCCTGGGATCCCCACCTAAAAAATAAATAAATCAGCATCATATCGGCGGTGTGAATCTTAGCTGGGTTTTAGTCTGCTTCACCATGTCTTCTCTGCCTCCTTCTAAGCCTTTATCACATCTTCTGGTCCACCACCGTGTCTCTTCTTTCAGGTGGGCTCCCTCCTGTCGTCCTGCCCAACACGTCTTCACCTAATCTTAGCACAACCTTGGTGTTCTTTTCCCAGTATTTCTCCACTCTCTCAAATGACCACAGTTGTCTCTGAACCAGTTCTTAAGGCCTTCCTCTTTTAATCTCCACTACTTTATCCTTGGTGCTGCTTGTTTAATAAAAAAATTAAAACAAAAAATTAAAAAAAAAGACCACCTAATTAAACAATTCTTCTTTCAGCTGCTCCCGTTAGGGGTTGCCAAAGTGGATCATCTTGTTCCATATCTTCCTGCCCTCTTCATCTTGCTCTGTTACACCCATCACCTGCATGTTCTTTCTCAACACATCCATAAACCTTCTCTTAGGCCTTCATCTTCTCCTCTTCCCTGGCAGCTCCATCCTTAACATTCTTTTCACAGTATATCCAGCATCTCTCCTCTGCACATGTCCAAACCAATGCAATCTCACCTCTCTGAATTTGTCTCCCAACCGTCCAACTTGAGCCGACACTCTAATGTCCTCATTTCTAATCCTGTCCATCCTTGTCACACCCAATGCAAATCTTAGCATCTTTAACTCTGCCACCTCCAGCTCTGTCTCCTGCTTTCTGGGCAGTGCCACTGTCTCCAACCCATATAACATAGCTGGTCTCACTACTGTCCTGTAGACCATCCCTTTCACTCTTGCTGATACCCATCTGTCGCAAATCACTCCTGACACTCTTCTCCACCCACTCCACCCTGTCTGCACTCTCTTTTTCACTTCTCTTCTACACTCCCTATTACTCTGTACTGTTAATCCAAAGTATTTAAACTCATCCACCTTCGCCAGCTCTGCTCCCCTCATCCTCACCATTCCACTGACCTCCCTCTCATTCACACACATGTATTCTGTCTTGGTGTTCCTACTGACCTTTATTCCTCTCTTTTCTAGAGCATATCTCCACCTCTCCAGGGTCTCCTCAACCTGCTCCCTACTCTCGCTACAGATCACAATGTCATCAGCAAACATCAATTAAATTACCAAAATGACTCACTGATTGTCAAACTGGCTATAACAAAGGAGCCCCAGTGAGCCAACCAGGACTAAACCTGAAAGCCATGGGTGTAGCCCACCCCTGCTATTTGTTTTTTATTACCTCAGTGTGCTCCTGTTTTGAAAGTAAACCAAATTATTGATGTCAGTCTATAACAATATGGACTTTAGAGTAACCTTGATAAGGACTCTAGGGAATCATTGTCAGTATTTAAGGCAGAGAAACCCCTTGCCTTTAAAAGTAATAATGTTAACTGAGTGATCTTTGACAGACCGAGAAGAGATCTAAATGCATCATCAATATTTTACAAGACAGAAAATTAAACATTAATGGCCCCTCTTGTACACTGACTTACGAAAACATGCCATTTCTTGACTACATTCCGTGTATGTCATTGATGAAGCGGAATAACAGGCCAGGAGGTGTTGAGTCTGGTGTACCCCGCAGTACCAAAGATGGATCTGAATTATCAAAAGTCGCTTCTTCTGACAAGTCACCCCTCTGTTGTGGTTATCGAATGAAGCAATTTGTGTCTTAACCAAACCTCTAGAAATGTCACAATGTTAATGAATAGCAGCTGTTATTTTCTTTAATGAATTTCCTCATAGGGGAATTACAGTTAAAGAGTGAATAATGCAGACTGTCATAGAAGGACCCACCTGAGTTTTTTTAGTGAGTAGAAGAAAGAAGCTAAAAAAAACTGAGAGAGAAAGAAGCAAACAAACCAGAAAATTACATCCCAATCTCACCGCCCTACTCTTTCAATTTGACGACTGACCGGAGGTAAGACATACTGCCTGTTAGTCCAAAATATTCATATGGAATGGTCTGAACAGTTGTAGCGGTTGCAAGGATGCTAAGACTCACACCGTCTGAAGACAGTGATTTGATTATTTTATTACGGATACCCAAGGAATACACCCAGCTTTGACCTGGCACAGACACAGAGACACTGATGACGAGGCTCAATGAATCAATAATTATGTTAAAAATAAAAATAATCAAGTACATATTAAACATCCATCCATACATACATTATCCAACCCGCTAAATCCTAACTACAGGGTCACGGGGGTCTGCTGGAGCCAATCGCAGCCAACACAAACAACAAACCCCGGATAGGGCGCCAGCCCACCGCAGATATATTAAACAAATAAGGCAAAACAAACAATTAAACATAAATCACATAAGCTAAAGCCCACCCCAATTCCCCGATGGTAATAGTTATGTACAAACAATACCTATATTAAACTGGGCACTACTCAGTAAACAATTAAGACTTATGATAAATTCCAGAAACACAGTCCAGTACAACAGGTGCAGAATGTGGAGAGAATGAATTGACATGCCAAGTGAGTAGTTTTCTGAATATTATGAAAGTTTTGTCCTGCCATGTTCCAGGAGGTGTGTAAAGAATAAAAGAAATTGGGAGCGCAACCTGGTCAAAGACAAAATCGCATAAACAAACAGGCACAGGACAGGCACATGAATCCAGAATGATACTGTAATCCAAAGGTGATTGTAGTTATAATCCAATAGTGAGATATGCATAGAAAGAAATACATATACCTGTAGATGATTGCGATCCCCTCGGCATCTTTTTGGCTTCCTTTTAAAGAGACCACTTAATTATCCTTCTTCCTAGCAACCCCTGCGCTTTCTGAATTTGCATAATGGTATAATACTGCTGGGAGTTGTAGGCAGTTTTAAGTAGAGCTGCTCCATGGAACTTCCATGAAAATTTCAACCTAGTGAAATTAGTGCAGGAAATAACTCAGCTGAAGATTTTAAAATACAGCTAGCCATCTGTATCTGTGGATCTTGAAGCCATGGATTGAAAATACGAGGGGCGTTCAAATATAAACAGGAATTTATGAGCTACACTTTATGAATTGTATACAATGAAACGACTTACACGCTACATTTCTATGTGGTCTCCTGCCACTGCAATACACTTGTTCCAGTGGTCAGGAAGCTTCTTAATCCTAGAAGAGTAGAAATCTTTTGACTGTATGATAACTCATTCTTGCACGGTGTCAATAACCTCCTCATTCCACTCCTAAAAGTTCCTTAACCGCACTGAAGAGATCTTTTTCCCTCTCTGAATGACTTGCACCAATCATACACTCTAACCGAGGGAGACACTCATCCCCAAACTAATTTTTAAGTTTAGAAGAAATCTGAGATGGAATGACTCCTTCATTTGTCAAAAAATTAATAATAATTTGCTACGTAAGACTACTCCTTCTGCAACATGTTGATTATAGCTGACAAGAAGGAGGAAAAGAGCAGCTAGCACTACTAACGAAAAGTATGTGTTTGTCCAAGGAGTCATTTCTACCTTGCACTCTTTATAAAAACAGAGCATGAAAATTCCTGTTTATAATTGAATGCCCCTCGTATTTGGAAAGAAAAATAAAAAATTACATAAAGTTTCAAAAATCAAAACTTGAATTTTCTGCACACTGAGCGCTATGCCGAATCCACACCAATGAAATGATGGGTAGCCTCCCGCCATTCCACAGATCCTCAGTCTCTCTCCGGCTCTCATTGTCTGAGCAGTGTTTTCCTTGCGTCTTGTTCTGTTTGCTGCTTGTGTGGTGTGCACCCTGTGTTTTTATGAAATACAAAATAGCTCCTAAAGAGCAATGAATTGGTCAAATCAATCCCTCAAAACCTAAAGGGAGCGTAAAGTGCTATCTCTCAATGAGAAAATAATATGGGAGGATGTGCACATGTTATATGAAAACACTGCACCATTTTAAAGAAGGGACTGCAGCATTCACAGATTTTGGTATCCTGGAGGTCCTGGAGGTTCTGGAACCAATCACTTATGGATACTGAAAGTTAATAGGATGTTATGTGATATATCATGATGTGTGGAGTGCAAGACAAAAAATGTTATGCTTAAATTATTTAATGCACTAACGAGGGCTTACCTGGAGGACTGTGTGCAGTTTTGGTCTCCATATTACAAAAAAGACAAAGGAGCACAAGAGAAAGTCCAGAAGGAGGGCAAATAGGCCGATTCCCAGACTAAGAGGTATGCAGTATGAGGTGAGGTTTTATAAGTTGAAACTTCTCAGTTTAAGCAAACAGAAATGAAGAAGCGACAATATTTGGAGTGTTTATTAGTACGAAATGAATTAGTATTGTGGACTCTAGTCATTACTTTAAATTAAAATTATTCAACAAGAGCATGGGGACTTGGTTTTAAACTTATTAAGGGCTGATTTTGCACACATTATAAAGCTTTTCTTCTTGCAAAGAACCACAGACACGTGGAATAAATTATCATGTGTTGTGGTGGCAAGTGTGACTTTAGGGACCTTGAAATCTCAACTTGATGTTATTTTGTACAATCTAGATGAATGGGACAAAAAAAGCTCATTGGACTGAATGGCCTGTTCTCATCACAGTTTTTCTAATGCTCTTCAAAAGTACTAATTACATGAGAAACAATTTCTTTCTCAATAGCCCTGTCTCTTTTATTTTCACAAAGTCAGACAATTTCTGAGCATTCAGCTTGCCTTATATTAGATTCAATTCAATTTCATTCAGTTTATGTTTGTATAGCACTCGTTCGAGAACAGGCACTAAGTGCTGTGACAAGTTGACAGGTAAATGCAGTTGGAAATACAAATTAGTAACTACATAGTAAATCCAAATAAAGACACAGATTTCTTTGAACACATAATAAAGCAAAGTAGTACAATCAATGAAATTCAGCAATATCTGTCCATTAATTAATTGTCGAACTATGGCCAATTGACAATGGAGGACAGGAAAACAAAAACTCCCTGGTGAAAATAAACCTCTGGGGGAGACAATCACTGTACCAGAGACCTCAGCCAACTAGCTGCCCACCTCCTTTTGGGCATTATATTGTGTAGTCTGTGCTGAGCGCTCCAATCTGATGTGAGAATCTTTTCATCCAATGATTCGATTGCTTCAGATATTTCAAATAACTTTTCCATGGTCAGGAAAATAAGCTTGGCAGTAGAGCAGTGGCACTAAGTGTCACATCAATATACCAAGAAGACAAAAAGAATAATTAGGGTTAGTAATCCATCCATCTATTTTCCAACCTGCTGAATCCAAACACAGGGCCATGGGGGTCTGCTGGAGCCAATCCCAGCCAACACAGGGCACAAGGCAGGTACCAATCCCAGTCAGGGTGCCAACCCACCGCAGGACACACACAAACACACCCTAGGGCCAATTTAGAATCCCCAATCCACCTAACCTGCATGTCTTTGGACTGTGGGAGGAAACCGGAGCGCCCGGAGAAAACCCACACAGACACGGGGAGAACATGCAAACTCCACGCAGGGAGGACCCGGGAAGCGAACCCAGGTCTCCTAACTGCGAGACAACAGCCCTACCACCATGCCGCCCAGGGTTAGTAATAGTTTATAAATATTGTATTAGTTGTATTTTTCTAACAACATCTGACAAACAGAGAATCAGTATGCACTAATTAGCAGCTCTAGTCAGGGTATGCCAGACGAAATTCATGAGCCTTCAGCCTGCATTTAAAAGCTGAGACTGAAGGTGCATCTTTGATATAAACTGGCAGATCATTCCACAGTTCTAATGTCATTAACTAAAAGCTTGTCCTCCCATCTCCTTTGGTACTGTGTCTCTTTGGAGAATCCTTGGATAACGCTGGTTTGACTTTGTGTCGAATGAGCGGTTGCTCACGGAATCCTGAATAGGCATATTACCTGCATTGTGAGGGAGCATCAGTTACAGTAGTATGGCCATGTGGTGCAATTTTCAAAGGGTGATCTGGCTCACAGGATCGTCATTGTGGAGGACCCGAGTGGTTGGACAAGGCCATGGGGATGCCCACGTACCTTGGCTAGGTAGATGGTCATTTCCGGAGATTGGGAGTGAAAGGTGTGCCTGCCTGGGAGTTTGCTAACCAGGATCCCAAGCTGTTTGTTTTGTCATGTGGTGGTGCAGCAATGCACTGTACTAGTGCATACTCCCCGACCTGACCAGACCTGACCATGATGAGAACTTAATGTGCACGCTGGTTTGTAAGTCATAATTAGTTTTGATAGATAAAAAGGCCCTTGATGTATTAGAAAGCTCTGTCTCAGTCACAGGCCCTGAATCCTCCAACAAGATTATGGCCTGAAACACAGAGCTAAAAACACCCAAGATTGGCTAAGAAAAAATCATTGGACTATTTTGAAGTGGCCTTCTTTGAGCCTTGATTTGAATCTATTCAAACATCTATGGAAAGAATTGAAACATGTAGACTGAAGAAAACCCTTCAGACCTGCCCAGTTGAGCAGTTTGCTCAGAAAGAGTGGGTCAAACTATCTACAGGTGCTGAAGTCTCATGGAGAGTTCCAGGAATTGCTTGTTTGCAGTTTACAGTGAATACAGACTCTAAAGGTTCTGCAACAAAATATTATGCTATAAGGTTCCATCATGTTTGGTCATGCCATTTTCATTTGTGTTATTATTTGAAATATTTTGTTGATTCAGACCTCTAAAGCAAAGTCTGATTTTGTTAAATACAGAATAAACAATGATGGGTACCAATTACTTTTGACAGTTTATGGATATTTCTTCGCTTTCATGGAAGGGTACCAACAAAATTTCACAAGTCTGTCCAAAGTTTCTAATGGAATGGGAGCCAAAGCAAGACAACAGCAAACAATATCAAAAATGTTTTTAAAAAAAATCCCACGTGACTCGTCTTGCATAATCCACAAGTCAAGTGATTCAGTTGTATGCTCACGATGGATAAAACACCTCTATTTTTCTGCTTTTGAACTGAAGAACCGCATCTCCATTCCTCAATTTGCATTGATTAGAAGAGCAGTCTCTGTGTGGCCGAGGTAAGGAGTTCTCCTTTAGCTTTCACTTTAAAGGGAAGGAGCCTCTGTGGGACCCTCTTTTCCAGATATTGCTGGTTTATGGCTGACCACTGGCAGTTATCACAGTACAAATCTGTGAACTGAGTTGGTTCGTGGCGTGGATCCATGGCAATACAATTGGCATAGTTGGCAGCCTTTGCACTATATACATCAGAACATTAGAACAAACTAGATCAGAATAGGCCATTCAGCACAAAAAAGTCCTATCCAATAAATTCTTCTAAAATAACATCAAGTCAAGGTCTGAAGGGCTCTAATGTCCTACTGTCAACCACACTACTTGGTCACTTACTCTGTGTGTCTGTGGTCCTCAGTGTAAAGAAAACCTTCCTAATGTTTGTGTGAAATTTACCCTTAACAAATTTCTAACTGTGTCCCGGTGTTCTTGATGAATTTATTTTAAAGTCACTGGACTAATTCCCTTCATAATTTTAAACACTTTAATAATGTCTCCTCTAAATCTTCTTTTGCTTTAACTGAAAAGACTCATCTCTCTTAATATTTCCTCATAATTCATCCCATGTAGCCCAGGAACCCCTAGGCCTAGATGCCTTTCACTGAACTTTTACCATCACCACTATGTTCTTTTTGAAGGACACGTGGTGTGCGGTGGTGGAGTCACACAGTATTGTGGAGGAAGAGTGAGAGGAAGAGCTCAGCCGATGTCTACAAGAAGTGTTCCATATGTCATGTTTAATGAGGCTGAGGCAAAAAGTGCACCTTTAGCTTACACTGATAAGAAGAGCTTCTTCAGAGGGCCCTTGTAATGCAGATGTTGCAGTAACCACAGTGGAAATCCGCAAACTAAGATGGCTCCAGGAGTGAGTCCATGGCGACATTGTCTCAAAATGTATAGTACCTTCAGAAGCTATTTAGATCCCCTTACTTTTTTACACTTTGTTGTGTTGCAGCCTGGAGCTAAATCATTTAAATTAGTGTTCTTCCCTCCTCAGACAACATTCAATACCCCAGAATGACAAAGCAAAGACAGGATTTTAGGAACTTTTGCAAATTTATTAAACAACAAAACTTAAAATATCACATTGACACAAATATTCAGAGCCTTTAGTCGATACTTTGTTGAAGCCTTTTTGGCAGCAATTACTGTCTAGAGTCTTCTTGGATGTGACACGTCAAGTTTTGCACACCAGGATCTGAGGATTTTCTGCAGTTCTTCTCTGCAGATCCTCTCAGGCATTGTCAAGGTGGATGGAGGCCGTCACATATTTTGCAATTCTCCTCTGTAGATCCACTCCACATCTGCCATGCTGAATGGAGACTGTCGGTTGACAGCTATTTTAAGATCTCTCCATAGATGTTCAGTTGAGTTCAAGTCCAAGCTCTGGTTTGGCCACTCAAAAACATTCCCAGAGTTGACTCTAAGCCACTCCCTTAGAACATTGGAACACTCTAAACGAGAACAGGCCATTCAGCTCAAAAGAGCTTGCCAGTCCTATCCACTTAATTCTTCTAAAAAAACATTGTTGGGTTTTGAAAGTCCCTAAAGTCCTACTGTCCACCACACTACTTGTTCGCTTATTTCAAGTGTCTGTTGTTCTCTATGTAAAGAAAAAACTTCCTAATGTTTGTGTGAAATTTCCCTTTAACAAGTTTCCAACTTTGTCCCCATGTTCTTGATGATCTCATTTTAAAATAACAGTCTCAATCCACTGTACTATCTTGATGCTATGTTGTCTTTGTTTTGTACTTAGGGTCATTGTCCTGTTGGAAGGTGAACCTTTGGCCCAGTTCTGGAGCAGGTGTTCACCAAAGTTATTTCTGTATTTTGCTCTGTCCAGCTTCCTCCTCAATTCTGTCTGGTGTTGTGAAGGTGATGAGTGGTGCCTGGTTTCCTCCTGTGTTGTAGAGGCCAAACAGTTTGATCTTGGTTTTATCAGATTAGAGAATTTTGTTTCTCATAGTCTGAAAGTCATACAGGCTAATTTTATTGCATTTAAGAATTATGACGACCACTGTGCTCTTGGGAGTCCTCAGTGCTACAAACATTTTTTGGTAGCCAGACAACATTTCTATAATATATAAAACCATTTTAACCCTTAAACTGCCACATACTTTTGGGTAATGCACCACTGGACACCAAATACTTTTTGCTGCACTTTTTAAGTAAGTTGTCACAATTCACAAAGAAAATGTGAAATTTTAATGGAACACATTTTTTTCATGCAAATAACATCATTTTACACACTGCCAATGAACTGTAAAAACTATTTTAAAAACTACTGCAACAATCTATTATTATATGTACAAGGTGCAACTGACACCATTGATGAAATTTAGTAAATCACCGAGCCATCTGCGCTTGAACTGGCTGCACGCAAGCACACAGAGGCCAACACTGATGCTGTCAGGCTATTCTAGTGCAGCAGCTGAATCCCAGGGACAGTGATGCTAATTTGCTAGGGGTTGTCATTGGTCATGAGCTGGCTGATCAACGAATAAGGCACTGACTGATCATCTCCGGTGTGCCGGCAAATTGCATTGGGAACCAACTATAGCCGGTTGTGGCGTTCAATGAATGTACGTCGCCAAATATACTCTACCCCTGCATGCTGGCAAATTTCACTGGGAAATGACTATAGATGGTTGTTGCTTTAAATGAATGTACGTTGCTGAATATACTCGCTTCGGAGTGCTGGCAAATTTCATTGGGAGCTGACTATAGCCGGTTCTGGCAGTTTAAGAGTTAAAGTCCCTTCAATTTAAAGATCCCAGAGTTCAGCGGATCTCTTACTCAACATTTTATAAAATGAGTGGAAGGCAACCATGCACAGATTTCACTTGAACTTCTTATTCACAAAAAATTCAATTATTCAACTTAAAATCTTTTATCGAGCACATCATTCTGGACAAAAATTTTTAAATGCCTATCAGATAGCATTGGTGTCACAGTTCCTCCTAATCCATTAATAGCTGTGTTTGGTGGGCTCACAGAGGGGCTTTATGTGGAGAAGGACAAACAAACTGTAATTGCCTTTACTTCTCTACAAGCACGTAGACTTATCTTGTTCAACTGGAAGAATCCCAACTCACCTCTTTTAAGTCAGTGGGTAACTGATGTTATATATTATTTGAAATTGGAAAAAATCAAATTCTCACTTAGAGGATCTGTTCAAAACTTTTCTAAAACCTGGCAGGATCTGATTTAGAATAAGCATTTATACTGAGGGAAAAGACTCCTTTCTCTCTTTACTACTCTTAACAGTTTTGCTCTGGTTGTTGGCCTTTCTCTCTTTCTCATGGGTGGGGGCTGATTTGATTTTAGTTTTGTTAAGTTTGACTTGATTGCATGGAATGTTATATGCTTAAAATACATTTAATAAAAAAAAAAAAAACTCAATGATGATCAATAGATTATGATACACCTGAGCTAAATTTCAAGTGTCACAGTAAAGGTTTTATATACTTGTGTCAATGTGATAGTTAAATTTTTTATTTTTTAATAAATTGGCAGCAACTCCTAAAATCCTATTTTTATGGAGTTTTTAGTTAATATCTTTATAATTTATTACAGTATAGGTAGTCCCCAGGTTATGGACATCCGACCTACGACATACGAACGGGGCCACAGCTGCGACGCATGCACCTCAGTAACTGCCGCTCCGTCATCTTCTGCCTGGAAACGCTGCAAGCAGTGGCTGGATGGAGGCTGGAGGGGGGCGATTTCGCTGCTCGCGCAGTGTAGCGTCACCTCAGGCGGCTCCCGGCGGCAAGCGGTTTCACTGCCCGCCTACCACACACGGCTGCCTGTTCATTCTAGGGGGGCGGCTGGTAATGCTGCAAACGATGACCCGGTTGTGGCTGAATGGAGGCCATTGAGGGTGAACAGGGCGGCGGGGGGTAGCATTGTAGTGTGCCTCGGATGGCTGTGTGTTGAATGGGGGCGGTGGTGCGGTGGACATTGCTGGCAGCATACTGTAGTGGAGGTGACTGTGAGGTGGGCTGGTGAACCGTCCCTTGCTGCTCCATTCATTCTCAATAGCAAGCCTGCTTGTACTTTTACGCACATAGCAGGAAGTTGTCTCTTGTCAGTACAGGGTGGTCCAGATCTAATTATGCGGATCCAGATTGTCTGGATGACTTTGATTTATGCAAGGACCATTCCAGTTCGGCACGAAGATGATTCTTCATGTCGTCAGTTTGCACACTTCTCGATGGTCCGGGATTTTTCGGATGATTTTCTAGGTAATAAACTGAATAATTTATAGCATAATGAAAATTGCATAATTAGATCTGAACCACCCTATACATCAGACGTGTTGACGTCTGGTGCCTTCCTGCTGTGATAACATGCACAGTGCTGTGCAGAAGAGCTCATCTTAACCTTTTGTCTTCACCCTTCAAGAATGTCTCTGAAACACAAATCTGATGCAAGTGCTGGTAAAAAAGTAAAGAAGAGAAAAACCATCACCACTGAAAATAAATTAGAAATAATAAAAAGGTCAAAGAGAGGTGAAACTCCATCATTCATTGGCAGAGCACTTGGTCACAGTTGGTCGACAATAGCATTTATTAAAATAATGTACCTGTTCCGACTTATATACAAATTCAACTTAAGTACAAACCTAACATCCCTATCTCGTACGTAACATGGGGACTGCCTGTATATACTTTAATGAAGTTTTAATAATGTTATATTAAAATATAAGCAAAAGAAATAAAGGTAACAAAAGGGTTAACTAAACATGGCATAAAGCTTGAGCCCGTGAGGTCTGCCTCATCTTAAACAAACCACCACAGTTTAAATGAGGTAAATGAGTAACAAACATCCCTATAAAAAGTGAGGATAAACTAATGGGAAAGTCCAAAGACCCCTCCTAGAAAGCAGTGCTATGATTAGTAAAAGTATCCACAGATCACCCCTATTTACAAGGCAGCATTCACGAAAATAGGAGAGGCGAGAAGAGTTAGAGAATACTGGTGGCACTAGTTGATTGGATGAAATAATAAAGTTATGCATATTAAGACTCAGATAACATGATGTATTAGATGAGGTAATGGCAGTAGAAAAGCATAAAAGCAAATGAATTGTATGATTAATTGCTTACTTCATGGACTGATACATTTATGCATATCTGTGTGTAAATAAAGAATTCTTCTGCATACTCATCTGGTTTCCATGAATGACTTCACTGATAATACAGGAAATTTTTTTCCATAACACTTTCACTTTGACATTCTGGGCTACTGAGTATTGTTTGATGAGGGTAAAATGAATTTAAGAATAAGGCCGCAACATGACAAAATGTGAAGAAAATGAAGGGGTCTGAATACTTTGCGAAAGGAACTGTAAGCCAGTGTGGCTATGAACACCCTCGGGATCGCTTCATGGCAAAGGTAGAAGAAATGTTCAGGGTTTCAGATTCTTATAATTGCTTCCCAAGCAGGTTAAAAGACTTGTAACACTGTGAGCCAACAGTGGGATTTGAAGGTTCCAGCTCTATAAAAGTTATACCATACTTATTCCCTTAATCTTTATAAACCTACAGTTTCTTCAGCTTCTTTGGACCTTTGTGCAGCAAACCCTTGTGCTTCACCGGGAGACACTTGCTGCATAAACCTGCAAGTGTAGTAAGAATCCAAAAATGTATCGATTCTGTGGCGCCTGCAGCCAGTCCTGGACTTCACCCCTGTAAACTCATTATTCCCCACAGAAGGTGGCCAGGCATTCAGATGGGGGTAAACCGCTGTCGATATTAAAAGACTCCTTTAATTGCACCGTTCATCTTTCAGCTCCAACAGCTCTGAACCACAGTGACCTCATTTTCAGCCTTTTCCCAGGGGACACCATCCAAGGTTTGCCTTCTTTCTGCTTAACAACCATCTATCTACTCTGTCTGATGTTCAGAATGTTTGCTGTGATTACAACTTTCTTCCCTATGTTGCCCTGTGTGATACTCTTGTTAGCTGTTTACTGATCAACTGGGCAACCATGAATAAATAAATTGCCACAAGAATGTAAATACCTGAATTTATAGTACAGGCTGAATCCAAAATTCCAAACACTGAAATGTTTAAAAAAATCGGAAAATGTTTGAACACTGCCATCACATCACAAGTGGAAAATTCCACACCTGACCTCACTTGCCCATGTAAGTCTCTGACCAATGTTCCCTCTAATTCAGTGATTCTTAGCTGTTTTTGAGTCACAGACCCCTTTAAGTATGTAATGAAAGCTAATGGACCCCCTTCCCCAGAAATATTCACATAAACAAAGCTTTGCATGCAATTAATATAATGCACTTTATTTATCGAGATTTACTTGTCTCATACATATATGACATACAGAAAGTATTATTAAACTTTAAACAATCTAAAATAAAACTCATTTTTTATGCAAAAAGCATTGGCTACTCATTATAATTATGAAATACAATCCTCTTGTGCAAATTAAAACAGATACAATACAATACAATACAATTTAGTTTTTGTGTAGCCCAAAATCACACAAGAAGTGCCTCAATGGGCTTTAGCAGACCCTGCCTCTTGACAACCCCCCAGGCTTGACTCTCAAAGAAGACAAGGAAAAACTCCCAAAGAAAAAAAACCCTTGTAGGGAAAAAAATGGAAGAAACCTTAGGGAAAGGCAGTTCAAAGAGAGACCCCTTTCCAGGTACGTTGGGCGTGCAGTGGGTGTCAAAAAGAAAAGGGGGTCAATACAATACACAGAACAGAACAAATCCTCAATAAAGTAAAAAAATAAAAATTTTAGTAGTATGGAGTAGAATTTAACAGTAGATGATATCACATAATATGATTTGGATTTGTTTAGTGTTCTGGGGACCTCAGCCATCAAGCTGCCTTCCCCATTTGGCCATTTCAGAGCTGAAATAGCGCTAATCCGATGAAAGGACCCCTCTTTCCCATGATTCCTGTGATCCTCAATCAGGGATGACTGTACCTTAGGCAGAGAAAACAACTTGGCAGGTGGGCTGTGGCACCAAGTGTTACATTTGAGTACCAAGAAGAGAAACAGAATAGGTGAGGGTTATAACTATCATGTTACTTATGTTTTAGTGCTAATGACTAACAACAGAGATGCAGTCTGTACAGTTAATCAGCAGCTCTAGTCAGGGTGTGCTAAACTGAAGTAGTGATTCTTCAACTGGGATTTAAAAGCTAAGACCAAAGGGGCATCTCTTATAGTAGCAGGCAGACCATTCCACAGTTTAGGGGTCCTGTAACTAAAAGCTCGACCTCCCCACTGTTATTTTATTAATCCTTGGAATCATAAGCAGGCTGGCATCTTGAGATCTTAATGTGCGCTCTGGTTTGTAAGTCATGATAAGTTCAGACAAGTAAGCCGGACCTCGGCCATTTAATGCTTTATATGTTAACCGGGAGCCAGTGTAAGGATTTAAGAACTGGAGTTATGTGTTCCTATTTTATTGTTCTTGTAATAATTCTTGCAGCTGCATTTTGGATTAACTGGAGGCTTTATAAAGAACAGTTTGAACATCCAGTGAACACAGCATTGCAGTAGTCAATCTTACTAGAAAAAAATGCATGAATTAATTTCTCAGAATCCTGTTTATTTAGAAAGCGCCTTAATTTCCCAACATTTTTAAGATGGAAGAAACATGATTTGGACAACTTTGTAATATGTGGTTTAAATGACAAACTAGAGTCAAAGATAACTCCTAGATTGCGGGCTGATTCAGTAAAATTAATGGTGATTCCAACTGAGTTAAATGGTAATAGAATATTGTTGTGATCAGCGTCATTCCCTCCAATAATTAACTTCTCTATTTTATCTGTGTTTAAAGACAAGTAGTTCTCATCCACTCACTCCTTTAATTCACTAACACAACTAATTAAAGACAACATCGGAGAAACTTCATTTGATCTAAATGAAAGGTACAGTATAACTGGGTGTCATCTGCATACGAGTGAAAATGAACATGATGTTTCCTAATGAGAGATCCCAGTGGAAGCATGTAAAGTGAAAACAGTAAATGTCCCGGTACTGAGCCCTGTGGGACAGCATATGATCCACTGTGGCAACCCCTAATGGGAGCATCCGAAAGAGGAAGAAGAAGAAGATGTGAATAACACATGAGCTGGTACTTACTGTTTATGACCAATTTGTTCAATCCGGCTGTGAAGCACCAACACGTGAATGGCGAGCAGTAGGAGGGTTTCGGAATTTAACAATGGGTGAAAGGCATGATAATCGCTGATGGACTGAAAGAGAAGTAAGCAGTGTGGCAGTATAGGTCTATGCATATATGACAAATACTGAACTGTCAGAATTCATAAAAAATGTAATGAACGGTATTAGAAAGCAAGTTTTATTATCAACAGTAACTCTGTCAAAAATGTAAAGAAACTTTTAATTACTTTATTTTGACTAGCAACACCACTAAACGTCTCCATTTGAATGAGAGTCCTTGAACGATGGCACCTCGCAGAGTGGAGGTTTAGAAGCACATGTGCCATAAATGTAACACGTTTTTGTGTGCTGTCCACGCTGGTTGCACACAACACATTTGGTAGTTGGTGAATGTTTGCACTCAGAGTGATGGCACAATTACCATGTACTGCTATTCTGATAGACGGACCGAGTCAGACACCTTGTTATGAAGAAATGTCTTCGGAGAAGTGAGCCGCTCCAGTGCCAGAGCCTACAGGTTCCACATCATCCCGTTGATTGTCACTATCTTGATCACTGTCATTATCATCAAAATATTCATCTTGCAGCAAATCTAGTTGTTTCAAAACATCAATGGCTTTATGCCTTTCTTGTGATGACGTAACTATGGACTGTCTATTTATAAAACCAACTCAAAAAAAAATTGTATGGCTATCCACTAGATGGCAGCACTATAGTAGATTACTGAGATGTGGAATCAAGTTGGCTGCATGTATAATGGCTGTATACTGAGGGGAGAGAGGGAGAGGTCAAGAGCATGCACTGATAACAGCACGTTGCTGCACCCACCACATGACAAACCACCCAGATTGGTACCCGAATGCTGCTTGCCAATGGGTGACACCTCAGCACCACACTGAACAGTGTGAAGTTTTTTACAGTGGATGGAGTGCCAATCCTGCCACCAACCCCTTAATTTTCCCTGTCAGTTGGAGGACCTCCTTGCAGAGGTTGATGCAAGTTAGCATCATGCCCAGGACAGAGCAATTGCAGGTTAAGGGCCTTGCTCAAGGGGTACGAGTTATATTCTACATCTTGCCTTAACAGGCACAATGAGGTACGACTGAACTAGTACCTCACATTCAAAGTGTTAATAAAGTTTTTCGTAAGTCCATGTTTGATTTGCAGGGGATAAAGGTAATTTTTCTCTCGGTCAAAAAGTGGACTGTCTACCATATTTTTCTTTCCTGGAACATGAGAGGCATGTTTTTGTCACTCTTTCTGATCACAGTAGTTCTTCTTGTCCTTAAGTCTGTGTACTCAGGTCTCTCTGTATCAGCTCTTCCGTTTTTCTGATTTTTTTTCTTCTTTTCAAAACTGCTCAATCTCTGTCAGGTGTAATGGTGACCGTGAGTGAACAAGTCTAGCCACAAGTTCTCAGTTGGGTTGAGATCTGGATTCTGACTCGTCCTCTTCAGGGGCCTCATGTATAAACGGTTTGAGTTCACCGACAAAAGCGCGATAGACATATGCTCCCCGACAAAACCGCGATGGACAAATGACCGCCGACAAACCTGCTAACTGGTTTTTGACAAATGCGCGCCGACAAAATTGCGAGAGAGGCCAAGAGAGTGGGACGCCCTTGCTGCAATTCTTCCTACATATGCAGGGCGTGATCTTAAGGACTATCTGCGTGCCGTGCTGATGGCATGCCGCGTCTGATAATATTGACTTCTATAATAAACATTATTATATATGCTTTAAACTAGTAATTCATATTTAATGAAACTCTCGCGATTTTGACGGCGCGTTTTAATCGGCACTATTTTGTCGGCACGCATATGTCTATCGCGCAAATGTTGGGTCACAACGGTGTGTACGCAAAAAAATGTTGTGTACGCCCGTTTCCACACTCACATCGCAATGTATAAAAACTAAAATTGGTGTAAAGCCACACACATTCTCATGCCAGTTCAAGCCATTTTGCAAACTGCAAAAGCACCACAGCCACAATAAACACAAATCAATAATAATCACAATACTGCAGTGGGCTGGTGCCCTGCCCGGGGTTTGTTTCCTGCCTTGCTCCCTGTGTTGGCTGGGATTGGCTCCAGCAGACCCCCGTGAACCTGTAATTAGGATATACTGGATTGGATAATGAATGGATAATCATAATACTCTTTCTCCTCCACGCCTCCCAGCAATTGTTGTCCACCTCATCCCGACTCAGGCTCCCTTGCTGGGCTCACAGCAGTCCTTTAAATAATCCTTGACCCAGAAGTCTTTCTGTCCTTCCGTCCATGTAACTCATCAGCACTTCCGGGTCAGATGGAGAACTTGTATTTTCTTCCACCTGGAATTGCTTCGGGGCTTCTGTCCCCGTGACTTGCGAGTACTTCCGGGCTATACGGAATGTAAAAATACCCAGGTCTTCCTGCAGTGTCTCCTAGTGGCACCCACGGTATTCAGCAGTGCTGTGAAGCCAAACTCCAGATCCCATGATGCTTTGCAGAAATCCAGGGCACCGCTGTGCTGCAGGAAAATCGCCAATTCTAGTGCCATGGGGGAGACAGTGTCCCAAAGTAGCTGCTTACCCCCATCCTTCTACTCTGGACGTCCAGGCCGGGTTGAGCTGCCGGTCGTCCACCACATTGTCCCTCCCTCAGCTGAGCACTGTGGGGCGTAGTGTCCAGTCCCACGAGGGTTGTCCTTCTCCAGGAGGGGCTGTCTGCTGTGGCCAGACTGTGGCTTTGTCTTGGAAAACAAGAGCACGAGAACGAGGGAGAGATACTGCTCCATAATTTCCGATTATTGTCCCCAGCTCTCCTTGGACATCTCCTCCACAAATGGCCTGGTTGGCAGCATTCATAACATAGTTGCCGGCTGTCCACCACAATATATATACGGTATATATATATATATATATTATAAAATAAAATATAATATTCTTCCATAGTGGTACAACAATAATTATAAGATGAAAAAAGGAAAAAATTACAGTAAGGAGGAGAAACACTTAGTTTCTTTTAATATTGGATGACACAATTAATTGGGGTTAGTCTTATGCCAGGAGGTGGGGTTAAAACCAGAGCTTGAAGTGGACCAGGATGCACTGGTACTCTGTTCTGGTATCTCCTATTCTTGCCTTATGAGTAGTTAATGTATGAGTACCATTCTGCACTCTCAGATCAGACCACATTAGCCACTCCAATTTATAACAATTTGTCTGATCGCACCTCCAAAGAGGACACCCTGTCCAGTTTTCGATTTAACATTGTGCATATCAGGAATGCCTCCAAGTGGACATGGCACTCCACGCCGTTATTCATCAGACACATCAAAGAATACCTGCAGTTCTTTTTTTCCACTTTAGGCACTGGGTAAAGTAATTATTACTGGAGGACCTCTGTAATTTTACTCCCATCTTAATCATTTAAATGGCAGAATTTTACAGACATGTCGATTTGCAAGGGACTACGTTAACCTGGAGCTGTTTTCTACAGACTTTTTATGAAATGTCATATTCTCCATAATCTTTGCCTTGACGCGAAGACACAGTTAGTACAAAGCTACAGACATATTAGTGATTTGGACAGGACTAATATTACAGAGATCCTCTGGTAATAACTACTTTATCCCACCACCAAGATGAAGCCCATCCTGACAGAAATGTAGTGAGGGAGGAAAAAGACATCCAGACAGAAAGACAGAGAAGGAGCTGCCAATGAATTATGAAACTGAGAGCAGCAGCCTTAAGAACTTCACCATGCTGTAACCCCCTTCTTCATTCTTTGTTTATTTGATTCTGATAAAGGAAGTACAACATTTTATTACAATAAATAAAATAAAATGTAAGTTTAAGTTCAAAATTAAAGCAACAAGGACAAAAATCATCTTTGAAAAGGGCTTCATGCTCATTTATTTACTGGCTAAAAACTTTTTTATAGGGAGAAACACACAATGCAGTTAACCTTGCCGAAGTACTTCAAGGATTTCAGGGCTTTTGCTAAATGTTACTTTTTCAAACGAGCCTGACTGGACTTTTTTTTTTTCTTTCCATGTAATGTAATTTTCACTTTTAAATGGGGAACTCTAACATTTCTCTTCTCTCTCTCACTCCCCCACTTGATAAAGGACAGCTCCCTGGACCCCTGGGTCAACAGTCTGATACCAGCTAAAAGTGATAATTGATGTCAGCCAGCTGTAAAAGCTCAAAAAATAGCAGATGAAAACTAGCTGGGGAGAAGAGTGACACAGAAGGTAACATGATAATGATAGAATCCGTTTGATGGGAAACTGTTTTGTATTTAATTTCTTTCTTTCTTTTTCTGTTTCAACATGTAAGTCTTTACCAACAATGTCCACACAAACATACAGCTCCATAGACAGATAGATAGATAGAAAAAGACACTATATAATAGATAGATAGATAGATAGATAGATAGATAGATAGATAGATAGATAGATAGATAGATAGATAGATCAGGGCCATCTTAGCAGCATTATAGGCCTCCGGATGAAGCAGTGTACTGGGGCCCCTACCTACACAACCACACACAGGAATAAAAAATTTAAATGGTTGATAAAATTAAACATATATTTATTGTATTGGTACTTCCAACAAAATCAGTGTTCAACACAAACATTTGCAAAATTTCTTTGCAGAGATTTGAGTTGATGTGACATTAAAATATGCGCTTTTACGTTACGTAGTGCGTGAGATCCATACACATACAGGCACGTGAGGCTGCAGAGGTGACCGTGATACTGAATCAGAGGCGATTGCCAATGTCCACTTGTAACACAATAACACATATTTATAGTTTAGTATAGTATGGTATTTATTTATTAACAGCAAGTCACAACATACATAGATTACCTTGGGGCCCCAGGGCAACTGCCCAGCATGCCCATGAGTTAAGACGGCCCTGAGATAGATAGATAGATAGATAGATAGATAGATAGATAGATAGATAGATAGATAGATAGATAGATAGATAGATA
>JANRMT010062820.1:22485806-22542306 GCA_026402145.1 Polypterus bichir lapradei
TAGATAGATAGATAGATAGATAGATAGATAGATAGATAGATAGATAGATAGATAGATAGATACTTTATTATTCCCAAGGGGAAATTTACATACTGTAAATTTGATATTGATGTTGATTCTGTAATTGGAGATGTCTTTTTATGCGGCATTATGCCAGAGCAGTCCTGACAGTTGTCAGTCTCATGTTGGCAGCACAGTTATAAACAAATGTATTGGAACCCCTCCATAATAAAAGAAAACTCTCAATTGTTTCTGAAATGACTTGAAACTTATAAAAGTAATTGGCACCTATCATTGTTTATTTCATATTTAACAAAATTCAGACTTTGCTTTAGAGTTTTGATTCAACAGAATATTTCAAAGAATAACACAAATGAAAATGGACAAAAATGATGGGACCCTTCATCTAACATTAAGAGTTTGTAATCACTGCCTACAAACGATTCCTGGAGCTCTCCATGAGACCCTCTGCTCCTGTCCACTCATCCTGAACAAACTGTTCCAGCTATGTCAGGTGTGAAGGGGTCTTCTCCAGACTGCATGTTTCTCTTTTTTCCATGGATGTTTAAAAGGTTTCAAAATAGGGCTCATAGAAGGCCACTTCAGAATAGTCCAATGTTTGGTTCTTTATTATTCTTGGTGCTGTGTGTTTTGGCTCCTTATCCTGTTGGAGGGTCCATGACCTGTGACTGAGACAGAGCACACTGACACTGAGCAGGACATCTCACTCCAGAATGTCTTGATGGTCTTGAGATTTCATTGTTCTCTGCACAGACTCAAGGCACCCCATGCCAGCAAAGCAGCCCCAAAACATAACCGAGCCTCCTTCATGTTTCACAGTAGCTATGGTGTTCTTTTCTTTGAAAGCTTCATTTTCTAGTCTGTGGACACAGAGCTGATGTGACTGGCCAAAAAGCTCCAGTTTTGTCTCATCTGTCCAAATTACATTCTCCCAGAAGTATTGTGTCTTCTCAATATACATTTGAGCAAACACCATTCTGACTTTTTGTTTTTCTTTAAACATTAGAGTTCTCCTTGGTGTTCTCCCATTGTGCCCACTGTCACTCAAAAAACAACCGATGGTGTGATCAGACACTGATGGACCTTGGAGATCAGCTTGAATCTCTTTGGAAGTTGTCCTCCACTTTTTGTCTACCATTTTCATTGTCCTTCTGCCCATTCTGGGGTCAATATTCTTCTTGTGGCCACGTCCATGGAGGTGGGTTACAGTCTTATGGACCTTAAACTTCTTAGTCCTATTTGCAACTGTTGTCACTGGAATATCAAGCTGCTTGCAGATGGTCTTCTAGCCTTTGCCTTTCACATGCTTGTCTATCATTTTTAATCTGATCTCCTGAGACAACTCTCTCTTTTGCTTTCTCTGGTCCGTGTTCAGTGTGGGACACATGATGACAGAGTGATGACTTTTCTCCATTTAAATCAGCTGATTGCAATTTCAAGAAAACAGCAAGTTTGAAAAATCACTTAGATTTCATTGTTTAGGATCTTCTCCAGCAGTCCGAACAACAGCGTCCAGGCCATTTTAGAATATCTTTTAAGAATAAGCAACACTTGATCTCTTGTCACACTTGCTTTGCTTTACTCAATGACATATTGAGTACTGACAGACTGAGGAGATCGTTCCTCCCCCACACTATGCGACTCTTCAATTCCACCAGGGGGAGTAAATGCTAACATTACTCAAAGTTATTGTCTGGTTTTTTATTTTTATCTTTTTCATTTTTATTACTATTTAATTTAATATTGTTTTTTGTATCAGTATACTGCTGTTCGATTATGTGAATTTCCCCTTGGGATTAATAAAGTATCTATCTATCTATCTATCTATCTATCTATCTATCTATCTATCTATATCAAAGGTGTGCAGGTATACAGTGGACACTTGCTTTTCATCTCATCACTTTTCAGGAGGCATGCAACACTTTTTCAGTGAGCTGCAAGGGGGCTAACAAGTTTGTCCACGCCCATGTAATAGAAGGTAAAGTCTTTGCCTTGTTTACTGTTGTCCAGCATTGGTCACCATTGCCTCCAGTTCTATCAGAAATGTTGTTATGTTTCATCTTCATGAAAACATGAGAATAAAAGAACTTATTGCCCATCACTACAAATAAATTGGAGCAACATATAATAAAGGATGACGTATTCCTTTAAAAATGACAAATACTTCCAAATTTGCACATTGTAACATCTCTTGGCGTAGGTACAGGAGGTAGCTGCAGGGCGTTTCATATGGAAAAGACAAACTTTCTGGTAATCCTGAGTCAACCGACTTATCCCAAATAGTCGGAAAAATTTCCAACGATTTCCAATAGAATGATTAGTAATAAAAAGGCATACAGCAAATCCAAAAATATCAAGTGGCTCACAAAAACACTGATAACAACTTTTTTTAATTGAGGGGATAACATTAGAAAAGTTTTAGTGATAACAGGCCATTCAGCCCAACAAAGCACACCAGTCTTGTCCACTTAATTCTTCCAATATAACATCAAGTTAAGTTTTGAAAGTCCCTAAAGTCCTACTGTCTACCACACTACTTGCTCACTTATTCCAAGAGGCTATGGTTCGCTTTGTAAAGAAAACTTGCTGATAATTGTTTCCAACTGTGTCCCCATGTTCTTGATGAAGTAATTTTAAAATAACAGTCTCGATCCACTGGACTAATTCCCTTCATAATTCTAAACACTTCAATCATGTCACCTCTTAATCTTCTTTTGCTTAAACTGAAAAGGCTCAGCTCCTTTAATCTTTCCTCATAATTCATTCTGTGTAGCTCTAAATTCAGCCTAGTCGCTCTTCTTTGGACCTTCTCTAGTGTTGCTTTGTCCTTTTTGTAGCCTGGAGACCAAAACTGCCCAGAGTACTCCAGATGAGGCCTCACCAGTGTGTTATAAAGCTTCAGCAGAACCTCCTGTGACTTGTACTTGAGTTTCGAAGGTCCCTCAATTCCTACTCTCTACCACACTACTTGGTCACTTATTCAATGTGCCTATGGGTCTCTGTGTGAAAAACTTCCTAGCTCTTCTTCTTTTGGCTGCTCCTGTTAGGGTTTGCCACAGCGGATCATCTTCTTCCATATCGTCCTGTCTTCTGCATCTTGCTCTTTTACACCCACCTCCTACATGTCCTCTCTTACCACATCCGCAAAACCTTCTCTTAGGCCTTCCTCTTTTCCTCTTGCCCTCTTGCCTAGCAGCTCTATCCTTAACATCCTTTTCCTAATATACTCAGCATCTCTTCTCTGCACATGTCCATACCAAAGCAATATCACCTCTCTGACTTTGTCACCCAACCGTCCAACTTGAGCTGACCCTCTAATGTCCTCATTTCTAATCCTGTCCAACCTCGTCACACCCAATGCAAATCTTAGAATCTTTAACTCTGCCACCTCCAGCTCTGTCTCCTGCTTTCTGGTCAGTGACACCGTCTCCAACCAATATAAAACAGCTGGTCTCACTACCGTCCTGTAGACCTTCCATTTCACTCTTGCTGATACCCATCTGTCACAAATTACTCCTGACACTCTTCTCCACCCTGCCTGTACTCTCTTTTTCACGACATTTCCACAATCCCCGTTACTCTGTACTCATGATCCCAAATATTTAAACTCATCCACCTTCACCAACTCTACTCCTTGCATCCTCACCACTCCATTGCACCATTGCAAATAAGAAAGGGTTCAGAGCCGATCCTTGATGTAATCCCACCTCCACATTTAATGCATCCGTCAGTCCTACTGCAGACCTCACTACTGTCACACTTCCCTCGTTCATATCCTGTACCACTCTTACATACTTCTCTGCCACTCTCGACTTCCTCATACAATATCTCTCTAAAATACTAGAAAAAGTAGTCGCCAGTCAGCTTCAGTCACACCTTATGCATTACAATTTATTTGAGAAATTCCAGTCTGGTTTTCGCACTGGTCATAGTACAGAAACTGCACTAACACGGGTTGTAAATGACATTCTGATATCCTCTGATGAAGGAAACTCCACTGTAATTATGTTATTAGACTTAAGTGCAGCATTTGACACCATTGACCATTCTATTTTACTGCACAGGCTAGAAAATTATGTTGGGCTTACAGGCCCCGTGCTCGCTTGGTTTAGTTCTTATTTATCAAATCGATTCCAATATGTACAGAAATGTGCTGACAGTACTCCATCATTATACACAGAAGTTCAATATGGTGTCCCACAGGGCTCAGTACTCGGACCTTTACTGTTTTCACTTTACATGCTTCCACTGGGATCTCTCATTAGGAAACATAATGTTAATTTTCACTCGTATGCAGATGACACCCAGTTATACCTTTCATTTAAATCAAATGAAGTTTCTCCAATGTTGTCTTTAATTAGTTGTGTTAGTGAATTAAAGGAATGGATGAATGAGAACTACTTGTCTTTAAATACAGATAAAACAGAGATGTTAATTGTTGGAGGGAATGACGCTGATCACAGCAATATTTTGTCGACATTTAACTCAGTTGGAATCCCAATTAATTTTACTGAATCAGCCCGCAATCTAGGAGTTATCTTTTATTCTAGCATGTCATTTAAAGCACATATTACAAAGTTGTCCAAAACATGTTTCTTCCATCTTAAAAATGTTAGGAAATTAAGGCGCTTTCTAAATAAACAGGATTGTGAGAAATTAATTCATGCATTTATCTCTAGTAGGATTGACTACTGTAATGCGGTGTTCACTGGCTGTTCAAACTGTTCTTTATACAGCCTCCAGTTAATCCAAAATGCGGCTGCAAGAATTATTACAAGAACAAGAAAATATGAACACATAACTCCAGTTCTTAAATCCTTACACTGGCTCCCGGTTAAGTTTAGGGCAGATTTCAAAATCCTCCTTTTAACATATAAAGCATTAAATGGCCAAGGTCCGGCTTACTTGTCTGAACTTATCATGACTTACAAACCTGAGCGCACATTAAGATCTCAAGATGCCGGTCTGCTTATGATTCCAAGGATTAATAAAATAACAGTGGGAGGTCGAGCTTTTAGTTACAGGGCCCCTAAACTGTGGAATGGTCTTCCTGCTTCTATAAGAGATGCCCCTTCGGTCTCAGCCTTTAAATCCCGGCTGAAGACTTACTACTTCAGTTTAGCATATCCTGACTAGAGCTGCTGATTAGCTGTACATACTGCATCTCTGTTGTTAGTCATTAGCACTAAAACATAAGTAACATGATAAGTATAATTGAATACTAACCCTCACCTATTCTGTTTCTGTTCTCGGTACTCAAATGTGGCAATTGGTGCCACGGCCCACCTGCCAAGTTGTTTGCCTGCCTATGGTAAAGTCATCCCTGGTGGAGGATCACAGGAATCATGGGAAAGAGGGGCCCTTTCATCGGATTGGCTGGCCGAGCAACGTTTCAGCCGTGGAATGGCCAAATGGGGAGGCAGCTTGACGGATGAGGTCTCCAGCACTCTAAAAATATCAAAATCTTATTATATGATATCATCTACTGTTAAATTCTGCTCTGTACTTCTAAAATTTTTATTATTATGCTTTATTAAGGATTTGTTCTGTTCTGTGTATTGTATTGTATTGAACCCCTTCTTTTGACACCCACTGCACGCCCAACCTACCTGGAAAGGGGTCTCTCTTTGAACTGCCTTTCCCGAGGTTTCTTCCATTTTTCCCTACAAGGTTTTTTTTGGGAGTTTTTCCTTGTCTTCTTAGAGAGTCAAGGCTGGGGGGCTGTCAAGAGGCAGGGCCTGTTAAAGCCCATTGTGGCACTTCCTGTGTGATTTTGGGCTATACAAAAATAAACTGTATTGTATTGTATTGTATATCACAGCTCCTCTCAAGGCACATATTCATATGCTTTCTCCACGTCCACAAAGACACAATGCAACTCTTTCCTGCCTTCTCTATGCTTTTCCATCAACAACCTCAGAGCAAACATCGCATTTGTGGTGCTTTTCTTGGCATGAAACCATACTGCTGCTCAATAATCATCACCCTCCTTCTTAACTGAGCTTCCACTACTCTTTCCCATAACTTCATTCTGTGGCTCATCAATTGTATTCCCCTGTAGTTACTGCAGTCCTGCACGTCCCCCTTATTCTTAAATATCGGCACCAGTACACTTCTTCTCCACTCCTCAGGCATCCTCTCACTTCCCAAGATTCCATTGAACAATCTGATTAAACACTCCACTGCCATCTCTCCTAAACACCTCCATACTTCCACAGGTATGTCATCTGGACCAACGGCCTTTCCATTGTTCATCCTCTTCATAGCTGTCCTTACTTCCTCCTTGCTAATCCATTGCACTTCCTGATTCACTTTCTCCACATCATCCAACCTCTTCTCTCTCTCGTTCTCTTCATTCATCAGCCTCTGAAAGTACTCTTTCCATCTGCTCAACACACTCTCCTTGCTTGTGAGTACGTTTCCATCTTTATCCTTTATCACCCTAACCTGCTGCACATGTCTAGCCCACCAGTCTTTTTCTTCCTCCTTAGTGTCCAACATGTCATACAACTCGTCATACGCCTTTTCTTTAGCCTTCGCCACCTCTCTCTTCACCTTGCTCCTTATCTCCTTGTACTCTTGTCTACTTTCTACATCTCTCTGACTATCCCACTTCTTCACCATCCTCTCCCTCTGTATATTCTCCTGTACTTCCTCATTCCACCACCAGGTTTCCTTTTCCTCCTTCCTCTGTCCAGATGTCACGCCAAGCACCCTTCTTGCTGATACCCTTACTAAATTCTGCTGTAGTTTCCCAACTGTGTGGTAATTCTTGACTGCCATCCAGTGCCTGTCTTTGATCCTTTGCTCTGCCCTCCCTCTCCTCTTCTTCTTTTTGATCTCCAGGGTAATCCTACAGACCACCATCCTATGCTGCTTAACTACACTTTCCCCTGCCACCACTTTGCAGTCTTTAATCTCCTTTAGATTGACTGTTCTGCATAGGATGTAACTCGTACCTTTGTGCATCTTCCTCCACTCTTGTATGTCACCCTATGTTCCTCCCTCTTCTTAAAATACGTATTTGCCACAGCCATGTGTGAAAAACTTCCTAGCAATAGTGAAAAATTTACCCTTATCAAGTTTCCAGCTGTGTCCTCGTGTTCTCGTTGCACTCATTTTAAAGTCATCGTCTCGATCCACTGGACTTATCCATCCATCCATCATCCAACCCGCTGAATCCGAACAGGGTCACGGGGGTCTGCTGGAGCCAATCCCAGCCAACACAGGGCACAAGGCAGGAACCAATCCTGGGCAGGGTGCCAACCCACCGCAGCACTGGACTTATTCCCATCATTATTTTAAACACTTCAGTCATATCTCTTAATCTCCTTTTGCTTAAACTATAAAGGCTCTGCTCCTTTAATCTTTCCTCATAACTCATCCCCTGTAGCCCTGGAATCAGCCTAGTTGCTCTTCTCTGGACCTTTTCTAGTGCTGCTATGTCCTTTTTATAGCCTGGAGACCAAAACTGCACCCAGCACTCCAGATGAGGCCTCACCAGTGTGTTATAAAGCTTGAGCAGAGCCTCCTAGGACTTGTACTCTACAGGGGCGCTATATAACCTGACATTCTGTTAGCCTTCTCATAAAGTGCACTTTTGATTTTCAGACCTCCCATTGTGTATTCAAACCTCACATTTTTCCTTCCTATGCTCACATTTACTGACATTAAAATTCATCAGACACAAATCTGCCCAAGCCTGTATGCTGTCCAAGTCCCTCTGTAATGACTCAACAGATTTTAGATTATCTGCCAAATAAACCTATCTTGGCAACATCTGCATACTTAACCAGCTCGTTACTTATATTCCTATCCAAATCATTTATATACAGGGTGAGTCAAAATTATGTTGACATTTAAATGGCGGAAACAATTTTTCCAAAAAACATACTTCATATGTGCAAGATGATTTACAGGAATGTCTCAACCTGTTCGCCATCATGTTCAACACAGGTACCATATGTGGCACATAAATTGTCCACAAAAATTGTATATAAGTATATACATAGCAGTACCATTAGTGTTAACATAATTTTGACTCACCCTGTATAGTAAAAATAGCAGTGACCCCAGCACTGACCCCTGCTGGACACCTGATTGTAATAAGGTTCCTCACACCATCACCCTCTGCTTCTTGTGTCTGAGCCAATTCTGCCCCCATCTACACACCATCACCCTAAACTGCTCCTTCTTCTAGTTTGATGCCCACCCTATCATGTGGCACCTTTTTAAATGCTTTCTGAAAGTTAAGATAAATATCATCTGCTCGACTTTAATCATATCGTTTTGCTGCTTCCTCACAGAATTCCAGCATGTTAGTAAAACACGACCTCCTCGTCTGAACCCATGCTGGCTGTTCAGTAAAACTTCTGTCCTTGCCATGTGTTAGGTTTGAATACACAATGGATGGTTGGACAATCGAGAGTACACCTTATGAGAAGGATTTAGGAGTCGTAGTGGACTGTAAGCTATCAACTTCCAGACAGTGTTCAGAAGCCATTAAGAAGGCAAACAGAATGTCCGGGTATATAGCGCCCTGATGTGTAGAGTAAAAGTCCAAGGAGGTTCTGCTCAACCTTTATAACACACTGGTCAGGCCTCGTCTGGAGTCCTGTGTGCAGTTTTGGTCTTCAGGCTACAAAAATGACACAGCAGTGCTAGAAAAGGTCCGGAGAAGAGCGACTAGGCTGATTGCAGGGCTACAAGGGATGAGTTATGAGGAAAGATTAAAAGAGCTGAGCCTTTACGATTGAAGCAAAAGAAGATTAAGAGTTGACATGACTGAAGTGTTTAAAATTATGAAGGAAATTAATCCAGTGGATTGAGACATAGTCTAAATGAGTTCATCAACAACACAGAAACACAGTTAGAAACTTGTTAAGGGTAAATTTCGCTCAAACATTAGGAAGTGTTTCTTTACACAAAGAACTATAGACACTTGGAATAAGCGACCAAGTAGTGAGGTAGACAATAGGAATTTAGGGACTTTCAAAACTCGACTTGATGTTTTTTTGGAAGAAATAAGTGGATAGGACTGGCGAGCTTTGTTGGGCTGAATGGCTTGTTCTCATCTAGTGCCGCAAAAACGACAAATAGACATCATATAGGTTTGGGGCAGCAGCCTGTATAATTGCCTTGGCTGCAAAAGGTAATTAAAGATAGTAAGTTGTTTACAAGACTGAGTCCTGCGGTATTGAATCAAGATGGTGGCTTTAAAGGAAAGAGTAGGAAGTAGTGTCATTGGGGCCAGAAGTGGAAATGACATCATCAGAAGCGGGGACTGGAAGTGCCATCATCGAAGGTGCCAGAAATGGAACCGGAAGTGATGTTATCAAAGGTACCGGAACCCTGCGGGATTTCCCGAGAATGGTCTGCATGGGATCGAGAAACACATTCAGTGCACCCCGCTGCCCCCTGGTCAGACATGGAATTGCCATTATTCAAGCCCTTTAGTTGACTCCTACTCCTACACAAGTGTGTGACACTAGATTGTTCTAATGTTCTAATGTGCTGCTCAATCTTATCCTTAATAATCCCTTTCATTGATGTACCTGTGATGCACGTTAGGGTTACTGGCCTACAGCTGCTTGGATCTGCCTCTTTACCCTTTCTATATAACAGGATTACAAAGAACACTGGGGCACAGATGATTACTGCTTCTTCATAGTTTTGGGGATTGGCTGGAATGTAATTCCTCACCAAGTCTTGTCAGTTGTGGTTGTACATCTTGTCCATTTGTGCTTTTTCTGTTGCTTATTCCCTGCTCTCCCTTTTGTTCTAGGTTAACTGGTAACTCTAAATTCAATGTATATGAGTATACCCAGCCATTGCCTGACATCTCTTTTAGTTTTTAGTTACAGGGCCCCTAAACTGTGGAATGGTCTGCCTGCTGCTATAAGAGATGCCCCTTCGGTCTCAGCTTTCAAATCCCGGGTGAAGACTCACTACTTCAGTTTAGTATACCCTGACTAGAGCTGCTGATTAACTGTGCAGACTGCATCTCTGTTGTTAGTCACTAGCACTAAAACATCAGTAACATGATCATTATAATTGGATACTAACCCTCACCTATTCTGTTTCTCTTCTCGGCACTCAAATGCGACACGACCCAACTGCCAAGTTGTTTTTCCTGCCTATGGTAAAGTCATCCCTGATGGAGTATCACAGGCATCATTGGGTAGAGAGGTCCTTTCATCAAATTGGCTGGCCCAGCGCTGTCCCAGCTGTGGAATGACCAATAGGGGAAGTCAGCTTGATGGCCGAGGTCTCCAGGACTCTAAACAAATCCTAATCCTATTATTTGATATATTTTACTGTTAAATTCTGCTCCGTACTTGTTACATACAGTATATATTGAGGATTACTGCTGTTCTGTGTATTGTATTGTATTGACCCCCCTTCTTTTTGACACCCACTGCACGCCCAACCTGCCTGGAAAGGGGTCTCTCCTTGAACTGCCTTTCCCAAGGTTTCTTCCATTTTTTCCCTACAAGGGTTTTTTTCTGGATAGTTTTTCCTTGTCTTCTTAGAGAGTCAAGGCTGGGGGGCTGTCAAAAGGCAGGGCCTGTTAAAGCCCATTGAGGCACTTCTTGTGTGATTTTGGGCTATACAATAATAAATTGTATTGTACTGTATTGTATCTCATCTAGGGTGTGTTCCTGCTTTTGGTACAATACTTTAGCGATTATAGATTAAAACTCCATATTCTCATAGAGTGGAAAAAAATGTATAAAAAGGAGGGATGGATATAGGCACAAAGTAATAGATAAATAAATTAACAAACAAATAAAACAGTTCTGAGATTTCAAAAAAGTTGAATGAGCATACAGTATATAGGATTTATATAAAAAGAATGCCGACCAGACACCAGTCTACACCCTGACATTTCCACAAATAAAATCACAAAATAAATCAATGGATCCTACACACTGTCAGCAATCCTGGGTAGTGAGAGACACATTTGGCATAAGTCAAAGTGAAAGAAAAAAAAAATACATCTGCTGATCCCTGCAGAAGAAAAGTGAAGGTAAATTGTGCAAAGTGCCATCTGGGTTGAAAGAAAACAGTTCAGATATAGAAATGTACTCAGAGACGCAAGGTCATTTTTTCAGGGTCCTGTGGCACATATCTTATAATGGAATCAAATACAAAATCTTAAATCATTAGGCTGGCAAATCAGGAAAAAAGAAGACTTTTGTATTGACCAGTATGATTCAAAAACATTAGTGAAAAATGATGAAGACAAGTCAAGTATAGAAGGACTGACATATAGGGCTCATTTTTATAGAAAAAGGAAAAGTTATTTCACTGATTTAATAAGGGATACAAGTGTTTCATTTAAAACCGTGCTGGAAAAAAGGCGCCATCCTTTGGATGAGACGTAAATCTCAGGTCCATAAAAGATCCTTTATAAAAAGTAGGGTGTATCCCGATGTCAATGCTAAATTGCCCACCTTAGCCTAGTCATTCTGGCCCCTTAATTATGGCTTTTCTCTAATGGGCTATCTCTCTCACCACTTCACTACCTAACAACGTGTTGTGAGCCTACTGGCACAAAAATGGCTGCCGTTGCATCATCCAGGTGGATGCTATACACAATAGTGATGGTGGAAGTGTCTCAACACTCACTTGAGTAGTGAGAAAAGAGCTATATAAATGTAAACAATTCCTATTATTATTAGTATTATTATTAGTATTAAAAGTAGAACTTAAGAGACTTACAAAACCCAACTTGAGGTTATTTTGCAAGAATTAAGTAGATTGGACGGGTGAGCTTTGTTGTGTTGAATGGCCTGTTCTCGTGTAAATCTTTCCAATGTTCTGATGTTTGTCATGGCAATATATTGTGGTTTCATTCTGAAAAATTCACTACAGACAGTTGCTGACTTACAATTTATGTGTTTTACGACTATTTGATTTAGGACCACTACTGCGCCTCATGGGCAAATGACAGTTTTCGCCACACCAGCTCCATATACCGTGACTCATTCATCTCGTTCTCAGTTTATTACCTGCAGTGGTTTTGACTACATTCAGTTACATTTGTCTTACAATTACAGGAAAATAAGACAATTGATCTTGACACAAAAATGAAGGTGATCAAGCAGTATGATGGAGGATAAAAAGCTGTGGCGGACGGCTGGGGATCCTAGAACCGAGAGGGCGCCAATACCTCCCATGGGTAACGAGAGGGTAGCCGCCCTGGTCTGCATGTGGGCCACAGGGTTAGCGCTTGGAAGCTCATCACTGTTGGGGTGCCCGGACGATTAAGGAACCCCGGATGGCAGCACCTCTGCCACACCAGCAAGTGCTGCCGGAAGATCGTCACGGAGCACCTGGAGCACATCCGGGTTATTATAAAAGGGGTCGCCTCCCTCCAGTAGCGGAGCAGGAGTCGGGAGGCAGAGGACAGAGCTTATGAGTGAGGAGTGGAGGCGGAAGAAGAAGCAAGAGAAAAGAGAGGACTTTGTTGGTGATTTGCGTGCTGTGTTATTGTGTGGTGGTAAAAGGAAAATAAACTGTGTGTGTTTTTGGACTTTTGGCATCTGAGTCTGTCTGTGTCCGAGTTCAAGGTTCACAAAGCAAATACAATCGCCTATGATTTCAATTATTCCGCTATAGCCATTGTTCACCACACACACTGTACTGATGCGCTCTGGCTTTGAAGCTGGTTTGACTCCAAAGCTTCTGTGTTGTGAGTCAGGAACCGCCACGAAGGGGTAATGAAATCACACTGAACTGCTTTATCTGTTAATGTTTATTATTAAGAGGATGAAATGTTATAAAAGAAAACATATGAGTGGTTAAATCCCTCTCCTCCTCTCACAGTTAACACAATGAACACTGAGAGAGGCTCACACTGATGATGTAACATAGCACAGGCAAAGTAAGGATCCGTGAGGCTGTTAAAGGTTCGGGTGGATGCAACAGTAATAATGAAACAAAAAAAAAAAACAATAATTTGAAAAAAAGATAAAAATGATGATAACAAAGGATTTAAAACAAACAATATGACTTAAGGAACTTATTATACAGTACTATACATACTGTCAGATTTCAATACGTATACCAGTCCATCTTATGTCCAGATCAGCTTACTACCGGTCCATCGGAACTGAACGTGGTTGTAAATCGATAACTACCTGTATGTAATTTTGTATGTTGTGCTGCACCTTCCCCATGCTGAAGATGCTTCACAAAGTCCCAGAAAGAAACAGCAGGTATTTATATATATAATTCACTAAGGGCACGCAAGACACTGAGTGCAAGCAAGACACTGAGGGCACGCAAGACAGTGAGCGCAAGCCAGACAGAGTCCCGCCCACCAACTCTAAGACCATGGGATACCCTCTACAGAACCCCGCCCGCCAACTCTAACCCTCCTACCGCGTCATGGGATACGCACGCCAGAGCCACGCACGCCAACTGTAACCGTCCTCCCGAGTCCTGCGTCGCTCTCGAGGCATGCAACAACTCACCAAACACAACCTCAGTCGCTTTCGTCTGTGCAAAAGTCCACATGCACTTCTGAGCCACGTTGACTTTACACCGCACACAAGACAGAGAGATACGCACGCATTTAGTGTATAAATGGATATAAATAATTGCATGTAAATGATTCGCCAAAATCTGTTGTATGTAAACGATACTGTTTAAAACGTTATTGTTTTTTCATCAGAAAACCCGGTTTCCACGTCTACCTGTATTAGTTTAAAAGGCACTTTTACCACTCGCAATAGGGCGGACGTGCTGACTTATTGTGTCGACTGGGCAACACAGTGAATGCGGCGTCTATCTATATATGTCTATGTTTTCCATAGCCTGCTACAGGAAGGTACTCTCTCGACCATTGGCATTGGTTTCGCTCCTTGCTATTTTCGTTATACTGCGACAGTGGTTTCCTAAGCCTTTGTTATACTGAATTCCTTTCTTACCGTTTTCTGTTCCTATTCTTACACCGCCGTATGCTACGGCGGGCTTCGGCTAGTATGTAATATTGGATACAAATGTTTCCTGAATAGAACACTAAAACAGATAGAGGATATACAAAGGCATTAAATAGAATTAAAGACAATAAACCAGAGTAAAGTACTAAATTCAATGCCAAAAGAAAAGCCTCGCAAATATCATCATTTGTGATATAACACACACACACATTATCCTGAGCATCAGGACAGAGAGGAAGACTGAAAGAGGGGGCAGAATGTCAAGTTAAGTTAGATGCCTTCCTGAATAGGCGATTTTTCAGTTGGTTTTTAAAAGAATGAATGGAGTCAGCTGAGCTCATCAATTCAGGAAGGTCTCCCTAAGTCTGGGAGATCTATACAGCTGAAGGCCCACAGTGTGCAGGTTAGTGTGGGGCACAACAAGATGGCCAGAATTAGAGGACCTTAGTGGGTGAACAACAGACGAGCGATGGAGAAGGTCACTGATGTAGTCCAGTGTGAGGCCATTTAAAGTTTTGTAGATTATTAATAAAATTTATACTTGATCCTGTAAGACACAGGGAGCCAGTGAAGATGGAGCAGGATGGGTGTGATGTGCTCGCTGCTGCTGGTTCATGTAGGGATTCTTGAAGCAGAAAGTTCTGATGGAGTTGAGAAGCTTGTTTCATCAGCCTGAAGCTACATATGAATAAGGCCAGGATTGACATTTGATGCCATGAAGAGGTGGCATTAACAGATGCAGTTTATTAGTAGACCTGAGTGAGCAAGGGATTGAAGACGTCACAAGTTTATCTGTATACAGTATAGTAACTCCATTTTAATCACTGCTAAAATATGCTGCTTGAGATACAATATACTTATATCAGCACTTCTTCTATTCCTGGAAGCGTTTCCTGGACTCATTGTTTGTTACTGTGCCTAGAGCATCCTGTGATTTTTCCTTTATTTCTAACATGATAGCAAATCGACTTTCCTACAGTCTCAATTTTAATTTCAGGAACAAAAAAGAAGTCACAGAGAGCAGGATCTGACAATTTCAGCAAGTACAGAGTAACAACCACATTGTTTATGGTCCAAAACACTTTGGCTAACAATGTGGCGCGTGTAGATGAGTTGTCACAGTGCAAATTTACTTTTTTCCTGATGCCTTCCCACAGATGCTTCAGCACTTCAGTGTAATGTCATTATTTAACAGGCTGCTCATAACGTAATTCTTTATTAACAATTCCATTAATGCAGAAAAATGAGATCATTATTGCCTTGATGTTCGATGTGACATGATGTGCTTTGTTCAGCTTGAAAAAAATATTTGCCGAAGTGACTGGCACAACTGTAGAATAAATGTAAGAAATGTGCATCTTGATTACCTCAGCACAATTCTGCCTAAGGAGACTGGAGGCATACAATACTAAGTGGCATAGTTGATAACTTCACCCTACGTCGGTGGTATTGACTGATTCTGGGATTTGAACTTCATATGTGCTGCTGCAAGGGAGACAATGCAGTGATCTGAAAAGAGGGGTGACATGTGCCTATTTCAGTTCATTGAGCTGCTGCATTTGGAAACATCGGCAGCGGCTTGGTAACACATGTCGGGACTCCTGCCAGCAGAGAGTTGCAGTTGTCCAGACGTGACAAGACCAAAGCCTGGTGTTGTGCTATTACTCTGTCAGATTTGGCCTTGTAAAATGAATTACAAGGCCAAGAGATAGTTGCAATATGGTCAGTGAAGGGCAGAAGAACATCGATCACCACCCTTAGGTTTTATATTGACTGGTTAACTATAGTAAGGTGAGCTGAACAAAGGTGGGGTGTTGAATAGATGGATGATGTGGGAGAAAAAGAAGGTTTATCTTTGCCCAGTTTAGCTAGAGATCGTTCTCCCTCATCCAGGATGCAATATCAGTGAGACATGCAGAGATTCCAGCTGGATATCATCGGCTGAGCAGTGATTTAAGAAACCATTGGAATGGATGCTGGGGCCAAGTGAGGAGCTGTACAGAAAACAGAGAAGAGGACTTATGAAGGCTGTAAGCATACAATACCTAGCAGGACAGTTGATAACTTCACCCTACGTCCGTACTATTGACTGATTCTGGGATTTGAACTTCATATGTGCTGTTGCAGGGAGCCAATGCAGTGATCTGAAAAGAGGGGTGACATGTGCCTATTTCAGTTTATTGAGCACAATATATGCTGCTGCATTTGGAAACATCGGCAGCAGCTTGGTGACACATGTCGGGACTCCTGCCAGTAGAGAGTTGCAGTTGCAGTTGTCCAGGCATGATAAGACCAAAGCTTGGACTAGGAGGTGTTCTTCAAAACTCTGCCAGATATGGCCTGATACAGTATATTGTATAAAATTAATGTACAAGGCCAAGAGACAGTTACAATATGGTTAGAGAAAAGATGAATTAAGAAGGCTGTAGGCATACGATATCTAGCAAGCAGCATAGTTGATAACTTCACCCTATTTCTGTGCTACTGACTGATTCTGGGATTTGAACTTCTTATGTGCTGCTACAGGGAGCCAATGCAGTGATCTGAAAAGAGGGGAGACATGTGCCTACCTCAGCTGGTTGAACACAAGATATGCTGCTGCTTTTGAATCACCTCCAGCAGTTTGGTGAGACATGTCGGTACTCCTGCCAGCAGAGAGCTGCAGTAGTCCAATTGCGATAAGACCAAAGCTTGGACTAGGAGGTGTGCTTCAAACATCTGTCAGATATAGCCAGATCTTGTGGATGTTGCATAAAAGAAAAGTGTAAAACCAAGGGACAGTTGCAACATGATCAGTAATGGACATCTAGACATTGATCACTGCCCTTAGGTTGCATATTGACTTGGTGGATGCCAGCAATAGTGAGCCAAGCTAAGCAGAGATTATGTGCTGAATAGATGGACAAGCTGGGAGAACAAGAAGGTTCATTTTGGCAAAGTTGAGCTAGAAATGGTGCTCTCATCCAGGTTGCAATATCAGTGAGGCATGCAGCGACTCTAGCTAGGTATCATCAGCATAGCACTGTTGTAAGAAACCATTGGAATGGATGCTAGGTCCCAGAGAGGAGGTGTATAAAAAACAGAGAAGAGAACTTATGAAGGCTGCACGCTTACAGTACCTAGCGGCACAATTGATAACTTCACCCTACGTCCATGCTATTGACTGATTCTGGGATTTGAACTTCTTATGTGCTGCTACAGGGAGCCAATGCAGTGATCTGAAAAGAGGAGTGACATGTGCCCACCTCAGCTGGTTGAACACGCGATATGCTGCTGCATTTTGAATCACCTGAAGCAGTTTGGTGACACATGTCGGCACTCCTCCCAGCAGAGAGTTGCAGTTGTCCAGACGTGACAAGATCAAAGCCTGGACCAGGAGGTGTGCTTCAAACATCTGTCAGATATGGGCAGATCTTGTGGATGTTGCATAAATGAAAAGTGCAAAACCAAGGGACAGTTGCAACATGATCAGTAATGGACATCTAGACATTGATCACCACCCCTAGTTTGAATATTGACTTGGTGGATGCCAGTGATAATGAGCCAAGCTAAAGAGAGATTACGTACTGAATTGTCCAACTGTAACAAGACCAAAGAATGAAATTGTGCCATTACTCTGTCAAATATGGCCTGATCTTGTGGATGTTGTATAAAGTGAATCAGCAAGAGAAAGAGACAGTGAAGAACTGCTGGACTTCGATCACCAGCCCTAGGTTGCGTATTGGTGGATGTCAGTGATAGTGATAGGAATGGGGTCCTGAACAGATGGATGAGCTGGGACAGCAAGAATGTTCATCTTTGTCAGGTTGAGGCCGAGATGGTGATCCCTGTGATGCTGCGAGCCCGGCTCCATGCTCCCTCTTCTCATTTGGGAGCCTCTTGAACCTGACACCGACAATAGTATTGATCTGGATGAGCTGTACAAATGAGGACACCACATGAAGCAAGGGAAAGGTGCAAAGTGCTCAGTGCTTTAATTAAAACAATTTATCCAAGTGTCCAAACAAAACAGTGCAGTGCTTCCTCCTTCTGTTCTTTTTCCGGTTTTCGGTGGTGGCGATCTGCACCACCACCTTCTAATCAAAGCACCGTGATGGCCTTACATTGATGGATTAAAGGCCAGAAATCCACATGACCGTCATCATCAAATTCTTCCATGAGAACCCTGTATACAATGAGGACTGATTGAGATCATTGATGTTAGGTAGAATGCCTAGAGGGGGCTGGGTGGTCTCGTGGCCTTGGAACCCCTGAAGATTTCATTTTTTTTTTTCAGCCGTCTGGAGTTTTTTTTTTTGTTTTTGCTGTCCTTCCTGGCCATCGGACCTTACTTTTATTCTATGTTAATTAGTGTTCCCTAATTTTAATTATTATTATTATTTTGTCTTTTTTCTCGTTCTTCATCATGTAAAGCACTTTGAGCTACATTGTTTGTATGAAAATGTGCTATAGAAATGAATGTTGTTGTTGTTGTTCCTCAATAAATAGATACATAATCCGTAAAAATGAAAATCCATGTGATTAAAAACAAGGCTCAAAATGAGAATAAAAATTCATCACATTCTTTGGGTCAGTGTGTTGTTTCCACTCCTGAATGAGCCAAGCATAACTCCTTCCTAGTCTCCCCAGCTCCCCTATTACTCGCTTGGCTGGTGGAGACTTCAACAGCTATGGTCCTCTCCATCCCAACCCCCGTCTTGACTGCCTCAGGCTGTGTTGTCAGATCTCTCGGGGTCGGCTGTCTTCTCGTTTTCCTTCGGTGTACCTCAGATCCCTGGAGAAGACACCACCTTGATTGCACCTACTCCTCTACACATGGGACGATCCATCCCTAGAGCACCGATCCTTCGTTCCGTCGTGGGACCACTGACCGTGCTGCCCTTTCTCACTCTTGTTGGCTCATTCTCTCTCTCTCTCTTTCCATACCCCAGTTCTGCAATCTCCTTATTTTCCTTCTCTTTTTTCTTTTCCCCCCTCTCGCACTCACGCTTCCCCTTTTAAAATGGGGACATGACACAGCTGTGACGATCAGCATCTCCCAGCGCCAATTAGGGTCTCGGACGATCCTTCACCCGTGCACTTAGTGTAGGGCCCCCCGCTCCCGTATCTCGCCTGGGAACCGCTCTTGCCATGCTACCACACCCCCTCCTACCAAGACGTGAGCTTATTTATTGAAAAAGATGTCGATCAGCCACGGACCTCACTTTACCATACTCCCTCATTGGGGTTCCCTTGCTTGGTATCATCGGCATAGCAGTAATATAAAAAACCATTGGAATGGATGATGGGGCCAAGTGAGGAGGTGTACAGAGAGAAGAGAGGAGGACATGGAACTGAACCTTGGAGCATCTCAGTGCTTGCCTGGTGTACCTTTGTCAGGACACATGGTGGGATCTGCCCAAAAAGGTAAGACTTAAAACACCTGAGTTAACAGATCCTTCATAGGGTTTAGAAACCTTACCTGGTCGAAGACACCATACTGACCTAGAATAATTACATTCTGTAGACAGTATAATAATTTCAGTTGTAAGGACATGTTTTCAAAAATGTCTTGTTACTCCAAATATTTACTTCATAATTTCATCACAAACACAACCTAAATATCAGAAAACTACCTAATAAAAAGAATAAACTTGATTATTATACCGTCTTCCTCACAAAGTAAGACAGCGAGGCTACAGCACGGCTCTAGGATTTGATGATTTACATAGCAGAGGCAGGAATATCATCTTATTTTTAATGATCTTTAAAGTTGCCAAAAATAGTGAAAAAGATCATAGGAAAGGACAAAACCTTCTGCTTCTGATCTAAGGAGATGATGGATGCAGCAAGGAATTTGCCTCAGATAAAAATAAAAGTGACTGGTGTGTTTTTCATTGCCTAGTGAAGTATTAATTGTCTGTCAGTTTCGTGGATGAGCTTTATTATGAAAGTAGTCGTCAAACTTGAGTTCATCCTGGTTTTACTGCTGTCTGCCCTACAAACTCACATAATCTAAGTCTTGTCACTCTGTGATTTGGATATTAATGAGCCCATTGCCTATTTTCAAATCTCTCTTTTTGGTTAGATAATATTCAGATATGTTGCTGGCTTATCATGACAAAAGTACCTCTGTTTAAACGATTAAACTAAATATGAAATGATTAACTAATTAGCTGAAACATCAAGGTTAAAGCAATCTGGAATGTGATAATGGCTGACGAATGAAAGTTTAATTTTAAAGGCATGCTTAACGTGTCTTCCCAATCCGGTCAGTTTGAGCCTTGTTTCCATGTCACTAAGTACTCTAGTCAAAGTGGGGTTAAGACTCCACAGGCCCCAGGATGTTGAAGTTCAAGTGACCCCATTCCTCAACTTACCTCAGTACCACCACCAAAGACTCCCCCATTTGGCATACACATGCACAAATTATGAACATCACAGATGGAAATAATAAATACAATACAATACAATTTATGTTTTGTATAGCCCAAAATCACACAAGAAGTGCCACAATGGGCTTTAACAGGCCCTGCCTCTTGACAGCCCCCCAGCCTTGACTCTCTAAGAAGACAAGAAAAAACTCTCTAAAAAAACTCTTGTAGGGAAAAAATAGAAGAAACCTTGGGAAAAGCAGTTCAAAAAGAGACCCCTTTCTAGGTAGGTTGGGCGTGCAGTGGGTGTCAAAAAGAAGGGGGTCAATACAATACAGTATAATACACAGAACGGAACAAATCCTCAATACAGTATAAAAATAAAAATTTTAGAAGTACGGAGTAGAATTTAACTGTAGATGATATCACATAATATGATTTGGATTTGTTTAGAGTCCTGGAGACCTCATCCATCAAGCTGCCTCCCCCTATTGGCCATTTCACAGCTGAGATAATCCAATGAAACGACCCCTCTTTCCCATGATTCCTGCGATCCTCCATCAGGGATGACTTTACCTTAGGCAGGCAAAACAACTTGGCAGATGGGCCGTGGCACCAAGTGTCACATTTGAGTACCGAGAAGAGAAACAGAATAGGTGATGGTTAGTATCAAATTATAACTATCATGTTACTTATGTTTTATTGCTAAGGACTAACAACAGAGATGCAGTCTGTACAGTTAATCAGCAGCTCTCACTGAAGTAGTGAGTCTTCAGCCAGGATTTAAAAGCTGAGACCAAAGGGGCATCTCTTATAGTAGCAGGCAGATCATTCCACAGTTTAGGGGCCCTGTAACTAAAAGCTCAACCTCCCACTGTTATTCTATTAATCCTTGGAATCATAAGCAGACCGGCATCTTGAGATCTTAATGTGCTCTCTGGTTTGTAAGTCATGATAAGTTCAGACAAGTAAACCGGACTTTGGCCATTTAATGCTTTATATGTTAAAAGGTGGATTTTGAAATCTGCCCTAAACTTAACCGGGAGCCAGTGTGAGGATTTAAGAACTGGCGTTATGTGTTCATATTTTTTTGTTCTTGAAATAATTCTTGCAGCAGCATTTTGGATTAACTGGAGGCAGTATAAAGAAATACAGGTACAGGAACTGAAGTAGGAAAAAACCAACGCTTTGTACAGGGTGAACTGGCAGCATTTATGAGGATTGTGTTTACTGATTTCATGAAGACTTTTGAGAGACTGGTCCTGGGCTATTAGAGACCTCTTGTGGTAGACCACCTGGACCCACTGCAGTGAGTATCCAGATTGGAGTGGAGGATCTGTCAACGATCAATGATCTGTCTGCTCCATAAGGTTTATTCTCAGATGGACAAAACTGGGGATTCTGTTTTTTGATATCTCCAGTGCCTTCAATACCAACCAGCCATTCTTGTTAAGGGGTCGACTCAAAGATATGCATGTGGATGATCCTGTGGTATCCTGGATAATGATCTGTCTATCAGGAAGAACGCAGTTTGTGAGACTCAAGGACTGTGTGAGTAACACAAGGAGCAGGCCTGTCTGCTTTATTCTTCATTAGAACATTAGAACACTCTAGATGAGAACAGGCCATTCAGCCCAACCAAGCTCGCCAGCCCTATCCTTCATATTTTTTAACACTCCACTCAGGTCTCCTCTAAATCTTCTTTTGCTTAAACTGTAAAGGCTCAGCTCTTTTAATCTTTCCTCATAACTCATCCCCTGTAGCCCTGAAACAGCCTAGTTGCTCTTCTCTGGACATTTTCTAGCGCTGTTATGTCCTTTTTGTAGCCTGGAGACCAAACCTGCACCGAGTACTCCAGATGAGACCTCACCAGTGCGTTATAAAGACTGAGCAGAACCTCCTGTGGCTTGTACTCCACACATCAAGGTGCTATATAACCTGACATTCTGTTAGCCTTCTTAATGGCTTCTGAACAATGTCTGAGAGTTGATAGTGTTGAGTCCACTGTGACTCCTAAATCCTTCTCATAAGGTGTACTCTAGATTTTCCGACCACCCATTGTGTATTCAAACCTAACATTTTTACTTCCTATGTGTAATACATTACATTTACTGACATTAAATTTTATCTGCCACAAACCTGCCGAAGCCTGTATGCTATCCATGTCCTTCTGTAATGATATAACAGATTCCAAATTATCTGCTAATCCGCCTATCTTGGTATTATCTGTAAACTTAACCAGCTTGTTATTTATATTCCTATCTAAATCATTTATATCTATTAAAAATAGCAGCAGCCCCAGCACTGACCCCTGCTGGTCACCACTCTTAACATCGGCCAATTCTGAAGAGGTTCCTCGCATCATCACCCTCTGCTTCCTGTGTCGGAGCCAATTCTGCTCCCATCTAAAAACATCACCCAGAACTCCCACTTCTTTTAACACTAGAAATACCAGAGCCAACGAAAAAACTCGTAATTCCGGCCCACCTTAAATCCCTTTGCACCTCTCCGTCAAAGTCTTTTGTCTTCTAAGTGTGTCGATAATCCAAAACAGCAAGCAGCCTGCTATACCAACCCCCCACCGCCTCAGAATGGGCAAGAAGTTCTCCCATTTCCTGCTTTGATTGATTATCTGGGAGTGAGCTACCTAGAATTGTAAAGGGAAATAATTTGATGTGTGTTTTGTGTCTACAACAATCTACGTAAACACATTGTTAAAACAGAAACATTTTGAGTTTTGAGTAGTGAGCTGCTCTTATTGTTAATATCATCCATCCATCCATCCATTATCCAACCCGCTGAATCCAAACACAGGGTCACGGGGGTCTGCTGGAGCCAATCCCAGCCAACACAGGGCACAAGGCAGGAACTAATTCCGGGGCAGGGTGCCAACCCACCGGAGGACTTATTGTTAATATTATAAAATAAAAACATACATTTGATTTGCATCTGTAACAATCAGTGTAAATTTATAGTACTTGTAAAAGTTAGCGTTTTTTTTCTCTTTTATTCTCTTAGTCACGATCACGATACAACACCCACCCCCACTACACTACATCCATAATGGCCAACACGGTACAACACCCTAGTACTGCAGCTATGAATAAAACCCACTTTTGTTTTTGGAAAAAAACACCTTTTTGTGCCTGTATCTCTAGGTCTGACTTCTCCCGGTTGGTCCTGAACTACAAGACACCCACTGTGTAGTCTGGTGCCAATCTTGCCCCTACACAGGGTGTCACAGCCCACCACTCTCTAAGTAAAGAGCTTTGAGCGCCTTACAAATACCATGTTGTCATCTTATTGTTACAAACAATTCCTTTTGCCTTTTGTGCTTCACAAAGCTTTCTTTTGTACATTAGGGAATGTTTATTGTAGATCCTGTGGTTGCCCTTTTATCTAGCTGGGGTTTGATGGTAATCCTCCCCCTTTTGGGAAGTGTTTTGGAACTCTTTAGTGTTTTGTACTCCAAGTTTTACAAAAGCTTGGGGGTTAAATAAAAGCCCTTATTTAATTTTTTGTGACGTGGAATTATATATTCAAGGTCTTGGTATCTCAATTAAAATACTATATATCTTCACACAGATAGACAGAAATAAGAAAGCAATAACTTACAGAATGTTAATGTACTGACGATTTAACTTCCTAACAAGTAGATCTGACAAAGTCTTTATCAGAATCATTAAAAGTCATGCAGGGTTGGAACGGTTGACCTGTGATGCAGTATAATTGGAAATGTAGAATCAGTCAGCTGGTATCTCTTCCTTTAATTACAGTTTTTAAAAGATCATTATCAAATCCAGAGCAGAGCAATTTGCGCGTTATAGAAGGGAATGAATATAGACGAAAAAAAAAAAATCATCTGAGAATCTGAACAACAAATTAAGCAGATAATGAGGTGGTGACAAAGAAGTAAATTCACAGAGGTAGCAGTGAGAAACGGTTTGCTCCAAAGGGTTTATTACCCAACATGGACAGTTGTTATTAAAACCAAAAAAAAAAAATACACTGCCTCAGATTCTCCAACAAATATTTGTGCAAAAAGAAGCAAGTCAACATTTGTAGTTAAGCCATGAATGTGTGATGGAGCCTTATTTAATTTTTTTCAGGTGGATGTAATCAGAATATAAGTTTAATGTCACTGTGCTCTGTACAAAAATTATTTTATATATCCATTCACATGTACAGGCCAGGCCAAAGTTAGCACACAGGGGCTCTCAGCATTTAGAATTGCTGGGCCAAACATAGGACAAGATGGACAAAGACAGCTGGAGCAATGTACAGTCAGCCTAAAGACAGGTGTATACTATTTTGTCCTCTGTTAAAAGTCAGCACAAAATCTTCTTTCCTTGTTTGGAAATGGACTAGAACGTGGAGGAACCAGCATAAAAGACTTTGAAGCTGATGGACAGATGGGTAATAATGTTTTCCGTCCTGAAAATCCTTTCAGCGCAGTGACGAAAATGACAAACTATACACAAAGTGTTGTCATGGCTTCCTCGTCTGTTATGCCGCATAAATCGTCATTAAAGAAAGCTAAGTTATTTTCTCTTATGTGATTTTTACCGTCATATCACTATGGGAGGGATATCGCCTTTTTTACATTATATCTATATAGTTTCGGGTTACTTAAAATGCCACAATTACAAAAGAACTTATTCCAACTAAGGAGCTAGCGCCCCCTAAAGGAACAAGAGCTTACTTTAGAACAGAACGAAACGTAAGTATTGACGTAACCCATTGCCCAGTGGGGGCCGGGTGGTCTTTTGGCCTTGGAAGCCCTGCAGATTTTGTTTTTTTCTCCAACCTAACTGGATTTTTTTTTTGTTTTGTTTTCTGTCCTCCTGGCCATCCTACCTTACCTTTCCTTTATTACATTCTATATAACATTATTGCCTAATCTTGATTGTTTATGCTTTATACTAACTTCCTTTTTATTTCCTTTTTTTTTTATTTTTGTGTTGGACTTTGAGGTATATTGTTTGTATGAAAATGTGAAATAGAAATAAATGTTAGTGTTAACTGAGGTGACAACTTCAACAACAATTCTAGCACATTTTCATATTTTTACGCATGCATGCTTAGAGACCCTCCAGTAGGGTCAGTAAAGTTGAGCAATCCCACCACCAAATAATTGATGTGCGCTGCCGGTTACTGTATCTCTGGTTTTCACCATGTCACTTTCGGGGCCACAGGAATACAATTTTGGGCGCCTGACTATGGAGGTCGTGTTTTGGCATGTCGAGGATCACGAAGACGGAGAACTCATGTCCCTAGCCGACTCAAGATCTAAAGAAGGAGCTAATAGCTTGAGAGTCCAGAGGAACTGATTTTGTTTGGACTTTTTATTTTCTGTGTTATTAAACGGGGTGGTTGAGTTGCCACCCCAAAATTTCCAAAGCCTCAGCATTCTTTACTTCTGAATACAAAGAATGCAGCTTACATTTTACATTGTCGGCTGGCTAATTATTCCAAGGTAAGTTATACCATTTGGGATACAATCAGATATGCTTCTTTTATGTTATTAAACAGGGTGGCTGGGATGGCACCCTAAAATTTCCCAAAGCTTCACCATACTTCACTTCACAATGCAAAGAATGTGGCTTACATTTTATATTTTTGGCTAGCACCTTTGTCCGAGGTAGTGTACACCAATTGGGATACAATCGGATACATTTCTTTTGTGTTATTAAATGAGGGGGCTGAGTTGGCACCCCAAAACTTCCCACAGCCTCAGCATTCTTTACGTCTTAATACAAAGAATTTAGCTTAAATTTTACATTTTAGGCTGTTGCCTTTATCTGAGGTAACGTACACCATTTGGGGTTCAATCAGATATGCCTATTTTACAGTATGTTATTAAATGGGATGGCTGGGTTGGCACCTCAAAACTTCTCAGAGGTTCAACATTCTTCACTTTACAATACAAAGAATATAGCTTACATATTATACTTTTGGCTGGCACCTTTATCCGAGGTAACGTACACCATTTGGGATATAATCAGATTCATTTTATGTGTGTTATTAAAAGAGGTGGCTGGATTGACACCCCAAAATTTCCCAAAGCCTCCGCATTCTTCACTTCACGATACAAAGAATGTAGCTTACATTTAATATTTTCGGCTGGCTGCTTTATGCTGAGGTAACGTACACCAACTGGGGTACAATCAGATATGTGTATTTTATGTTATTAAATAAGGATGGCTGGGTTGGCACCCCAAAATTTCCCACAGCCTCTGCATTCTTTGCTTCGCAATACAAAGAACGTAACTTACATTTTACATTTTTGGCTGGCAGCTTTATCTGAGGTAACATACACCATTTGGGATATAATCAGATTCATTTAATTTGTGTTATTAAAAGAGGTGGCTGGATTGACACCCAAAAATTTCTCAAAGCCTCTGCATTCTTCACTTCACAATACAAAGAATGTAGCTTACATTTTAAGCAGATGCCTTCTTCCAGTGTAAATGACACCGTCTGGAATATAACCGGATTAATTTCTTTTGTTTTTCCTGTTAAGCTCACAGTCGCCCACAGCATCAGTAGTAGGTTCTGAACTCACCTTGTCAGGGTTTAAAGGCCAAAGCCTTTACTACCACACCACACCACACTGCCAGCAGTTTGTTTGAAGATTTCAAAGAAAAATGAATAAATTAATTGCATACCTAAATTAGTAAATATGAATAAATCAATGTGCACTTACATGATACACATATACAAGTCATACTTGTTAAAGGAGACGTGTTTTTAAGACTCTAATGATGACCAATGCTATGGGCAAGCGCACTGTAGACAGAAAAACATTTTAAAAATAACATTCTGGAAGAAAATAACATAATCTGCAGGTTCCAAAGGAACATCCAATCCCCACCAGGCATTCTGCTTATTATAAATGTCCTTAATTAGTTCCGCACTGCTTTATAAGCTTCATCCTGTTATATGCCAGCCAGGTTTAAAGACTTGTTTTATGTCATTTTTGTTCTTTGTTGAGTCATTTATTTATGTTAATGTTACTTTTGTTAATTATCTGTTGTATTGTTTTTTTTTTTGCCTGTGTTATGTTCCATGTGTTTTCTGGGTGGTCCCCAAACAGGTTGAGGCCACCAGTCAACCACTGTCCTTTGTCCTATAAATCTGAGGGGTCTCCCACAGTCCCTGGTGGTTCATTTTGAATGCACTTGGGAGTGATAAATTAATGTGATTTATTTTTCTACTGTGCTTTTTTGTTTCTCTGGATTTATTTTTTTGACTTCATGTTACGTTTTTAACTTGCTGTATTGGGACTTTGGTTAAATTTAATGGCCTTGTTGTTTGTCTTTGTGCTCTACAGGGCCCCATTGCTATTGAACAGCATTTCTGTGATATTATACTTTTACCTTCTGAAGATTCTAAGAGACCCCTTTTGTGTCTAGCTGAGGTTTTTGACTGGATTTCTCTCTCTAGAGGGCACTTCTGGAATTATAGTTTGGAAATGACGTGCTTTGGGACTCCTGTTCACAGCACGTCTTAGATCAGTGGTCTTCAATCACGGTCCTGGAGGGCCGCAGTGGCGACAGGTTTTCATTCCAGCCATTGTCCTAATTAGATCTCAGTCCTTGCTGATAATGAATGTTGGTGTTTAACTCTATGCCTTGTTAAGGCTTTCATTCATTAAATACAAAGTTTAGTTACTTTGTAGATCAGGCTGCTTAATTAGAACCTTTTTATTTACTACTAAATCAATACATTTTTGGGCTTAATTTTAATTCTCTTGCTTGTTAACATTCAGAACCCTTAATTGCCTATTTTAGATTTTAGTAGCTGCATTTAAGTTTTAATTGTTGCCTGTTTTCTTAACCAGACATTAGTTAATAATGAGATGCAGTTAACCAATAAACCAACAGCTCTCCAGCTAACATGCTTACCATGAAGTATCTGTGATAAAAAATGTTTAGAAATGAATGAGAGGGGAATTGGAAGGACTGTCAATTCTAGAAAGTTGATTCTGTTCATCTGGACATAGTTTTTTTCCGATACGTTTCATCACTCATCCAAGTGACTTCCTCAGTCTCAGTTGACTGCAGGTTTCTCCAACCTTATAAACAGTACCTTGGCCTAATGACCGAACTAGCGCCATTGACTAACAATGGGCCGTGTGATCAACGATATGCAAATTGTCCATTGATCAATGGCCATGAGTACCATTCACAGAGAGTTGGGGAATGGCTGCAATCACCGCCTTGTAAGATGGTGAAAGATGCACCATTAGGCCCCCTCCTCTGTTCAGAGATGGTCATTCCTTTTTCATGTAAATGGCCTCTTTGACTCCTCGCTCAAACCAGCATTCCTCCCTGTCCTTGATGTGCACATCTTCATCACTGAAATAGTGATCACTGTAGATGTACAGTAAATAGACTGCGGAGTCCTGGCCTGACGAGGTAGCTTTTCTGTGTTGTGTCATCCACTCTACCAGTGGTTGTTTGGTTTCCCTGATGTATGATTCAGGGCAATCCTCTTGGCACTTAACTGCATAAACTATATTACTCTGTATTAGTCTGTGCCGGGGCACCCGATCCTTAGGGTGAACCAATTTTTGCCATATCGTGTTTTGGGGTTTGAAAGCCACCGAGACCTGGTGTTTGGAAAAAATGCATCTCAGCTGTTACGATACTCCTGACACAGTCTATTTACATCTACAGGACAGTGGTCACTCTTTCAGTGATGAAGACGTGCACATCCTGGACAGGAAGGAACACTAGTTTGAGCGAGGAGTCAAAGAGGCCATTTATGTGAAAAAGGAACGGCCATCTCTGAACCGAGGAGGGGGCATAAGGGTACATCTTTCATCATCTTACAATGCAGTGATTGCAGCCATTCCCCAGCTCTCTGTGAATGGTACTCATGGCCATTGATCAATGGACAATTTACATATCATTGATCACATGGCCCATTGTTAGTCAATGGTGCTAGTTCGGTCATTAGGCCAAGGTACTGTTTATAAGGTTGGAGAAACCTGCAGTCAACTAAGACTGAGGAAGTCACTTGGATGAGTGATGTAACATATCGGAAAAAAGCTATTACCAGATAAACAGAATCAACTTTCTAGAATTTCCTTACCTGGATTATTGACATGCATCGAGACACGAAGGATATTTAAGTTTAAATCTGTTTTGGTCCACAAAACACATGGATGATGTTCTCACAGAAGCAAACTCTACAGTGCAATTAAAATTTCTCTTGGATGAATGCAAGCTTTAACAAGCCAAACAGTTCAATACCACGTTTCATTATCAGCATGGACAGTCTTCTAATTAGGAAACTAGTTGGGATAAAAATCTGCAGCCACTGTGGCCCTCCAGGACTGCGATTCAGGACCCCTGTCTTAGATGATTGGAGGCAGAGGGTCTCATTGACATATGGAGTGTTCCATCACAGGTGGGTGCACAGGACTTTAGTCAGGGGATGGTTGTTCAAAATGCTAGCACAGAAAAAAGAAAACCGAGAAAAGTAGATGTTAATAATGATTGCAAAAAATAATGAAGAATATATTTCCATGCATATATAATCTATCAGAACTAGAATTAACATACTACCATGAAAAAGTCAAATTGAAAAAGGTGGTGTTAACCTGGCGTGTTTCGATCAGTAAAGGATTCCATGTTTTTAGTGCAAAACATGGCTTTGTCCCATGATAACACAAGCACTGCAACAACAAAAACATTTATTTCCATAACACTTTTTAATACAAATGATGTAGCTCAAAGTGCTTTACAAGGTGAAGAAAGAAAAAACATAAAAATTAGGCAATACTAATTAACAAAGAATAAAGTACTTCAAAAACAGACGTGCAACACAGTTCAAATTGCTGCGCTGCTGCCAGGACCGCCAGCAGTGGAGATGGGCTGAGTGTAAGCAGCAGGTGTTGTATCTAATTCAGTCCTCCTTGTCCCCCCTTGGCTAAAATGTCAACTAAACCTCGAAATCAATGATGTTTCACGATCAAGGCTTGCACAAAAATCAATATCAGAGCTTGTCCTTCTCTACGGATCACTGCAAGGTCTAAATTCAAATCTCTTAAAAGAAAAAAAGTTTTTTGCCTTTCTGAATGTTTCATCTGCAGCAAGGAACCCACGAGGACACACATTTCTGAAGCTCATTCACAGGTGATAATTGTGCATGCCATGTTTAATTTTTTTCATTTTATAGAACAGGAGCAAAAACTAATAAATTACCTACAAATGACAGCACACTGCGAGAACCCGATTGCACAACGATAAAGTTGGACACCGCACCTCGCTTAATTTCTAAATTGTGATGCAGCCTTCTAAATTGCCACACCTCCACGAAATGCCATTTTGTACCTCCTGGGGATGCGGACACCCCAGGTTGGGAATCCCTAATTTAGAGCTTGACATACCATTAATACTATTTAAAAATCATTTGTAAAGGTCACAGGTAACTAATGTGACAATGCCAACACTGGCGTGATGTGCTCAAATTTTCTCGCTGCCTTCTAAAGTAACTGTTACTGATTGATGTCTTTTCTTAGGTAGTTTCAGTCAGGAGTGCATTACAGTAATCTAGTCGGCTTAAAACAAAAGCAATAATTAATTTCTCAGCATCTTACAATATTATAAGAGGTTTTAACTTTTACAATGTTGCTTAAGTGAAAAAATGCAGTCCTGGTAACCTGGTTAATGCGCAATTTAAAGTTTAGGTCAGAGTCCATGATCACACCTAAAGTCTTCACCTCCACTGAGACATTTAATGCTAAAGAATGAGTTTTAATTCTAAGACCCACACTATGTTTTCCAACAACTAAGATTTCTGTTTGTTCCTTGAATAGCTTGAGGACATCACTACTCATCCATTCAGAAATAAAAGTAAGACATTGGATCAGAGGGCACAGAGCGTCAGGGTCATCAGGAAGAGTAGATCATTACACCTAAAAATCCTAATGCATTTCTTGTCATTTTTTGATTACTCAGGTCAATTCATTTCAAATTTATAAATAATTTTTTCATGTATTTTTTCTACTTTTCAGAAAATATGCCCACCTACAGTAATTTACTCTTACATGTACCTGATTTTTGTTTAACTTAATTAGAACTGTTTTATTACCCGGAGAATAATGTTCATGAACTTATGAATTTATGTTTATGAGAGTAGGGAGCAGGTTTAGAAATGAGTACATTAGAGGGTCGTCTCAGTTTGGATGGTTGGGGAACAAATTCAGAGAGGCAAGATTGCATTGGTTTGGCTATTTGCAGAGGAGAGATGCTGGGTATACTGGGAGAAGGATGCTAAGGATAGAGCTGCCAGGTAAGAGAAACAGAGGAAGGCTTAAGAGAAGGTTTATGGATGTGGTGAGAGAGGACATGCAGGTGATGAGTGTAACAGAGCAAGATGACAAGGACAGGAAGATATGGAAGAAGATGAAGAAGAAGAGTAGGGAGCAGGTTGAGGAGACCCTGGGGAGGTGGAGATATGCTCTAGAGAGGAGAGGAATGAAGGTCAGTAGGAACAAAACAGAATACATGTGTGTAAATGAGAGGAAGGTCAGTGAAATGGTGAGGATTCAGGGAGTAGAGTTGGTGAAGGTGGATGAGTTTAAATACTTGGGATCAACACTGCAGAGTAACAGGGAGTGAGGAAGAGAAGTAAAAAAGAGAGTGCAGGCAAGGTGGAATGGGTGGAGAAAAGCTTCAGGAGTGATTTGTGACAGACAGGTACCAGCAAGAGTGAAAGGAAAGGTCTACAGGCCGGTAGTGAGACCAGCTTTGTTATATGGGCTGGAGACAGTGGCACTGACCAGAAAACAGGAGACAGAGTTGGAAGTGGCAGAGTTAAAGATGTTAAGATTTGCATTGGGTGTGACGAGAATGGACAGGATTAGAAATGAGGACATTAGAGGGTCAGCTCAAGTTAGATGGTTGGGAGACAAAGTCAGAGAGGCGAGATTGCGTTGGTTTGGACATGTGCAAAGGAGAGATGCTGAGTATACTGGGAGAAGGATATTAAAGATAGAGCTGCCAGGCAAGAGGAAAAGAGGAAGGCCTAAGAGAAGGTTTATGGATGTGGTGAGAGAGGACATGCATGTGATGGGTGCAACAGAGCAAGATGACGAGGACAGGAAGATACAGAAAAAGGTGATCCGCTGTGACAACCCCTAACGGGAGCAGCTGAAAAAATAAGAATCAATGTTTATGAACACTGAGTTGTAAGTTGCTTTGGATAATAACTTTACTTATTAAAAATGAGTTGTTATATAATTTGTTTTGCAGCTGTTAATTAGCTTGGATGATTTCACTGCAGTTATTATTCAAATTCCACCGCTATGTATACAGAATCTGTCTGTCAACTTCTGAAAGGTCTGCCAACCTGTTACAATGATTAAAAACTTCATTTTATGCTCGTTCATTGCATAAATTGGCTAACTTAGCTGATAAAAATGTATGTTTATAATTTACTATGAAAATATTGCCCAATAAAGTCAAATTAATCAACGTGTTGTGCTGATTCTTTCAGTACATTAATTCATGAAAAGATTTTGCAAGTAATCAGCTGTTATTAATAAACCCTGTTTTTCCTGTATTTAATGTCATATAAATAGTTCATATTATTATATTATGAGAGTTTAATGCCACCATCATAAATTAAACTTACAAAAATGAACATAAATGTAAAAGGCTTGAGGTCTGTTAAGACTATGTTTTTGTAAAGTACTTTGTGCTGATGGTCACTATTGTAGGCTCTGTATCAACCAGGACCATTCCACAATATTCCTTAAATCTACAGAAACTGCTACTTGATCCTAATCAGTCAGGATTCAAGAGGGCCCAATGCACCAAAACGGCTGTACTCCCTGCTGTCGACACAATATGGCAGGCTAGAGCTACAAACATGGCATCATGCCTCAATTTGTTAGTTCTTTCTCTAAGTCTGAGAGAATCAACCACCAGATCATCCTTCCCACTCTCTGACATTGGCCTCACTGGGAATGCCCTCATGTGGCTTAATGCTTACCTGTTTGGTGGATTCCGGCAAGTAACAATGTCAAGGGTGCTCCCCAAGGATCAGTGCTGGGCCCTTTCGTCTTCTCAATTTAATACCACCTCACTAGGCCCCATTATTCTGTCCCATTGGTTTCTCCTACCAGTTCTGTGCTTGTGATATGCAGGTGCACCTGGCTTTCCCAACAGAGGACCCCATTGTGACAGTTAGAATCCCTGCATGTCTGACTGATATTTCAGCCTGGATGAAGGAGCCTCATCTCCTGCTCCACCTGGCAAAGTAGCCTCTTTGTTATCCCAGCTTGTCTGTCTATTTAGTATCCCATTTCTGTTCATTTTAGCTCCTTAACTCTAATGCTCACCAAGCCAGTACGCAACCCTGGGGTGGTGATTGATGACTAACTATTCTCCACTAAGCATGCTGCATCTGTCCTTCACTAACCATACTGCAACTGCCTCTCTGTCTTGCAGATTTACTGCATAGAACATCCGGCAGATCAGACTGTATGTGTGGGAGTGCACAGCACAACTCCTGGTGCAGTCTTTAGTCTTGTCACGCCTGGACTACAGCAAATCTCTCTTGATAGGAGCACCGGAATGTGTCACCAAGCTGATAATGATGAGTCAAAATGCAGTGGCACATCTAGTGTTCAACCAGATGAGGTGAGCACATATCACTCTTCTTTTAGGATCCCTACATTGGCTCCCTGCATTGGCACATATTAAGTTCAAATCCTTGATACCTGCCTACAGAGCAGTCAGTGGGTCAGCGCCTATATGCAGTATGTTGAGACACTTATGAGGTCCTAAGCTCCTTCTTTTCCACTCAGGTCTGCTAATGAACAGCATCAGGTCATGCCACCCCTGTGTAGTATCAGATCTCAGACCAGACTCTTTTCATGTATAGTCTAGCAGAGAATCATCATGTAACAATTTTCCTCTATTAAGGTTTTCAATTATATTGCCTTTTGTCCAATTATCAGTAGCCTAATAATTATTATTATTATTATTATTGTCTGATTGTCAGCAGCCATACCATATGCACTTCAGAAGAGGTCATCCCCCTGAAGCTAAGCCTGTTTGGGCCCGGCTAGTACTTGGGTGATCATCTAGGAAAAACTTGAGTTGCTGCTAGAAGATGTGTTGGGAAGGCCACAAGGGGTGCTTAGCAGGTGGTCTGATTGTGAATCCCACATGTGAATGCCCCAGTGCATTGATGGGGACACTGTGCTTTAAATATGATGGTGTCCATTGTATGAGACATAAAACCTAAGTCTCTGTGGTTTTTACAAAGAATGCCCAGGGATCTTTTATGAATAGGGTGTATCCCGATGTCCTGACTAAATTGCCCACCATGGCCTGGTCATTCTAGCCCCCTAATTATCACTTGTCTCTAATTGGTTGTCACACCCAGCACTTCACCACCTAACAGTAATGTGTGGTAAGTGTACTTGCTCAAAAACGGCTACACATTAGTGGTGGTTGAAATGGCTCCCCACTCACTATATAACACAATTTGAGTAGTGAGAAAAACGCTATATAAATGTAAAGAATTATTATTGTTATTATTATTTTCAGAAGAATGAGTATATTCTACGCAGTTTATGCAGTAGAAGACAAGACATTCGAATACATTTTTCGATGCATTACAGATACCATAGTTGGGCACTCAGAATTACTAGACGCTATCAACTCACTTCATGTTGGGAAAGCAGCAGGCCTTGATGGCTACGCTGATGAATTTTATAAAAAAAGCAGGCTCCTGTCAATAATGGAAAATCCACTGCATCCACTGAACAGGATCATCTCCAGATAGAGGAGCAGCTTCAGCGACAGACTGCTGTCACCATCCTGCCCCACTGACAGACTGAGGAGATCGTTCCTCCCCCACACTATGTGACTCTTCAATTCCACCCCGGGGGGTAAACCTTAATATTATACAAAATTATTGTCTGTCTGTTATACCTTCATTGTTATCACTCTTTAATTTAATATTGTTCTTTATCAGTATGCTGCTGTTGGAGTATGTGAATTTCCCCTTGGGATTAATAATCTATCTATCTATCTAGCTATCAATTAAGTTAGCTCCACTTTAACTAGCAACATTTATAGAAGCCAGAGACAATAACATTCTACCTCAAACTTTTCGCCAAGCATTAATTACCATCTTTCCTAAGAAAAAAAATGACTTATTACAATGTGCATCATACAGACCAATCTCACTTCTGAATACTGATGTTAAAATACTTTCCAAAGTTCTATCTAGAAGGACTGAGAAACATCTATAAATAAGCATCACCATGCATACATCCAGCATCACACTACCACATCCATCACTCGTGCTTTATAGAGCTGGTACATTACAGAAAAATTCTGGATCAGCTTGTGGATATTCACAAGTGTCTTATCTTATGGTAAAAAAAAATGTATAAGCAATGGATTGCCTACTGCTGTGGGCTGGCGACCTGCCTGGGGTTTGTTTCTTGCCTTGTGCCCTGTGTTGGCTGGGATTGGCTCCAGCAGACCCCAGCCTGTAGTTAGGATCTAGCAGGTTGGATAATGGATGGATGGATGGATTGCCTAATATAAGCAGTTCTTCCCAGGGCTGGGATTCATATGTCTTGCAGACCACCCAGAGAGCTTGTGGTCATGCCCATCTTCAGCTTGACAGCTCTGAAGAAAATGCTATTAAATTATTTTAATTCCAGGAGGGCAAGAGTCAAACATTTCTTTAAGTTTATTAAGTTTGTTTTTCACATCAACATATATTTATTTGCCTGACTCTTTTATCCAGGGTGACTTACAGCACTTCAGAGACAGCTGGTGTCTATTTCTTTTGTTATTTTTTTTCCAGCTGGAGCCCAGGCAGATAAAGCGATTTGCTTGTGGTCACATAGTGGTGTCAGTAGTGGGATTTGCACCCACCACCTCAGAGCCTTCACTCTTATTCCACGCTGCACATAATTTTCCTCCTCAGTCCAAAACTATACAAACTAGTTGATCACAAGTGGTCCAAATGTTCCCTGTGGTTTCAGCCTCAGATCTATTGCTGTCTTCTCACAACACTGCAGTGAAAAAGTTGGTTCAGTATACAGCTAGACAGATAGATTTAATTTGCCTGTTCTTCTTTACACTTAAAGATTATTTTATTTAAATTATTGCATAACTTGATGCTAAATGGAAAATCATTAAAAGAAATACTGCAGCAACACAAAAGACTATCGGGAATGCTAACAGGCAATTACATTCCCATTTCACTAAGCTGTACCATCAGTCTTATAAATCAGATTTTTTTTTTTTTGTCATCAAAAATCTCCTATAAAAGCTTTAGCATGTGCACATTCATGCGAGAATATCTGCAGTCTTTAAAAAGGCTTAAAGAGACAAATTTCAGCTTAGTACTGTTACTTATACATTGTATTACAAACTTTCATGTCCTAGGGTGTCATTTATAAAAGATTGTGTGATTTCAAGTGTAAAACGGCAAAAAAAAATCAGATTTTTAAAACCTGGCGTATGCAAATTTCTACGCAATTTACCCTTTATAAATCACAATCATCTTGTCAATGTGCATTCGTGAGTGAGCCTCAAGCCCCGCCCGGTTCCACTTTGAAACAACCATATAAGGACCATGCTAATGATTCTCTAATGATTTTTTTTTACCCCCAAGCAGTCAGATTCCTGAACACTCATGGACCGGTCTGTTATCTGACATATGTGTTCTGCTCTGTATTGTTGCACATGTTTGCACATTTGACTCACATGCACCTTTTTATATATTATGTGCCTTTATGTTATGTGTCATGGATTCTTCGTTGTCCTGTGTTCTATGTAGCACCATGATCCTGAAGGAATGTTGTTTCATTTCACTGTATGCTGTACTACTGTATATGGATGAAATGGCAATAAATACTCTTGAATCTTGAAATCTTGAAATATGCAATCGGGATGCTGCAGACCTTCACTGGCTGGTAGTGCAGCCACATGACACATCCAGTAGGCAGGAGTTCTCGTCTCTAAATTAGAGACACATGAAGAATCTTTATTTGATGGCCTAAGTGTGGATGTCGGCAACAAGTACAAATATGCTGAATGGCAACAAGTTACTGCTGAAGTAAATGCCTTGAGCTCCAGCTGCACCATGCCAGAAAAAGAAAAAGAAAAAAACAGTCCGATCTTTGTCAACAAAACAAAAAAAAAAACACATCTATGCTCTCTAATTTTGAGAGTTCAACCACACTGCAGAAAATGCTCATTTTGTCCATTTCTGGTCATTACCCAATGCTCATGAACCATAAGTAAGAGCAGAGATATTTATTGACTAGTAAATAGAGAGCTTTGCCTTCTTCATGTCTACGGATATACAGATAGATAGATATGAATAGCAACTGCATAACTGCGCTCACCATCCCAATCTGTCCATTAGTCTCACCATCCCTTTTCCCCTTCACTCGTGGACAAGACCCCATGTTGCTTAAACTCCTCCACTTGAGGCAGTAACTCACCTCCCACTCAGAGAGGACTGTCCACCTTTTTCCTACTGAGAACCATGGCCACAGTTCTGGGGGCTCATGCATAACGCTGTATGTAGAATTCACACTAAAACATTGTGTATGGACAAAAGCAGAAATGTTTGTATGCACAAAAAAGTCCAGATACATAAAACTGTGCATTTGCCAACTTCCACGTTCTTCCGCTACATAAATCCAGGTCAGCGTGAAAAGTAATGCACGTGCATGCACCTGCTGTCATTCCCCAAGCTCCTCCCAGAATTACACCTCTTTGAATATGCAAATCAATATAAATTTCCCTTAAGTTCAGCGTTCTGGCAAAAGCACGGGGGAAAATAGAAGAATTTCAGCGAATACCAAGTGGAGGCAAGGAAAAACATACTATTTATTGGTTTAAACTGTGGTATAAAAACAACAGGAAGCTGATCGAGTGACATAGAATGTTGGAGAAACTCGAAAGCACAAGTTCACAATGTTGCACAGTGCCCGAAATAAAAAAGAAGTTGTCAGATATCAAAGTCGCTGTGAAAAGGCGAGTCGTAGCCCACCATCTGATTGTCATATGAAAGCTTATTAGGGTACAAAAGAAAGAAAAGAAAAAAAATAGGCACACAGTGGGAAAAAAGCTTGAAATGTCAACTGTAATCTCGAAATTTCCACTTTAATCACGTAGTTTATTTTGTCATTAAAGTAGAACATCATAAACTTTAATTTACTAGTTTCTCAAATACCATCATAACTAAAGTAGCACGTTAAATGCTTTGTATTATATTTGTTCTTCTATGTGCTCTATGTGTGTGAATCACTACGCTCTTCTTAAACGGGCCTTCCCTTTCTCCTACAGGACACAGAATCCGTAACATTTGTAATATTAGAGCTTTCTGAATAATTTAAATACTGAGATGTATACTTGTTATCATTTTCATGATGATAAGAATTAAAGCATGTTATTAAACATGGGTCCAGAGATCGTTCCTGCCGCCTGCAAGATGCTTGCTGCGCCATGCGTGACCTTCGATGAAATAATTTACTGCAGCAGTACTGTCTGTTTCAAACGTACAAACCTCCAATTCCTGTCCTTCCTTTTCTTTCTCCAAGTAACCAATCGCCACATGATCAGCTCTGTAATAGACATTAAGCCATCTGTAAGCTTAGAACTCTTCAAAACTTTTAAGGAACATTGGAATATCTTCGTAGTACATGTTTAATTATTATATCCTTCCAGTGTTGCGCCAGCTCCAGCAAGAGTACAGCGCGAGGCAGGAATAATCCCTGAACTAGCTAGCTCTGCGGAACTGTGTTCTCACATGTTTAATTATTAACATAGATTATTGAAATAATGTTAACATTTTATCTGTATAATGTAATAAACATATTTTGCTGCATTTCATCTTAAAAATGATATCATCATATGTAAATACGCACTTTATAAAGTGACTCAGGTCGTGCAATATTATAACAGTATCGCAAGTTTACAGTTAGGTAATTGTACTTATAAGTACAAACAAGGAGCACTTGATGGATTGATTGCGTTTATACTTCTTGGGATGAAACTGTTTCTGTACTGTATACCAATAATCTCTTTCCAATCAGCTGCTGTAGAGCTGTGATTCCCCACTCAGATACAGTAATATAAATACTCTAAGTGGTGCAGTGAGAGTAATATGGAAAAAGATGATCTGCTGTGGCAACCCCTAACGGGAGCAGCTGAAAGGAGAAGGTGCAGTGAGAATAACAACGCTAAAGCAGCTATGGTATTTGGAATAGTTTGGCCATTCCTTGGACCATTATATTGTTACAGGTTAATTACAATCAGTTGCCTTAAACTAATAAAAAATATGCAGTTAATTTCAGTGTATATGATAAAGCTGCGTCAGGGATGTAGATCTAAAAAAGAAAGGGAAACCACACTGGGACAAAAGCACTGCTTTGAGGCTGGGTGCCACCAGTTTACAAAACCGAGCGGAGAACTTGCATATGCCAGGGATTCAGCTAGCATGAAAATGTGCATGGCTTTACGGCAAGTTTAGGTTTTAAGCATTGTGATTTGAGCGTGGAAACGGGAGTACACAACATTTTTGTGCGTATGCACCATTTATACATTAGGTCCCTGGTCCTTATCCCTGACTCTCACATTTGGTCACAAACCCTCCCAGTTCACTTGTTTATTTTTTGCTTTTATTAGGAACCTCACATCTGCTGACAGCCAGATTTAATCACTGGCCTAGTCAATCACTGTGGTGTTTTCATGTTGTCCATTTGTTCATGTTGGCCTTCTCTGCATACCCCAGTTTTTTCCCTCATCCAATAAATACAGTGGATTCAGAAAGTGTTCAGACCCTGTCAGTTTCTACATTACATCTAAATTGACAGATTTGATCATTTCTGTTCATCAATAACACTCGATAACTCATACTGTAATTCTGAAGTGAAAACATGTTTTCCAAAAGGTTTGCAAATTTATTAAAACTCAAAAACTGAACCCAGTCATTCATAAAGGTATTCAGTCTCCTAGGTGTGGGACTCCAAATTGTCTTGGAGACGAGTCTAGAACTTGAGTCCACCTGTGCCAAACTGAATTGACTGGACATCATTTAGAAGATCACACTCCTATCTGTGTATATAAGGTAGGATAATTCACACTGCAAGTCAGGAAAAAAAACAAACCATGAAGAACAACAAACTCTCCGTAGACCTCCGTGATTAAACTGTGGTGAAGCTTAGGTCAGGGAAAGGGAATAAAACCATTTCTAAGGCTTTGAGTGTTCACAGGAGCACAGTGTCCTCAATAGTTGTAAAATGGAAGAGGTTTGGAACCACCAGGGCTCTGCTAGAGTTGGGTGTTAAGCCAAACTAAGTAATTGTGAAAGTTCTTGGTGATGGAGGTCACCAAGAACCCAACGGTTACTCTAGCGGTGCTTCAAAAGATGTGGGAACCTCTTGGAAGGACAACCATCTCAGCAGCACTCCATCAATCAGGTGTTTATGGTGGAGTGGCTAGATGGTATATGACAAATAAATACTATAACTCTCATAGCATGACAAAAACGTTTCTCTAGTCAGATGAGACAAAAGTTGGACTCTTTGGACAGTTTGGTGAAGAAAAAGAACCACTCATTACCTGCTTAATACCATCACTACACCTTAATTCTATGGAGATGCTTCTCAGGCAGGGACAGGGGGACCGGTCAGAATTGAGAGACGAATGAAAAAGAAGGATGAATTCACCATAAAACAGAGCAGTTCTTGGAATGTTTAAAGAAAACCTGCTCTGGTGTGCACACCACTGTCAGACTGAGGCAACGGTTCACCTTTCAGGATGGTAACGAACTAAAGCATACAATCAATACAATGATGAATTAGCTTTGGGACAAGTGTCTCAGTGTCCTTGAGTGACCCAGCCAGAGCCCACACTTAAACCCCATGTGTTGAGGGACCCGAAGATCACAGTTTACAGATGCTTCTCATTCAATCTAACAGAGCTTGAGTATTCTTCCTGGAGGAATGGGATAAACTGTCCAAATCCAGGGTATCCACAGTTTTTTTAGAGACTTAACCAGGGTCTTGGTCTGAATCTACTGAGTGGTTTTGTCTATTCTTGCATTTTGCTTTGAGAATTGTCATGGTGCTCTGCACCTGCACTTGGTGAGCAGCGCTGTGCAAGAACAAAGTAGTTTGTACTGTTGTGTTGTATTTCTGAGGTGGCCTTCTAGCTCTGTGGAGAGGATGACTTGTGTTCTGTTTCGTGTGTTGTATTTACTTCATTTTTGACACCCATTGCATGGCCAACCTACTTGGAAGGGGGGTCTCTCTATGAATTGTCCTTCCCAAGATTTCTTACATTTTTTTCCTCCTACAAGGTTTTTTATTTGGGAGGGTTCTTGTCTTCTTAGGGAGTCAAGGGCTGCCTGTTAAAGCCCATCGAGGAAATTCCTTATGTGATTTGGGCTGTACAAGAAGCTATACAAGAAATAAATTGATTTTGTTCTGGGAATTTTCTAAATTAACATAATTTAAAAAAATATCTTCATATACTCCTCAGACAGCCTTAGTGTTACAATTACTCCTATCCCATTAGCGATATTATTGGGTATTAAAGTGCATAGGGATAAATCGACCGTAATAGCCTGCACTACACTACGGGCACGCAGACTTATGCCGCTTAACTGGAAGAATTCCAGCCCACCTTTGAAAACTCAGTGGGTGAGCGACACTCTATATTATCTCAAATTAGAGAAAAGAGAAAATGAAATTCTCTCTCTGAGATGTCCAAAACATTTTTAAGACATGGCAGGAATTCATTAATGTTATTTTAGAATAAGCTTTCTGAGCCTATGATCGTTTTATCATATTTAGAAAAGAAAAAAAAAGAATAAAACATTTTTTTCTTGTTGATTTTTATCTCTCTTCTTTTTCCCTTGGGTGTGGGGCTGAATTTTGTTTTGTTTTGCTTTTTACTTTTTTATATAATTTTTAATTTTATAGCAAATGGCTGTAAATTATTGTTACCTTTTTGACTGAGTAGTATGCCACTGTATTGTTCTGTTTTTGAAAATAAAATTTAAAAAATAAATAAAAAAAGAAAATTTACATACACAAGTATCTAATGGAAAGACCCTTTGTCATGACGCTTGAAGTATGGCCCGAGTTCACCTTATTCCACTCAACATCGTTTAGTTGGTTCAGTGCCTTGTTTGGGGTCCACGTGTGCTCAATTCAGTTGATTGGACCTGACTAGGAAAGACACTCACCTGTCTACAGAAGGTCCCATGGGTGACAATATGTATGAGAGAAAAACCCAAGCCATGACGTTAAAGGTGCTACCTGTAGAACTTACTGTTAGGCACAGATCTGGGGAAGGCTTTAAACCTTTCTTGCAATACTTAAGGCTCCCAAGAGCACAATGGCCTCCATAATCCTTAAATAGAAAAACCACAACACTTCCAGGCTGCCTGGCAAGTTGGGAGGAGAAGGGCCTTAGTAAGAGAGATGAGCAAGAACTCAATGGTCACACTGGATGTGTTTTACAATACTTTACACTCTTCTGCTGACTGTAACTACTGAGTGGATGGAGGTGTCCCCTTTTATGCCAGTCACAGGAATACATCCGATGTCAAGGAGGAAGCCCCTGAAACTTTGGTCAGCCCGTCCCAGCAACAACAACAATATTCATTGATCTGGCACATTTTCATACAAATAATGTAGCTCAAAATGCTTTAAAGGATGACAAAACAGAAAAAAGACAAAATATAAAAAATAAAATTAGGCAATACTAATTAAAAAAGGATAAAAGTAAGGTCCGATGGCCAGGGAGGACAAAAGAAAAACCAAAAAAAAAGGGCTGGAGAAAAAAAAACAAAATCTGCAGGGGTTCCTAGGCCACGAGACCACCCAGCCCCCTCTTGGTATTCTACCGAACATAAATGACCTCAATCAGTCCTCATTGTATTCAGGCTTCACATGGAAGAACTTGATGATAACGGTCATGTGGACTTCTGGACTTTATTGATGTAGGGACATTACGGTGCTTGATCAGGTGGCGGTGGCGCAGATCAGAACAGCAGAGAAAGTAGCGGTTAGTGCGGATTGTGGAGCCACCATAAATGAGATTGATAATTAAATGCATATACAGAATATCAGGGTTACACTAAAATGAAACTACGAGAAAGCCATGTTAAAATTACGGGTTTTTAGCAGTTTTTTAAAGTGCTCCACCATATTAGCCTGGCGAATTTCTTTCAGTAAGCTATTCCAGGCTGCCTCACCACTTCTTTTAAGTTTAGCTCTTGGAATTCTAAGCAGACACTCATTTGAAGATCTAAGGTTATGATTTGGAGTGTAAGGTGAGGGACATTCTGAGATATAGAATGGAGCAGATTATTTAAGGCTTTGTAACCAATAAGCAGTAATTTAAAGTCAATTCTAAACGGCTCAGGTAACCAATGTAGTGACCAATGTAGCAGCTCCCTCTGTTGGCACATGCGGAGCCCAGAAGGGGTGCCCCACAGGACTGCATCTCCCAGCATGCCCTTCAGGCACATGAATCTACATACTGGCCAAGAGATGCTGCCACCCAGTGTGTCAGCCCAGCCCTGCTGTCCATCGCAATACAAATGAAAATATTATTATATAAAAAATTGGTGCTGAATCACCAAGAATTCTTGCAGTAAGAGGAAGACAAATAAAATAAATAGCTCAGTTAAAGAGCCTAGAGAAGCCATATTGCTATTTGGCAGCCCTACATGGGATTTGTAAAGGTTTACCTCACGCCTGACTCTGCACAGTCAGCATGGCCACTTTCCTATTTGAGCTAAACCCTTAAACTCCTGCTGCAAACTAAAGGAATGAAAGAAAGACACAAAATATACATGGCAATAATTGTAAAAACAATGTGAAAAAGTACAGCATCTCAAGCAGCAAAAGACAAAGAGAGAGTGCAAGCTCAGAACAAACAGACCTGCCATGCTGCTGGGATCTTAGGTCAATCCGACAATTTTAATTGGATCAGGCCATTCAGTCCAATAAGCTCACCAACCCTATTCTCTTCCATCCTTTAAAGCAGTGAAAAGCAAACTTTTTCGAGTTGCGGCACACTAAGTCCAAAAATTTTCTTTCGCGGCGCACCTGAGGGACTGCCCATAAATAAAGTCATGACGACACAATCTATGGAAAATCCCCAATAAAAACAGTTAATTTTACAAGTTTGAAAGACATTTTATTAATAAAGGAATCAAAGGATACATCTTAAATTTAATTAATGTGAACGTTGAGATTGTTTTTCAGCACATATAAGATTGATGCGAGGATCAATTTTCGAAAGACAGACGCGCATTTCCTTGTCGATCATCTGAAGTCTCTCGCGTTTCTTAGACTTCATTTCCGTAAGTGTTCCGTTATCTGTTTTTCCAACATAAAATATTTTTTTTAAACATTATCTTTTTAATCAACCAAAAGTTCAAAAACACTAGCAAATTTAAATAATAATTTTCGCGGCGTCCCTAGAAAATTCCACGGCACACCAGTGCAATGCTTTAAAGCTAACACCAAGCTGAGTCTGCTTTTGTAGTGGGGTACGTGGCCACAAATACCACACTACCACACCTATTAAATGCTGTCATCATACCCCAAAGCAATAGCTTGGTTATTCTGTTTCTTTTCTATGAGGTTTACCAACATCCCACCCATGCCAAAGTAATTTTGGGGATATCTGAGAATTTCTGCAAGTGACATGGCCTGATGTTACATTTACAGTCAGACGTGCAGAGGGTGAAGGGAACTGGAGTTCTCCTTGTGATGCTCCAGTGTTATTCACATCCATATCAGATGAGGAATAGAAAAAAAACATCTGCAAGGGTTCAAGGCCAAAATACCACCAAGCCCCCACTTGGCATTATTATACCTGACATAACATCAGCAAATCCATAGAACTGGTTATTGAGTTTTGCCGTACCAAAGAGACCTGTCTGCCTGGTCACCATTCAAGGAGTGGGAGTGGAGGTGGTGTACATGTCAGAGGGGGACATTTTTGTACACTGGGTCATTCCATTTCTCTCTTTGGAAAAGAAACATGTACTGTAAATATTACATTTAAAACCCAGCAGATGAACAGGCAATAGACACCCACTGTTTGAACTGAGGCGAGAAGTTAAAAGGCAAATTTCCTGGGTTATCCTGTTACTGATTATTGTGATGGCTGTCTACAGGATATTGGTGTTTGCTGTCTTGCAAAAGAATCACCACTTTGAAGTTTTAACTGCTTAAACATACAAACAATATAACATTGTGATAAAAGAACTGCTCCTTCCTTGGAAAATATTTGTATTTACCTGACTTGGAAATTAACATGTCTGAGAAGATTGGTTTCTATTCAGCTGTGTACTCATTGATAGTTGGTAACAATACATTGTGTTAACTTGTGTATTCATTATTTGTTAAACCAAGGAAATTTAGATGTGCCATTGTTTAATCCGATTGTCCAGAACTGATAATGGCAGGGACTGAAGGAAATTTAAACTTCCGGGCAGGAGAAGGCAAGCAGAGGGACAGTCCACTGTGAAAAAACGCTGCCAAGACACTCGGGCAGAGTACAGGGGCTCGCAGGCAGACGAGGGTACGTGGCTGGCATGACGTGAGGCACAAGGACGGCAACACTTACTTCCAGGGAGGAAGAGACGGCTCCACAAGTAGACACCAGTTGTGGGTCCAGCGAGAGAGGGAAGCCGCATGAAAGGACCGAGCAAAGCTGGCAGACGAGAAATGAGGCGTGCCTAGGTCACAGCAACACAAGGAGGGGACTGGGCAGTCTAATGGTCTGGAATCCCTATAGATTTTATTTTTTTCTCCAGCCGTCTGGAGTTTTTTTTGTTTTTTCTGTCCCCCCTGGCCATTGGACCTTACTCTTATTCTATGTTAATTAATGTTGACTTAATTGATTTTATTTTCTTACTGTCTTTTATTTTTCTATTCTTTATTATGTAAAGCACTTTGAGCTACTGTTTTTATGAAAATGTGCTATATAAATAAATGTTGTTGTTGTTGTTGAAGGAGCCCAGAGTGGGGAAAAATAGGAACGACGAAGAGACAATGACAAGGATTCCACAATTTTGATAAAACTTCTGTTGGGAAACTAGTGTCTGGTGAACAGACTGCATCCGTGGACAGATGGAAGATTAGTTGTTGGGGTAACAGTGCGCAAACTGGACTCTGCACCACTAAAGGTTGTATCCTCCAAGCCTTGTTTTTAATGGACTTTTAGAGTGTGGATTGTGTGCTTTCCTTTCTAAAAAAGGAATTTTGTTCCTGATATTGTTAGATTTTGTTTATGTTCATTTATCATTTTAATGTACTTATTATTGTCTTGTGTAATAGGAGTTAGTGTTGCTTTTCCTGAAATTACTATTGTGTCTTTCATTGTGTGTTTAATCACTGCCCAATTTAAAGAAACCTGTGTGCTATTTTCTGTAAAATTTCAAGAGTTCCCAGTCTCTTAATAAAACTGGGTGGCGTAGTCGGATATGTTAATGGTGTTTAAGTTAGATTATCTGTAAGTGTGACCAGACACCTGTCACATACATCTCAAAGTACGTGGGAGTCCTCCATCAATAAAAGGCTGGACTGGTTTAGTAACACAGAGGAACTATAGAAGAAAGGGCATAGCAGACTCTGATTCCTTTCTGTCAGTGAGTTGTTCAACAGAATTGTGTAAAGAAACACTACGAGGCCTTTTTGGTAATACACATTTATAGTGCCTCACTGTGACACTGTGACTGCTCTGCTAATCTTTAGCCAAGTCAAATGTTCTTTCTTTTTAGTCATTCTGATGCGTATTTATGGTTTGACGTAATATAATGATATTTATCTTTATTTATTTCTTAAACATCTCTAAAAAGCTATTGCAAAATAAAAGCAATGTATAAAATGAATCAAAATTACAGCATTGCAAGATGTCTAGATCGGGGCCTAGGGGGGATACCACTTTTATCTGTCTCTCTTTCCCAGACTAAGGAGTGGAAGATTTTGAGACAATGGTGACCTTAATGCCTTTACAGCTCACTCTGAAGATCCAAATCTCTGATCTTAGTACCTGCTGTTGAGACTTTAATAGGTTTGGTTACCCGTTGTAGGCCATTGTCTCATGGGCCTGCATTTCACATCCCTAACCCTATTTAGAGTTTCGCTGAAAACCCTAAGTTGACACCCCCTGCATCTGAAACTAGGAGACTCAAAAGATGTAAGAGCGAAGACCAAATTAATATTTAAAGCGCTTAGCGTATTTATTAACTCATAAGAATAAAATGCAAGGTTAAAAAGAGTAAATGAAAAATATAAGTAATAGAAAAATAATATTCTTACAGTAGTCAAGCAGCAATGACACAGACGACACGGACTCAGATCTTCCTCTGTATCTTCAAGATGATCTCTGGTTTATTGGCATATTCATTCTGTTAATATACACATATTTTTTTGTGCCCTCGTGCCCGATTTGTTTTTTTGTCTCACCTTGGACTTTCCATTCTGAGTTGTTGTAATACTTCCCCCTTTTTAATATAAATAGTATCTTCTTATTTCCTTAACAAATAATTAAAATATACTTTTCTTTACATAAGTACCTATATAGTTGTAAATAAGTTGGGACTTGATTTTACGGTATATTTTCCAGTATTTTATAAGGTCGGTCGTATAAGTTGAATGTGGAAAACTCATGCTATTGGTCCAAGAGATTATGATATGCTGACACCTACCTGAGAGAGCAACCAAGGAGCACACTGCCTTTTTATTTCTATGTGGGTGCGGCGATGCGGTGTATCAGTGTGTGCTACTAACCTCTCTCTCTCTCTCTCTGTTGTGCCTAAGTGACCACACGGTAATACCCAAACTATTCCGAAGTGACGTTTGCACTGATTTGTGTTGTCGCACCCACCACATCACAAACCACCTCAAGATCCCAGATTAGGACCCGAGTGCAGCCATGAGACAGGTGACACCTCAGCAACACACTGAACAGTGTGAGGTTTTTTTTATGGTGGATGGAGTGCCAATTCTGCCACCAACCCTCAATTTTTTACCTGCAGGATGGTGGGCTTACTTGCAGGGCTGGATGCAGATTAACTTCATATACCGGACAAAGCAATTGGAGGTAAAGGGCCTTGCTCAAGGGCCCAACAGAGTAGAGTCACTTCTGACGTTGACGGGATTCTGAACCCAGTGCAGACCCCTAGCCTCAGAGCCACCACTCCTTCATAATGAAGGAGATAATGAAAACAAAACGGAGTGCCATTATGACCAATGCTGCACATCCACTCTGTAACACACCAACACTGAGGACTTTCAGCCAATGAATCATTCAGCAGAAGTGTGTCAAGAAATGCGAAGGGGGCTCCTTTATACCGATGGCAATACACCTGTATAGCGCCTCACTTGAACTGGGAACTGCCAAGTCAAACGTTTTCTTTCTTTATAATTTTCTTGCTTCATAGTTATTCTAGTGTGTGTTCAGACCAAAGTGTATGTGCATATTTATTTATTTACTTACTTATCTATATATTTATGTATTAATCTACTGTCACAAATGTGCACATGGGAGGCAGTTGATTGGCTTAACTAAAGATATCTATATGCCAGACCAAGGGTTGGTGATGCACACTAACATCATTTTTTTGCTTCCTCTGCAGACCTTCAGAAGGAAGTCCCGCCTAACCTCACTCCCAGCTCCACCTCTGACCTCACTTTTGACTTGACCCCTCAAAACACTCCCCTTCCAGAATATTCTATGTAAACCTACCATATTTCTGTTTCAATTAGTTCAGTTGTGGACTCTCTCTATTATGAATACTCTTTTTTGTTCCAGTACAGTATAAGGGAACAAATAAAGTTCTATCTATCTATCTATCTATCTATCTATCTATCTATCTATCTATCTATCTATCTATCTATCTATCTATCTATCTTACTTTCATATTTAATTTTATTTAAAAACACTGTCACACACACACTTGGGAGAAGGTTGATAGGTTCAAATAATGGGATTGCTCAGCCAGACCAAGGGTTGGCACTGTTACATAACCATCTCTCCTTTTGTCCTTCTGCAGACCAGCTGAAGAACCAACCAAACAGTGATGTCACCATAAACCCACCCTCTGATGATGTCACTTCTGGCCTTTCCTGATGACGACTTCCCTTCAGAACCCACCTACCAAAGACATTTCCTTTTCTGGCACCCTGGACCATCCCCTTCCTGTCTCTGCCATATAAAAGCCTGTATTCTTTTATTTTTTGAGTTCGACTGCAAACTTGCGTTTATTTTGCTATTTCTTCAGTATACGAGGTGGCCATCCCCCAAACCTTTTGAGTCTCCTGCTCTCCTTATTTACAACACATAATTTTAAGTAAATATTCAGTGTGTTATTTCATAATCTAACAGTTCAAGAGTTCAGCTTCCTGCACTGCATTGGCTTGAGGGAAAACCACTGTTCAAATGGTCAGTTCCCTGTGCCATAGTGCACAAGGTGGCGTAGTCTTTAGCTGACATTAAAACCCTCTTCTTCAGATGATTTTGGTCTTTTATTATCAGTGTCTCTGCACTCCATCTTTAGCCCAATCCAGTTTTTATCCCGAGCTTCGTTACATAACTAAGCAGACACACACATCTCTTTCTTCTTAAAGTGTGCACTATTTCATGTACACAGTTTGCCAGGTTTGTAGGTGTAGTCGTATTCCCTTTTACTGTCTATGGAAGACCACTACACAGTGCAGCTGTTCTTAATTGTTATAATAGGTTGCTAATTAAGTTTAATTTGGCTCTTGTGATCAATGTTAAAGTTTTTAATTACAACCCTCCTTTTCCATAAATAAGATTAGATTTACATTTACACTTACTTGCTTAGCAGATTTAAACCGTTAATAAAAGCGATGGAAATAATATAAGGGTGTTATGTGTTTCTACTTATGTATATTAAAAATAATAAACACTTAATTCACGTGACACTGCTGTATTATATAGGGTGGTCCAGATCTAATTATGCAATTTTCATTATGCTATAAATTAAGTTTATTACATAGAAAATCACCCGAAAAATCCTGGACCATCGAGAAGTGTGCGAACCGACGACATGAAGAATCATCTTTGGGCCGAACTGGAATCGTCCCCACATAAATCAAAGTCATCCAGACGATCTGGATCTGCATAATTAGATCTGAACCATCCTGTAGAATAATATAAAGACTGATTATTCTTAAGACTTTATTAAGACTTAATTCCTGAGATTCAAATGGGTGGAAAAATATTCCTAGCTTTGCCATTCTTTTAGATGAATTGCAAAGATTCTCACTTCTGCGAATAAACAGATTCAACCATCCATTGCTCTGCAGGTGAAGGAAGACCAATCGAGCTCAGCTATTTTGTAATCACTGCTGCCTCTTGACTCCACTGTCAGCAGTGTTGTTGTGTATTTATTGTCACGCACATGCAATTCGGAGGCAGCTAGAGGGCCTAAATAATAGTAGTGCCACGCCAGACCAGGGGGTGGCGAGCTGCACTAACTTTCTCTCTCCGTCCTCTGCAGACTATCTCCGGGAAATCCCACTAGGTGCCAGCGCTATTGATGACGTCATTTCCAGTACTGGTGTCATGGATGATGTGACTTTCTGGTACCAGCGACATGGATGGCGTCACTTCTGGTATCAATGAAATAACTTCCAGTTCCGGTCCTGATGACATCACTTCATGCCACGGCCCTAAAAGCCGCCAACTTATCTAACCAAAATCAATTCTGTTTTGAACTTCAGTCCGAACACCACTCATCAAAATTAACCTTTTGCAGCCAGGGCACAATATATGGATGGCTGCCCCAAACCATTTTTGATGTACTCTTAATCTTTCTGACTAACACAATGTCTTACTGGTATTTCTGAATGGATGAATAGTAATTTTCTCAAACTAAATAAAGAGAAAACTGAAATTTTAGTGATTGGCAATAATGAATACAATGAGGTTATCAGAAATAAACTTGATGCATTAGGATTAAAAGTTAACACGGAAGTAAAAAACTTAGGGGTAACTGTTGACTGTAACCTGAATTTTAAATCGCATATTCATCAGACCACTAGGACAGCATTTTTTCACTTAAGAAACATAGCAAAAGTTAGACCTCTTATATCATTGAAAGATGCTGAGAACTTAATTCACATTTTTGTTTTCAGTCGTCTAGATTACTGTGACGCACTCCTCTCTGGACTACATAAAAAAGACATAAATCGTTTGCAACTAGTGCAGAATGACACTGCTAGAATCTTAACTAGGAAAAGAAAATCCGAGCACATTTTCCCAGTTTTGATGTCACTACACTGGTTACCTGTGTCTTTCAGAATTGACTTTAAAATTCTGCTTATGGTTTATAAAGCCTTAAATAATCTCGTTCCATCTTATATATCGGAATGTCTGACACAATATATTTTAAATTGTAAACTTAGATCCTCAAATGAGTGTCTCCTTAGAATTCCAAAAGCAAAACTTAAAAGAAGTGGTGAGGCGGCCTTCTGCTGTTATGCACCTAAAATCTGGAATAGCCTGCCAATAGGAATTCGCCAGGCTAATACAGTGGAGCACTTTAAAAAAAACTGCTGAAAACACATTACTTTAACATGGCCTTCTCATAACTTCACTTTAATTTAATCCTGATACTCTGTATGTTCAATTCATTATAATAACTATTCATGGTGGCTCTAAAATCCGTACTGACCCCTACTCTCTCTTCTGTTTCTTTTTCCGGTTTCTTTGTGGTGGGGGCCTGCGCCACCACCACTTACTCAAACCATCATGATGCTCCAACATTAAAAGCCAGAAGTCTGCATGGCCATCATCACCAAGTCCTTCCTTGAGAACCCTAAATCCAAAGAGGACTGTTTCATTCATGTTAGGTAGATTGTCCCGAGGGGACTGGGCGGTCTCATGGTCTGTAACCCCTGCAGATTTTATTTTTTTCTCCATCCGTCTGGAGTTTTTTTGTTTTTTCTGTCCACCCTGGCCATCGGACCTTACTCATATTCTATGTTAATTAATGTTGACTTATTTTATTTTCTTACTGTCTTTTATTTTTCTATTCTTCATTATGTAAAGCACTTTGAGCTACATTTTTGTATGAAAATGTGCTATATAAATAAATGTTGTTGTTTCTTGTTACATTATCCTTTTTCTGTCTGGACATAACTGTGTGCTTCTATTGCACTGAATGGTCATCTATAAAAACAGGCTCCTTCCTTCTTTCCATCTTTCCATACAGACAAGATGCCCAAGACAAGGCAACCCAGATTATTGTTGTAATAGACATTTTTACTTAATTTTTTATTGGCTTTCTGTAAGTGCTATATGTCTGTAAATTACACGTCTTTTGTTTTTATTTGTTTCTTTGTTTTTTTCCTAACCCAAATACAATCAGTTCTCTGCATCTATGGGTTCTGCATTGAGCATATTGAAATAAAACAAACATTCAGAAGCAACCACAAGCTAAACTTGAATTTACCGCAAGCCTAGCAGGATGCTGAATCCAGAAGAATGAAGTGATGTGAAGGCATAACCTCTGGGGGAGGACCGATAAGGGGAGACGGGGTGAGGCGGACGCACTCCTTGAGACTGTACTGTTTCATCAACATAAGCCTTGTTATGGTTTTTACTTCATCTGTAGTCAAATTTGATTGTCTTTATGGTGCTCCACCAGCGGCCATGAGCGACTGTGGGTAGAGCCAGTCTAAGGACCTCACTAAACCATCTAGTTGGTAGTAGCATGGATGGTGTGTACTGTCATGAAAAAAACTTTCTTCTGTCTTCAGAGAAAGCAGTGACAGATGAGAATGCAGAACATTTTTTTATTTGCATACAAGTTATGCACAAATGTCTCCGTTTATGGAGTGAGCAATCAATTAAACTATTCATCTACTTTTATGCTTTCACCTTATCTAAAACATCACATCATCTGACTCTTAATATGCAGAACTTTATTATCTTCTCCAATCAATTAAAGCCGCCAATAATTTGTGACTCCTGTTGATTCAGGTTATGATTATTACAATAGTTTTATTAACTGAAAAGGCTCTCACAATGGCACAGTGCATTTATATATAATTTCATAAGTGTTCAAATTACTAGACTTAAGTACTCACAACTGTAAATCTATTTTTGCCCACCCCGTGTATATATATATATATATATATATATATATATATATATTGTAATATGGCGCTATATAGCACCTGACCCGGCACAGACTGACGCAGAGGCACGTACAAAATAAACAGAGGCTTTTATTATTCTCTTCAGCCGTGGGACACATCTTCCCCGTGTCACACAGCCCAACACAGTCCCAAAGCAAATCACAACACCAAAACACTTCTTCTCCTTTACCACCACTCCTCCTCAAGCTTCGTCCTCCTCCTCCCGACTCTGGCCCCTGAGTGGTGGTGGCTGGCCCCTTTTATAACCCACCCAGAAGCGTTCCAGGTGCTTGGCCACCTGGTCCTAATTGCACTTCCGGGTTGGGCTGAAGACTCGTCTAGCCGGGCTGTTGACTCCATGCAGCTCCCCCTAGCGGCCATCCCAGCTCCCAACCAGGCTGTGGAAGACTCCATCTCCCATGGAGCCAGGCAGGAGGCTGGGAAATCACCGTCGGCCTGGGAGGCTGCTAAAAAAAAGTCCGAGGGGAAGTATTAAGCAGTCCATGTTTCCTCCCCCAGAATATATGCAGCAGGGGCATATATATATATATATATATATATATATATATATAATTATATACTATATATATATAGTGAAGTTTCTGAACTCTTTTGGCACCTCCCCCAACAGAACGAGACAACAAAGAGCGACTGCTGCGTCTGTGGAGGACTGCTTACCCGTTGCTGAGGCAACTGCAGGTTCGTAGTGCCGCAGCATAGCACCACAGAACCAACTACGAGATCGCACAATGAACGCCTTTTCCCAATCAAGGAACATTATGAATGCAGGGAACAGTATAACTTGGCCAGTGACCTGGCCCCGACCCTGCCTGATTGTTGTTTCTGGGGATAGGAGAGTGGCAGATCCAATAAATAACCATGCTGTTCCTGTTTCAAGCTGAATAAAGTTGGTTTAGCTAAAGTGCTGAGACTCAGCCTCCAATCTGGGGTGCAAGACAGGGACTCACATGTCACAATATATATACATATAAATATTTATATATTATGCTTGTATTAAGTAGTAAAAGATTTGTATATATTAACTGAAAATTCTGTAGTACAAAGAGCAGGGTCTACATCAGTGTGAGCTTAAAGGCTAAGAAGGAGCATAAAGTGTTGTCTCTCAACAAGAAGATGAAAACCTTAGATTTTGTGGAAAGTGCCATATTGCTTACTGAAGTAGGTCATCTGGTTTGTAAGAAGGTATCAAGCATTCGCAAAATAAAGCAGAAAGAAACTTAAAAATTTGTGGAAGTGTTAGTGATGACAGTGCTATTACAATTAAACTAGCGATGATTTCAAGTAAATGGAAAGATGTGCCTAGGATATATGCAAATGCTACAATTTCATAGAAGGGACATGAGCATCTATGAATTCTGTTGAAACTGTCCCCCACGGATAGCAGTGCTTTTGAAATTTGTTTCTTGCTATAACGCTCTCTACTGAAGTTGTTCATTTTCCAGCATTATTTTTTGACATTCTTTTTGGAGAGGTCGCTTTTTTGTCCAGTTTTGTCGGATTACATCCGAGGTCACAAGACACATGTCATTATCAGCCAAGGATAAAAGGATCTGTTCCATACACTTTTTGGTATTTGAGATTGAACAACTTTACTTTTACGGGCATTGTGTTCTGCTTTTGATCCTTTGAACTCGTTTCCAGACTTCTTGCTTTTCTTTTCTGACTTCACTATTTGGTTTCTCTATTAAGCTGTGACAAAAGATAGGACTGGCTGTTTGATTGTGAACTTCCTTTATTTTTCTCATCTGTTTCACCTCACAATCCTTAATTAGAAAGACACATCTCTGCCTTTCTCTGAAGAGAGCTGAGTGATTCACCTTTTAAATGAAACACTGCTTTTGACACAGATGTTCATTACAGAGTTTTCTGTGGTAGCTCCAGCAAACCAAACTACCAAGGCAATACATATCCAAAAGGTAAACCCACTCTTCCTTTATAATGCTGAAACAAAACATACTGGTATTTTCCACCCAATAATACGTACAACTAGTCAAATACACAGATCTTATGACCCTAAAATAAATAATTTCAATAAAATGTGCATTTTATTACCAAACATACTGTATTTTCAAATTCCAGTACATATTAGGTTATAAGCTCTCGATCAAGATAAAGATTAAGTCTCTACCCTAATTGGAGCATGACAGACGGACATCTTGGAATTGTGTGTTTGTGTATATATATATACATATACACACACACAATATATATACAGTAGAACCTGAAGTATTCTCCCCGATAGGATTGTATGTAAATACAATTAATCCATTCCAGGCCGTACAAACTGTATGTAAATATATTTTTTTTAAAGATTTTTAAGCACAAAAATAGGTAATTATACCATAGAATGCACAGTGTAATAGTAAACTAAATGTAAAAACATTGAATAACACTGTGAAAACCTTGAACAGAGAAAACTAACATTGCAAGAGTTCACGCTACAGCCTTACGAACCGCTCGCTGTAAACACTTTTTTAAGTTTTAAGCACAGGGAAAAAAATGAACATTTGAAAAATCCTTAATTTATACAAAAACTAACCATAAACAACCAAGAAAATTAACCTTGCATGAGTCGAGTTCTGGCATGAAAGAAGTGAGCAGGAAGCTGGGTGGAGAGGAGATTACAGTTTTGAGGTAAAGTCCCTCTGTGCGATGCACGTGTGACTGAGAACAATGTACTTACAGGGAGAGACTGTACACGTGCGGAAATCATCGGCGCATACAAACCGGTAAAGAAATGAAACAGAGCACAAAGTGTTCGCAGCAAATGCACAGAGAGAGACTGAACACGTGCAGAAATCAACTTACGAAATGGAAGGAAAACTGGCTTGTTCGTCACTCGTGTGTGTGGTCGTGAACAGATGCAAAACTTTTTGATCGTAACCCGATTTGTACATGTTCCAAGATGTTTGAGACCCGAGGTTCCACTATATATATACTGTATA
>JANRMT010062820.1:22556660-22569168 GCA_026402145.1 Polypterus bichir lapradei
CTATCTATCTATCTATCTATTTTTTATTTCATGATGAAAGTAGCTATTCTATTAATTGACTGAATGAATCATTTATGTGCGCCCCACAATTTTATTTAATTCCAAAAATTGTGGTTAAAGAAAAAATGTATTTTTGGCTTTTTAGTGCATCTGTAACTTCTTCTTCTTCTTTTGGCTGCTCCCGTTAGGGGTGCCACAGTGGATCATCTTCTTCCATATCTTTCTGTTCTCTGCATCTTGTCCTGTCACACCCATCACCTGCATGTCCTCTCTCACCACATCCATAAACCTTCGTTTAGGTCTTCCTCTTTTCCTCTTCCCTGGTAGCTCTATCCTAAAGTAAATAAAATCATTTTACTTAAAAAAAAAAAATTCAATGTATTTTATTTTTTACTTTTTAGTTTTTGAGTATTTTGCAAATGATTTTTCTTTAATCATTTTTCATGAACGGGAAGCTTCTTTAAAAGTACAGTATTACATAATATATCTTTTTTGCAGAATTATTTGCATTCTAAAAAGAATTATCTTTTGGTCTCTATTTTTCTGTTCAGGCTCTTATGGGATTAGCGCACAGTTGCTGCGAAAACAAAAATATTGACGACAGAACGGCAAGCTTATGGCAATACTTCCTCACCATGATCACCAAGGCTACTCCTTCGCAGGAGTAAACAAGTTGGCACCATATTTACCCACTTCATTCACTGGAAGAGGCAAGTGGGGGCAATCTGATGCGTCTCTTACTTGTATGCTCCTATATCTCACTATATTCTCTCTCCGTCATTGTTGTGAGTGCATTAATTGGAATTGCATAACCATTGATTACAGCAAAATTTGTTCTATAATTGCTTCGGATTTGACAGATTATTGTATAGTCATCGATACTGAAAACACATATGCAAAATTTGAAATCATTTGCAAGATTTGTCCCAGACAAACAAACAGAAGAGTCAAGTTAAATACAATCGTTTAAAAACAGAAATCTTAATGATTGACAAACGTGGTTATAGTGAGTATATTATAAATAACCTTGATACCACAGGTTTAAAATTCAAGGTGGAGTTAAATAATTTAGAGGTAACTATTGACTCTGACCTAAAATATAAAATTGCATATTAACCAGATTACTAGGACTACATTTTTTTACATAACAGATATAGCAAAGATTGGCCCCTTATAACTTTAGAAGATACTGAAAAAATAATTCACGTGCAGAATGCAGCAGCCAGAATCTAAGCACATCTCACCAGTTTTAGTGTTGTTACAATGGCAAGACATGTAATTTAGAATTGACTTTAAAATACTACTAATGATTTATTAAGCCTTAAATAATTTTGCTCCATCCTATGGTTTGAAATGCCTGTCCCCCTACACTCCAAGTTGTAACCTTAGATCTTCTAATAGAGGTCTGCTTATAATTCCAAGAGCCAAGCTAAAAAGAAGTGGTGAGGCGGCCTTCTGCTGTTATGCACCTAAAATTCTGAATACTTTACCAATAGAAATATGCCAAGCTAATACCATGGAACATTTTAAAAAATGTCTAAAAACTCATTATTTAATGTGGCTTTTTCATAGCTACATTACAGTTGTATTCCTAATAGACTATATTGGTAAAGAATTACTATATCCTTCAGGGATTCACATCTGTACTAATCCCTACTATTCTTTGCTGTCTTTTCTTGATCCTCTGTGGTGGTGATCTGTACCACCACCAGATCAAGGTACCATGCAGCCCCCTGGGATGACATAATGAAGGTGGGTATCTCATATGTTCACAAGACCAATGAAATCCTATCATGTAAAGCATGGTTTAAGAACATGTATGTTAGGTAGAATGCCCATTTGGGCTGGGTGGTCTTTTGGCCTTGGAACCCCTGCAGATTTTGTTTTTTCTCCAGCCTAACTAGAGTTTTTTTTTTTTTTCCTGTCCTCCCGACCATTTGACCTTACCTTGTTTTGTTGTTACTTATTATTTAATATTATTGCCTTATCTGAATTGTTTTTCTTTTCTTCTCTTTGACATCTTGTAAATCATTTCATCTACATTGTTGTATGAAAATGTGCTATGTAGGTAAATGCTTCTGTTGTTGTACAGGTCTAGTATGATGCTTAGGTACAAAGAAAAGAAGGCTCTTCCACCCAGCCAGTGACGAAGTTGGCATAGCCAGGTACCATTCTAATACCAACTGCAACTCTCCTGACCTGGTTAAAAAGAGTTATCATGAAAAGAGAAAGCACTGAGGGTAGAAAACAGTTCTGCCATGTTGTAAATGAGAAAAAAAAATGACGAAATTCAAAAGTGACCACAACCATAATTAGATACTAGCAGTAAATGATGAAATAGCTGTGTGAGAAGGGGGTCCATCTCCCTCAGTTGTGGGTCCAAATTTGAATGACCACTTCGTTATTGGCCTTGTTATATCCTGTACTAGCTGTCCCCCATGGCTTAAGTCATGTGGTAGTAAAACAGGACAAACTGTAAAAATCAATAAACAAAAAGGTAAAAGGAGGCAAAGCACGTGACTTGAATGGAGGCTGGCACGTGAGTGAGAAGGGCCCTGCCTGGCTCCCCACTCATGACGTTACGGTTCCCCCTCCCCTCGGCCTGCAGCCTCCGTCTCAGATTAGCCTGAATAAATTGCTCCTGCACGCGAACTATGATACTTAACATGATGACAGATGTTGCAAAATCAACTGGAATGTTCAAGCAAATTAAAGAAAAAAACCAATCTTAATCCGTTAAGTAGTTCTCTCATGAAAAGTGGACAGACATACCGACAGACAGACAGATGTTGGATTTTATATGGATAGTAATATACTTCTGGTCATGCAATGTGTTATATAAATGGCTTCCCAGAAGGCACATAGCTTCCCAGTATTTTATCTCAGCCAGGATTATTCCTCCTCGTGTTTTGTGTCCTTTTTGTTCTTCTTGTTCTTCTTCTACTGTTGCTAATTATCTGCTGTATCTTCTTTGCCTGTGTTATATTCCATGAGTATTGTGGGTGGTCCCTCAAAAGGTGGGGCCACCTGCCAATCATTTCCAGTAACTGCCCTCCACCCTATAAATCAGTAGGGTCTCCAACAGTTCTTGGTGGTTCATTGTGAATGCACACTGGAGTTTGTGACTTCTTGTGCCTTTTGCTGTGTCTTTGTGAATGTTCTAACTTTTGTCCATTTTGCTTTGTTTTTAGACTTTGCCAGTGAATATCTGAATTGGGACTTTTTTGCTTTTGTGTTAAAGACAATTGCAATTTGCCTTTGGTACTCCACAGGGCTTTTTTTTGTCCATCCAGAAAGTTTGTGGAAATAAACTTTTTAAAATTTTATAAAGATTATAAAGATTCTGTTAGGTCAGGGGTGGCCAACCAGTCAGAGACAAAGCGCCACATTTTTTACTGTGTTACCGCAAAGAGCCACATCATACACATGGCCACACATGAACATCACCCATCCCTTCCTCACACACACACACACACACCTCTGCTCAGCCAGATTTATTGTAAACTAGGCTGACCCGCCTTTTAAGGCAACTGACTTTTAAGTTGACCACTTCATTAAGGCAATTCAATATGTAGATCAATTTGATATTTTATACAAACTCATTAATTTGGTTATATTGCATTTGAGCGGTATTACTTTAATACTCGTAGTTTCTGTTATTTTTGTGATGAAATTTTAACTTTTTTTCTATATTGAGGTCGCCCTTTTGAACCCCCCTGATATTTACTACGCGGTGAAGCATTTGTACTCCATCAACATTAATTATTTCCAGAGACATAATTTTGTCTATTTTTCCAGCGCATCACGCACAAAAGCAAGGGAACGATGGGAGCACCAGAACTCTGCTCACATCATGTCGCTTCGTACCTCAAGCTGCAAGTAGTAAGTCTGTGATAAGCGGAATACCGCTACGCTTTCCACTCACGGGACGGAAGGACAATCCCGACCGCTTTTATATAGTAAGAAAGAAGAAGAAGATATCGCACAGTCTGGAGTAGAAAATCATCTTTTACCTGGAAAAACGAAACTACTAATACCATCGTGCATTGCAAAATGGACAGGGCGTGTGTGAAACTCCGTGCTACTCGCACAGTCTGGAGTAGAAAATCATCTTTTACCTGGAAAAACGAAACTACAAATCCCATCGTACATTGCAAAATGGACGGGGCGTGTGTGAAATTCCGCGCCTGCGTAGCACTCACGGGACGGAAGGACAATCCCGACCGCTTTTATATAGAAGGATGTCACACACCAACATGATAATGACAGAAATTGACTCCTACAGTACTACAACCAGAGGCCAGTCATTTTCAACAATGAACATTGTGTGTGCACTGTCTCACACACACAAACTCTCAGTTCAACCAAGTCCACAAACAAAAATATAATAATTTACAATAGCGTTTTTCTTTTACTATGCATTTTGCTTAGTGGGACTTCTGGCATTCCTTGCCTTGAACAATCCTCTTCAAATCTGGCTTGTATTCCGTTATTGCCACTCGAAGCAATTCTTTCACATGGGTGTCAGTCAGAACAGATCAATGCTTTGATTTCACATATTTCAGGGTAGAAAACACAGACTCGCAGGCGTATGTTGACCCAAACATTGACAGTATCTTAAGCGCAGCCCATTTGACATTGCGGTATTTTTCCATTGGCACACTTTTCCAGAACTCAATGGTCCCTTCCCTTAAAGCAGGTTTTAGTTGATCCTTCTCACAAAGATCGATCATCTCCAACTCAGCCACAGCCTCATCTGTGACTAGCGGGGTTTTCAAACAGTCAGTCTCCGCATTAATTGGGTCGACAAGGAAAGTAATCTGTGGCCTTTTCAGTTGTAGATCACGGAACCTGGTCTCAAAGCTTTCGTGCAGGTTTTCAACCAGTGTTGCATATCTGGCTCTTTGCTTATTCAGGGCAGCGCTGGTGACTTGCCCGCTGGCTTTTAGAAGAGTGGGAAAATGTGTTAAATCTCCCTTTTGAATATGCGCCTTGAACAGCTTCAGTTTGTTGACAAACACAAACACACTTTGCACCAGGTCAGGCAGCATTTTTAACTTACCCTGCAGGGTCAGGTTCAGTCTGTCCAAGTGACACAGCATGTCGACCAAAAAGGCCAGATCCATAATCCACTTGAGGTCAGAGAGCTTGGGATAGTCCTTGTCATTCTCTTCCATTATACAGTTTCACAGCATCCAAAAGCTCAAAGAAGCGAGAGAGTACTTGGCCTTTTGACAGCCATCTCACGGTGCAGTGCAGCAGCAGGTCACCTGGAAGCCCTTGGTCCAGCTCAGCGATGAGATTCTTGAAATGCCTGTGGTTAAGCGCATGTGTGCAGATGTAGTTGACGATTTCCATCACAGGCTTCATGACGTTGTCTAAATTCAATGATTTAGACACAAGTTGCTCCCTGTGGATAATGCAGTGGAAATTCCAAAACTCGGGAAATGTTTGGTCAGCTTTGCACAGCCCCACAAGCCCGTTCACAGATCCAGTCATGGCTGGCGCTCCATCCGTGGCTATTGCAGTTAGTTTCGGTATGGGCAGATTTGCTTTCGCAAATACAGCCATCATTGTTTCTTTCACATCTATGCCACGGGTTCTGTCTTTTAATGGCACAATATCAAGGAGTTCTTCTTTGATCACACAATCATTTGACACAGACCGTGCAAATATTGCCAACTGAGGCTTGTCTTGTATGTCACAACTCTCGTCCAATGCGACACTAAAATACTCACATGCTTGAAGGTCAGAGTTGAACTGTGATTCAATAGCTGTGTTAATGTCCGATATTCTGTGTTCAACAGTGTGGCGGGACAGTTGGACGTCTGATACCATGTGTTTTAGTTTGTCGTTTTCAGGAGACAAGATTTCAACAACGTCACTGACGCATTTTTTAACGAACTCCCCTTCATTGTATGGCTTTTTAGCCTGTGCAATGTTCCAAGCCAGTTGATTCAATGCGAGCGTTACAGTCTCTGAGCGCTTCGTAAATTTTCGGAAAAACTGTATCTGCTTTTCTGCCTGAGTTTTCAAAGTGACCAACTCGTGCTTGCAAAGTTCACTCCCTTTTGGAAATTCCTGGTCGATGTTAGCACGGAGTGAGCTGAAGTGGCGCTGAAGATTTAAAGCTTTGAAATGCGCTAATGACGCCTGACATATAAGGCAGAATGGCTTGCCATTACGTTGAACAAAAAATATAAACTCTCCCATTCTGTTAAAAACGTCTTGTGTTCATCTTCATATTTTCATTTTGCTGTGCATTTTTTCCCTGCCATTTTGAGAGCAAACTTGACACAAATTGTTTACTTAAATGATCTTGTCCCTACTAGGAATTTTGCGGAATTTTCATCTCACGCACATGCACATTTGACGAAAATACCGTATTGAACTCAAGCGAAGCGAACACGAACAATAAAAAAAAAAACACAAACACAAACTTCGATATGAACGTAAGAGCTGCATGAAACCAGGCAAAGAGCTGCGGGTTGGCCACTCCTGTATTAGGCCCTTTTTCTGTCAGCCAGGGGTTTTGACAGTATTTCCCCCTCTAGTGGAGATTTTTGGAAGTGCTTTTAGAACTAGTTTAGAATACGTTATATCATTACAGAAGGACCTGGATAGCAGACAGGCTTAGGCAGATTTGTGGCAGATGAAATTTAATGTCAGTAAATGTAAAGAATTACACATAGGAAGTAAAAATGTTAGGTTTGAATACACAATGGGCGGTTGTAAAATTGAGAGTACACCTTATGAGAAGGATTTAGGAGTCATAGTGGACTCTAAGCTATCGACCTTCAGACAGTGTTCAGAAGTCATTAAGAAGGCTAACAATGTCTGGTTATATAGCGCCTTGATATGTAGAGTACAAGTCACAGGAGGTTCTGCTCAAGCTTTATAACACACTGGTGAGGCCTCATCTGGAGTCCTGTGTGCAGTTTTGATCTTCAGGCTACAAAAAGGACATAGCAGCGCTAGAAAAGGTCCAGAGAAGAGCGACTAGGCTGATTCAGGGCTACAGGGGATGAGTTATGAAGAAATATTAAAAGAGCAGAGCAGAAGGAGATTAAGAGGTGACATGATTGAAGTGTTTAAAATTATGAAGGGAATTAGTCCAGTGGATCAAGATGGTGACTTTAAAATGAGTTCACCAAGAACAAGGGGACATAGGTGGAAACTTGTTAAAGGTAAATTTCACATAGTTTTTCTTTACACAGAGAACCACAGACACTTGGAATAAGCAACCAAGTGGTGTGGTCGATGGTAGGACTTTAGGGACCGTCAAAACTCGACTTGTTGTTTTAGAAGAATTAAATGGAAAGAACTGGCAAACTTTGTTGGGCTGAATGGCCTGTTCTTGTCTTGATTGTTCTAATGTTCCAACTCTTTGGGACTTGCATGCTTTAGTACTCCTAATCATAACACATCGGATGTGAATGGAGTAAGGCCATATGGCTTTTGGACGATCTTCAAGACTTTTGAGGGGAAAGAAGAGGAACTGCCCCCCTTCCTGGTGTGGCGTAATAGTGCTTATCTTATCGGAGCTCTGCAGGTGTCCACTAACTGCTCATGTCTGACAATGTTTATACGAGGGACATTCAAAAAGTTTCCACACTTTTATATTTTCGTTGGAACTGATGAAGGTGGTAGGAGTAGTAATTGGGCATTAAAAAGTGGGTACGATGCTGGGAAAATTGCATCGCAAACGAAGGTGACTATGTAGAAAAGTGATGTCATTTATTTTTGAAATTCTTAATAAATAGAGTTTTAAAAAAGTACAGAAATGTTTTGAACGTCCCTTGTACTTCAGTTCCAAGTATATATTGGTGTTCATACTGTTGAGTGTTTTGAACTTGTGACAAATTCATATCATGGAAGCATGTTCTGTAAATATTCCCAGTTCAGGTCATCAGTTACTTTTGCCATCACAGAGTGGAAGGCACTTGTCTAGGTAAAGTGAGTTCAATTATGTATAATAGTTCTTATTTTGAATATTTATATTGTAGCTTTAATTTTTTATGTGGTGTTCATGTGGGAGAATGGGAAAATAAAACTGGCAGAGCATTAGGCCTTTGTAATTTTTTCTAATAGGAAAATGACCGTGACCATACTGATATCGGATGCAAATTCTTTCTGGCAAATCAGACTTAGAGAATCAGGTGAACAGGATTTTTAATCCGCAGACAGAACACTGAGAGACACTTGGGCTGACTCCAGCTAAGTCTCATTGCAGCTGCTAGCTCTTCGAGCAAAATTTAGGCAAAAAGCAAAATATATATACAATCTTGTTAGACAAATAGGGTTTTACGCAGTGATTTGCATCATTGAAAGTAGCTTTTAATCAGGGTCTGTTAAACAGGTCAGCATTACAGATTACAGATATTGGAAAGGAACATCTCTCTCCCTAATTCTTATATCAATCATTGGAAATGATATTTAAATTTGTATTTCTGGAAGGGTCATGTCAGTGTGTATCTGCAGAAGGAAAAATTAAGTAAAACTTATTTGTGTTGCAGAAGAAAGACAAGACCAAAGGCATATCATTTCTACTGTGTATACTTGTTTAACAAATCAGGTCACACATTAGATTACGACAGAAGCTAAAACAATGTGTATCCAAAACTCTTCTTCACTATTCAGCATGGAAAATTGGGTCATGTAAGGGAGTCGGTTTTCCCATTTCTGTGTAGAGTTGATGTGCTTGCTCAGCCTTCTCTAAACAGGTCGGTCCTGCACTGTCTCCCCAGTCAAGTCCTTTTCCATCACATCTTCTTTGACCTCCCTCGCTTTCTCTTCCCCTGTAACTCCATTCTCATCACTCTTTTGTCCAAATACAATGGGAGACCAAAAGGTTTGTAGACAACTGTTATAAAACACAGATAACTTCTTAAATGGACATTGTAAGAGCCATTTTCCTAGTTCTATAAAATTCATGAATATTTTACTAGATGACAATGCGTAATCTATGGGAGGTTCCTAAAACCCCCGTGAATAGAATTGTATTGGTATATTCTTGCCATTTCTAACAGCTTTAAGTGAGCAATGTTCTCCAGTTAGTGACTAGCCTTGTCTTGTATAAGGTATGGAGGCTTTAAACCTTCCACCCACCTGGTAGATCCTGCAGCAGAGTTACTGATGTTAGCCTCCACACCCTCCGTATACGGTAGAATGGGACTTACAGGTGGTGAACGACCCACTCCAGGGTTCTTTGAAGGACTTCCCTCACGTCTTCGCTGTACCTCCGCCTGCAGCAATGTAAACTGATGTTGCAACGACTTCCACCTCAGCTCTTGTTGTTTCTCCTTTTGCTCCTGTGCTTGTAGAAACTGCTGGAACATTCTTTCCATTGTCTGTGTCTCTTTATACGTTGCCTCCGATGACTCTGGGGACTGTGTCTGTGGTTCTTCACCCGATAAAGAAGCTGGCACGGATACAGAAACCTTCTTGGGTGCCATCTCTGCTCTCTCAAAGATCTTCCAAATCCCCCAGTGGATCCCACCGCTGCCACCAAAATGTCAAAAGCCATCTACTAAAGCAGATGGCCTGCTAGTAGTTTGGGACCGACCAGGACTGAGGGAGTAACAAGAGAGGCTTAAGAGAGGCAGATGTTCAAAACAGAAGGTAATTTATTTATACCACGATAAAAAAAAAATATTAAAGTTGTTGAAGGAAAAAAAAGAATAAAAAAAAAAATGGACAAAAATGTATAAATAATCCAGTGATAAGACACAATCAAATTATAAAGAAGAAAAAAAAAAAAAACAAAAAATAGAAATTGGGAAACACCAAGGCTCTTACCCTAATATAATCAATTCCCGTTCATGAAAAGTCCAGGGCAGCCTTAAAATAATACCAAAAACTAGACTCTGTTTCAGTCCAGGTCACCAGTACAACTCCTCCAAAAAAAAAATCTCAGGAGTCGGTTTTTTTTTGGTCCTCAGGAGCTTAACCCTCTCCGTTACAGCAACCAACAGCTCAGCCACTAGGCACCTCTTAGGCTGGCGTGCCTCGCACTACCTACTTTTTCTCCCTTTTCTTTTTCTCCCCTTTTCTTGCGGCCACAACAGTATTTTAAAACCTTTTCCATTGCCAGGATCAGCTTATCTAATCATAGGAAGGAACCATTTAAGTCCTGCCGGGGGAAATCGTGCACTGCTAGTACAAATCAAAAATAGCCGACAACAACATCTACATAATAAAACAATAAACAACAAAACACCACATTTATACTTAACCTCGAGGTTACTAATAAACAAACTTAGAGATTACAATACATGTACACTACTAACGCTACTTGGACTCCCCCTATAGCTGTCATTTAATCTTCCCAGGCACCTGTGACTGCATTTAGCGCCTGTGCCCTTGTTAAATGAAAAAAAAACCCGATCGAAAAAATGGTATATTATGCGCAACAATTGCAATCTAACCATATGGTAAAACATCTAGAAAATAAACTAAACAACCGGAGGGTAAGCCTAAAAAATCCTAAATGAAAAAAAAAAATCTTTCTTCCCCCGTGGTAAACTTGCTGATATATTGTTCACACTTAAAACTTTGATCGTCCTGCCCCATATCCATTTAATCCACCAGGTATCAGCATTACGGTGAGGCTATAGCGTCACATACGGTTTTTAACCGTGTTCGTGCTCGTGATCGTGCTTGTGCACGTGACCGCGTTTGATGGCCTATTGGCTCTTAGAATGTAAGAAGTAACACGTAAAGAAAACTTGCTTATTTAAGTATTATACCGTATGCTTAAGGTGTACAGAAGAAGAAATTAAGAACCTTTAAGTATAGAAAGAAGAAGTAAGAACTTTTAAGTATAGAAATAAGTAAAGTTTCTCAAGAAAAGCTAAGATTATAGAAGATAAATTTTTTCCTTTTTTTTTTTTGCCCTTTTATTCTATGTGTGTAACTGTTTTTCATTTATTCTTGTGTGGATTATTTGCTTTTAGCTTTCACTAAACATTTTAAAACAAACTTTTGGACTGTGACATTTCTTTGACACATGTTTTACCCGTGCTGGACCTTGCCTTGCATCAGCAGCTACAGACATAATTTATTTTTATTCTGTAAAATATGTTCCTCCTTGATATATACACTTATTTGCATATTTCTTCAAATTCTTCATGTCATCCAGGAAAGCAGTTTTTGAAATGTTAAGCTCCTGAATTTCTTCCACTGTTTGAAAATGCCGCCCTTTGAAGGGAAATTTTAACTCGGGGAAGAGAAAGTAGTCAGCAGGTGCAAGATTTGGCGAGTAAGGTTGGTGGTGAAGAACAGCAAAGTTCCTATTCACCAGAAACTTCTTTACAATTGCAGCATTATGAGATGGCACATCATAAAAATTAACACTGCTTTTACGCATCCTACACCAAATAGCATATAAGAGAGACACATGTATTGCGTGATGCACACTGCAAATATTCACACTTATGTTGATTACTTAGATTTCAATCCATCTTAGAAGGGTAGCACAGACAGTATACAGTATATATTCACTCACCTAAAGGATTATTAGGAACACCTGTTCAATTTCTCATTAATGCAATTATCTAATCAACCAATCACATGGCAGTTGCTTCAATGCATTTAGGGGTGTGGTCCTGGTCAAGACAATCTCCTGAACTCCAAACTGAATGTCAGAATGGGAAAGAAAGGTGATTTAAGCAATTTTGAGCGTGGCATGGTTGTTGGTGCCAGACGGGCCGGTCTGAGTATTTCACAATCTGCTCAGTTACTGGGATTTTCACGCACAACCATTTCTAGGGTTTACAAAGAATGGTGTGAAAAGGGAAAAACATCCAGTATGCGGCAGTCCTGTGGGCGAAAATGCCTTGTTGATGCTAGAGGTCAGAGGAGAATGGGCCGACTGATTCAAGCTGATAGAAGAGCAACTTTGACTGAAATAACCACTCGTTACAACCGAGGTATGCAGCAAAGCATTTGTGAAGCCACAACACGCACAACCTTGAGGCGGATGGGCTACAACAGCAGAAGACCCCACCGGGTACCACTCATCTCCACTACAAATAGGAAAAAGAGGCTACAATTTGCACGAGCTCACCAAAATTGGACAGTTGAAGACTGGAAAAATGTTGCCTGGTCTGATGAGTCTTGATTTCTGTTGAGACATTCAAATGGTAGAGTCAGAATTTGGCATAAACAGAATGAGAACATGGATCCATCATGCCTTGTTACCACTGTGCAGGCTGGTGGTGGTGGTGTAATGGTGTGGGGGATGTTTTCTTGGCACACTTTAGGCCCCTTAGTGCCAATTGGGCATCGTTTAAATGCCACGGGCTACCTGAGCATTGTTTCTGACCATGTCCATCCCTTCATGACCACCATGTACCCATCCTCTGATGGCTACTTCCAGCAGGATAATGCACCATGTCACAAAGCTCGAATCATTTCAAATTGGTTTCTTGAACATGACAATGAGTTCACTGTACTAAAATGGCCCCCACAGTCACCAGATCTCAACCCAATAGAGCATCTTTGGGAT
>JANRMT010062820.1:22569568-22597411 GCA_026402145.1 Polypterus bichir lapradei
AACACCGTATTAGTATGGTGTTCCTAATAATCCTTTAGGTGAGTGTATATATATATAGGGTGGCGCAGTGGTAGCGCTGCTGCCTCGCAGTAAGGAGACCCGGGTTTGCTTCCCGGGTCCTCCCTGTGTGGAGTTTGTATGTGTGTGTGTGCGCCCTGCGGTGAGCTGGTGCCCTGCCCAGGGTTTGTTTCCTGCCTTGCGCCCTGTGTTGGCTGGGATTGGCTCCAGCAGACCCCTGTGACCCTGCAGTTAGGATATAGCGGGTTGGATAATGGATGGATGGATGTGTACATATATATATATATATATATATATGTCTGCTTTTCATACATTGCCGGTAACATATATATACATCTATTATAAAAAAAACACATGCAGAGCAGGTTAGAGATATTGGAATTAGGAAAATTAAAAAGTCTCAAGAAAATGAGAGTAAAGATCACATTAGCGCAGACAAATGGAAAATATTACTCGGTGAAATAGCAGAACAACGAAAAGAGATCAAATAGTGTTTGAGGATGTTTGGGGGAGAAGACTGACAAGGCAGTGACTTTAAAACGTTGGAAGCGCCGCATGAAATGCAGATCATGCCGCACAAAACCAGCAGCAAGCCAGCAGGTTATCGAGCAAATAACAACAGTTATTTGATTCCCATTGTACCACCATTCAAGAGGTTTTTTGGAGGAGCGGCCGCATCTCCTTGGGCTGCGTTCAGCCCCCTCTTCACAACTGTGCATAGCGCTTGGCTTGGTGAGTAAAGTGAGCAGGGGATGAAGCCCCCTAGTAGATATATATATATATAGTTTTTACTGTCAAATAATGCAAAGAGTACGCGGCACGTGTTTCGCCCTAATTCTGGGCTCATCAGGCATACACACTCACTGCACTCCTTCTCGGGAATTGAACCTCGGGCGTCAGCGGGCGAAGCCTTTCATGTTGCGCCACGGCGTGTGGTTCATTTATTTGACAGTCTGTAGATCGGGGTAATTACATTCAATGCATTCGTAGTCTGAATCACAATCTGACCGAGAGGGAGTGCAGTGAGTGTGTACGCCTGATGAGCCCAGAATTAGGGCGAAACACGTGTCGCGTACTCTTTGCAATATTTGACAGTAAAAACTATTTCAACTATTCTATGATCTGCTTCTCGCAACTGAAAGAGGGCACCGTGGCGGACGTTAGCCGAATTGCTGACCAATCACAAGCGTTACCTGGTAGGTAACCGCCCACACAATCAGATTGTGATTCAGACTACGAATGCATTGAATATATATATATATATATATATATATACATATATATATATTTAAAACAACTCGTTTAAACACTTTTGGGTTGCACCTTGCATTTGTGTATCCTTATCACATGTCCATTCCACTTCAGCCTATTTTCCTGTACTTTCTTAGATCTCTTTTGCGGTACCTGTGATAGTTATATTTCTTATTCTGTCCTTTTTTGTAACTCCACACATCAATTTTAACATTCTCTTTTCTGCCACATCCGTCTTCTTTTCCTGCGTCCCCTTTACTGTCTATATCTCAGCTTCATACATCCCAAACCCGACACAGACAGACACCACACACAAGTTCCAAGCATAATGCACTTTTATTTTCTGTGGCAAAGCTTTAACACGAGTGGCTGGACCAGGCCAAGTGGACACCCACATAACACCTGGCTGTGGCAGATAGAGGGTCATTTCCGGAGGGTGGGACTGGGCCGCTTGTCTGCCCTGCGGGGTTGCCAACCAGAACCTGAGCTGTTTCATCATGTGGTGAGTGTGGCAATGCGCTGTACAAGTGCATGCTCCCCAACCTAACCTGACCTGACCTGCAGGGCTTCCCCAACCATTCCCACAAACAGCACAGTAAAATAAGTGCAGCACACAGCATTTCCTTTGCCTTTCTTTCTTTCTTTCTTTCTTTCTTTCTTTCTTTCTTTCTTTCTTTCTTTCTTTCTTTCTTTCTCTCTCTCTCTCTCTCCTTCACCTCCACTCCTCACCCAGCAAGCATCATCTCTCTATTCCTCCATACTCTGGGTTCCAGAATGAAGGCTGGCAGCTCCTTTTAAGCTGCACATGGGAGTGCTCCAGGTGGCTCGTTAGTGAAGTCAGGAATCACTCCCAAATTTGGTGAAAGCCCAAAGTAGGGCTCTGCAGCTTCCGCCACTCCCCCCGCTGGCACCCACGGAACCCAAAAGGGCTATAATGAACTCCAGCTCCCAGCGTACCCTGTGGGAATCAGTTGTGCCACAGCAACCCAGGAGAGCTGCCCTCTAGCATCCCAATGGGGATGATGCCCTGAGCCCACTCTCTCATCCTATCCTTCCACAATGTCTCCTGGCCATCCACAACACTGGTTTTACCACTGTTTTCAAAACCTGACCTATAACGTTCGCCTGAATTCTTCCATCACACAATACTCCAGACACTCCTTTTTTTTAATGCTTTGTCTTAGGAGATTAAACGCATTGAGTCTCATGGCAGGTTGGGATTTACGCTTTTCATTCAAATATTCAAACATCCCTGGTGTCTGCACAGAACTTTGATCAGGTGCGGTACTGTAAAGAGTTCCTCAAGATGAAATATGAGGAGCAGACACACACGAGAACCTCCTACACTTGGTAAGAGACTAATACTAACAGGTTTGGAAAATGGACAGAACCTTAGCACTAATTTGATCCTTTTTGATGGAAATGTCTTTTATGAACAATAAATAAAACCACCTGACTAAATTAGGCAGAGTATATATTATGTAAAACTCCAAACAGAATTATATAAATTGGGGGTCCCCAACACTGGTCCTGGAGGACTGCGGTGGCTGCCGGTTTTCATACTAATCCTATTTTTTAATTAGTGATCTGTTTTTGCTGCTAATTAAGTTCTTTTGAATTAATTTTATTTGACTTGCTCTTGAAGACTCAGACCCCTTAATTGTTCCTTTTTCCTTAATTAGCAGCCAAATAATAATGAGATGAAAAATGAACCAAAACATGACCAGCAAACTGTGACCATCATACAATATCTGAAAATAAAGAAAAGTGAAGGTCTCAGGAATGCTGATCTGCTAAGGTCCACAAAATATTTTATCAGTGCTCTTAGAAAAGAGAAAATCATCAATTTCAGAAATGTCTGGTAATGCACCACGAGAACAACAACAAGCCATGGAATCAAAGAATGAGTTTAATTAACAGCAAGAATCGGCGCCTAATTAAGCAACTGGTTTGGAGTGTAATTGGTTGGAGCTTGAGGCTCTGACTTAGTTGGTCTTCGTGGAGAGTCGCTAGTGTACTGAAGAGTCTATAGTTGCAGGTGGAAGCTGCTGTTGCTGTACTTTGTATATTAGAGCCAGATCGAATGGTATTTACCTATTTACCTTGATTTATTTACTTATTTTCCTACAGCGTAAAGTCACAAGTACAATACAATACAATACAATTTATTTTTGTATAGTCCAAAATCACACTAGAGGTGCCACAATTGGCTTTAACAGGCCCTGCCTCTTGACAGCCCCCCAGCCTTGACTTTCTAAGAAGACAAGAAAAAACTCCCAAAAAAACCCTAGTAGGGAAAAAATGGAAGAAACCTTGGGAAAGGCAGTTCAAAGAGAGACCCCTTTCCAGGTAGGCTGGGCATTCAGTGGGTGTCAAAAAGAAGAGGGTCAATATAATACAATACACAGAACAGAACAAATCTTCAATACAGTATGAAAAAAAAAATTTTAGAAGTACGGAGCAGAATTTAACAGTAGATGATATCACATAATATTATTTGTATTTGTTTACAGTCTTGGAGACTTCATCCATCAAGCTGCCTCCCCCATTTGGCCATGCCACAGCTGAAACAGCACTGGGCCAGCCAATCCGATGAAAGGACCCCTCTTTCCCATGATTCCTGCGATCCACCATCAGGGATGACTTTACCTTAGGCAGGCAAAATAACTTGGCAGGTGGGCCATGGCACCAAGTGCCACATTTGAGTACCGACAAGAGAAAAAGAATAGGTGAGGGTTAGTATCAAATTATAACTATCATGTTACTTATGTTTTAGTGCTAATGACTAACAACAGAGATGCAGTCTGTACAGTTAATCAGCAGCTCTAGTCAGGGTGTGCTAAACTGAAGTAGTGAGTCTTCAGCTGGGATTTGAAAGCTGAGACCGAAGGGGCATCTCTTATAGTAGCAGGCAGACCATTCCACAGTTTAGGGGCCCTGTAACTAAATCCTCGACCTCCCCCCCACTGTTATTTTATTAATCCTTGGAATCATAAGCAGACTGGCATCTTGAGATCTTAATGTGTGCTCTTGTTTGTAAGTCATGATAAGTTTAGACAAGTAAGCCAGACCTCGGCCATTTAAGGCTTTACATGTTAAAAGGAGGATTTTGAAATCTGCCCTAAACTTAACCGGGAGCCAGTGTAAGGATTTCAGAACTGGAGTTATATGTTCCTATTTTCTTGTTCTTGTAATAATTCATGCAGCAGCATTTTGGATTAACTGGAGGCTGTATAAAGAACAGTTTGAACAGCCAGTGAACACTGCATTGCCGTAGTCAATCCTACTAGAAATAAATGAATGAATTAATTTCTCAGAATCCTGTTTAGATTGCAGTAAACTGCTGAGCTTCCCGTGTACATATACAAAGTACAGCAATGGCGTTCTTTCTCTGATGTAGAACCATTGTCATCATCTGAGCTCACCTCTGTTATAGCACGTCTTTATGTGAAAACATCAGTGTCAGATCGGAGGGTGGGATTGTGAATGGAACTGATAGAATAAAACTGAATAAAAAAAAAACAAAACAAAGCTAACCTTTACAAGTATCATAAATTTACAACGGCTGTTACAGACTCAAATCAAATGTATGTTTTTATTCTAAAATAGTAAGAATAAGAGCAGCTCACTTCTCAAAACGGACTCGTCTGGGGTCGAACCCATGAAGTTTTGATTACCAGTCAACAGTTGATAACGTTGCGGCAATGAAGCGGTCGTACCAAAGGGGTGTGAATGTCGCACCCTAACATGGGTTCTTTTTCAGTAGTTATATTCTTGAATAGAAGCACACTTGTTCTGTTATATTTGTACCTTTTGTGAAAGTGTTTATTTGATATTTGGACTTCAGGCTTCACACATTATACACTTCATGTCTACATTTTGTCAATTATAACTAAAACATGAAAAACTTTTCTGTTTAAACGATGTGTTTAAATTGATTGTTGTAGACAGAGAACACACATGAAATGCATGTGTTCCAAATAACGATATAGTATTTATAAAAGGTGTCATTTTTCTTGACTTCTCACTCTATATATCTTTAAGCAACTGACAAGCAGGTAAACAGACTTGAGCTGAGAAAACTGTGCGGCGGTGGGGGGATGTGATAGTAGGCTGCTTGCTTCTTATCGACACATTTACAGGACAAAAGACGCTGACGGAGAGGTGAGAAGGGATTTAAGGTGGGACTGATTTACGTGTTTTTTTCGTAGGCTTTGGTAATTCTAGTGTTAATTGTAACTCACTTGCTATTGTTTCCTTTTTTTCATTAAATAGCAGTCACAAATGACCAGCTCACCTGTGTCCATCATACATTATCTAAAAATAAGGAAAGGTGATGGTCTCAGTAGTGTTAATCTGCTCAGGTCCAGAAAACATTTTCAGAATGTTGTTAGAAAAAAGAAAATCAACAGTTTTTGGAAATGTCTGCTTTGGCAGAAGGAGAGCAGCAACCAGCCATGGAATTAAATGGCGGGTTTAATTAACAACAAGAATTGGCTTCTAATTAAGAAACTGGTTGAAGTTTGCAGTTGCTCATCTGTTGGCTCACTTCACGTCTCATTTCTGTTTGGCTGCCATTTAAGAAAAAAGAAGCAGTTCAGGGGACTTAATGTTATAAGAACACCACAATTAAAATAAAGGCAAAAGCAGTCATTTAACAGTAGAAATTAGTCATTGATGAAGAATGTGGCCAGAAAGAAAACCTGCAGCCATGGTAATCCTCCGGGATTGGAGCTGAACACCCTAAATCAGGGGTCTCCAACTCCAGTCATGGAGTACTACTGTGGCTGCAGGTTTCCATTCTAATCCTTTTCTTAATTAGTGATCAGTATTTGCTGCTAATTAACTTCTTTTCCCTTAATTTTAATTGACTTGCTATTTAAGACTCAGAAACCTTAATTATATTTGCATTAATTAGCAGGCAAACAATAATGACATACATAATAATGAGATACATTGTCCATCATACAACACCTGAAAATGAAGACAGGCAGAGTTCTTAGTAATGTTGATCTGTTCAGGTCCATAAAACTTTTTGAAGATACTCCTAGAAAAAAAAAATCATCAGTTGTTGAAATGTCAGCTGTGGCAGAATGAGAGTAGCAACAAGCCATGGAATTACATAACAGGATTAATTAACATCAAGAATTGTCTTCTATTTAAGAAACTGGTTGGAGTGAAATTTATTGGATTTGAGGCCCTCACTTAGCTGGTCATTTGTCGGCTCACTTCACATCTCATTTCTGTTTGGGTAGCATTTAAGGAAACAATGACACAAAGCACAGGACAGATCAGGTCAGGTCAGTTTGGGGAGCATGCACTGTTACAGCGCATTGCTACACCCATCACACGACAACACAGTTCAGGATCTTGTTACTCAGGATCAAGGCAGATGTGGTCCAGTCCCACCCCCAGAAATGACCTTCTATGTGCTAAAGCCAGGTGTTACATGGGCATCCCTTTGGCCTCGTCCAGCCAGTCGGGTCTTCAACAATGAGGATCCTGTGAGCCAGATCTACCTCATGGAATCTTGTCATATGGCCATAGTTCTGTAACTGTCGCTCCCTCATAATACTGTAATGTACCTCATTTGGGACTCTATGAGCAACACAAAGTCAAACCAGTGGTACCCAAAGATTCTCCAAAGAGACACGGTACCGAAGGAGTCCAGTCTTCATCTCAGGTCACTGGATAGCATCCATTTCTCGCAACCATATAGCAAAAGAGGGAGCACCAGGACTCTAAACACTTGGACCTTTGTCATTTAGCAGAGATATTGGTAGTGCCACACACCCCTTTCCAGTGACCTCATGACCCCCCATGCTCTCTCAATCCATCTACTGACTTAATAGGAAGAGTCACCAGAGACATGAATGTCACTGCCGAGGTAAGTAAACCTCTCGACGAGGTCGACACTCTCTCCACAGAAACAATGCTGATGGCCGTGCCCAAGAGATCATTATAGACCTGGATCTTTTTTTTTATCCATGACCCTCACAAGCCCAGACACTCAGACCCGTCACTCAGTCTCTCGAGAGCCCCGATCAGGGTCTCCATTGACTCCGCAAAGATCACAGCATTGTCAGTAAAGTCAAGATCAGTGAATCTCTCTTTACCAACAGATGCCCCACAGCCGCTGGACCCCACGACCTTGCCCAACGCCCAGTCCATGCAAGCATTGAACAGAGTAGGAGCAGAACACATATCCCTGATGAACCCCAGAATCAACTGGGAAAAACACAGAGGTTCTGCTTCCACTCTGTACAGCACTCACAGTACCAGTGTACAGGCCGGCCCTGATATCCAGTAACTTCCAGCAGTATCTGAATATTCCACAGGGCAGTTTGATCAAAATTTAAATCGAACATTTTATACGAAAATCGACAAAAGCTGCAAAGAAACTCTATTAAAATGAAGAGGAAAAAGAACTCAATTAGCAGCAAAAACAGGTCGCTAATTAATGAAAAGTGAAACTCTGCAGCCACAGCAGTGTTCCAGGACAAGAGCTGGTGGACGCTCTTACTGACGTTTAACCGTTCAGTTGTAGCTCAAGATGGAAAATTAGATGCAGAAATAACCCATAGAGTGTAGTGTGGATGGAACAATTGGAAGAAGGTATCATGAATGTTGTGTGCATTAAGATGAAGGTTAATGGTTAGGTGTTTAAAATGGTGGTAATACCATCAATGATGTAAGGAGCTGAGACATGGGCAGTAAAGGGAGCAAAGGAGAAGAAGTTAGATATGGTAGAAACGAGAATAGTGAGATGGATATGGGGAGTTACAAATCATGGACAGAATAAAAAACGAGACAATCAGATGTACAACAAAAGTGGGAGTGACATTTAAGCACAGGAAAGAAGATTGAAGTGGTTATGCACATGTGATGAGGAGACACAATGAATATGTGGGCAAAAGAGTCATAGGAATGGAAGTACAGGGAAGAGAAAACAAGGAAGGCCAAAGAAGAGGTGAATGGATGAAGTAAATTGAACATCTGAAGAGAGAAGCTCTGACTGAGAAGGAGGTGCAGGACTGAGCTGTATGGTTGATCAGGCACATTGACCGCAACATAGAAGTGGGAAAAGCTGAAGAAGTTGGACCATTCCTGGGGTTTTCACGTACACCAAACTATACATTCCATTTCATGAACACATCTGGATTGAATTTTATATCAACTTCTCACCAGAAACATTTGTTTTTCTATAGCATTACATCTATTTTTCTAAAGTTAAATGAGTTGCTCTTCTCCGATGTCAACTGGCCAAAGTTCATCAATTAATTAATGGACAAAGAATGCAATTTAGGGTAATCTGTTTAAACTACTTTGTGTCTTTATATAGTCATTATGTAATTAGTGAAGTCTGTATTGCATTTTACCTGAGAAATTGTCACAAATCTCTGAACTTGCACTCAGCGAATAGTGCTATACAAAAATGAAGTGAACTAGATTAAATTGTCTTTAAAATAGGGTTATAGCGTTAGTATTTCACTTCTTGTACCTTATGCACATTATTTCTTCAAAATGGACAAAATTTTCACGTTGGCCTTATGAGAACCAATAAAAAAATTAGACAGCCCATTCTTGTGGGCCTATGAACCAATAAGAAAATGGAAATTGCCTGCCAGAGCCATCTGACTCTAGATCTGGAAGATGACTTGGGTGACAGGGGTGATGACAGGGGTGGGCAACATCGGTCCTGGAGAGCCGCAGTGGCTGCAGGACTCAACAGCTTAATTAGAAGCCAATCCTTGTCAATATCAGACCTTAATTAATTTTATGGCTTGTTTGTCTGCAATGTTAGGTTCGTATATCGTAGATTTTATTTTCCAAAGAAATCATCCAAACGATTTGAAGCCTAAAACAGATAGTTTTCAGCCTGCCATATTTTTCTCCGTTTTTTTTTTAAATCAAATAGTGCAGGATGAATCCACAGAGGTGTAAATGGAAACAAGTTAGATGAAGAGCTACCCTTTTTCATTTGCATTGTATTGCTAATAAGGAGCCATTAAAACAGTGAATGCAGCTGTTGAAGACTGAAATAAGCAATTAAGGGTGGGGAACCTTAACAAGAGAGACCAATAAAATGAAGCATCAAAATGTCACTTGAGCAATGTGTGCTTCATCAGCAATACACTTCTTATTAAGAAACTGGGTTGAAACAAAAACCTGCAGACACTGCAGCCCTCCATGGCCTATTCTGCCCTCCCCTTGCTTATTCAGTGGTCCAGAAATATGAAAGGTAGAGAACAAGAACAGGAGGTAGCTATAAGGCCATTTTTTTGGATATTAGAGGCTGGCAGAAGAGATAAACAGCTACCTGCAGGGCCAGATTTAGGCATAAGATAAACAAGCTACAGATTATGGCCTCACAGTATTAAGGGGTCTTTCAAATATTTTAGATGTGTAACATCTTTATTTGGTAATTTGTAAGAACTCTGAACCTGAGCAAATGGGTTTGTTATATGTTTTGGCGGTATTCATGCCAAGTTTATCTTTTGCACAGCTTTATTCTCTGTTAAGGCTTGCCAGATAAGGTCACTACAGCCTCTCATAGCTTCTGTCTAATTCTAGCCCAGCCCACCTGGGTAGTTAGGGATTCACAAGCCATGTCTAAGTGACCAGAACATTGTAACTTTATGTTTACTGACTTGATAGTTTGTGTTTTCTCCTTATTGACTGATTGGAAAGAGAATTATCAGTATACAGCATCAAGCACACGCTGCCTCAGTCAAGCACACAGTCTATTTGAACTGCTCTCATATGGCAAACGCTTCAGAACCTTTCCTGTATGGACCTCGTGGTTCAGAAACAGTTTCATCCTAAGAACTATAAATGTAATCAATCAGTCTATTAAGTGCTCCTTGTAGAACTGTTTGTACTTGTTAGTATAATTACCTCAATGTAAACTTGTAATACAGTTATAATATTGCACAACCAAAGCCAATTTATAAAGCGCGTATTTACATATGATGACAATATCATTTTTAAGATTAAATGCAGCAAAATATGTTTATTACATTATACAGATAAAATGTTAACATCATTTAAATAATCTATATTGTTAATAATTAAACGTGAAAAACGGTGTCACGGTGCTAGCGATGAGCTGGTGCCCTGTTCAGGAATTGTTCCTGCCTCACGCTGTATTCTTGCTGGTGCTGGCATGACACTAGAAGGATAGATGGATAGAATAATTAAACATGTACCACGAAGATATTTCAATGTTCCTTAAAAGTTTTGAAGAATCAGTGTTCTGAGCTGACAGATGGCTTAATGTCTATTACAGAGCTGATTGCTGATGCAATAAATTATTTCATTGAAGGTCGTGCACGGTGCAGCAACCATCTTACGGGAACAATCTATGGACAGGGCACCAGCTCGTCACTATCACTGCACCACTGTGTTCCCATGTTTAATAACATGCTTTAACTCCTATCATCATGAAAATGATATCAAGTATACATCTCTGTATTTTAATTCTTCAGAGAGCTGTAATATCACGAATGTAACGGATTCGGTGTCCTGTCGGATGCAGAGAAAGCCTGTTTAAGAAGCACATAGTGATTCCCACACATAGAGCCCATAGAAGAACACATACAAAACAAACCATTTAATGTGCTACTTTAGTTATGATGGGATTTGCGAAACTAGTAAATTAAACAATTTAAAATGGAAATTTCGAGATTAAAGTTGACATTTCGAGCTTTTTTCTCACTGTGTCCCTACTTTTTTCTTTTCTCTGTACCCTAATAAGCTTTCATATGACACTGAGACGGTAAGCTACAACTCGCCTTTTCATGGCGACTTTGATATCTGACAAGTTCTTTTTTATCTCGGGCACTATGCAACTTTGTGAACTTGAACTTTCGAGTTTCTCCGACACTCTGTGTCACTCAATCAACTTCCTTTTGTTGTTTATACCACTGTTAAAACCAGCAAATAGTACGTTTTTCCTTGCCTCCACTTGGTATTCGCTGAAATTCTTCTATTTTCCCCTGTGCTTTTGCCATTCCCTTTTCACAGAACGCTGAGCTTAAGGGCTATTTATATTGATATGCATATTCAAGGAGGCATAATTCTGGGAGGAGTTTGGGTGGGGCAGCAGGCATGTGCACATGCAGTACTTTTCACACTGACTGGGATTTATGTAGTGGAAGAATGTGGAAGTTGGAGAGCGCACAGATTTATGCATCGGGATTTTTTTGTGCATATGCACATTTCTGCTTTTGTCCTTATGCCATGTTTTAGTGTGAATTCTATGCACAGTGTTATGCATGAGGGCCCACGAGACCTTGGCCGTCAAGCTGCCTCCCCCTATTGGACATTCCACAGCTGAGTTAGCACTTGACCAACCAATCCGATGAAAGGACCCCTCTACCCGATGATTCCTGTGATCCTCCGTCAGATATGACTTTACCTTAGGCAGGCAAAACAAATTGGCAGGTTAGCAGTGGCACCAAGTGCCACATTTGAGTACTGAGAAGAGAAACAGAATAGGTGAGGGTTAGTTGCAAATTATAATGATCATATTACTTATGTTTTAGTGCTAATGACTAACATCAGAGATGCAGTATATGCAGATGACCAACAAAGAATATGGATTCTTTGCTCAATGCATCTCTCTTTTGGATAGTTCACTAGCCTTAAAAGGACCACTCACTGTAGCCTGTATAAGATGGAATTCATCTGTGACTTTCAAGGCTTGTTGTTTTCAGAGACTCTCCCTGCACTGCTGCTCTGTCACTCCTCAACAGTCTCCCACGTCCTTTGACTGAATGTTTTTTTTAGTGCAGCATGGCACCTTGGCTAATGGACCTTAAAAAGAAGAAGTGGTGGGACTACAAAGGTAGCAGTCTCTCAGCTGTCTTCCTCCCTGTAGTGATGCTGCAAATGCATTCCAGATCCCTGGTTTAATCCTTGAAACGCTCCAACATCTCCTCAGAAGAGCCCAGCAAATCCATTTTAGGTATCCACAGTACTCTGTGCTTTTGCCATGTCAGACCATAAGTCTTCACTCATCCCACTAGTGACACCAGTGTAGCATCGGCACCAAGGGCAATATGAATTTTTTGATGGTGGAGTTGGGCAGGTAGTCCCGCTTCTTTGGGAACCACTCACAAAACAAAATGCTTAAAGACAAACTACAAACAAGGAATAATGCAAAAAATTAACAAAAGTAACATTAGCATTAAAAAAATGATTAAAAATGAGTGAAATAGACAAAAAACAAGAATCTGAACTCCAACCAGGGAGGAAGTTATGGCTGAATGTTCTGTCAGCGTATTGACACAATGAAATGATTAGACTTGACACACTTTACAAAGGTTTGGGGCAGCCACTCATATAATTTCCCTGGCTGCAAAAGGGTTTGAAAATAGCATTGATGTGCAGTCCATAACTGAACTGAGGATGGCTGGAAAAAATGGCGGTTTAAAATGCCCAGATAGGAAGTGGTGTAGTGAACCCGGAAGTGATGTGCTCATGGGTGCCGGGACCGGAAGTGACATGCTTCTGGATGCCAGAACTGAAAGTAATGTCTTCAGAGTTGGATCAGACAGGTTTTCCCATTTTTTTGTCTGCAGAGACAATAGCAGAAAGACTAGCACACTCTGCCACCCCCTGGCCTGGCATGGAATTACCCTCACATGGTCCATACAGCTCCCTCCTATTTGCATGTATGTGACAACACATAAACTGTAGAAACCAACTAGAAGATGCACATAAGAAAACAATACAAAACAAATAAAAGGTTGAACACAAAATGAAACCAATGCCCAAAATGAGAATCAGGAATTGAAATTGAAAGAAGAAAGAGGGTCAAAATTGAAAGCAAAACACGAGAGGAGAGGTTGATTAGGTTTTGTTTCCGAGAAGGAAATCAAGCTTAAAGCCATCCTTTTATTCCATCTTGTAGCTAATTATGGGTCATGACCTCAGAGGCCATGCCCCTGGAAGTGCGGGAAGCAGACCTAGTAGTGGGGATCAAAATGGCAGTGTTTCAGGACCCAAAATGGAGGACATTTCAAAACAAAAACAAAACATTGCCAATAAGCGACACAGGATTGATTCATGGCGCTGAAAAATAACAATATGTGGACAGGTGAACCTCTTCTCACAAGCTGTAGTTGTACCGGTTTCTCAACTGTCTTCCTTTACTGCAAAGGTGGTGCAAATGGCATTTCAGGAACATATCTAGGTGTACTACGCTGCTGCTCTGTAACACCTCTACGATCTGCCTTGTCTTTTGCCTGCATGGTCACATCGCTGGTCTTGCTTCAAACTGCTCACCAGGGGTCAGTGGAAACTCCATCTGCCACACTTTTTCACAGCTCCATGAGCCTGAAGCCCTGCCAGTGATCAGGCACTCATGCCAATGGACCTTAGCAGATGGAGATGTGGTGATAGAGCTGCAGAGGTAGCAGTCTCTCAGTTCTCTCCCTCCCTGTTATGATGCTGAAAATAGCATTGAAGATTACTGATCTTAGCTTTGAGGCTCTCCAGTATCTCCTCTGAAGAGCCCAACAATTCCATTTTAGGTGTCCGCAGCACTCTGCTTTGCCCAGAATGTCTTCACTTATCCCACTAATGACACCAATATAGCACCAGAGCCAAGTGCCAATAGGGATTCTTTTCTCTTTACAGTGCTCTTTTGGGTAGATTGCTATGCTGGAAAGGACTGCTCGCTGTAGCCATACAAGATGGATTCAGTCTGTGACTTTGCAGGCTTGAAGTTTTTATAGGCTTCTCAGCAGTGGTTATCTGAAGCAGTTTATTTGCACAAAGAAATGCCAACTACAAACTGCTCATTACTCATCCCCAGACTGATGCATCTTGTCAGTGCCTTTACAGTACCAACTAAGACAAGTACAGTCCCCTCCAACTCTGGTCTCTTACTTCTTCTGGCCAATTGAATTCACAGCCTGGGTCCAAGTTCAACACTGTACTGGTTGGATGAGATTTTTAAACAAAGACTATGGTTAACCATTGGAGGAAGAAGATGGTGTCCGTTGTCACTCCTTTCAATGAGCGTATTATGAGACTCAGATTACGGCACTCTTTGGGTGCCTTGTCTGTTGTCTCAGTGTATGCTCTGACTGCGGTGAGTGATGTCTTGGTGAGGGAGACATTTTATTTGCAGCTTCGCTCGGTGGTTGATGGGTGCCCACGAGGTGACACTCCTCTGGTCATGGGTGACTTCAATGCAGCCACTGGCACTGACAGGACTAGCTTTGAGGATTGTCTCGGTCCCCATGGGTCTGGTGACCGTGGAGAAAGTGGCTCCATGTTCCATATTGACTTTGCAAAAGGTCAGGGACTGAGAATCGCTGCATCCTGGTTCCAGCACCCTGAACCGCATTATTGGACTTGGTACTCCAATACTGGTGGTGTGGTGAAGGAGATCGATCACATCCTCATGGGCAGACACTAGAGGCGCTTGCAAAACTGCAGGGTCTATAGAAGTGCCCAGTTTGTGAATTCTGACCACACACTTGTTGTTGCTACTCTTAGGATCCAGCTTAGGTCCAGTAGGTTACCACCTACAAGGAACATGTTTCTAATGAGTTTGCATGCAGTATGTGTGAGGAACTTTCAGATTTGGGTACGACTGCCGATCCTAATGTGATGTGGGAGACCTTCCGTGACAAGACTCTGAAGGTTGCTGAGGGTTGTGTTGGTGTTACCGGTGTTCCCAGAAGGAGGTGTTTCATCTTGCAGGGCACCCTGGATATCATTGACAGGAGTCGCAGCACACAGCTCAATGGCAACTCTGGTCTGTACCGGGAACTGAGAAGGATGGCAGCGAGGACTCTGAGGGCAGATAAAGAGGCGTTCGTTAGAGGAATCTGTGAGCAAGTGACACACCATCTGTGGTCTAGCGACCCACGTCCTGCTTACAGAGGAGTCGAAGCATTACGCACATCTGAATCTGATCCTCGGAGAGTCGCAGTCAGGGCAGCTGATGGAACGGTCCTTATGGATGACACTGCAGTTGTGACCCACTGGGCTGGCTACTTTGAGCAGTTGTTCAAAGATGATCCTCCAGCTAGGATGTTGAAGCTGTCCCATCAATTAGCTGTGAACCACCAAATCTCACTGAGGTGGGGAAAGGCTGCAGGGATCTGTGGTATTCGGGGTGAACTTCTCCAGGATGGTGGTGAGGCTGTCCTCCTGGCATTGCAAGTGATCTTTGCTTCCATTTGGGAGACTGGCATCATCCCAAACAACTGGAAAACGGGACTTGTCGTCCCTATCTGGAAAGGGAAGGGTGATCGCCTGGATTGCAGCAACTATAGGGGGTAACACTGCTCTTGGTGCCAGCTAAGGTCCTTGCTAGGGTCGTCCTCAATAGGATCCGTGATCACTTGCTCACCTACTAGCGACCGGAACAGTCTGGTTTTACGCCTAAGAAGTTTACCATTGACTGCATTCTGGCACTGAGGGCTCTCATGGAGCACAAACACGAATACCGGCAGAGTTTCTTTGCAGCCTTTGTCGATTTTCGCAAAGCGTTTGACTCAGTTGATCAAGCTGTCCTGTGGGACATCCTGAGGATTCACGGGATCCCCTCAAGGTTGCTGGATATCATGGCCGGCCGTACTGTGAGTGCTGTGCAGAGTAGAGGAAGGACCTATGCATTTTTCTCAGTTGATTCTAGGGTTCGTTAGGGGTGTGTTCTTGCTCCTACTGTTTAATGCTTGTATGGACTGGGTGTTGGGCAAGGTCGTGGGGTTCTGCGGCTGTGGGGCATCTTTTGGTGAAGAAAGTTTCACGGATCTTGACAATGCAGTGATCTTCATGGAGTCAATGGAGGCTCTGATCAGGGAGCTTGAGAGACTGAGTGAGGAGTCTGAGAGTCTGGGCTTGCGTGTGTCCTGGATAAAAACCAAGATCCAGGCCTTTAATGACCTCTTGGGCATAGCCATCAGCAGTATATGTTGACCTTGTTGAGAGGTTTACTTACCTTGGCAGTTGCATTCCTGTCTCTGGTGACTGTTCCTATGAAGTCAGTAGACGGATTGGGAGAGCATGGGGGGTCATGAGGTCGCTATAAAGGGGTGTGTGGCGCTCTTGATGTCTATGCAAAAGGACGAAGGTCAAAGTCTTTAGAGTCCTGGTGCTTCCTGTCTTGCTATATGGTTGCGAGACATGTTCGCTATTCAGTGACCTGAGACAAAGACTGGACTCCTTTGGTACTGTGTCTCTCCTGAAAATCCTTGGTTACCATTGGTTTGACTTTGTGTCGAAAAAGCGGTTGCTCATGGAGTCCTGAATGAGGCACATTACCTGCATCGTGAGGGAGTGTCAGTTACGACACTACGGCCATGTGGCACGTTTCCCTGATGGTGGTCTGGCACGTAAGATCCTCATTGTTGGGGACCCAAGTGGCTGGACCAGGCCAAGGGGTCGCCCACGTAACACCTGGCTGTGGCAGATAGAGAGTCATTTCTGGAAGGTGGAACTGGACTGCGTGTCTGCCTGGGGGTTTGCAAACCGGGATCCCAAGTTTTTTTGTTGTGTAGTGGGTGCGGCAATGCACTGTACCAGTGCATGCTCCCCAACTTGACTTGACTTGACTACAGTTTACTTTTAGGTAATTCATAAGAATCGCTTCCAGGGTCCCTGATACTGGGTTAAACATGTGAGGTTGTACTCTCAAAGCTCCGTCTATCACCTCCACCTGTTCCTACATCTCCATAACACAGACAGGTACAGATGGAGTCTAAACATACTATAGTGGGACTCTTCTCTGCCCCCCTACAATTAACAGGAGTTCCCTTCTGCAACCGTCTGCTTGAATTCAATACTCTTACACCTCTGCATTGGGTCGTTAGTGCCCCATGTTGGCTAACGTAAGGGTCCCTATCAGCTTTATTATCATAAGATCCTCATGGAATTTTTTTTTATGTCGAGGTAGATTTACACTTTGGGATACTCCAATTATTTATCTGTTTATATCTATTTGTGTATAGTTTCCTAAACATAGTCAGGTCATAGTGTATAATTTTATTACTGTGAAATGTATAATTCATGAAGGAATCATATTAAAGTTAAATTAAACAACACATGGCAGCTTAAAAATAAACCCTAAAAACTCCAACATCAAATTGCCATTCCTTGTCATAAATTTAGTTTGTTATAAGACTATAATGAAAATGTTAAACATACTTTGTAGTCATTCAAAGGCATTAACTGATGCTCAGAGCCATATGGCCGTCATTTAATGTGGTACAACTTATTTTGTTTATGTCAATTTGCATTAATTGAAGTCTTTTTAACGGAAAAGTCCCATTGTTCAAGTGAAAGAGGGAAAGGTCTGCAATTATTCTTTGTCCTCACAGCAAATATACAGTAGAGTAGCAGAATCTAGGGATGAAATAGATTTTAAACGGATCTGGTGACTCTGTTTAGACTTAAATGTGTGATATTGCTGAGAAGACTGATGGTTCTCATCTTTCATTAACAACCAAACTGATAAGCAAAAGCACTGGGCTCTTGATGAGTCCCATGAGTGATGTGACTCAGTAAGGCTGCATCTTCAGGAGGTTCAAATTGCTTGAACCTGGATAGACTTTGGTTAAATTCCTCACCTCTCCTTTCTATATAAAACAGATGAATGTCTCTTAAAAAGTTTCTTCTGTTCTCCTACATAAACTTATTTTTCAGCCTATTCAGTCAGGATTCAAGAGGGTCCTTTCCACCAAAATGGCCCAACTCCAGTGGTTCTCAACCTGTGGAGGCGCGAAGTAACATAAAGGGGGGCGCAAAGATGTGAAAAAAAGAAAACAAGAATCAAAAATATGAAAAAAACATCTGTTGATACCGAAACAAATTAACTTAAACTACATTCTGATACTAGAACAATAAATATAGAGTTAGATAAATGTCGATAAAAGTTAAGTAGGTATAATAAAATATGCATCTACATTTCAAAAAAATGTCAGGGGGGGCGCGATTAAAACTGTTATGAAAATTCGGGTCGCAAATACTTAAAGGCTGAGAAATGCTGCTCTACTCAATGTTGTTGACACATTACAGCTGCCTAGAGCTACCAACATAGCATTTTTCCTCATTCTGCTAGATCTTATCTCTGCCTTTGATAAGGTCAACCACCAGATGTTCCTTGCCACCCTTTCTGACCTTAGCATCACTTGGACTGTCTTCATGTGGTTTGATATCTACCTCTTCAGCAGATCCTACCGTGTCTTCTGGCAAGTAGGGATGTCAAGGGTTACACCGAGGATCAGTGCTGGGCCTTCTCTTCTTCTCTCTCTGCACTATCTTACTAGGCCCCGTTATTCTGCTGCATGGTTTCTCCTAAGTTTATTTTGGAATGTAAACATCATTTGCAAAAAGATCTTAAAAAAGGTGAAAGAGGTCTTGCTTTGTTTTAATTTCAGCTACTACATCATCAAGTGAAATTTGAATGTATATTGTAGTAAATGACAATAAGGGATGAAAAAAGAGTTGTGGTCTTAGACAATATGTAATCTTTTATCATCCTTCTAGACCTTCCCTCTGCCTTTGACAAAGTCAACCACTAGATTCTCCTTACAACCCATTCTGTGTGGGACTTCCCTCAGGTGGTTTGATTCCTATCTCCTTAGGAAGATCCTACCGTGTGTCTTGGTGAGGAGAGACGTCAAGGGTGTACTAGGCAAGCACATGTGGTGCCCCAAGGACCAGTGCTGGGCCCACTCCTCTACTCTCTATACACCTCCTCAATTGGCCTTATCATCCTGTCTCTTGGTTTCTCTTATCAACTCCATGCCAAGTCAGTATGCTACCTTGGGGTGGTGATCAATGACCAGCTGTCCTTCACTGACCACGGGCTTGCAGATTCACTGTATACACCATCTGCAAGATCAGAGCATATCTGGCTGACTATGAGGCACAACATCTGGTCAATGGTTTGGTTTTGTCATGTCTAAATTACTGAAACTTTCTTCTGACAGGAGTACCAACATGTCACCAAGCTATTGCTGATAATTCAAAATGCAGCATCATGTCTGGTTTTCAGCCTGCCAAGATGGGCCCATATCATTACATTAGTAATACGTATTAAGTTCAAATCCTTGATGCTTGTCTACAGAGTAATTAATGGGCCAGCTCCTATATATACATAGAGACACTCGTAAAGTCTTCTGCTCCTTCTTGACCAGTTGTTGCTGTTGCTACTCAGTTTAGCTGGACAGCCAGCTCTAGGAAGAGTCCTGGTGGTTCCATACTTCTTCCATTTCCCAATGATTTAGCCAGCTGTGCCCCTGGGAACATTCAGAGCTTTAGAAATTGTTTTATCCCCTTGCCCTAATCTATATGGGGTGGAGTGGTGGCTCTGAGGCTAGGGATCAAGTAATCAGAAGGTTTGAATCCCATAAATGCCAGAAGTGACTCTACCCCTTTGGGCCCTTGAGCAAACTTAACCTACAATTGCTTCGTCCCGGGGATGACATTAATCTCCATCCAGTCCTGCAAGCAAACCCTGCAACTTGAAGGGAAAACTTGAGGGTTGGCAGCAGGATTGGCACTTCAGCCACCATAAAAAAACCATACACTGTTCCAGTGGGGTGCTGTGGTGTCTCCCACTGTACTCGGGTCCCAATCCAGGTTGTTTGTCATGTGGTGGGTGCAGCAATGAGCTATCAGTGCATGCTCCCCACTTCTCTCTCTCTCCTGATCTATGCCGTACCACAATTTAATATTGAAGGTCTACAGCAAATTCCTTGGACTCGATAGCTTGGTATTTGCCTTGACCATTTTTGGGACATTCTATACACAGGTACACATGTAACTTATTAAACAGTATCCAATCAATTCAGTTTCACCATAGGTGGGCTCCATTCAAGTTCTCGACACATCTCAAGGAGAATTAAAGCAAACAGAAGGCAAGGTTTAAATATTTATATAAATGGAAGATTTTAGTTTTTTTTAATACATTTGCAAACCTTTCTGAAAACATGTTCTCAATTTGTCTTTATGGATTATTGAGTGTAGCTTTTTAGGCAAAAATTGCAATTGTATCCATTTAAAATTAAATTCTACAACACAATAAAGTGTGTAGAAAGTGAGGGGGTCTGAATACTTTTTGAATCCATCTTATTTACTTTGTCTGGCTTTGATATGGATTTCTTCATGATGGCAAAGTTTGGCAGCTGTGCTGACCATGCATAGCACTGATACACATGTTCGGGAAGTATTTTTTTTATTTTCCTTCTACCAGACTAGGGGTCCTCTGTTGTATCCAGTAATTGAAGTGTGGGGTAGTCCTCTTTTTAGGACCTCACCCAGAATTATTATTATTATTATTATTATGATTATTTATTTCTGAGCAGTGAAGGCTGTGTGGAGATCTCATCTGCCTCTACAGAATTCTTAAAGGCATCAATAAACCTGATCAACTAGAATTCTATTGATTAAAAAAAACAAAAAAACAAAATTGAAGACACAGGTGGAAATTAAAGGCATGTGCACTTAAAAACTGAAGCCAGTAAACACATCTTCACACAAAGGTCTTTAGAAATCTGAAACAAACTAATGAGTCATGGAGTTGAATGGAAACCTTGACAACTTTTAAAAATATTAAAGCAACGTCACAGTTTGCTAACAAACTAAGCTTGATGGGTTACATGGCCTTTTCTCATTTGTCCCGCTTATGAAAGAAATTCTAATTTATTTTTTATATATATATCAAGACCCTAATTTCTAACAAGCAAAACTGATAATCTATATACAGGGTGTCAATAAAGTCCATGTGTGATTTAAAATGGGAAATAGGAATAATTTGTAAAAAGGATTAGAAAGCTTGATGTATCTAGTTTTTTTTTTGTCTTTAGAAGTTTTATTTTTCCTGTATTTGGGGAACTGAAAATCCACATGAGTCTGTTGAACATGAAAGAGATTCTCCCAAAGTTAATGTGTGGTATGCTTTGGGAAAAAATCGAGTCATAGGGCCATTCTTTTTTAAAGGGTGTGTTGTTAATGGTGATAGCTATTTAGAAATGCTGAAAAATGACTTTATTCCTCAACTTGAACAATTAGGACTGATAGAGAATACAGTGAACCCTCGTTTATCACGGTTAATCCGTTCCAGACTCTACCGTGATAAATGAATTTTCGTGAAGTAGGATTCTTTATTTATAAATTGAATATTTTTGCAGTTAGAGTATAGAAAACCTGTTTACGACCTTCTAAATACGTTTTTTAACATTATTAGAGCCCTCTAGACATGAAATAACACACTTTAGTCACCATTAATAATATAGTATATCTCCCCAACACTGTGGAACCTCCTAAGCCCCAGTACTCCATTATAAACAAATTCAATTCTTTCACCAGGATAGATTTACCTGATTTACATAGAATAATCTCTCAAATGAAACCCTCCACCTGCGTACTTGACCCAATACCAACAAGGTTTTTCAAGGAAGTATCAGATGCGCTTATTGATAATATCCTTGACATAGTAAACTCGTCATTAGATTCGGGGGTTTTCCCAGACTGTCTTAAGACTGCTGTAGTTAAACCCCTACTCAAGAAAAATAATCTTGACCCCTCTGCTTTTGAAAATTTTAGACCCATCTCTAACCTGCCCTTCTTAAGTAAAATTCTAGAGAAGGCAGTCATTATGCAGTTAAACGACCACTTAAGTAAACATGCTATTCTAGATAAATTTCAGTCAGGTTTTAGAACTAATCACAGTACAGAAACTGCACTCATTAAAGTAGTAAATGACTTGCGATTGAATGCAGACAGAGGCCATTTATCTGTTCTCATCCTCCTCGATCTGAGTGCCGCGTTTGATACCATTGATCACAATATTCTTAGAAATCGCCTTAGTCAATGGGTGGGCCTCTCTGGTAATGTCTTAAATTGGTTTGAATCCTACCTGGCAGGGAGAAAATTCTTTGTTAATTGTGGTAATCACAACTCAAAGACGCATGATATTCTATATGGGGTTCCACAAGGCTCTATCCTGGGTCCGCTTCTTTTCTATATGCTTCCGTTAGGTCAGATTATCTCAGGTTACAATGTGAGTTACCACAGCTATGCTGATGACACACAGCTGTACTTATCAGTAGCACCTGATGACACCGACTCTCTCGAATCAATAACACAATGTCTTACTGGTATTTCTGAATGGATGAATAGTAATTTTCTCAAGTTAAATAAAGAGAAAACTGAAATTGTATTGATTGGCAAAAACGGATTCAGTGAGGTTATCAGAAATAATCTTGACGCATTAGGATTAGAAGTTAAGACGGAAGTAAAAAACTTAGAAGTAACCGTTGACTGTAACCTGAATTTTAAATCACATATTCTTCAGACCACTAGGACAGCATTTTTTCACTTAAGAAACATAAGTAAAGTTAGACCTCTTATATTATTGAAAGATGCTGAGAAATTAATTCACGCTTTTGTTTTTAGTTGATTAGATTACTGTAACGCACTGCTCTCAGGACTACCCAAAAAAGACATAAATCATTTGCAACGAGTGCAGAATGCAGCTGCTAGAATCCTAACTCGGAAAAGAAAATCCGAACACATTTCTCCAGTCTTAATGTCACTACACTGGTTACCTGTGTCTTTCAGAATTGACTTTAAAATTCTGCTTATAGTTTACAAAGCCTTAAATAATCTTGCTCCATCTTATATATCGGAATGTCTGACACCCTATATTCCAAATCGTAATCTTAGATCATCAAATGAGTGTCTCCTTACAGTTCCAAAAGCTAAACTTAAAAGAAGTGGTGAGGCGGCCTTCTGCTGCTATGCACCTAAAATCTGGAATAGCCTGCCAATAGGAATTCGCCAGGCTGATACAGTAGAGCACTTTAAAACACTGCTGAAAACACATTACTTTAACATGGCCTTTTCATAACTTCACTTTATCTTAATCCTGATACTCTGTATGTTCAATTCATTATAATAACTATTCATGGTGGCACTAAAATCCGTACTGACCCCTACTCTCTCTTCTGTTTCTTTTTCCGGTTTCTCTGTGGTGGCGGCCTGCGCCACCACCAACTTACTCAAAGCACCATGATGCCCCAGCATTGATGGACTAAAAGCCAGAAGTCCACGTGATCATCATCATCATCATCAAGTCCTTCCGAGAAAACCATAAATACAAAGAGGACTGTTTCATTTATGTTAGGTAGATTGCCCAGAGGGGACTGGGCGGTCTCATGGCCTGGAATCCCTGCAGATTTTATTTTTTTTTTTCTCCGGCTGTCTGGAGTTTTTTTTTTGTTTTTTCTGTCCCCCCTGGCCAGTGGACCTTACACTTATTCTATGTTAATTAATGTTGACTTATTTTATTTTCTTACTGTGTCTCTTATTTTTCTATTCTTCATTATGTAAAGCACTTTGAGCTACATTTTTTTGTATGAAAATGTGCTATATAAATAAATGTTGTTGTTGTTGTATTTGTTGTTGTTATTACACTCGTATTAGCCAATATATTAGAGAAAATAAGAGAAAATAAGACATATTAGACGTAACAAATATATTATTACTAGGCTCACCCGCCTTTTAAGGCGACCGACGTTTATCCTCAATTTGTGTGCGCTCCATGTGTACATCAGGCATGTAAGTGTAGGGAATGAGAACATTAAAGTGCCCATTCATAACATCTCCCGAAAACCTAAGTTTTTTTATCCCCTCGAGTGACTGTCCAAAGTCGTACAATGTCAGCCCGAATCTGTACCGCTAAAGACGGAGTTTCACGCACTAAATAAGCTATAGATGAGAATAAGCAAGCACCATCTCCCCTGATATTTACTACACGGTGAGGCATTTGTACTCCATCAACATGAATTATTTCCAGAGACATAATTTTGTCTATTTTTCCAGCGCATCGCGCACAAAAGCAAGGGGACGATGGGAGCAGCAGAACTCTCCTCACATCGCGTCGCTTCATACCGCAAGCCGCAAGTAGTAAGTCTGTGATAAGCGGAATACCACTACGCTTTGCACTCACGGGACGGAAGGACAATCCCGGCCCGCTTTTATATAGTAGATTATTGTACTGTACATTTAAATACACACACACAGTTCTTACACACAACCACTAACCTATGAAGGCACAACCTCAGTAGGAGAGTCTTCAGGTGGTGCAGTATATTCAGCAGGTGCATCGTTGTCTTCTTCCGCTGAAGGATTACTAAGAGTAGGCAGTGGATATCTGGGTGCGCGGCTGAAGACCATCTTGATAGGCAGTTGCTGGCGCTGTCTTTTCATATGCGTGAGGAGGCTTTTGTAGGGTAATGCCATCTTTGATCATATCCAAGAGTTTCACCTTCTCCTGGATACCAAGCATCTTCCTCCAGCACTTTAGAAAAAGCAGCACATTTAGGAGCCATTGTGGGGCTAAGTTCTCAGAAAGCGCATGCGTAGTGACGTAAGCGTGTATGAGAAAAAATCGCGATAGAGTGAAGCCGCGAAAGTCGAAGCGTGATATAGCGAGGGATCACTGTACAGTGTTTCAACAAGATGGTGCTCCTTGTCACTTTGCTTTGCATGTTAGACAGTTTCTACTTGAGAAATTCCCTAACAGGTGGATTGGAAGCGGTGGATCATTTTCTTGGCCTTCACGTTCGCTAGATTTGACTCCATTGGATTTCTCTTTATGGGGACATGTGAAAACGAATGTTTATTCAACCAAACCTCAATCTTTAGAAGACTTGCAAGCTAGGATAACTGATTTGATTGCTGGTATTACTTAAAATAAGCTTGAAAATGTTTTCCGCAAACTACAGAATCGTATTATCCTTTGTATTAGTAATAATGGTGGACATGTTGAAAATTAACAAGAACAATAAAAAGTTTAAGTGTTTCTTCTTTCTAATCCTTTTTACAGATTCTTTCTATCACATATACTTACAAAGTTACAACTATTATAAATTGCACACAGACTTTATTGACATCCTGTTATTATTATTTATTTATTATCCATCCATTATCCAACCTGGTATATCCTAACTACAGGGTTACAGGGGTCTGCTGGAGCCAATCCCATCCAACACAGGGCGCAAGGCAGGAAACAAACCCCGGGCAGGGCACCAGCCCACCACAGGGCACACACACAACTCGGTACAATTTAGAATCGCCAATGCACCTAACCTGCATGTCTTTGGACTGTGAGAGGAAACCGGAGCACCCGGAGGAAACCCATGCAGACATGAGGAGAACATGCAAACTCCATGCAGGGAGGACCCAGGAAGCGAACCCAGGTCTCTTAACTGCGAGGCAGCAGCGCTACCCACTGCGCCACCATATACAGGTCAAATTCCATTACAACGAAGTGCCGGAGACCTAAAAAAATATTTCGTTGTAATGAAAATTTTGTAGTAATGAGATACTGTATTTGTCGCTATAGTGATTTCTTTAACTTGCGTCCAGGCATTTGCAATCATTTCAATAGCTTCTTTCACGTTAATTTTAATCTCCTCCCATCTACAAGTTATGCTGAAGAGAATTTTTCTCAGCATTTCCTTGCGATAATACACTTTCAGGGTGCAAATGATGCCCAAATCAAATGTCTGAAGCACTGCTGTGCAATTGGGTGGAAAGAATTCAGTGCAAACATTATCTAAAGGTGGAGGCATGTTGTGGGCAGCACAGTTATCAATCAGAAGCAGAATCTTCCTTTTCTTCTTCTTGATATTGTGAGGTTTATGAACTCTTTTGGGACCCCCCCTCCCCTACGGGACAACGTGCCAAAGTGTGTACCGAAGCACGATTGCTGCGTCTGTGGAAGATTGTTTGTCCGTTGCCAGGGCAGGGCAACCGCAGGCTCACAGCGCTGCAGTGGTGCACCACGGAAGCAAATTCAAAAAGATTGTGGCTCTGCTATAATTCACTATCTTACACCGCAAAACATGGGGCTGTGTCTCAGTACTTTAGCAAAACCAACTTTATTCAGCTTGAAACAGGAACAGCATGGTTACTAATTGTAGTGGGATCTACCACTCTCCTGTCAACAGACACAGCAATCAGGCAGGGTTGTGGCCAGGTAATCCTGTTCCCTGTGTTTATAATGTTCCTTGCATCACCCATCAAGATTTTTTCAGAGTTGCTTTGGCGGTGAGCTGCTGCAGCGCTGTGAGCCTGCTGTTGCCTCAGCAACGGATAAACCAGTCTTCCACAGAAGCGGTGATCGTACTTCGGGATGCTCTTTGGAATGTCATCCCGTTGGGGTAGGTCCCAAAAGAGTTTAGAAACCTCACAACAGTGACTTTGCTTTTTCTTGAATGAGTGGTGCACTAATAGGAATGGTTCTTGTATGAGCATCACTAAACCACATGAAAATTGCTTTTTCAACGTCTTCAAATGCAGCAGTTTGCATACATTTACGCTGCGGCCCAAGGTTTGCAACACTAGATTTTTCTTCTACCTGTATTTTTGCTCTGTCTTTCAAGAAAGTTGACAGTGTCGATGAAGAAATTCAGAATTCACTGGCATTGTCGTTTTTCTTTTTGCCAGAATCGAGTGCCACAAAAATTTCAAGTTTTATTTTTTATTTGTGAACTGTTGTCATTTTTTCATGTCTGCCATTTCTATTGGAGGATGACAATGAGTTCAGTTCCAATGGATGTTTTTCAAATGTTGACAAGCAATAAGCAAAAGGTATCACTGAAAACCACAAAAAAAAAAAAAAAAAAAAAAAAAGTCAAAGGAAAGTTGGAAGAAAAAGAAAAAATGACAGTGTTTCTGTTTGGGGATCGTTGTGCACAACCGAGCTGCGACCACAGAACTAACTGCTCTGCAGGTGATTCATTCAGGCATTTGAAGGACTTTTGGGCACTTTGTTGTAATGAAAGTATCTGCTGAATATATGTCGTAGTAACAAGATTTCTATTGACTCTGTCATATGGGGAAAATATTTGTAATGATGTTGTAATGAATGTGTAGTATATTGTAAGTCTGGACTTTTGGGGATTCCGTAGTAATAAGGGATTATGGGTATTAGAGAGCTATTAGGAAGTAGAGACTAATAAAAAAAGCTGTGTAACGTGTACTCTGGGAACGATCTTAGTAAAGGACCTGTTAGTTACTACTTTGAACCTGTGTCCGTCTTATTCCTTTTATAATGACAATATTATTGCCCATAGATATAACACTGGCGACGTGGATGCGATGAACTTAAAAGTGCACCTCTATTACTATGCAACGTGTAAAGTAAGTTTTTTTTTTCTTTCCATCGGAGAGGAAAGTGAAAAGCGAAAAGCAGCAACTTTTTCTTTTTCTATTTCGGTGGTGAAGTTCCTTCGCCATTCATTGAAGATAAGCACAAGGGATAAAATGGCAATGATAACGGGACATTTTGGGCCATTCGATGATTCAGTTGAGCAATGGGGCGCTTATACGGAGCGATTTGAGTTTTTTGTGAAAGCCAACGCCATTGACGATGACTTGAAAGTGCCGACATTTCTTAGCGTTATCGGGGCAAAGACATTTAGTCTACTGAGAAGTTTGGTGCAGCCAGGGAAACCCGGTGACAAGTCATTTAATGATATTGTAAGGATCCTGGAATCACATTTTTCGCCTAAGCCATTATTAATAGCTGAAAGA
>JANRMT010062820.1:22604412-22620896 GCA_026402145.1 Polypterus bichir lapradei
GATAGATAGATAGATAGATAGATAGATAGATAGATAGATAGATAGATAGATAGATAGATAGATAGATAGATAGATAATGTGAAAAAATCAAAAACATAGAAACAAAGATTAAGAATTGGGGGAATTCCACATATAATGCTATTTCAGATGAGTGATTGTAAACGACTGATACTTGGTCTGTGAGTTTGCAATAAACATTTGCCACTCGCTGTAGTTCTTTGGGGTTCTTTTATGTACAATAATCAGGAAATACAATAAATGGAAATGAGTTGGCAGGAGGTGATGTTGACCGGTAAGGAAGGAGATGACATCTTCATCAGGGAGCGGATGTGACGTCATCATTGGGTGCCGGAAGTGAAGTTATTAATATGGAAGTGAAGTTGTTATGGGACGCTGGAAGTGACATGTTGTAATGGAGTTGAGGTATTTCTTCATTATTGATCCTCTGTTTTTCTGGTGAAAAATGAAAGAAGGCATTAAAACTCTGTTCCAATCCTCTATCTTTCATTCTTTCATGCTTGTTTGAGCCCTTTGGCTGCCCCCTAAGCACATGTGTAACAACAGATAGATAGATAGATAGATAGATAGATAGATAGATAGATAGATAGATAGAGTGCATTCGGAAAGTATTCACAGCGCATCACTTTTTCCACATTTTGTTATCTTACAGCCTTATTCCAAAATGGATTAAATTCATTTTCTTCCTCAGAATTCTACACACAACACCCCATAATGACAACGTAAATAAAGTTTACTTGAGATTTTTGCAAATTTATTAAAAATAAAAAAACTGAGAAATCACATGTACATAAGTATTCACAGCCTTTGCCATGAAGCTCCAAATTGAGCTCAGGTGCATCCTGTTTCCCCTGATCATTCTTGAGATGTTTCTGCAGCTTAATTGGAGTCCACCTGTGGTAAATTCAGTTGATTGGACATGATTTGGAAAGGCACACACCTGTCTATAGAAGGTCCCACAGTTGACAGTTCATGTCACGAGCACAAACCAAGCATGAAGTCAAAGGAATTGTCTGTAGACCTCCGAGACAGGATTGTCTCGAGGCACAAATCAGGGGAAGGTTACAGAAAAATTTCTTCTGCTTTGAAGGTCCCAATGAGCACAGTGGCCTCCATCATCCGTAAGTGGAAGAAGTTCGAAACCACCAGGACTCTTCCTAGAGCTGGCCAGCCATCTAAACTGAGCGATCGGGGGAGAAGGGCCTTAGTCAGGGAGGTGACCAAGAACCCGATGGTCACTCTGTCAGAGCTCCAGAGGTCCTCTGTGGAAAGAGGAGAACCTTCCAGAAGGACAACCATCTCTGCAGCAATCCACCAATCAGGCCTGTATGGTAGAGTGGCCAGACGGAAGCCACTCCTTAGTAAAAGGCACATGGCAGCCCGCCTGGAGTTTGCCAAAAGGCACCTGAAGGACTCTCAGACCATGAGAAACAAAATTCTCTGGTCTGATGAGACAAAGATTGAACTCTTTGGTGTGAATGCCAGGCGTCACATTTGGAGGAAACCAGGCACCGCTCATCACCAGGCCAATACCATCCCTGAAGCATGGTGGTGGCAGAATCATGATGTGGGGATGTTTTTCAGCGACAGGAATGGGAGACTAGTCAGGATAAAGGGAAAGATGACTGCAGCAATGTACAGAGACATCCTGGATAAAAACCTGCTCCAGAGCGCTCTTGACCTCAGACCGGGGTGACAGTTCATCGTTCAGCAGGACAACGACCCTAAGCACACAGCCAAGATATCAAAGGAGTGGCTTCAGGACAACTCTGTGAATGTTTTGAGTGGCCCAGCCAGAGCCCAGACTTGAATCCGATTGAACATCTCTGGAGAGATCTTAAAATGGCTGTGCACCGACGCTTACCATCCAACCTGATGGAGCTTGAGAGGTGCTGCAAAGAGGAATGGGCGAAACTGGCCAAGGATAGGTGTGCCAAGCTTGTGGCATCATATTCAAAAAGACTTGAGGCTGTAATTGATGCCAAAGGTGCATCGACAAAGTATTGAACAAAGGCTGTGAATACTTATGTACCTGGGATTTCTCAGTTTTTTTTATTTTTAATAAATTTGCAAAAACTTCAAGTAAACTTTTTTCATGTTGTCATTATGGGGTGTTGTGTGTAGAATTCTAAGGAAAAAAATGAATTTAATCCATTTTGGAATAAGGCTGTAACATAACAAAATGTGGAAAAAGTGATGCGCTGTGAATACTTTCCGGATGCACTGTAGATAGATAGAGACACAGACACTATGGTCTAAACACACATCAGAATGATTAAAAAGGAAGAAAAATTTCAAAAGAAACAAAACCTTTGACTTGCCAGTCCCATACCCAGTGAGTTATTAATGTGCGGTTGTCAAATCTGCAGAAATTGTGTGACACAATCATGTCGACCTGGACCCAAATGTCAAAGTGTGTTTCCCACACCTCATGGAATCCATGCCATGGCAAACTGATGTTGTTCTGAGAGCACAAGGCGGCCGTGCCCAGTATTAATTTAGTGGTCTGAAGAATTTGCTCCATGGTTGTAATTCTGATATTTTTTAACAGTGATTTTTTTCTGGTAAATCAGCCTTAAAAGAGTTAAATGTCTACATATTTAGTGGTAATGCTGCTAAAAGCAAAAAAATTTCCCAATATATAATCAGCAATTTATTGTTTTGCACTAAAATTGCAATTCTTTGAAGACATCAGTGCTCCTGATCTTTAATGCATACTGAAGGCTTATAAAGTAACACTTCCTCTTGAAGAAAAATAAACTTCTCCATTCTGTCACAAACACAATAAAACAAACCCATCACACAGATGATGCAAGAACTGCACTTTTTTTAATTAAATTAACAATATTTTAATTGTCTTTTCATAAACTGATGGCCTGCTGAATTTGACATTTTTCATTTGTTTGCTGCTCCGACTCTCACTGTGAGATACTGTCATTCCCTGTGGGCAACCTCAACATTTTCATTCAAATCTAATAATAGGAAGATGATAAGGTAGTTTAATGGAACTCGGTATTTACCCAAACAAATAATGAAAATATTTCTGTCACTGAAAAGCTTTCCTGAAAAAATCGAAATATACGGCATGTATGGGAGAAAAAAAAATAAAATTTTTATGGATTTGAAATGTAATAAGAGTGGAATTCACATAATAATAAAACAGGTTCCTCCAGCAATTGCAAGCTATTTCAGAGTGTACCATGGCAACTGACTCTTGCAGTACAACCATGTTATGATGGAATCCAAACCTCAGCGCCTGAAAAAGAATAACATTGGCTTTGAACTTTCAAAAATCGTCAATGAACTGTTTTATAAGCAAAGCTTTTTCTGAACAACTTCTTCTGTATAAATGTAAAAAGACTGCATGTTCTTGTTAAAGAGCTTAAGGGATAATGATCAGTTATGCAGTGAAATATATAGCGCCTTCAGAAAGTACTATAGACCCCTATGTTACAGCCTTATGCTAAAATCATTTAAATTTATTCTTCCCCTCATCCAGCAGCACTCAATAATAAAGTGAAAAAAGAAGTTTAGGTTTTTTTTTTTTCAAATTTATTAAAAATAAATAAACTGAAATGTCTCCTTGACACAAATATTGAAATCCCTTACTATTATACTAGAAATTAGTCTCAAGTGCACCTCATTCTATTGAGATGTTTCTACACTTTGCTTGAAGTCCACTTTTGGTCAGTTCAACTTATTGGACATAACCAACCTGTTTATAGAAGGTCCCATGGTTGACAATATGTATCTGAGCAAAAACCCAGATATAAGGTTCAGGGAGTCACCCGCAGAACTTAGAGATGGGATTGAGTGAAGGCTGGGGAAGGCTACCAAAATAAAATGTCTGCGGCTGGAGTGACCTGATGCTCATGAGGGGCTCTCGTATAAGATTGAGGAATGACAGCGGGAGATGAAGCAGCAAGGTGAGGCCTGGTGTGGTGACCTACCAGGAGCCTATGATTGCAGTAGGGAAAAAGAGGAAAAAATTGGCTGTGCTTTCGGTTTGGCGACTTCTTGGCTGCGAGATCCTGTGCGGGCTAAGCAGAGGAAATGTCTGTTTTTAGAAAGGATGCACTGGGGAGTGAGCTTTATTTATGGGACAGTTTCCTGCCTGTGATTTTAACCGCACTTTAATGGATTACTTCTTGAACTTACTCTAACCTCCACGGTCATTTAATTTTACGGATTATTAATTGAAAGGCAGAATCACTGCACTAATGGCACTTTGTTTTTGTTTTTTGATCATTTTTAATTAAAGTACTTGATACTTTTTTGTACCTACCCCTTGCTGCCTGTGTGTGTGTCCTCATTTGCCCGACTCATGACTGTCGACGGTTGAAGAGGCTCCCAGATACAACAAAGGAGTGTGGAATTGACCCAGACTGTCACACATTGAAGGCTCCCAAGAACACAGCTGCCTTCATCTCTCTCTATATAAAATCCAACATCTGTCTGTCTGTCTGTATGTATGCCCACTTTTCATGAGAGAATTACTTAACGGATTTAGATTGGGTTTATTTCTATAATTTGGTAAATATTCCGGATGATTTTGCGATTTCTCTCATTGCACTAAGTATCATAGTTCGGTTGCGGCACCAATTTATTTGCACAAATCCGAGAGAGAGGCTGCGGGCTGAGTGGAGAGGGAGGTGGGACGTCAGGAGTAGGGAGCTGGGCAGGGCCCTCCTCACTCATGTACCAGCCTCTGTTTGAGTCGCCCTGCCAACTGTTGGAGTGTACATTGCCTCTGCTTAGCTAGCGATACCTGTTTGTTCAGCAGACAATATCATCTAGAGATTGTTAAGGAGTAATGTTTGACATTTTTGAGAGAGAGATCACAGCTACGTGTTTTAAAGGGTACCTGTTCATTGGTATCATGGCCACATGCTTTTCTCACTATGCGGGGGACACTGTCCCATCAGAGCTCAACACGATCATATACAGTGCCAACATTTGACATTGGAGCATACTTACCTTCTGCTTGGCCAGAGATACCTTGCCAACTTTTTACATTTTTGGCAAAGAGATCACAGCTACATTCTTGCCCCTGATAGCAAAACCAAAAATATTGGATATCAAAAGGCCCTCAGATATGAAAGCTATAAATATAAATTCTTCTCAATACAAATTATTACTTTTTTATTTGTAAAGTTTGCCCTGTTTCACTACTACGTGGGCGGAGCTGTACTAATGCTGTACTAATTAGCTGTACTAATCTGCTGTCTTTTCCAGTTCTTCTGTGTTGGCAATCTGCACCACCACTACTCACCTGATCAAGTTACCTTGCAGCCCACCTTGTTGATGGAATGAAGGTGGATGTCTCAGCTGTCCACAAGACCGACTTCATCAAAACCTATCATGTGAAGCATGAAAACAAAGAGGAATGAATTAGGAATATTTATGTGAGGTAGAATGCCTAGTTAGGTATGGGTGGTCTTTTGGCCCCTGCAGATTTTGTTTTTTCTGCAGCCTAACAGGAGTTTTTATTTTTATTTTTCTGTCTTCCTGGCTGTTTGACCTTACCTTCTTTTGTTGCTACTTATCCTTTAATATTATTGCCTAATCTTATCTTTATAATTTTCTTTTTTCATCTTGTAAAGCACTTTGAGTTACACTGTTGTATGAATACGTGCTATATAAATAAATGTTCTGCGGTGGACTGGCGCCCTGCCCGAGGGTTTGTTTCCTGCCTTGCACCCTGTGTTTGCTGGGATTGACTCCAGCAGACCCCCCCCCGTGACCCTGTAGTTAGAATATAGCTGGTTGGATAATGGTGTTGTTGTGCAGCTGCCTGTGATATCTGAATGAAAGTGGATACCCCAACCTGTCACAAGGCCCACAGCATGGAAGCCTAAAAACAACTGTGACAGATAGGGGTCACTGTTGACCCCTGAACCCGCAGACAGCATGCCAAAACACCAGGTATGAAGTCCAAATAATTAATTTATTTATACAATAATGTGCACAAAGCACCTACACCTCCACTAAACACAATAATAAATTAATAATACAATACACTAATCACAATCCTCCACTCCCAGCAGCTCCGTCACCCTTCCTCCCAACTTGGCTCTCCTGCTGGGGTTTCCCAGAGTCCTTTTATATTTCTAGACGCGGAAGTGCTTCTGTCCCTCATTCCATGTGATTTCATAGCCCTTCCAGGTCAGAAGAAAACTCCTTCTTTTCTTCAGCCCAGAAGTACTTTGTTTCTTCTGTCCCCGTGACTAGGAAGTACTTCCGGGATATATGGAAAATACAAATCTCTGTTCCTCCCTGCAGCATCCCATGGCGGCTCCCATTGTATCCAGCAGAGCTGTGAAGCCGAACTCCATTGTCCATGATGCCCTGCTGGAATTCGGGGCACCTCCATATTGCAGGGAGGACTCCATCTAGCATCGTGGGGGTATTGGACGGGATGAACTACCGGCCATATATCACACAACCATTAAAAAACAACATTTATGTTAGGAAGAATGCCCGATGGGGGCTGAGTGGTCTTCTGGCCTGGGACCCCTACAGATTTTTTTTTTTTTTTTCTCCAGCTCTTGGGTGTTTTTTGTTTTCTTTTTTTTTTTGTGTCCACCCCAGCCTTCTGATCTTATTATTGGACTGTCACTTAGAAACCTAAAAAAGCAAAAAAACCAAAAAGAAATTCTATATTTTAAGGACTTTTTTTACCTTAAATATCTATCTTTCCGTAAGCGTGTATTATTCATTTATCTTTCGTATACATTTATTTTCCATTAATGTTCTTATCTCAATTTAATTTGTTTTTCTTTGACTTTTTTATCTTGTAAAGCACTTTGAGCTCCATCCTTTGTATGACAATGTGCAACAGATGTTTTTGGTTCAATACTAGCATTTATATATAATATTTTTGCTCTCATCTCTGTAATTGTTAGATTTGTTTTCATTTGTTAATGTGAAACACATCTGCTTGTTTTCTTAGCTCCTATTTGCTCTTTAAGTGGCCATAGAAGGATTCGAAAATGGTGGAATCATTGGTTGCTTAGTGTTTTAAAAGTTACAAACACAAATGTTAAAAACATTCATATCAAAGATGAGATGAAATTGTCCTTTTAAAGAGTACAAATGCTTGTAATGACGCTGCGTGTCCTGAGCACATTGTAACAACAGTTTCAACAGGGCTACAATTTTTACTTTTTTTTTTCTTTTACTGACAATGTAAAGAGTTTAGAGCAGCTATAAAAATGACATATAATACTTTATCCTTCAGAGACACTAATAACTGCAAAATGCCAGCAATCGTAAAAGCAACAATTAACATTGCTTAAATGAAACATAAAAAGGTAATTCACATTTTATGGGGAGGGCTATCATTATTCTTTTATTATCTACACTTTTCAGGTTTTAATGACATTCTTAGCCACCATTGGAGGCTATGTAACTTTTTTTAACAAATTGGAAGGTTTGAAAAGCTGAAAACAGTTTGAGACAAAATGCTATTGATTAACATTTTCTGAGGTTTGTGTATCAATTCACACTTTTGAAAAGAGATGAGTAGAAATGTTTTTGGTTCCTTTTGTATTGTTCAGGTTATGTAATTACACCTTTACATTGTGAGTGGCGCAGTGGTAGCGCTGTGGTCTTGCAGTACGGAGACCAGTGTTCAGGTCTGGGTCCTCCCTGCGTGGAGTTTGCATGTTCTCCCCGTGTCTCCCCTGAGGGTTTCCTGCCACAGCCTATTGTCTGTGGGGATTGGCAGTTGTAACTTGGCCCTACTGTGTGGTTGGGGTGTGTGTTTGTGTGTTCATCCTACGGTGGACTGGCACCCTGTCCAGGGTTTGTTTCTCCCTTGCTCCTGATGCAAGCTGCCTTTCTTAAGTAAAATCCTAGAGAATAATTATGCAGCTAAATGACCACCTCAGTAAACATGCCATTCTTGATAAGTTTCAGTCAGGTTTCAGAACAAATCACAGCACAGAAACTGCACTTGTTAAATTAGTAAATGACTTGCGGGTCTATGCAGACAGAGGCTGTTTATCTGTTCTCATCCTCTTAAGTCTGAGTGCCGCATTCGATACCATTGATCACGATATTCTTAGAAATCGCCTTAGTCAATGGACGAGCCTCTCTGGCAGTGTCTTAAATTGGTTTGAGTCCTACTTAACAGGTAGAAAATTCTTAGTTGCTGTAATTATACTTCAAAGACACCTGATATACTATATGGTGTTCCACAAGGCTTTATCCTGGGTCTTTTTGATCTCCATGCTTCTGTTAGGTAAGATTATCTCGAGGCATAACGTGAGCTACCACAGCTATGCTGATGACACACAACTGTATTTATCAATAGCGCCTGATGACCCCGACTCTCTTGATTCACTGAAACAATGTCTTACTTGTGTTTCTGAATGGATGAGTAGTCATTTTCTCAAACTAAATAAGGAGAAAACAGAAATTTTAGTGATTGGCAAAAATGGATATAATGAGCTTATTAGAAATAAACTTGATCCATTAGGCTTAAAAGTCAAGACGGAGGTAAAGAATTTAGGGGTAACTATTGACTCTGACCTCAATTTTAAATCACATATTAATCAGATTACAAGGACAGCATTTTTTCACTTAAGAAATATAGCAAAAGTTAGACCTCTTATAACATTGCAAGAGAAATTAGTTCACACGTTTGTTTACAGTCGGCTAGATTACTGTAACGCACTCCTCTCAGAACTACCCAAAAAAGACATCAATCGATTGCAGCGAGTGCAGAATGGAGCTGCTAGAATCTTAGCTCAGAAAAGAAAATCTGAGCACATCACCCCAGTTTTGATGTCACTACACTGGTTACCTGTGTCATTTAGAATTGACTTTAAAATACTGCTGATGGTTTACAAAGCCTTAAATAATCTGCTCCATCCTGTATCTCAGAATGCCTCTCATCTGACACTCCAAATTGTAATCTTAGATCTTCAAATGAGTGTCTGCTAATAATTCCAAGAGCTAAACTTAAAAGAAATGGTGAGACAGCCTTCTGCTGTTATGCACCTATAATCTGGATTATTTTACCGATAGAAATTTGCCAGACTAATATGATGGGACAGTTTCAAAAACTGTTAAAAAACACATTACTTTAACATGGCTTTCTCATAGCTTCATTTCAGTGTAGCCCTGATATTCTGTATATGCATTTAATTATCATTATCATTCATGGTGGCTCCAAAAGCCATACTAACCCCTACTTTCTCTGCTGTCCTTTTTCTGGTTTTCTGTAGTGTTGATCTATGCCACCACCACCTGATCAAAGCACCGCAATGTCCCTACCTTGATGGATTAAACCCCAGAAGTGCACATGACCATACTCATCAAGTTCTTCTATGTGAACCCTGAATACCATGAGGACTGATTGAGTTCATTTATGTTAGGTAGAATGCCTAGAGGGGGCTGGGTGATCTTGAGGCCTGGAACCCCTGCAGATTTTATTATTTTTCTCCAGCTGTCTGGACCTTACTTTTATTCTATGTTAATTAGTTTTGCCTAATATTATTTTTATATTTTTCTTTTTTGTTTCTTCATCCTGTAAAGCACTTTGAGCTATATCATTTGTATGAAAATGTGGTATAGAATTAAATATTGTTGTTGTTTTTGTTTGTAGGCTGCAGCAGACCCCCGTGACCCTGTTCAGGACTAAACGCATTAGAAAATGACTGATTGACCTTTACATTGTAAATGTACTACATATGGCCAAAAGTTTATGAACACCTGACCATCACCTCTATATGAGCTTGCTTGTGGGACATCCTACTCCAAAACCCCAAGCATTGATATGGAGCTGCCAGCTCTAATAGTAAATTAGTAAAGCCTGGTTCTCCTGATGTAACTGGAGCAATGTACTGCACTCATATGCATACTGCAAGAATGAAGCTGCTTTTGTTAACTGTAAGCAGTGACATTCCATTACTGCATGGTGTCATGATGAGACTTACAAGCGTCATGGCTCGGTGGCATTATTCCTTTATTTTGAGGCAAAGTAGCTTTGGCAGACGTGATGGTTTCGTATATGGACCCTAGCTTGTTGGTAAAGTAACTGGTTAAACCATCAGAGTTTCATATGACCTGCACTATTCAGCAATCACCTCATTACATTTGTCAAGTGATATAGGCAACCCACTCAGACAAGCCCGATCTTGCACGCTCAGTTGCAAAGTTATGCCAGAGACTCTTGAGTGAAGGTGACGGGGGTCTCAATGCATCAGAGGGAGTTTGCTCTACAAGCCAATGACGTTCTACAGCATTATGATTACATATCTAAGGTTGATTTGCACAGTTCACATTTGGTTGTTTCAGAGCAGCAACTAATATATTCCCCATGCAGTTTCTGCAGATTTGTCAGCTGCACGTCCATGATGTGAATCTCCCATTCTACCACACCCTCAAGGTGCTCTACTGGACTGAGATCTGGTGACTGTGGAGGCCATTTGAGTACAGTTAACTCATTGTCATGTTCAAGAAACCAGTTTGAGATGATTTGAGCTTTGTTACATGGTGCATTATCCTGCTGGAAGAGGCCATCAGAAGATGGGGTCATAAAGGTATGGACATGGTCAGTAACAATACTCAGGTAGGTTGTGCCATTTAAGTAATGCTCAATTGGTACTACAGGGCCCAAACTGTGCCAAGAGAAAATCTTCCACACCATTACACTACAAGTATGAACCGTTGATACAAGGCAGGATGAATCCATACTTTCTGGTTTTTGATGCCAAACTCTGACCCTACCATTTGAATGTCACAGCAGAAATCGAGACTCATCAGACCAGGCAACATTTTTGCAATCTTCCTTTGTCCAGTTTTGGTGAGCCCATGCTAAATGTAGCCTCAGTTGCCTGTTCTTAGCTGACAAGAGTGGCACCTGGTGTGGTCTCCTGCTGCTGTAGCACACCTGCTTCAAGGTTTGACATGTTTTTCATTCAGAGCTGCTCTTCTATATACCTCCGTTGTAACAAACTCTTATTTGAGTTACTGTTGCCCTTCTATAAGCTCAGACCAGTCTGGCCATTTCTCCTCTGATCTCCTGTATCAACCAAGCATTTTCACCCAGACAACCGCTGCTCACTAGATATTTTCTCTTTTTCAGACCACTCTCTGTAAACCTAAGAGATGATTGTGTGTGAAAATACCAGTAGATCAGTAGTTTCTGAAATTCTCAGACCAGGCCGTCTGGCACCAATAGCCATGCCATGTTCAAAGTCACTTCTGTCACCTTTCTTCTCCATTCTGATGCTTGGATTGAACTCCAGCAGGTGGTCTTGACAATATCTACAGGCCGAAATGCATTGAGTTGCTGCCATGTGATTGGCTGATTAAATATTTGCGGTAATAAGCAGTTGAACAGTTGCACCTAATAAAGTGACCAGTGAGTGTATGTCTCTTGAGATTGCATATTTCAGTATAGGATCAGTGATTCTTTCCTATTCATAAGTACTTTTACCAGCATATCAAAGACCCCTAATGTGCCACACTGCACAGAGATGAATAACCACTTCTTGATGGAAAAGCACTACCAATGCAAGTGGTATGAGAAACATCAGATGCACAAGCGAAAATCAGCAGCAAAACATTTTAGCTCAATTAAATGAATGCAATGTGTCAGCATCATTCTGCGAATAGTCAGTCAGTCAGTTTCCAACCTGCTATATCCTAACATAGGGTCACGGGCGTCTGCTGGAGCCAATCCCAGCAGGCACAGGGCGATAGGCAGAAAACAAATCCCCGGGCAGGGCGCCGGCCCTCCGCAGAGCACACACACCCACCACACACTCGGGACAATTTAGGATCGCCAATGCACCTAACCTGCATGTCTTTGGATTGTGAGAGGAAACCCATGCGGACATGGGGAGAACATACAAACTCCACACAGGGAGAACCCGGGAAGTGAACCCAGGTCTCCTTACTGCGAGGCAGCAGTGCTACCACTGCACCACCGTGCCGCCCATTCTGCGATTACATACACTAAATTCAATAAAAGCTAATTTCACACTTTTCCAAATTATTAAGTGTTACAGGTAATATGAAATTACATTTGTGTTTAGCTTTAAGCTCTGTATTATAATCACCAACATTTATTTAGGAAGCAAAACGTTAAAAAATTGTGTTGTCCACTGTTATTAATGTAATGATCTGCTTTTCACCTCTTTATGATATTTTTTTTTTCCTCGCACTTTTTTGTTATCGTTGGATTTCATTTCTGTTTTTAGTTTTCTAGAATTCTCTTGTTTTAAAGGTCCTAAAAATATCTGACATCTTCCCGTGATGTCATTTTGTTTCTCATGGATGCCACCATTTTATGTAAGATTGTAGTTGCGGTTGGTATGAGTGATGTCCGGGGTCATGCTGCATGTGTCATCAGGGGTCACCAGCTCCATATAATTCCTGGTGTCCAAGATTCGATAACAGATCTTTCCTTGTTCGTGCTCATTTTTGTGATTGATTTTCTGGTTCATTAGAATCCCTGCTCTTTTCTCTGACTGGTTTTTGTCTACGACTCCAAATAAAATGGGACGGCTTTTTGGTTAAAAAAAATTCAAGGTTTGGCTCTTAGTAACATTTCGTCTTCTGGTCACAATCTTTTCTTGCCTGTTCCTGCACAGGTGGTAACAACTGAATATATGAAAACAACTTGTTTTTATTGTGTATGTGATTTTTCATGATATAGTCAAGCATTCTAATTGAGTGCACTGCTACATGTAAGAGACCCAACAATATCACTTCTACAGTATCACAGTTATCATGATATGCACTTTGTTTTTGCCTTTGGTAATAAATGGCTGGTCTATTAAAGCTATCATATTTAGTTCTTTGTCACATATCCCTTACCTGCAATGACTACTTGAAGTCTGCAATTCATAGACACCACCAGGTGCTGAGGGTGTTCTCTGGTGATGCTCTCCCAAGCCTCTAATGCAGCCATCTTCAGCTCCTGCTTGTTCTCGAGGCTTCTCCCCGTAAGTTTTCTCTTCTGCACATGGTCAGTTGGATTTTTTGTTGAATGGCTTGGCCATTCAAGAATTTTCCATTTTTTAACGTTGACAAACTCCTGTGCTGCCTCAGCAGTGTGTCTGGCTCATCATTTTGTTGTAGGATGAAGTGTCCTCCAATGAGTTTGGAGGCCTTTACTGGAGCTTGAGCAGATCAGATGTTTCTACACACTTCCAAATTCATTGTGCCACTGCCATCAGCAGTCACATCATCAATGAAGAGAAGTGTGCCAGGACCTGTGCCAGCCATAAATGCCCAAGCCATAACACCCCCAGCACCTCCATGTTTAACAGATGAGGTGGTCCGCTTTGGATCATGGACCGTTCCTTTGTGTCTCCACACTTTGCTCTTGCCATCACTCTGATCAGGTTCATATTTGTCTCATTTGTCCACAAGACCTTTTCCCAGAATTCTGCAGGCTCTTTTAATTCCTTTTTCACAAACTGTAATCTGGCCATCCTGTTTTTGTGGCTCTATAGTGGTGTGCATCTTGCAGTGTGTCCTCTGTATTTCTGTTCATGAAGTCTTCTGCTGATAGTCGTCTCTGACACACACACATCAGCCCCCTGAAGACTGTTTCTGATCTGTCGGGCAGACGTTTGGGGCTTTTTCTTTACCATCTTCCTTGGCCTACCAGTCCCTTTGCAGTTACTGAGCTCACCAGTGTGTTCTTTCTCCTTCATGATATTCCAGACAGTTGATTTTGGTCATCCTAAAGTGTCACTGATGTCTCTGATGGTTTTATTCTTGTTTTTCAGCCTCATGATAACTTCTTTGACTTTCTTTGGCACAGCGATTGTCCTCATGTTGAACAATGGCAACTACAGACTCCAAAGGGTAGAAGCAAGTCGAGGTATCTTATGAAGCCATGAAACCCACCTGAGGGATCACAAACACCTGTGACACCAATTGTCCCAAATATTATGGTGCCCTGAAATTTGGGAGTCACATATAAAAAGTGTTGTCATTTCTACACGGTGAGACAGACATGTCTGCAATTCTCCTTAAATGAAAGTCTGCAATGTGCACTTTAATCACATCTGAATGGTTTGATTTATAATTTTAAACTGTGGAAAATATGTCTTTGTTTCAAACATTATGGAGGGTATTGTATTTGACTTAATTGGCTAATTTGTAATTCATTTACTCGTATGTTTTTATGTGCATGGTCTCAGTTGCAGTATTACTCTTTATTTGAATTTGTTTTTTACATTTTCTACTAAGGAATGTTCTTGACAGGTTCATATTTGAAATCTTCATTAAATATGATGAAAGCAAATGAACAAAGACCTTTGAAACCCCCTTCAAAAACATTTTTTTCCATTATTTGACAGGAACACGTTTCTTATAGTCAACACTCTTTGGAAATGACAATTGCGTTCTTTGCATCAGTGGGTGGAAATGGTGACGGGGTAGATTGTGAGAAGTGAGAGCAAAGTCAAACCAAACGACAAATGATATTTCAAAGCTAAATATCTGGTAATTTTTTTTTCAAAGCCTTGTAAAATACCAGCATTTGACATTTGTGTTATTATCTTGGCAATTTCATTCCATCATGTGACTTTTACTGAAGCTCTTTGTATCTCCAAACCAAGGATCTACGGGGCACTCACAGAGAGTTCAGATCCCTCCACTTTTTTCACATTTTGTGGTGTTTTTGCCTTGTGCTAAAATCATTAAATTAATTTTTCCTTCACCCAACGACACTCGATATCATAGACTGAGAAAGCAAGAACGGGATTTATTTTAGGAATTTTCACTAATTTAATAAAAATAAAAAACTGAAGTATCACATTAGCACAAGCATTCATTCCTTTGTTGAAGCCCCTGTGTCAGTGATTACAGTGTGGAGTCTTCTTGAGTTTGACTCAAATAGCTTTGTCCACCTGGAGATTTCTGCCATTCATCTCTACAGAGCCTCTCAAGCTCTGTCAGGTGGGATGGACACCGTCAGTGGTCAGCTGTGTTCAGGTCTCGCTGGAGATGTTCACTTGGGTTCAAGTCCAGGCTGTGGCTGGGACACTCAAGAACATTCACATAGGTGACTCTAAGCTGTGTTGTCTTTGCTTTGTGCTTAGGGTCATCGTCCTGTTAGGAAGCAAACCTTCTGTCCAGTCCGAGGTCCACAGCACTCTGGAGAAGGTTTTCATTAAGTAGATCTCTGTACTTTGCTCTTTTTAGCTTTTCCTCAATCCTGTCTAGTTTTCCCCATCCCTGCCCCTGAAAAACAAGGCCACAGCGTGATGCTGCCACCACCATACTTCACCATTGAAATGGTATTGCACAGGTGATGACCGGTGCCTGGTTTCCTTCAGACATGACATTATGTTTCATTGCATCAGACCAGAAAATCTTGTTTCTCACTGTATGAAAATCCTTCAGGGTGCCTTTTGCTAAACTCCAGTAGAGTTCCATGTGTGTTTTAATGAGGAGAGGCCTCTGCCCGGCAACTCTATCTTAAAGCCCAGATTGGTAGAGAATGCATTGATTATTGTCTCTTATCCTTCTGCTCTGATTGTACAGTTTGCCGGGGTGGCCAGTTCCAGGAAGAGTTGTGGTTGTTCCGAACTTCTTCCATTAAAGAATTTGAAAGAGGACTGTACTCTAGGAAACCTTCAATGCTGTAGAAATTGTTTGTACCATTACCCAGATCTGGGCATCAACACAATGATATCCATAGCCTCTACAGGAAACTTCATGAGATTGGTTTTTGTTCAGATATCGTCACGCATGGGTCACAGAATTGCACAGAAAACACAGGAGATTGTAGAGACAGGAACTTTATTCAAACACTTGAAACAAACATGTCTCTTTCAGAAGTAAAATGAGCTCAGTATGCAGTTAGTTCTCGATTAAAGAATAGACATCATAGGGAAGCTCAACGGGAGCGGGACCCCCAACAGGAGCAGAGGATGACCAGGGGAGGAGAGAGAAAACAAAGCAATCAGCCAATCCCAAACCACCAGGTGATGTTCAGGCTTTTAAGTATAAGGAGTACCATGCGGAAAGTATATCGCGTGACAGAGCAGCCACAAGTAAACCCAGCAAGTAAAGGAGCAATGCGAAGGTAGTCTGTCAGCATTTTTAGGAGGGGTTTTCCGAGGATTGCCCATATCATCTAGGGGTGCGATCAGCCCCCCAGCTCACAATATGCATTGCCAGGCACCTTCTGTAGACAGATGTGTGTCTTTCCTAATCATGTCTAGTCAACTGAATTGAGCACAGGTGGACATGTAGGAACATCTCACTGACAATTAATAGAATGGGATGCACCTGAGCCAAATATCACATGTCATAGCAAAGGGTCTGAATACTTGTGTCAATGGGATAGTTCATGTTTTATTCATAATATAATATCTAGCTTGCTATTGATTATGTTCAAGTAATACAGTGCATGTGGATCCAAATTAATGATAGATAGATAGATAGATAGATAGATAGATAGATAGATAGATAGATAGATAGATAGA
>JANRMT010062820.1:22620906-22648680 GCA_026402145.1 Polypterus bichir lapradei
AGATAGATAGATAGATAGATAGATAGATAGATAGATAGATAGATAGACTGCGGTGGGCTGGCGCCCTGCCCAGGGTTTGTTTCCTGACTTCCTGCCTTGTTGGCTGGGATTGGCTCCAGCAGACCCCGTGACCCTGTAGTTAGGATATAGCGGGTTGGATAATAGATAGATAGATAGATAGATAGATAGATAGATAGATAGAAATAGTATTATATGTGGAATTCCCCCAACTCTTATGTTGTTATGTTGTTTGTTTCTATGTTTTTGATTTCTTCACACTATCTATCTATCTATCTATCTATCTATCTATCTATCTATCTATCTAATCCAATGTCTGGCTGTGTGTTTGTATTTCTGTCCACTTTCAAGAGAGAACTACTTAACGGATTCAGATCATTTTCTTTCTATAATTTGCTTGAACATTGTGGTTGATTTTGTGACTTCTCTCATCGTGCTAAGTATCATAGTTCATTTGCAGCGTCAATTTATTTGCGCAAATCCGAGTGGCATACTGCAGGCCAAGGGGAGGGGGAAGCGGGATCTCAGGAGTGAGGAGCCGGGCGGGGACCTCCTCACTCACGCGCCAGCCTCCGTTTGAGTTGCTCTACCTCTCGCCGTGTCTTGGAGCACACCTTGCCTCCATTTCACTAGCTATACCTGTTTGCTCAACAGGCATCATCATCTACAGCTTGTTGAGGAGTAACGTTTGACATTTTTGAGAGATCAGAGATGTGTGATTTAGAGGGTAGCTCCTGATTGTCAGAGATATCACAGCCCTTGCTTTTCTCCCCACACAGGGGACGCTCTCCTGCCAGAGCTGAACATGATCAGATACAGTGCCAACGCTTGACATTAGAGCATACCTACCTTCCGCTTGGCCAGAATTTAATTTTTTTAATTTATTTTTTTGCAGATAGATAGATAGATAGATAGATAGATAGATAGATAGATAATTTACAGAAGCTCATTAAGTAAATACATATCTACACATTGTGGCGAGTGGCTGGGGGCAGTACCCAGCCGGGATGCCCGGAAGGAACGAAGGAGGGATTACACCTCCTCCGGACCATGAGGGGGTAACCGCCCTGGTGGCTATGGGGACTACGGGAAAGGAGCATGGAAGCTCAACCCTATAAGGGCCTGTAGTCAACACCAGGGGGTGCCCGAATGCCTGGAGAGCCATGGTCCTCAGCACTTCCGCCACATCTGCAAGTGCTGGGGGGACGAAGACCAGGGACACCTGGAGTGCTCCCGGGTGCACAGCCGGCATTTCCGCCACACCAGGGAGTGCTGACAGAAGCTCATTGGGAGGAACCTGGAGCTTGTCCGGGTGAAGATAAAAAGGGCCGTCTCCCTCCATTCAGTGGCAGGAGTTGGGTGGAAGAGGATAGAGCTCGGAGGAGAGGAGTGGAGGCAGTCACGAAGACAGGCTTTGGAAAGGCTTGGACTGAAGGGTGATTGGTGCTGGGGCACTGGGTTTGTGTGTGGAACTTTTGTAAATAGAATTATGAATAAACGTGTGTTGGTGGTTGAACTTTCGGTGTCCGCCTGTCTGTGTCCGGGCCAGCCTCCACAACATATAAATACACACACTATGGTCTGAACATACAACAGAATGACAAAAAGGAAGAAAATTTTAAAGAAACAAAATGTCTGACTTGGCAGTCCCAGTCCCAGTGTGTTGTTATACAGGAGTATTGTTGTTAGTATAAAGGACCCCCAATCATGTTTTTTGACGCATTTTATTGCTGAATAATTTGTTGGCTGAAAGTCTGAAAGAAGATGTGAAGGATGTCACTGCCCACATTAAAGGTACACCTTTCCTCCTCCAGCTCCTCTGTGTTCTGAGACCAGTCCAACTGTCATTAATTTGGACTTCCAAGTACTTGTAGGAGTAAACCACCTCTATGCCACTTCTTTGAACAGTGAGCAGACATGGAAGCTTTTTGGTACAGCGAAAGTCAATAAACAGTTCCTTGCTTTTGCTGATGTTAAGTTGCACAATTCTCTTTCCACCAAGAAACAAAATTCTCCAGCTGAGTCCTGTATGATGACTCACCCCATTTATCAATACTCCCTATAAGTGTAGAATCATCTGAGAATTTCAGTGCATGTGACCTGACCTGCTCTTATATGTATACGCTGAGGTGTACAGAGTGAAGATTAAAGCAGACAGGCCTGTTCCTTGTGGAGCTCCAGTGTTGATCAAAAGATAGTCCATTATCCAGGACACCATCGGCTCATCAACCTGTATATCTCTGAGATGAACCCTTAACAAAGATGGCTGGATGGTATTGAAGGCACTGGAGAAATAAAAAAAAAACAGAACAGGACAAGGACAATCAGAGGTGAACCCATCACTGGCCATTCCAGTTGACGTGGTAGGAGATGTTGATGTAGTGGAGATGGTTTGGGGAGACTGGTCATTGGAAGAACGGGGCAGTGGGAGGCTAAATCTGTTAAAAAATGTGTCTTTCTTTCTTTCTTTCATGTGTGTCTATCCTTTCCTGGTCTTTTCTGGGAGTTTATTACTTGCTATAATAACCGTGCAACCATAAAAGAATGTTAAAGGGGGAAAATAGGAGGTATGCAAGAAAGACTGAAAAAACTGCAAGGAGTTCACCCTTCCTTACAGTCCCTTACAACGGGAAAGGTTAATTCTCTCTGAAATAAGGTGGATGAACTTCAAGTAAGTGCACGTTCTCTGGCCGATTCCAGAGGTTTGTGTGCTATGGCATTTACAGAAATCTGGGTGAATAAAAAACGATTCAGTTGAAGATCGATGGGTTTGGTGGACCAATTCATTTGGACTTAACCTAAGCAGTTTTTTCTCACCTTATTACAAGTTTTTGTGTGGTGATGGATCAAGGAGAGAACTATATAGGCAATCACAGGTAATGTTAGCACACACGTAATACTGTTTTTCTATATTTTAAACTAGGGGACTTTGCCCCCTGCTTGCTTCGTTTGCCAACCCTCCCCCCAAACCCCACCCCCGCTCGCTTCGCTCACCAACACTAACCCTTCTCCCCTGGCCTTTTTGTGTCTCTGCCCCTCGCGTTGTGAATAGAGGGGCTGAACGCACCCCAAGGAGACGCGGTGGCTCCTCTGAAACCCGCTCTTAAACGGCGGTACAATGGCAAACAAATACAGTTTTTTTTTTATCTCCTCTTTGCTCAATCAGCTGCTGGATTGCCGCTGTTACTGTGCCATGTGATCTGCATCTCGTGCGGTGCTTTGAACATTTAAAAGCTTGTCTCCTAAGTGCATGCCAATTTCAACTGCAGATGTGGTAGGACCGAAAATAATAACTCCTGTTTTATTTTCAATTAATTGCTAGAAATTTTGTGCCGTCCAATATTTAATATCCTCAAAGCATTTCAACAGCTTTTTTAGAGATGAAGTGATGTCAAAACTAACTTTGAGGTACAGCTGATAGATAGTTGATAGATAAATTTAGTGCCACCATGCATATTCAGAAGTTCCCCCTTTCAAACTGTGACATGCGAAAGAGGGTGTCTCGAGTCTCTTTATTTTTCGGTACAGGGTTTACTTTTATGCTTGTTTCCCATAAGCATACTGATGGAACAGCTGTTGGATTTGACATAATCTTATTAAGAGAACTTATGAGTCCCATGTGAATGGGCTGAAAAGTACAAATTACACTGGGGAGTCATTTTCTGTATTGCTAATCTGCCTTAAGAGTGCGATATATTTTGGAAAGTACAAACAAACGTAATATGATTTTTATCATCGCTTTAAGAATTATGATCAATAATTTTATATGCCGTAGGCAATACACATAAGCAGAGAGGTCAAATTCTCCTTCTAAGGTTTTAATCAGTAAACCAAATTTCTTTCCTGCATTATTTTTCTTGTATTTTTAGTATTAAGTCTCCAAAAAGGTGAATGTATATTCTTGAAAAAATGATACAAAATTAATCTTAAATGCAGACTTCCTGTTACGTGTACATATTACAATGAAATTCTTACATGTCTGTCATCCATAGATTAATAAGAATAGCGTGAAATCAGTGACAGAGACAAAAAAGGCAATGAGTATAACACCATACATTGAATACAATATTTATATAATAATGGACAGCGAACACAGGCAGGGGTCCTGGCTGGGATGGTTCAAGGTTCTTTACCAGGCCTGGAATGCCAAGCTAGTAAACAGATAACAGGTAGGGCAAGGCAGAAGTTACCAACACCATAGCGGATATGCTGACATCTCGGAGGGGCTAGAACAAAGATCTTTACCCAACTAGGAGGCTAGTGTACTAGAAGGACAGAGGGAGGCAAACTATTTGGTTTCTTTGCTCCCCAAGTAGATATCAGCATCCCTGGGCTACAGTACCCATATAGGCACTCACAGAGCATGCTGGGAATTGAAGTCCCATGCGGCAGCCCAGAGGATGCTACAGGGATTCATGATCCCTACATTGTGAGTGTTTCACCTGACCCAGAAGTGGCCTGGCACTGGAAGTCTTGAATAAGAGGAACAGCTCTGCTACACTCATGTGGAGTCAGAGTTGGGAGAAGAACTGGACAACATTCACCTGGGAGGAGTGGAGGAGAGGGAAGAGGAAGATTTATTTCATTGTGCTGTGTTGGGCTGACTTACACTCACAAAAGAGGAAGTCTGTTTTAATAAAACTACATGGTTTGAACCAGGGACAGTGTTTGTGCAATTGTGTCTGGGGCCTGGGGTTCTATGGCACCCCCTTGTGGACACGATTTACAAGTATATTATAATGGTGAGGGGTTGGGGATCAGCAGGAACCCCATTTAAAAAAAAGTCCAATAAATAAAATGGGTAATGCGGCCATTGGTTCTCCTGTGCTGCCTCTTCCTAGATTGCTGTGTACCACAACTGATCACACCTAGGAGTTTATATCCTTTAAAGGTACTTTTTGTACAGTACCGAAACAAGAGGTAAAGGAGTGCCTACATGAGACACAAGGGGTGCATTTTATTTAAATGTTCATTATGGGACCTACGTGTTTTATGTGGGCTTCATAGATATTTATAACTCCACTGTGAGTGTGGGACGTGACTGACAGGTGTGTTAGTAAATGAAAAGATAAAGGGGGAGTACAGTTTAACTAATAGCAGTAACTGTTTTTTAGAACATTAGAACAATCTTGACAAGAACAGGTCATTCAGCCCAACAAAGCTCGCCAGTCCTATCCACTTAACTCTTCTAAAAAAACATCAAGTCGAGTTTTGAAAGTCCCTAAAGTCCTACTGTCTACCACACTACTTGGTCACTTATTCCAAGAGTCTATTCTGTTCTATGGTCTATGTTTGTGCAAAATTTGCCCTTAACAAGTTTCCCACTGTGTTCCTGTGTTCTTGATGAACTCATTTTAAAGTCACCGTCTCGATCTACTGGGAGAATTCCCTTCATAATTTTAAACACTTCAGCCATGTCACCTCTTAATCTTCTTCTGTTTAAACTGTATAGGCTCAGCTCTTTTAATCTTTCCTCATAACTCAACCACTGTAGCCCTCTAATCAGCCTAGTCGCTCTTCTCTGGACCTTTTCTTGTGCTGCTATGTCCTTTTTGTAGCCTGGAAACCAAAACTGCACTTAGTACTCCAGATACTCCAGATGAGGCCTCACCAGTGTGTTATAAAACTTGAGCAGAACCTCCTGTGACTTGTACTGCACACATCAAGGCGCTATATAACCTGACATTCTCTTTGCCTTCTTAATGGCTTCTGAAAACTGTCTGGAAGTCGATATCTTAGAGTTCACTATGACTCCTAAATCTTTCTCATAAGGTGTACCCTCGATTTTCCGACCGCCCCTTGTGTATTCAGACCTAACATTTTTACATTCCTGTGTGTAATTCTTTACATTTACTGATATTACATTTCACCTTTCACAAATCTGTCCAAGCCTGTATGCTGTCCAGGTCCTAATGTAATAATTTATTGGATTCCAAATTATCTGTTAATCCACTTATCTTGGTATTATTTGCAAACTTAACCAGCTTGTTACTTATATTCCTATCTAAATCATTTATATATATTAAAAATATCAGCAGCCCCACCGCTGACCCCTGCTGGTCACCACTCTTAACATTGGCCAATTCTGATGAGGTTCCTCACACCATCACCCTCTGCTTCCTGTGTCTGAGCCAATTCTGCACCCACCTACAAGCATCACCCTGAACTGCCACTTCTTTTAGTTTGACGCCCAACCTCTCACGTGGCACTTTATCAACTGGTAACAGCCTGTAGGGAAGAACACCAATCCCATCCTCTTAATTTTTTTTAAATAATATCAAGTTGAGTTTTAAATGTCCCTAAAGTTCTACTGTCCACCACACTACTTGATCACTTATTCCATGTTTTTGTGGTTGAGGTACTTTGAGACTTTTTTTGCTTTCTTTAAAGGCCAATGCCATTTTGGTGCTTCTGCAGCACAACAATCAGCACATGTGCGTGAGGTGTGCTGCACAAAGACATCCAATGTCAGAGTGATCCACTTTTATGCATGTTGAAACTCCAGAAAATTACCATTTTAGTCTTCAAGGTGTTAGCCTTTCCTTTCGGCAGGCTGCCCTTTTGCAATGGAAAGTTTCATTTATGCTTGCTTAACCGTTCCTGTTTTATGTGGTTGACGAATGTTACTGAGGTCACGTCAAGTAAAACAAAAATAAAATTAGTAAAAGTCACAGCTCTATGCCACTCTTTTTATCCATAAAAACTTCTTAAAAATGTAACAAACACAGAACGAAAGAAAAAAAACTAAAGTCCATTTTAAAATTCTGGCCATAGCATTATTGTTGTTAGTCCTTTTGAAAATCTTAAAGCACAAAAAACATAACATCATAAAATGACATTCCCCTACAAGTACTCACTGTGATCTTTACTCCATAAACTTTAATGAACCTCTGAAGGTTTCCATTCCTCCAAGTGAATATAAAGCTGTAGGGCGGTCCCTCGGTGATGACATCAAGATGGACACGCCCACGTTCTCTGTTTTAAGGGCTAAAATGCTTGACAAATGCTTAGTTGTGAATGGGTCCTTAAACTTGGCTAAATAGCATGCTCTTAAATTTGTTCTAATTATTATTATTAGTCGTAAGAGAAATTTGTGTGTTTTTTTTCTCATACGTGTTTAAAAACATTTCATTTTTTGCCACCAAACTGAGCCACTAAGAAAAACAAAAGAGCCTGATAGGCACCTCCATTCATCAAAAGCGCGAAATGAATGGTAACACAAAGTGGCTCAGGTGTTTGAATTCCACATTACACACTGGAGTGTGTGCTCACCCTTGCATTTTACACCACATTAGCATAGTTATTATATTCCTTACAGACATCTGTGACCTAAATAGATTTCTGATGGATTTAAAGTTTTAAATTATGCCACAAACAAGGCAACATAAATATGGTTTACCAAGCTGGACTTGGTATTTTTGCTTTTCTTTTCTTTTTTTTTTCTTTTCTTAAGCATTTGCGTCTTGGAAGACAGAAAGATGGATTTGCTTGAAATATCAAGCTATATTTTCTTGAAATATCAAGCTATATTGAAAACTGTTGAAAATCTTGTAAGTAATTCAGGCATACCCAGAAGTAATGTGCTACTTTGTAGTAAATGTCAACGTAGCAAAGATTTAATTAAATATTGATATTCTCATTTAAGGCTCAACATTAAAGTTTGCTACTTTTATCTAACACTTTGTGTATACTTTAGCCAGAGTTTAAGAAGAGAGATTTTGTGAAATATTTAGTACATCCATTGGAATGATAGCAAGCATCAGCATTAGAAATTCCTATACTGCATTACTAGTGTGAAAGAAACAGCCGGGCACACAATGAAGGTTTGGGGCAGCCACCTGTATAGTTTCCCTGGCTGCAAAAGGCTTTAAAGTGTACTGGTTAGAGTCCAAACCAGAACTGTTTAAGTATGGAGAATGAGGGGGTTTTATAGCTGGTTCACAGGAAGTGACGTCCTCGGGGCCGGAACAGGAAGATTTTCTTGTGTTTGGTCTGTGGAGAGAAAAGAGAGAGGCTCAGTGCACCCACCGCCCCCTGGCCTGGCACGGAATTGTCATTTCCTGGTCCTTTTGGTGGACTCATAAGCGCATGTGTGTGACACTAGCAAATTGTGCTTCTGAAAATTTCGTAAGAATAAAAGTGTTAATGAAATGATGATGAGGGAGAGAAAAACATCTGCAACACCCTATGAGAAGGCACAGATGCTCTGCTTTGAGCTCCTCTTAAACGTCTACATTTCTCACCCTGTATGAGCACAGACACTCTCCAAAGAAAACTCATTTGTATCCGCAATCAAGTTCTTTTGTCACAACCCATAGCCCTTTATTTTAATTTCTTATTTTGTCTTTTATTTTTCTTTTCTTCATTATGTAAAGCACTTTGAGCTACTTTTTGTATGAAAATGTGCTATATAAATAAATGTTGTTGTTGTTGTTGACCATAGGTGAGAGTAGGAATGTAGATCAACTGGTAAATCGAGAGCTTTACCTTTTGACTCAGCTCCCTTTTCACCACAATTGACTGGTACAACGTACACATGACTGCACTTTACCACCTAGGACCAATTTGCATTGGATGACCCTGCCATGGGCAATTGCCCTGGACAACAAAGCTCCGAGGACCTTTGGGACATACAAACCTCTCCACCACGATAAGATGGAGATTCATGTAGATGGCCAGCAGCAATACCATATGCACTTCAGAGCAGGTCATCCACTTGAAGCTAAGCATGTTTGGGTCCAGCCAGTACAGTGGAACCTCGGTTCACGAATGTCTTGGTTCACGTACAAATAGGTTTACGCCCAAAAGTTTGCCAAACTTTTGCCTCTGTTCATGACCACACACTCGGTATATGAACAAGAGAGTTTCCCTTTCGGTTTGTACGTGTTCAGTCTCTCCCTGTGCATTACCTGTGCAGCGAGCGAGCAAGAGGGAACGCGACACACACACACACACAGGTGTGGGAGAGAGAGACACACACACACAGGTGTGCGAGAGAGAGACACACACACACAGGTGCACGGGAGAGAGACAAACACACACAGGCGCGCGCGCGAGAGAGAGACACACACACACAGGTGTGCGAGAGAGAGACACACACACATAGGCGCACGAGAGAGAGAGACACACACACACAGGCGTGGAAGAGAGACACACACACACACAGGCGTGGAAGAGAGACACACACACACACAGGTGCGCGAGAGAGAGAGACACACACACACACAGGCGTGCGAGAGAGAGACAAACACACACAGGCACGGAAGAGAGACACACACACAGGCGCGCGAGAGAGAGACACACACATACACACACAGGCGTGCGAGAGAGAGACACACACACACAGGTGCACGGGAGAGAGACAAACACACACAGGCGCGCGCGCGAGAGAGAGAGACACACACACACAGGTGTGCGAGAGAGAGACACACACCCACAGGCGTGCGAGAGAGAGACACACACACATAGGCGCACGAGAGAGAGAGACACACACACACAGGCGTGGAAGAGAGACACACACACACACAGGTGCGCGAGAGAGAGAGACACACACACACACACAGGCGTGCGAGAGAGAGACAAACACACACAGGCACGGAAGAGAGAGACACACACACACAGGCGCGCGAGAGAGAGACACACACATACACACACAGGCGTGCGAGAGAGAGACACACACACACAGGCGCGCGAGAGAGAGAGACACACACACACAGGCGCGCGAGAGAGAGACACACACACACAGGCGCGCGAGAGAGAGAGACACAGACACACAGGCGTGCGAGAGAGAGACACACACACACACAGGCGCACGAGAGAGACACACACACACACACAGGTGCGCGAGAGAGAGAGAGAGACACACACAGGGCTTGTTTTTGTTTTCATTTCTGTTTACAGCGATCAGTTCGTAGCATGCATTGTTGCAATGTTACTTTTCTTGGTGGTTTATTAAATTACGGATTTTTCAAATGTTCATATTTTCCCTGTGCTTAAAACTCATTAAAAAAAAGTGTTTTTAGCGAGCGGTTCTTGGCGCTATAGCGCGAACTATTGCAGTGTTAGTTTTCTCTGTTGTTCAAGGTTTTCTCAGTGTTATTCAATGTTTGTACATTTAGTTTACTATTACGCTGTGCATTCTATGGTATATTTAACTATACTTGTGCTTAAAAACTAAAAAAAAAAATATATTTACATACAGTTCGTACGGTCTGGAAAGGATTCATTGTATTTACATACAATCCTATGGGGGAAATTGCTTCGGGTCACGACCAAATCGGTTTACGACCAGAGTTTTGGAACGAATTATGGTTGTGAACTGAGGTTCCACTGTACTTGGATGGGAGACCATTTAGGAAAAGCTTGGGTTATTGCTGGAAGAGGTGTTGGTGAGGCCAGCAGGGGGCGCTTACCCTGTGGTCATTGTATGGATCCCAATGCCCCAGTGCAGTGATGGGGACACTGTCCTATAAAAATGGTGCTGTCCTTCAGATAAGACATAAAACCGAGGTCCTGACTCTCTCTAGTCATAAAAGATCCCTGGACATCCTTCATAAAGAGCTGGGTGTATTCCAATGTCTTGCCTAAATTGCCCTCCATGGCCTTACCCATTCTGGCCCCCTAATCATTTCCTGTCTGTAATCGTCTCGCTCACTCTATCTCTCTCTCTCTCCATTTCACCATATAATAGCTCGTGTGCGGTGAGTGTACTGGTGCAAATATGGCTGCCATCACATCAGCCATGTGATTGCTACAACTTAGTGGTGGCTGAAATGGCTCCCCACTTACTGAAGCATTTGAGTAGTGAGAAAAGCACTATATAAATGTAAAGAATTGTTATTATAATTACAAAATTAATATGTTTGTCTATTATGTGTTTTGATTTGCTTTTTTTAGACAAGCATAGTCCATTTTTTTGTTGTATTCACTGTGAAATAAACAAACTCGACGCACTCAAAAAGGTTTGGGGCAGCCACCCATATAATATTCTTGGCTGCAAAAAGGATATGAAAATGGCACTGATGTGCATATGTTGGAGTCCACAACTGAACATATGAGTTAATGAAAACATGGCAGCTTTAAAGGTCAGGATCAGAAGTGACATGGTGGAACTGGAAGTGCCATTCTTCTGGGAGCCGGAACCGGAAGTGATGTCATCAAGATTGAATCAGGCAGGTTTTCCCATTTTTGGACTGCAGAGACAACAGAAGAAGGTTTAGTGCACACTGCCACCCCCTGGCCTGGCCTGGAATTACCTTCACTTGGTCCATACAGCTCCTTCCTATTCACATGTTTATGACATCAATCACACATAAATTTTAACTATTGTAATGTATGAAAAATAAAAGGGAAATGATAAATCGTTATTGACTAGCCAGTACACCATTTAAGGCAAACAAACTAAATGAAAGTAAAAAGTCCAAACATTGAAAAGTAATCAGGTTCACTGTTCATTCAATGTTGTCTCCCTTCTCAGGATTTTCATTTGGGTTTCCTTGCAGCTCTGTGCTCTTCAGAATTCATTTTGTGAATGAATGATTTCTGGTACTTGTGCACTTTAATTAGCCCACAGGTTGGAAAAGGCTGGACCTCCAAGGCCGAGGAAGAATTGACAGAAACAGGCATCGACAGTCAAGCTGCGGGTGAAACAGAAGAGGCTGATAGTGACCACATTTTTCCCGAGGCCAGTTTGTACGGTATATCCATATCTCCAAACTGTCACCTGGATGCTTGTGATTTGCACACGTGTAACAATAAATACTGTAACATGTCTAAAATTTATATTTGTAACCTAACGCCTGCTTTTATGGCTACATATACAGAGCTGGAAGTGTCAGAGTTAAAGATGCTAAGATTTGTATTGGGTGTGACGAGGATGAACAGGATTAGAAATGAGGACATTAGGAGGTCATCTCAGGTTGAAAGACAAAGTCAGAGAGGCAAGATTGTGTTGGTTTGGACATGTGCAGAGGAGAGATGCAGCATGCAATGGTCACTATAACAGAGCTTCAGAAGTCCTCTGCTGAGATAGAATAAGCTGTTGGAAGGATGATCATCCCAAATACACTCCATGAATTAGGTGTTCATGGTAGAATGGCTAGATGGCAGCCACTCCTGAGTAAAAGGCATATGACAGGTTAAAGGATTCTGAAAGCACACTCTGGTCTGATGAGACAAAAGCTGAACTCTCTGGAGGATGAACTGCAAGTATTATATCTGGTGACGATCTGGCACAGCTTATCCCTTGCCCCTACAGTAAAGCATAGTGATGGAAGTATCATGTATTGAGGTGAAATTCAGTGGCATGGACAGGCTAGAATGCAGGGAAGGATAAATGACCTCAAGATGGAACAACATGACATCTTTCACCATGACAATAACCTAAAGCATACAGTCAAGAACATGGCAGAGTGGCTTCAGGCCAAGTGCCTTACTACATTTTAGTGGCCCAGCCAAATCAAAGACTTAAACCCCTTAGAACATCTGATGAGAGAACTGAAGATGGTAGCTTCAAATGTTTCTCATTGAAGGTAATGGAGGTTGAGAGTATTTGCCAGGAAGAATGGGATAAACTGTCCACAACTGTGCAAACTTACAGTCTCTAGAGGCCTGCAGCCGTCTCCTGTACACATACATGTGGCAGTGGATCAGCCACTTCACTCAGTGCACAGAGGACTATCCAATGTGTACAGCATCCATGTTATTTTTCATTTGTTTATTTCCTACTTTGAAAGACGGGGGGAGCCACTGAGCTCCAAAACTCCAGACACAACAACAACAACATCTATGTATATAGCACATTTTCATACGAAAAAGTAGCTCAAAGTTCTTTACATAATGAAGAAAAATAAAAGACAAAATAAGAAATTAAAATAAGACAACATTAGTTAACATAGAAAAAGAGTAAGGTCTGATGGCCAGAAAAAACAAAAAAAATAAAACTCCAGACGACTGGAGAAAAAAATAAAATCTGCAGGAGTTCCAGGCCATGAGACCGCCCAGTCCCCTCTAGGCATTCTATAACATAAATGAAACAGTCCTCTTTGTATTTAGGGTTCTCATGGAAGGACTTGATGATGACGGTCATGTAGACTTCTGGCTTTTAATCCATCAATGTAGGAACATTATGGTGCTTTGATTAGGTGGTGGTGGCGGAGGACGCCACCACAGAAAACCAGGGAAAAGAAACAGAAGAGAGAGTAGGGGTTAGTATGGATTTTAGAGCCACCATGAATAGTTATGATAATAAATTGAACATACAGAGTATCAGGATTAAATTAAAATGAAGTTATGAGAAGGCCATGTTAAAGTAATGAGTTTTTAGCAGTTTTTTTAAAGTGCTCCACCGTATCAGCCCGGTGAATTCCTATTGGCAGGCTATTCCAGATTTGAGGTGCATAACAGCAGAAGGCCACCCGCTTCACCACTTCTTTTAAGTTTTGCTCTTGGAATTCTAAGGAGACACTCATTTGAGGATCTGAGGTTACGATTGGGAAAATAAGATGTCAGACATTCCGATATATAAGATGGAGCGAGATTATTTAAGGCTTTATAAACCATAAGCAGAATTTTAAAGTCAATCCTGAATGACATAGGTAACCAGTGTAGTGACATCAAAACTGGAGAGATGTGCTCAGATTTTCTTTTCCTGGTTAGGATTCTAGCAGCTGCATTCTGCACTCGTTGCAAACGATTTATGTCTTTTTTTGGGTAGTCCTGAGAGGAGTGCGTTACAGTAATCTAGTCGACTGAAAACAAACGCGTGAACTAATTTCTCAGCATCTTTCAGTGACATAAGAGGTCTAACTTTTGCTATGTTTCTTAACTGAAAAAATGCTGTCCTAGTGATCTGATGAATATGCGATTTAAAATTCAGATTACAGTCAACAGTTACCCCTAACCTTTTTACCTCTTGACTTTTAATCCTAATGTATCCAGTTTATTTCTAATAGCCTCATTGTATCCATTATTGCCAATCACTAAGATTTCAGTTTTCTCTTTATTTAGCTTGAGAAAGTTACTATTCATCCATTCAGAAATACAAGTAAGGGGAGAGGACGGGAGCGGAAATGCTCTAGGTGACGTCAGACGCCGGAGACTTGGCGGAAAAATTTTGAATGAACAGCGAGGAGAATTTGGAAACTCTCCAGGAATACATTGACAGATACTTCGAGGCTATAGTCATGAAAAAACACCAAAATACATCGTCCCCAGCCAAAGTCGGGACCCTGTCCTCCAAAAGAACTCGTCCGGCAGACTCCCCTGGATCAACATCCCCGACGGGTAAAGACTTTGCCGACATTCTGGATTCAATCGACCAACGATTGTCCAGCTTCGACGCGAGGTTGTCTCTGGTCGAGGTCTTACATCGTGAATTCAAATCCTTGAGGGATTCATTGGAATTCAGCCAGCAGCAGGTGGAAACACTGGCTGCAGAAAACGCTTCACTACGGGACTCGGTTAAGTCTCTAACTGAGAATATGACTCATCTGAATGAAGAAAATAAAAAAATTAAAGAGACTGTCATAGATCTCCAGGCCCGCAGTATGAGAAATAATCTGGTGTTTTCAGGCATCCCCGAATCTGCTGAAGAGGATGCAGAAGCTACGGTTAAAACTTTTATCAAGACTGACCTGAAACTACCGGAGGACACCGTGAAAAACATCCGCTTCGAAAGAGTCCATCGGCTGGGAGCCAAGAGGCCTGGAGCCCAGAGGCCGCGTCCAATCGTGGCTAATTTTGGATATTTCAAGCAGAAGGAGCAGGTGAAGAGCCGCGGCAGGGAGCTTAGTGTAAACGACCAGTTCCCCAGAGAGATCCTGGAGCGACGCAGAGTTCTGTTCCCGATCCGACGCAGCTTCATCCAGAAGGGCTCCCGAGCTGTCATCGCCGTGGACCGGCTCTACGGCGACCTCAACACCACTCCCTGGTTATATTAACACCAGTCCAGATAATATATACTATTATTATTATTATTATTATTATTGTTATTATTTCTTTTTACTCCTCTCCTCCTATTACGCTAATCTATCTTATCCATGTCATTTCGCAAAGTTAGTACGATACATTACCGTCAGTCTCCACAACGTTCAAGTGCTGATAAAAATGATGTTTTCGTTTCTTTCTAGTTTTTTTCCCTTCATCATTCCCCACTTGTCCCTTTGTATGTTCCTCTTACTTCTCCTTTTTTTCACTGCACCGATCACCTGCTTTCCTACTCGGTCACACACAACATCCTATGTATTTACAAATTTGCACGGCACGACCACGAACATATACACCCAGCGTCAACGCTTTCACTCCGACCTCACAGCGCACACAGACATACAGGACATACACACAAACTCGCTCATATCTCATTCAGTTGAGCATCACACGCAGCGTGCAACATTAGCTACACACACACATCTATGGGCACACTAAGGTTTGTCACATGGAATGTGAATGGAGCTGGCTTCAGGGAGAAGAGGTTAAAAATATTTAGCCAACTTAGAAAACTACAGGCAGACGTTGCTTTATTACAAGAGACTCATAGACCTGCCTCAGCTGCAGATGAACTCAAAACACCTGAGTTTCCTAATGTGTTCTCAGCCTGCTATAACTCTAGGCAAAGGGGGGTAGCAATCTTAATACATAAAAATGTTAATTTCAAAGTACTCAGCACAGTCACAGATCCAGAGGGTAGATTTCTAATCATTAAATTATCAATTCTTAACAAAAAACTATGTATTGTCAGTATATATGGTCCAAATGTTGATGACCCCTCATTTTTCCACGCTTTTTTCACTGCACTCTCTGAACACCTAGATTGCGCACTTGTTCTTGGGGGTGACCTCAACTTTGGGCTACATAAAGAAATGGACAGGCTCAGTACAGCTGGAACTCAGCGCAATTGGGAATCTATTAATATATTTAAACAGTACATGAGCGACTATGGACTTTGCGATGCATGGCGTTCTCTTCACCCCAACCGTAGGGAATATACTTTCTTCTCACATGTCCATCACTCTTACTCTCGTCTGGATTATTTCTTAGTCAGCAGCTCACTGCTGAGTGACATTTCAGACACAGAGATACACCCTATAGCTGTCAGCGATCATGCTCCTGTATCTCTAACTCTAATAAATAAGAAGGCCATTCCACCAAGTAAAAATTGGAGATTTAATACATCATTGCTTAAAGATGTAGACTTTATTAACTATTTCAAAAAAGAGTGGGCTCTGTATTTAGACTATAATGACCTGCCTGGAACATCAGCATCAGTTCTCTGGGAAGCAGGCAAAGCTGTGATGAGAGGTAGAATAATTTCATTCTCATCACATAAAAAGAAAAGAGAAAACAAACGTATTCAGGAATTGGAAGAAACCATCAAATCCTTAGAAGAAGCCTACGTATCCTCTCAGGAACGGGAAATGCTGAACAAAATATGTAAAGCAAAACTAGAATTAAATGAAATTATCAATAAAAAAACTCAATTCTTAGCACAAAGACTTTGGTGGCAAAACTTCGAACATAGTAATAAATCAGGTAAATTTCTAGCTAATCAGTTAAAAATAAATAAAGAAAAAACAACTATATGCGCTGTTAAAGACTTATCTGGGGAAACAGTATATGACCCTGAAAGAATTAACAACACTTTCAGGGACTTTTACAAATCTTTATATTCACCACAGATAAACCCATCTAAATATGAAATTGACCAGTTTCTTGATAATATAACTCTTCCAAAATTATCAGATATTCAAGCAATGGCATTGGATTCTCCTCTGACCTCAGATGAACTCCAGGAAGCCCTGAACAGTATGCCCAATACAAAGGCTCCAGGTCCAGATGGTTTTCCAGCAGAATTCTATAAAGAATTCTGGACAATTCTGGCACCAATATTCTACAGGATGCTGCAAGAAGCCAAGAGGGATGGCAGTCTACCACCAAATGTGAATTCTGCCAACATTAGTCTTTTGCTAAAACCAGGAAAAGACCCACTATTACCTACCAGCTATCGACCAATATCCCTTATTAACGTTGACCTTAAAATAATTTGCAAAGCTCTGTCAAAAAGAATAGAGAAGATAATGTCTCTCATAATTCATCCTGATCAAACTGGTTTTATAAAAGGGAGGCACTCCTCAACAAATACACGTAGATTACTTAATTTGATCGACTATTCGTGTAATAAAAACCTTCAAATTACAATATTATCTCTAGATGCAGAAAAAGCATTTGATAGAGTTAACTGGAATTTTCTATTTGCAACTTTACAAAAATTTGGTTTTGGAAACTCTTTCTTAAACTGGTTAAAAATAATATATAATGCTCCAACAGCATGCGTCAGGACAAATGACCAAACATCTTCCAGCTTCTGTCTCAAGAGGGGCACCAGGCAAGGATGCCCTCTCTCTCCCTCATTGTTTGCAATTTTTATTGAACCACTAGCAGCAGCGATTAGACAGGCGGCAGTGATTAAAGGCATTAAATGTAAAAATATAGAACATAAAATCAGTCTTTACGCAGATGATGTGTTACTTTTTCTCCAACATTCACAAACCACGCTCTCTGAGGTAATTACATTTATAAATTCTTTGTCAAGAGTTTCAGATTATTCGATAAACTGGTTAAAATCTACAGTTCTTCCGATTAACTGCTCCTTCCAGAACTCTTCTTCCACTGCACTTCAATCTGGAAATATTAAATATCTAGGTATTAATATTTCACCTAGGCTAGCAGATTTAACTAAATTAAACCACATCCCACTTTTAAAGAAGGTGGAAGAGGACCTGGCTAGATGGAAGTCTCTACCCATATCACTCATGGGAAGAGTAGCCTCAATAAAAATTATGATTTTACCAAGAATTAATTATGTATTTACAATGATCCCAAGCAAACCAACACCGGACTGGTTTAGATCTCTGGACTCCTCCATCTCTAAATTCCTTTGGAAAGATAAACCCCCTCGTATTAGCTTAAAAACGCTACAAAGGACTAAAGATAAAGGAGGACTAGATTTGCCTAACTTTAACCACTATTTCTTAGCCAACAGGCTTCAGCACATCTCAGGGTGGTTTAAACATACCCTCTTAGATGAACCTTGGCTAGACATAGAAAAGGCACTATGCAATAAGATAGAGATCTCTGATCTGCCATTCCTTAGCTTAAACATTAAACGACACATATGTTTCAAAAGCATCAGCATCAGCTCCTCTCTGATGGCTTGGTGGGAGTTTCTAAAAATGACTAAGTCTTCATTAATCCCATGCAAACGTACCCCCATCTGGAACAACCCTGACCTACTACAAAACAATAATATGATACACTTCCCAGATTGGAGTTGTAAAGGTATTAAATACTTAGAACATATATTCGAAGGAACGGACTTTATTCCATTTGAAAGATTAGTAAAACAATATGGGATTAACAAGAATAGATTTTTAGAATATCAACAAGTAAAATCTATAGTAAAAAGGAAATATAAGTTTAATCAAATTGAATTACAAATACCATCAGGTGTGGCAGAACTATTAAATTTCAAACCCCCTAAATTACTATCTAAAATATACAAGACACTCTCCAAAATAGATGAATCGGTATCCCTTCCTATTGCGAAATGGGAGGCAGATTTATCAATCAGCTGGGACCATAATTTCTGGTCTCAGATAAGTTTAAAAGCCTTTAAACTAATTAGAAATCCCAGTTTACAATTAATACAATACAAAATCCTACATAGAGTGCACTATACAGGTCAACGGATGTTCAGGATGGGTTATACGTCTTCTAACAACTGCTCTCACTGTCAAGGCGACACACCTGACATCTACATCCACGCTCTTTGGTTCTGTCCACCTGTTCAGAGGTTCTGGAGCAGGATTTGTGAAGACTTATCAAAGTGTCTGAAGTGCACCATTCCAACCTCTCCTTCAGTCTGCTTGTTGGGCGACCTAGACTGTGTCACCACGGAGATTAATACTATCCATATGGCTTATATCGCCTTATGCATTGCTAAGAAGACTGTTCTCATGAACTGGAAAAATAAAAACAATCTTAATATCAACCAATATAGAGACCGTTTGTTGGACTATATTAGTCTTGATACAGCTTCTGCCACCACATTAGATCAATCTCCCTGGGCTCCATTGATCGGTTCCTTTACTTAATGGGGGTGGGGATCGCGGCTCTGTCCCACTTTGGTCTTTATTGTTGATGTGGGGGGGACATACGGGCCTGGGGCATCTGGGGGCTCACGGGGGGCAGGTTTCTTGGGGGTGTCAGCGCTGGGGCTGTGGTCCTGGCCTGGACGGGGTATTGGGGGCTCATGGATGGTGCGTTTCTGGTAGCTGCATGCTTCGCTACTGGCGGAGCCTGTGCTGGTGGACGTGGGCTGCCAGCCTGGTAGCCGTGCCGTGCCCGTGAGGCTCCGGGCGGGCCTGGGGTTCTGGGACTGCTCCGCCTCTAAGCTGGGGTTCTGGCTGGGTCTGGGGGGCTTGGGTCCTGTGGGGTGTGTCGCCGGGGTTGTGGGTCAGTGAATGCACTCGGGCCCGGCCCTGGCGCGGGGGCTCTCGGCACGTCAGCGGAACTGGGGGCCTCGTTAGCTGGCGGGGAAGTTGTTGCCATCTGTCTGCAGGGGGTCCCTGCTTATGAGGTGTCCACTCTGCAGGCGGGGGGAGCCAACAGAGATGGAGGATGGACTCGGCCTGGGTTTCTATTGTCATATGTAGTTTGGGTGTTGACTGAATGTTGGGATGGGCATAGTTTTTACACGGTGGTGGGGACCGGAGGGCTGCGCCGTTCTCCGGGTCGCCTGGTGGTACCGCTGGCGTAGGCCCTGGTCTCGATGGGCCTGGGCCCCCTGCCCTGGATGGTTTCTGGGGAGCGGGGGTGCCTATGGGGGTCAGCAGGGGAGCTGGCTCAGGGGTGGGGGGGGGCTTTCCCCCCCATTCTTCCTTTCCTCCCCATCCTTAAATGCTCCCCTTCTCCCGCTCCATCACACCAACACTCATGTAGGGCCTTGAGGTGCAGGGGAGGTATTCCTCCTTTGTCCCTTAGTGACCACCTGTATCTCTATTTTAATTCACAACTTAGACATTCCCATTACCTATCCTTTCATGACACATACATATAGGGCCTTGGGGGTGGACACACTGAATGGTGTCCAGAGGGCGGTCTGTTCATTCAGCCTTACCTCTGGCGCCAGTGTCCACTTCTCAATTTTAAATCACACATAGACAGTGAGGGTTCTCGGGAGGAGAGGTGTTCAGTGCCATATCCTTCCCCTGTTTTAAAAGCACTTTAGAACAACACGCACCAACATCATATTAGAGCGGGAGAGGCGGGGCCCCGCTCTTTCTGTTCGCCGTCTGGGGCTGGGGGCTGAGAGGAGGAGCTGGCCGTCGAGTCAGGTTTTGGGCTGGTGGGCCTCCGGGCTACTGTGGGAACTGGGGCGGTCCTCCTGGTCTACACCCCAGAGGTAAAGTATACATGGGGAGTGTGAGTGTGTGTACAGTGTTCATTTTTGTATGTCTCCATGTTGGGTGAACGTGTGAGTGTTTGCATATGTGCACATGAGGGTGGGAACGTATGCTTGTGTATACGTGTGCCTGTATGTCTATGTCTCTGTGTCAGGTCAGGTCTTAGACTCCACCTCACTCAAAACATCGCAAGCTCCCTCAGGGGAGGGGGCCTTATTCTCCACCCCCCTCCCACTCCCTGCCGGTGGATGATCCCCCCAGCTGCTGTTGTGTTGGCGGTTCTCGATGTCCGGGGCTGAATACTCGGGTGGGTGCTGGCTCACTCCCGGCGATTGCTTGGCGGGACCTGGTCATCACAGCTGTGTCAGGCCCCTGCTGGTGAGCGGGGGGCTCGGATCCCTAGGCCCAGGGCCCGGTCCGCCCTGGTGCGGCCGACTGCCGACGGGGCCCGCGGGCTCGCCACCATGGCCCCCCAGGGCTTTGGCACAGTGGCTGCTGGATGACCTTCCTCCTGGGCTCTCCTCTGCTCTTTTCTGAGTGGGGGCTGCAGTCATCCCTGCGTGGATCCACCTAGGACTCCTGTGTCCGGGGGTTTCTCTGGACGTCTGGGGCACGGGTCTCCTACATATCTGCTTCGGGTCCTGAGGAGCGGGGCTGCAGTTCCCCACACACACTATTACACTATTAGACAGTTACATGGAAGAACCCTATGAATACAAGCGCGCTCACATACACAGGTGTGCATACAGGTGAACACATGTGTGTATAATCAGGTAATCACAGATACACACTGTCTTGCTTAGCGGCTCCCTCTAATCCTATCTTGTAATATTAGTACTATGTGCTGTTCAATAGCATTTAATATTTATTATTCACTGTGATTGATATAGATGTTGGTTGCTGTGGTTTTGTCTGCTGTTGTTTTTTTTTTTTTTTTATTTCCCTTTTTCTCAACAGGTATTGAAGCAGATTGTCGGTGTTTTGTTTAGTCTCCCCCTCTCTCTCTATCCTCCTTTTTATCTTTTCTTCCATTGTCCACCATCTGACTCTTTCCCCACTCTCTTCCTTTTTCTTTTGTTTTTGTTTTCCCCCAGTCCTGTCTGTGACTATAACAAACCTATTTAAAAGAATATATATATATATTTAAAAAAAAAAAAAAAAAAAAAAAAAAAAAGCCATAAATGATGACAGCACAGCTACACATACATGACATACACATGTGTCATCTGTGTTACTGACAGGCAAAAAAAAAAAAAAAAAAGAAATACAAGTAAGACATTGTGTTAGTGAATTAAGAGAATCGGGATCATCAGGTGCTACTGATAGGTACAGCTGTGTGTCATCAGCATAGCTGTGGTAGCTCACGTTATGCCCCGAGATAATCTGACCTAACGGAAGCATGTAGATTGAGAAGAGCAGCGGACCCAGGATAGAGCCTTGTGGAACACCATATAGTATATCATGTGACTTTGAGTTGTAATTCCCACAACTAACAAAGAATTTTCTCCCTGCCAGGTACGATTCAATCCAATTTAAGACACTGCCAGAGAGGCCCACCCATTGACTAAGGTGATTTCTAAGAATATTATGGACACCACCACACCTAAACAGTCCCTTATGCAAAATAAAAAGTTTTTTATTCTGCAAATACAGTCCACACCATGATATCGAATTCACTCCTTTTCCTTCTCCAGGTGTGCTTTGCCTTCTGACTCCCGACTCTGATTTCCCCAAAAGAGGATTGCCGGACCCAGCAGTAGTCCCGGTGCCAGGGACAACTGGCAAACAGGGAGTCCTTCTCTTGGCGGTTGCCAAGGACCCTGACTGGGTTGTCCCTCAGAACTACGAATCCCATGGATCCCTGCGGGTGTCCATACTGGGCCCACACCAGAGGAACAGTGCCATCTATCATACTGGGGGAGGAACCGGTCATAAACAACTTCACCCAGTCCATCCACCAGACTTTCCCCTTGACTAATAATCTAGCCACATCCTGGCCAGGTTATGCCTCTTCTTGTGTTATCTTTCTGTTATGGCTTCCTGGCCGGGCAAAGGTCCACCATAGCACGTACACTGCCTTGTAGTCTCCTCTTGAAGTATAATGATTTCTTATATTTATTTCTGGCGTTATAAACCTTTACATATTTTTGCTTTCTCTGTCCTATTCTGGGTTAGAGAAGAGCTCAAAAGTGCCCCTGGTAGGCCGCAAAGATCCAAAATAAATAAATAAATACGGATAATGGGAAGATTTGTGTGTTTGTAAATATATACTCTAAGTATGCCTGTTTTTTCATTCTCAGAAAGCATTTCTTTTTCTTTTTCTAGACAAGCTTCTTCAGACTAACTTGTGCTTTGTTTCGAAGTCTGAAACCTGAATGACAGTTGGTTTAAATAAATTATGTTTCGTGCATTCATTTCAAATGCAGAGGTGGATGTTTAATTAAATGCTAGTGCCAAAAGAATTGACATGTTTCAAAAGATTGCCCGCCTAAATTATTGCCTGCTTTTCTATTCTTGCTAAGTCTCAGAGTAGCATAAAGCTTCCACCTCAGACTGTTCCTTGCTCCCCTGTCTAATTTGCTGGAGCAGGATCTTGAAATATGTAACTCTTCAGAGACCAAAATATATTTCATAAAGGAATAAAAGGCAGCCTCTCCAAAAGTTACCTATTATTTTTTAAATATGACCAAAAGAAAATTAAAACAAAAAACACAGAAGCAAATCAATGTGCTTGTTACTCGAGTCTTTAGTAATCAGAACCCAACAATACATGCATATGGAACAAATGTCACTGTCAGCTGACTCGACTTCAACTTCAGCCACTCAACGTCTACGTCACTGCTTTTCACTTCTGTTGCTTTTGCCGAGGGAAAAAGGTTAACTACTGCAAATGAAGGTGGACGGAAAGAATTGTGAAAAGGTCGTTCGGAATGATTGTGACAATAACTCTGGAGGAGACACTGAGGAGAATTGTTATTAAAGAATATGAGATGCCAGGCACTTCAATTTCTAGTAGAGCCATTAATGATTGTAGTGATAATGTGGTTTCCATCCATCCGTCCAACCATTATCCAATTCGCTATATCCTAACTACAGGGTCACGGGGGTCTGCTGGAGCCAATCCCAGCCAACACAGGGCACAAGGCAGGAAACAAACCCTGGGCAGGGCGCCAGCCCACCGCAGGACACACACACCCACACACCAAGCACACACTAGGTACAATTTAGGATTGCCAATGCACCTAACCTGCATGTCTTTAGATTGTGGGAGGAAACCGGAGCACCCGGAGGAAACTCACACAGACACGGGGAGAACATGCAAACTCCACACAGGGAGGACCCGGAAAGCAAACCCAGGTCTCCTTACTGTTAGGCAGCAGCGCTACCACTGCGCCACCGTGCCACCTGAATCATTCATTTTCCTGCAAGAAGCCCTCACTGAGAGAAAACATGCCCAACATATTCAGCTTAACTAACATTGATTAAAAGGCAAAGAGGAACTCGGCAGCAGGTCTCGCCTGGAATCATCCATATTTTGTAATTCTGTATTTTTTAAAGAAGCCCCCCCAACCCGATTAATTAATTTTAAATGTTGGCTACATGAGGTTCTTCAGAGCCCAAGAGGCTTGCGCAACCCAAGTTGTTGGTCTCGAAAGTCTGCTTGGTTTTCTGTGTTCGGTTTGTCGTTTTAGTTAAGTATACACGAGTAGCATGTATACAGCATAGGTGAGCAGGTTGTAGTTTGTACTGTACAGTTATTTTAAAAAGAAATGAAAACTTTAATTCAGTTCAGAAAGTATTGAGGCATCTTCACTTTTTTCACATTTTCTTACATTACTGTTCAAAAGTTTCAGAACACCTCAGTTTTTTCAGTTTTTATGGAAATGAACACAGTTTACTCTCTTAATGTTTCATGAAATCAAGGCATAGATCAGCAGTTCTCAAACTGTGGGGTGCGCTGAAGCTGTACAAGGGGAGCGTTGAATAAATGAAGAAGACATCAAAATAAATTTTTTACATTTTTATTTCAAATTTAAATTTGCAAGCATATAATCACAACAAATGAATTATAACTAAAATTAAAATAAAACATTTCCAACGCATAGATCGAATGACTAATATGTGCCTGCTTTAAAGGACACAGCCTGTCCAGTTTTGGTTTGATATTCGAGATAGACACTCTGAGCTCCTTTTCTGTTTGAAGTTTGTTTCTATGATGAGCAGTTTCGTTGCTGCTGCTTTTTTAGTCGCGTATTTTCAATCCAGAAAGTTCAAAACGTATCGGTATCTGTCGCGAACATTCGGGTAACAGTAGACAGGTGATAATGTGGCGTGACTGCACCACATTGGCAGCGTAGCCAATATTGCCAAATTGAGTTAAATAATTTACTGCGTATTGAGTTATCTTCATGATACAACTAACAACGGCATAATATTTGTTGGACAAAAATACGTTCGTCTCGCGCAGATTGACTTCATCGGTATCCTCATTTACGAGATTTTTAAAAATTAAAACATATTTAATCATTTCTTTACATAAGATATAATTAAATAAGAATAAACAATTTATTCTTTGTTTTTGGGATTAGAATTACTACCAAAAACCACACAAGGCATTTTAACAGTTATTAAAGCACTTTAAAAAAATAAATTGCAAATATTTCATTGAAGTTAGCCAAACAAATGCAAATCTTATGGAAGTAAAAATGATGGGATACCACGACACTGCACAAGTATTATACCTTTGTTAGTTGTATCATGGGTTATTCTTATCTATCTTATATTATGCAGGGGGCACAGAATTATTCCAGGTAGAAAAGGGGGAAGTGCGAAATACGAAAGTTTGAGAACCGCTGGCATAGATCAAATAATGAAATGGCAAAAAAAAAAAAAAAAAAAATAATAATAAGGCAAGGAAAATACTTAATTTCAAGTGTGTTGAGCTTGTCACGCCATATCCAAGGCTGGAAAAAACTTTCAAACTACTGGCTACTTACTGTATATTGTGACCACTGCTCCAGGGGGATGCGGCAGTTCTTCAGAAACCCCCTATTTAATGGGAAACAAGCACACTCTTCAGCTCTTCTTTGCAGGATCAGTTGCCAGCTTTCAAACATTTAAAAGACTGAGCCGCGGCCATCCTGAGGTCTCACTCTCCTGTGTCTCATCACCCCAGACTCCCTCTGCTCTAGACGCTGCTACCGGGCCACTGTACCCCCTTGATGAAGAAGACTTTGTATGTTCTTTTGACGAGGAGTCGGGGCCAATGCGTCAAGTTTGACAGCAGTTCCTTGTGAGGCTGGATCACCACTGAAAGAGACTTGTGTTTGTATCTTCTTGGATAGTAATAAGGTTTCTACTCCTTGGAAAACCTGCTGTACTCTCCTGTGCAACTTTGTCACCTAAGCTTGACAATATTAATGTGATAGGGTCAGATTTTTTTTTAAATTACGAAAAATGTCTGTATTACCAGGGATAGGTTTTGAAGGAAGAAAAAAAAAAAGGACAAACTGTGAGATGTTTTAAGAAAGTTAATTCAAGAAAAAATTAAGAATTGTTGCAGTGTTTTGAAACCAGACAGTGTTACAGACTCTCTTGGGAGTAAACATCAGGGCTCCTTTAATGATAATTCCACCCCGATGTAATGGTGGGCACTGTTGAAGAATGCCTCTTCTACCCTTTCACCCACAGACCTGACAACCTGAGACTGAAAGATGAATGACATCACTTCAGGGTTCCGGTCTCTTGATCCCGCCTCTTCCATCTTGCATTTCTCTTAACCTGCAGTCTAGTCATAGTCTCATATCAATTAATTCATTTCTGATGTTTCATAATATCATGTTTGATATATTGTTGCAATTATTTGGGGCTTACCCAATGGTGACCCAAACCTTTATCTTTGTTTGTGTTATCATGTACAAGAACTTGAAACCGAAACTGATAGCCGCTAATGCCCCCGGATTGGTCTATACCAATTTGTGTAGGACAGGGGTCTCCAACATGTCGCTCACGAGCTACCAGTAGCTCGCAGACCCTTTCCAAGTAGCTCACCAAAGGGTTAATGAATCCTACATAAATTTGAAAACTTGATTAGTCAAATTATGGGTGGGCGATCTTTCCAAAAAATCATATCACGATCCTTTTAACACAAAATCACGATCCACAATCTGAATTGCAATCTATCTTTTCAATATGGCATACACTTAGGTCTTGATGAGTTGGAGTCCGCATATTCTCTAAGTAACACTTTATTTTAAATATCAAACAAAGTTGAATTTGATTGTTCTCTCGTTCGCTAGCTAAATGGAGTTAAGGAACACACCCCGAAAGCTTGCAAGTGAGTGAGGAAGGTCCCTCCCCTTGGCCGCTTGGATTCACGCAAATAAATCGGTACTGCAAGCGAACTATGACACACAGCGTGATGAGAGACGTCACAAAATCAACCGGAATGTTCAAGCAAATTATAGAAAAAAACCTGATCTAAATCAGTTAAGTAGTTCTCTCGTGAAAAGCGGACAGACATACAGACAGACAGACAGACAGACATTGGATGTTATATATTATATACTAGCAGAATACCCGCGCTTCGCAGCGGAGAAGTAGTGTGTTAAAGAAGTTATGAAAAAGAAAAGGAAATATTTTAAAAATAACGTAACATGATTGTTAATGTAATTGTTTTGTCATTGATATGAGTGTTGTTGTCATCTCTCTCTCTCTCTCTCTCTCTCTCTATCTATATATATATATATATATATACATAGCAAAATACCCGTGTTTGGCAACAGAGAAGTAAAAAGAAAAGGAAACATTTTAATAATAACGTAACATGATTGACAATATAATTGTTTTGTCATTGTCATGAGTGTTGCTGGCATATATATATACACTCACACACACACACATATATAAACATATATATACACATCATATATATATATATATACATATATATATACATATACATATAAATATATATATACATATATACACATATATATATACAAACACACACATATACATATCTACATATATACTGTATATACACATATATATATATATACAAATCTACATATATATCTACATATATATATTAGAGGTGGGACTCGATTAAAAAAATTAATCCAATTAATTAGAGGCTGTGTAATAATTAATCTTGATTAATCGTATGTAATCGCACACGTAAATTTGCCCCAAATCGCAAATGTGTTTTTTTAATTTAAAAGGGTTTTAGTGGGCAACAGAATCAAATAATAGACATGGACATGAATATTGTAAACTCGAGCTCTTTTAATTTCTG
>JANRMT010062820.1:22657013-22753212 GCA_026402145.1 Polypterus bichir lapradei
ACAGTCATATGAAAAAGTTTGGGAACCCCTCTCAGCCTGCATAATAATTTACTCTACTTTCAACAAAAAAGATAACAATAGTATGTCTTTCATTTCCTAGGAACATCTGAGTGTTTTTCGAACAAAGATGTTTAGTGAAGCAGTATTTAGTTGTATGAAATTAAATCAAATGTGAAAAACTGGCTGTGCAAAACTTTGGGTCCCCTTGTAATTTTGCTGATTTGAATGCCTGTCACTGCTCAATGCTTATTACTTGCAACACCAAATTGGTTGGATTAGCTTGATAAGCCTTGAACTTCATAGACAGGTGAGTCCAATCATGAGTGGTAAAAGGTATTTAAGGTGGTCAATTGCAAGTTGTGCTTCCTTCCCTTTGACTTTCCTTTGAAGAATGACAGACAGCATGGGACCCTCAAAGCAACTCTCAAAAGATCTGAAAACAAAGATTGTTCAGTCTCCTGGTTTATGGGAAGGCTACAAAAAGCGATCTCAGAGGTTTAAACTGTCAGTTTCAACTGTAAAGAATGGAATCAGGAAATGGAAGGCCACAGGCACAGTTGCTGTTAAACCCAGCAGGTCTGGCAGGTCAAGAAAAATTTCAGGAGTGGCATATGACAGGATTGTGAGAATGGTTACAGACAACCCACAGATCACTGCCAAAGACCTGCAAGAACATCTCGCTGCAGATGGTATATCTGTACATCGTTCTACAATTCAGCGCAATTTGCACGAAGAACATCTGTATGGCAGGGAGATGAGAAAGAAGACCTTTCTGCACTCACACCACAAACAGAGTTGCTTGTTGTATGCAAATGCTTATTTAGATAAGCCAGATTCATTATGGAACAAAGTGCTTTGGACTGATGAGACAAAAATTGAGTTATCTGGTCATAACAAAAAGCGATTTGCATGGCGGAAGAACACCGCATTCCAAGAAAAACACCTGCTACCTACTGTTAAATTTGGTGGAGGTTCCATCATGCCCTGGGCTGTGTGGCTAGTTCAGGGACTGGTCGGATGAATTCAACCCAATATCAACAAATTCTTCAGGATAATGTTCAAGCATCAGTCACAAAGTTGAAGTTACGCAGGGGTTGGATATTCCAACAAGACAATGACCCAAAACACAGTTCGAAATCTACAAAGGCATTCATGCAGAGGGAGAAGTACAATGTTCTGGAATGGCCATCACAGTCCCCTGAGTTGAATATCATCGAACATCTATGGGATGATTTGAAGCAGGCTGTCCATGCTCTGCAGCCATCAAATGTAACTGAACTGGAGAGATTTTGTATGGAAGAATGGTCAAAAATACCTCCAATCCAGAATCCAGACACTCATCAAAGGCTATAGGAGGCGTCTAGAGGCTGTTAGATTTGCAAAAGGAGGCTCAACTGAGTATTGATGCCATATCTCTGTTGGGTGCCCAAATTTATGCACCTGTCTAATTTTGTTATGTTGCATATTGCATATTTTCTGTTAATCCAAGAAACTTAATGTCACTGCATAAATACTACTGTTTCCATAAGGCATGTCATATATTAAAAGGAAGTTGTTACTTTGAAAGCTCAGCCAATGATAAACAAAAATCCAAAGAATTAAGAAGGGTTCCCAAACTTTTCATATGACTGTATATATATTATATATATATATATATACAAACACACATATGATTTCTGTATTCATCTAAAACTAATTTTGACTATTTAAAAATATCAGATATATCGTTGGATGGATTGGTCAGTTAAGAAAAGATAGCTTTGTGCCCAGCCAATATAAAATAATGGATGGACCAGTGGAAGCAGGAATGTGGGAGTCGCCAATCCATCCAATGTGTGTGTGTGTATGTGTGTGTATATATTGTGATCGAAAGAAAGTCACAAATACCAAAATAAAGGTTTGGGGACCGTCCCCGTATATTGTCGTGCAGACAATATTGAAAAATGCAATGATTCAAAGTCCTGAAAGTACAATGAACGATTTTACTGAAACAAAATGGCGGTTTTATAGAACAATAAACAGGTGACAGGAAATGGTTGGCAAAATGGTGACGTGGCAACAGGAACCGGAAGCGACGTCATTTTGAGGAGCCAGAAGTGAGGTGGTTTGTGGGTGCCGGAAGTGACATCATCAATGTTGACCGGAAGTGACGTCATCGCGGCCATTTTGAAAACCTGGAAGTTGCGGGATTATTTCTCTTCTTGTTTCCTGTTGGCAAAAGAGAGTTCAGGTAAGTACCACGTGACAACCCCTTATCTCGCGATGTTTTACTCACCTTTAGGCTCTTTGACTGCCTCCTAATCGTACATGTGTGACAATATATATATATATATATATATATATAAAATTTCTATATTTATCTTTTAGCAGTTTAGATAGATGCTTAATCTCTTAAGTTAACCAGTTTCACAGTTTCAATGCAACCTCATGTCTCCTAACCAACAATGTCATAGAAGCATGGACCATTAAAATGACTCAAAATTGCAGCCCTTAATCTAAAAGACTAATTTTGTCTTTATGAGATAAATTAGTTAAGTTAATGTAATATTTGAATTAGCATGATTTACTTTTGTTTACAGTTTTTAAGGTTATAGACTCCTAGAAAACAATCTACTGCAATAAACTATTGCATGTCCAGATATCGGTTTTCAAATGTAACTTTAGAGGTTAAGCACTATGTAAATAGTTTGAGCTTTATAACATAACATGAGGGCTAAATAGTGTGTGCGTTACATAAATGACAGTTCATATGTAACCTCAGAGGCTAAGCACCATTTCCTTAGCGTATGTATTAAAATAATACCTCAGAGGTTAGGTGGCTTAAATAATGTGTTTTACATTTTTTAACGCCTACTAAAGAATAAACACCAAATATGAATATTCAGATTGTGAACATCAGAGGCTGAGTTTTAGTACGTGTCTGCAAAAAATGGGCTATACCTTTCCAGTATTTCTTACAATAACAGCCAGGAAATAATCAGTCATATCTCGCAATAACTGAACATTTATTAAAAACTCAAAATTACATAAAGTAACAATATACTAGATTAAAGTTAGGAATATGTCAAGATAAAGAATACCAAAAATGCATGGAAATGCTTTACTTACTGAATTATCATCTTGTACGTTCCACAGTAGTTTTTATTTTCACACTGAGCAATAAATACTTTATACCAGAGATCAAAGCTCTTTCAATGAGACAGTTTGTGGCCTTATAAACCTCAAATTATTTGCCACCACTCCATCTGAAATCTGAAAATTCAAAAGGAAAAGAAACCAATTTTCATGTCCTTCCCATTGACACCATATGCCTATGAGCTACTTTACTAATATGCACGTTTCTTAAAAAGACTTTCAGACAGTAATAAAACAAAAGCATATCTTTTTGAAAGAAATCCCAAAATATTCACCATAACATTAGCATTAGTTTAAAACTAAATATGCATATAAAGATATCATGCATCTTAAAAAAATTCTTAAGTTAACTCCACTCATCCTTGAACACATAAAACTGGGTGCCCGTCCATTTGAGTGGTGGAAGACTTCTATCAGTTGTGTTTCCATAAGAAGAAAAGAGCCAATCTTTTCCTGGAGTAAAGCAGTGCTCATAAAATAAAAATTATTCTTTCTTTCCTGGAGTCCAACAACAGTTTATGACTAATGCAAATGTACTTTCCTTATGCTGTATGCTCCGATTTCATACACATTTAATTTTAACCTCATTTACAATTTGGGTTGCGGAGTCTGAATTGGTGGTGGTCATCCGTACGTCCATTTAATCTTATCTGCTTGATCCAGTTCAGCCCCAGGAGATGGGACATCTGAATAGAATTTTATGTCAGGAGTCGCACTGTGTTTTGTATTTTATTTCATCTGTATTACGTTATTAAATCTTCATTGACTAGCCCATTGGTTGAATAGTTAGTATCAGCGGATGCACTTTTGTTAAAAGTATCTTTAATATTTAGAAATGCCAATAATTCAAGTAGCTCTAATAACAGAATCTAATCCCGTTAGACTGTTTCTAAATGTTGAAGTACTGCCGGGCTGGTCAATTCAGTTTGTTAAATCTTTTCAATGCATTGTCCATTATCCTATGTAGCATATGGTAGTAACAGTCTGGAGGTTTTATTGGTTTCATTATTGTTACCTGTTATTTCATCTGGTAAAGTGTTCCTTAATGGCAACATAACAAAGATTCCATTAAGGTAATATGGATGTGCTTTCTATCTACAGAAGATTAAAAAGTGGACTACTTTAGCACAATGGGGCATTTGATAAAGAATTTTTTTTTTATGTAAGACAGATAATATGGAGTTTTTAGAAATATATCTCTGTAGATTTTGTTCACTAATATTAAGGCCCACATTATATCAATTAAAAAGGTATTTCCCTATTAATTTTATTTTAAAATTATTTATGCACTCAAGTTACAAAACATGTCAGACAGAAAGACAATGTGGTTACATTCACTTCAATAACTAGATTAATAAAATGCTGTTGTCATACATGCAAATAAGAGGATCACTTTCTTGGTTTATCTAATAATAATAATAATAATACATTTTATTTATATAGTGCCTTTCCTATCTAAAGTAAGTGATACACATGAGTTTGAGAGGGGACATTGTCGCTAACACAGACGAGAAGATGCCCAGTGAGAACAATTGACTCTGCCCCTTCTAGGCCACAGACCTATAAAAGATCCGATGCCCCAGAGAGAGGTGTCTCAGTCTGGATTCAAACTGTTACCAGACCGGAGCTCTTGAGAAAGACCCTCTCTGTTGAATTGCTAATGCTGGGGAAAATGACAAAGACTATGCATTGTTTTGTTTCACTGTCTTTTGTTAGTGGCAGGATTGGTATTCCATTCAAACTAGTGTGCTGCTGAGGTGTCACCTGTTGCACAACTGCACTCAAGTCCTGTGCCCCCAACATCTCTCTCACCGTCTTTTGCACCAATGAGTGCCTGTTTTGTTTGATATAAGCTGTGTTAGGATTTAAAGGGGTGACCCTGCTGGCACACCAACACTTTTTTTGATGTCCACAAGTATCCTTCCTTACATCCACACCAATGTAAACTCATCCGGGTTAGAAAAAATGAATTATTGGCCTACTGAGAAACCGGATTAACCCTTAAACTGCCACATACTTGGGGGGGGGGGGTTAATGAACCCCTGGACGCCAAATACTTTTTTGCTGCACTTTTTAAGGAAACGTCACAATTCTCCAAGTGAAATTTTAATGGAACACATTTTTTTCATGCAAAGAGCATCACAATTACTGTAACACAGATCATTTTACACATTGCCAATGAACTGTAAAAACTATAAAAAAAAAAAAAAAAAACTACTGCAACAATCTCTTATTATATGTTGAAGGTGCAACTGACACCACTGATGAAATTCAGTAAATCACTGAGTCAACTGTGCTTGAACTGGCTGCATGCAGGCACACAGAGGCCAACGCTGATGCTGGCAGGCTATTCTAGTGCAGCAGCTGAATCCCAGGGACAGTGATGCTGATCCGCTAGGGGGCGGCAGTGGTCATGAACTGGTTGCTCAACAAATGGATGGCATGGACTGATCATCTCCAGCATGCTGGCAAATTGCACTGGGAACCGACTATAGTCAGCTGCGGCCTTCAACGAATGTATGTCACCAAAGATTCCTGGCTGTGGCATGCTGGCAAATTGCATTGGGAACTGACAATTGCCGGTTACTTCAGTTTAAGGGTTAAAAGAGATAGATTTGTCCGCAAATAACCCGATTATGTTGCTATGTAAAACTTTAACTGGATTACTATTAAGGATTTTGTAGTCTACCCATGTCTGTTGCACTCTGTCAGCCTACACATCTAATTTCTTCGCACACACTTTCGGTAGAAGCGTTCACAATTTAGAACGGGTGCTGATCTGGGTCCCCGTTGGTGAAACAAACTTACTTAGAAATGGGGAAACATATCGTGCAACACTGGCAATTGCTTAGGTGACGCAAATCACTTGGGAATCAACAACAGCAACCCATGACCCACCGGTGGTTGCAAAACACTGGCTTAGGTGACTCATTCGCGAACCAACAATGGTAATCCATTACTCACTGGCGGCGTGATTAATGGTTGAGAAACACTTTCTTGCACTCCCGAAATGCGAAGATTGGTTTGTGCTACTCCGTACTGGAAATTGAAGTATGGTGACCCACACTTGAACCTCATACCTGTACACTTTGCCACCGACATATGTACATACGGCCAAATAGAGCCCAAACAGAGCCATAAGTCAGTACATGACTGTATTATTCTTTGGATAAAATTACATTTTTCTTGGTAGGGATAAAATATCAGCTATTTTCAGCTTTATCAAAAATTCTAAACATCTAGTTGCCAGTTTGATAGTTTAGTTTGGGATTTTTTTGCTGTTATTACTCACATTATATTGTTTTCTGCTTTGCCTAAAATCTAAATCATTGCGCGTTTTCTGAAGATGCATTTTTTTCCATTGTTGCAGTTTATTACAAAAACAAGAAAGTAATGTACTCCATAATCAGGTTTCTTGTGTTCACCTTTAACCATTTACACCTTTCATGAAAGAATAAAATCTGGGGATACTTTGAATGCTTGAAGAACTAATGCATTCGAAAGGGGTCTTGAGTGCACGACAAGGTGTTAATTACACGCAAACAATCCATCACAATTGTTCTTTTATAGTGAGAAGAAATGGAAATCAGTATCCATGGCTACATTGTTCTTCTTTTTCCTTTATTCTTTTGAACAATTTATGGCAAGTGGGCCTTTGTAAAAATGAATGAAATGAGTTGAGTCCTTGGTATTAAATCGAGTGTTGTGTTCATCCCACCAACAAAAAAGCGCTTTCTTCTTCATGATTTTTGAAAGGACCCGGTAAAAGCTTCATAAAGAAATCAAAATTAGGGTGCAATTAAGTCCTCCTGATTTATGCTCTCTGTCTAACAACGTTTGTACTAAGAAAATTAGTTCTTCTGTTTGACAATATTTCATTAGTCATTCTCAATTTTATGCATGATTAGAGTCATAATGTTAAAATGACAATCTGCAGTCATTGTCCTGCTGTAATAGAGAATAATCATCAATGAGTGTGAAGCAGAAGGGTTTCGTTTAACATTATTACACTGCTATGCACGGCTTAAGTTTCAATGTGAATTAAAAAGTTGCCACTTTGACCATATAATATTATGGGCTGGAACTTCATAAGGTGTAATTGAAATACATGGTATGAGTAAAGAATTACAAGGCCCAGACAAAGAAATGCTGGAGACCCAACGCTGTCGTCTCCTTTTACTTCTATGTGTCTTGATAGAAAATGTAAGCACCCAGTGGCACGCATACAACAAATTAAATTAAAGATGGGCATCATATTAGGGTTAAAGTATCACAGAAGCTCCGTCCGTATCGCCTCCTTCACTACTGACCCTGTGATGTATAACTGTAACTGGGAAACAGGAAGGGGCGGGGTAAGGTGCACTCATTGAGCATTTTCTCTGTGCGGTGGGAGGAACAGGAGAGGACATAATTAGTGATCACTCCGCCCTGGAACCTGTAGTGGTACCACATACCTTAAAGGAACCACAGACGTGCATGCATGACAACAGACATAGGCATACACTGGTGAGGACCAAACAAAATGTCCTCCCTGTGCTCTTAAGGATCTACCACATATTGTAATGGACCTGTAAAGTTTACTGTAGGGGCTTAGGAGGCTCCACATTAATGAAGAGTTCCTCAACTCATTTTCTGCTTATTTCCAGTGCCTTCCGAAAGTATTCACATCCCTTCACTTTTTATACTTTTTTGTGATGTTTCAGCCTTTTGCTAAAATACTTTATATTAATTTATTCATTCATTGAATAACACTCAATACTCCAGCATGACAAAGTCAAGACAGGATTTTAGGTATCATTGATTAAAAAAATACAAAACTGAACTTTCATTTTGACTCAAGAATTTAGACCCTTAGCTTTGACATTTGAAATCTGGCTCATGTGCATCCCACCCTGTTGATCATCAATGAGATGTTTCTAAACCTTGTTTGGTGTCCACCTGTGGTCAATTCAATTGAATTGGACATGATTAGGAAAGGCAAACACGCTTCACTAGAAGGTCCCACAGTTAACAATGCACCTCAGCTATCTGTCCTGCCTTCCTGTTTACTCGCCATACAGCAGACTTCCAGCACAATACCAGCGTTTGTCACCAACAGAAATGTTCAGATGACACGTCCATCATAGGCTGTGTTAATAATGGAGATGAGTCAGAGTACAGGAAAGTCATTGAGGATTTGTATTGTGGTGCAGGGATAACAATCTGCAACTCCACATCAGTAAGACAAAAGAGCTGGTGATGGACTACTGGCATGCTAAGGAGGACCAGTCACCATTCAAGGTATGGACTTGGAATTGGTGTAGAGCTACACATAAATGGCAAACTGGACTGGTCTGACAGCATAGTGGCACTGGGACAAGGGGGCTAGAGCAGACTGGACTTGCTAAGGAGATTCAAGTCTGTAGATGTGTGCAGCAAGCTGCTGGAAATGTTCTACAAGACTATAGTAGCCTGTGTGGTGCTCCATGCTGCAGTCTTCTGGGCACAAAAGATGCAAAATGCTTGAACAAACTTATCAGGAAAACCTGCTCCATCACAGGTTGAACCCTGGACATACTGAAAACTGTTGTGGAAAAGAGGATGGAAATTGGATGCCATCATGAAAAATCCCCTCCATCACCTGCAGGAGGTGCTCTTTAGGAGCATTTCTAGCCCTAAACTCATTCCATTGCGGTGTGCCAAGAAGTGCTTCTGGTGGTCTTTTCTGCCCACTGCTATCAGGTAGTTCAATGTTTCCACCTGATTTACTGGTTAAATATATATTAATTTATATATGTATTTATTAATTGATTGATTGATTGGTTGTATTATCTGGCCTGAGAGTCAGTATCCTTGTTTTTTATGTTTCTGCTGCTGTATGAAGTATGAATATACATTTCTCTCTGGGATTAATGAAGTTTATCTAATCTAATCTAAAACCTAAACCTAAATATCTAACAATGTAACTTTTATGAACGTCTTAATAAAATAAAAGGAACTAACAATTTAAAGTTCTTTTTTGAAAATAAACTACAAACTATGTTCACATATAATCCGTTGACTCCACCCAAATGGCCCATTTAAAGCCAGGTAAGGAGGGTCTCTCTCCTTCAAAATGTTTTTGCTGGTTGCAGAGGGAGGAATATAGTCTTCTTATGAAAATTAAAAATCAAATAAGGGAAGGTTTTGATACAGAAATCAGAAGGAAAATAACCTGAGAAGGACCGAGCCTGTCTCTTAACAAAATGGACTAGTGGAAAGAGTTTTTTTAACACTAGAATTCTTGAAGCCTACGAAAAAACATGTAATCCTGGCCAACCTAAAATCAGTTCGCACCTCTCCATCAGCGTCTTTTGTTTTGTAAATGCATCGATCAGCACAAGCAGCAAGCAGCCTGCTGTCCTATTCCCACCACCGCCGCAGAAAGGGCAAAAAGCTCTCCCAGCACAAGCCTTGTTAATCTACGAGTGCAGTACCTCGAGCTGTATAGGCTAAACAGCATATCAATATTTGGAACACATGTATTTCATGTGTGTTCCATGTCTACAATGATCTATGTAAGTGTGGGATGAAAGGAAATGTGAATAATGCAAGAAATGCTAAACACATATGTAAAGCAGAAATTTTTTCCATGTTATAGTAATAATGACGAGAAGTGTATAATGTGTGAAGACTTTAGTCCAAATATAAAATAAACATGTATGCTTTTATTCAAGATTGCTGCTTGTGCTGATCGACACATTTACAAAACAAAAGACGCTAATGGAGATTTTTGAAGGAATTTAAGGTGGGCCGAGATTACAAGTTTTTTTCGTAAGCTTTAGGAATAGTGTTAAGGATGGCTTTCCTGACTTTTAAAACCTAAACCTGCAGAAGAAATCGATGAAACCATTAGTGGCATACTTGAGAGGTGACCTGCCGTTCTTCAAACAGTCTTTGCACACTTGTGGCTTTGGAACACCAAATTAAGCAAGAACTGAAAAAAAAACATATAAAGTAAATACAGTAACACCAAAAGGGGAAATAAATGATACTACACCGCATCCGCACAAAATTTGGATGATTGAATCCAAATGGATGAAATGAACCCATTCTTAAAACTATACTCTGGAGCACTTATATTTAGAAAGCGAGATGAAACATCTCTGAAGAATGAAGTCCCATTTTTTTTTAACCCGTGTAAAGGAAGATGATATACTTGAAGTTTAAAATTGTACACAAAAGAAAAGCACTAATTGAATGCTGTGAAATGAATAGCCTTGTCACACGAAAATAGGTTTGGGGCAGCCACCCGTATACTTAAATCCAGGCAGCAAAAAAGGCAAATATGAAGCCCAGTTGTATACAGTGTTGAGTCCGAAACAGAACTGAGTTAATGCAGGAAGTGGTTTGGTATTTAAGGCAGGTCGCCGGAAGTGAAGCCATGGGGACCGGAACCAGAAGTGATGTGTTCTAAGCCGGAACTGGAAGTGGCATCTTTTGAATCCGGCAGAATTTCCCATGCTTGCTCTGCAGGGATAAAAGAGAAAGGTTTACTGCACCCTGCCACCCCCTGGCCTGGCGTGGAATTACCTGCTTTTCATCCTTTTAGCTGCCTTCCATGCGCATGTGTGACAATGCATTAATCAAAATGCATTAATAGAATTAACTGCACTAATTGAATGCATTAATTGAAAACATTAGCATCCCACACTACCCTGGATTTCCTCCACAATTTCTTTATGGGTCCTCATTAATATTTTTATTGTTTAGCTCTCGAAATTGAGGAGTATCAAGAGGGTAACTGGTCATCTTTTTATTTCATGTATTTGTTTTGTTGCCCTCTACACTCTGTATCCCCAGTGCCTGCCAAATGACCACAGATACTTGAGATTCGTTCAACTTACTCTTTCTATTTCTTTCTTTGGTCAATCAGAAACACCTGCACGGATTTTGAGTCTTTTTGCACGTGTCCATAAGTTAATGCATGTACAGAAGGGGTCACTTTTCTGGTAAATGTTTCTTAGCATTGCTTACACAATCCTGGTAGTGTTGCTGAAGTCCCTTATTCTTCAAATTGATTGTTTTTGTGTATTGCAGATGCCATGTGAACAAAAACCTTTGAAAAGGCAATTAAGACAAAACATCTAAAAAGTGGGGTTTTTTTCAAACAATGTTTAATGTGGTAATCAATATTTTAAATGTATGCAAGGTTAGTAATTGATTTTTTGAAAATTTCCTGTGCTTGCAAAGGGCATGGTATTTTCCCAGCCACCTTCTACATGTGGTAAATGGTTTGACCTTAATGACAATTATAGTAGCTTATAAATTATAATTGTGTCTTTTTTGCATCTTTTTTTAAAGATGTTTTGTTAATTAGCAGCACATCTGAACTATTTTTACTGCCCCAGGAGACCAGGTTTGAATCCGTGCCTCATCCACATTTCTTTTTTGGACACTGCCATTTTCCTTCCCAATTCCAAAGATGAGTGCATCTGTTTGAAGCAGAACTCTAAACTGAATCAAAGTGGGCGTCTATTAGGACAGACGCAACCTGCAGTGCCAGTCTCTGGACTATGCTGGGATCATCTGTGCTAATAGATAGATAATTTAGTATAGTTGGCAGGATTAGATAAATAGATAGATAGATATGAAAGACACTATTTAACAGATAGATAGATAGATATGAAAGGCACTATATAATAGAGGTTTCCCTGTTTTACTGCTTGTCACCGTCATTATTTTTCTCTGTGTGAGAAGAAACATTTAGGGAGTTAATGTACAACTAATTAAAAAGATAGATAGATAGATATGAAAGGCACTACATAATAGATGAACAGATAGATAGATTGATAGATAGATATGAAAGGTACCATATAATAGACAGATAGATAGATAGATAGAGAGATAGATATCAGAATGACAAAAAAGATGAAAATTTAATAAGAAAAAATTTCTGCCAGTCCCAGTAAGCTATTTTGTGGGTGTATTGCTGTTGGTATAAAGGAGCCCCACATCACGTTTCTTGACATGTTTCTGCTGAGTGATTCGTTGTCTGAAAATCCTCCGTGTTTATGTGTCAAAGACAGGATGTACAGCATTGTTCATAATGGCACTCATTTTGTTTTAATTTTCTCTTGTGCTGTGATCTCCAGGGGATCCAGAGTGCATCCTATAATTAAGCCTGTCCTTTTAATTAGTTTCTTGATTCGTTGGGCCTCTTTTGAAGTGAATGTTTCCAGCCCAACACACCACACCATAGAAAACTACACAGGCCATCAAAGGTTGTAGAAGACATTAAAGGAATGGAGTATCCTAAGGACGAGGAACCTGCTCTGCCCTTTCTTCTCTAGTTCCTCTGTGTTCTGAGACCAGTCCAACCTGTCATTGATGTGGACCTAAAAGTACTTGTAGGAGTGCACTACATTTATATTCACTCCCTTATGCAATGATTAACACACTGAGTCTTCATGGGCAACACATGACAAAGTTCACACATCTGGTTATGATAATTTTCCATCAATCTTTTTATTTGCAGATCATCACAAGCTCTGTCAGGTTGGGTGGAGACCATACATGAAAAACTATTTACAGTTTTGGAAAAGGCTACAAGAAATTCCTCCAAGCAAGGGTTCCTAGAGCACCGTTGCCTTCATAATTCTTAAATTGAAGAAGTTTGAAACAACCACTACTCTTCCTAGAGCTGCTCACCTGGCCAAAATAAGCAATCGCTGGGGAAGGACCATGGTAAGACAGATGACAAAGAACACACCCGTCAAGTCTTTGAGTCTCTGCTGATGAAAAACAACCCCAATGTATGCTGCTACCACCTCCATGCTTCACTGTTGAAATGAAATAGCACAGGTAATGATTGGCGTATAAGTCGGGGTCTGATTTTATGATCGATGTTTCGGGTTTCAAGTCCCGACGTATATACGGTAACCTCTTTTCTTACTGTAACGTGTGATGTTGTTCTCTCCCTCATCATCATTTCATTAACGCTTTTATTCTTGCGAAAGTTTTGCAAGTACGATTTGCTAGTCTTTGTTTATCTCGGTTAGTCTGAGTTTTTCACATCCTGAGAGTCCTTTAGGTTTATTTTTAAAAACTTCAAGGAGGATTCTATGTGTCATTTACTGAAGAGAAGCTTCTGTCTGGCCACTCTGTTCACGTTCCTAACCCTTTAATGAAACCCTCACAATTACCCCATCCCTAACCTGAACCTAGAAAAAAAAAAAAAATCTTTGCTAAATGAATGTCAAAACGGTTTTATCTAATTTAAACACAACAGATATACTTTCCTACGAATATATACGATCCATGAGTTAAAGTGTCAGCAATAAAGAAAAAAAGGAACGTCTTACACTGCACTGCCAGAGAGTCTGCCCTTCTCTTTTGTCTTCGAAATGGAAAGCCTCACTTAATTAATTTTCCAGCCATTAAATAAACAGCTTCTGGTCAACCCTGTCAAACTTTTTTTTTTCTGTTTAACAACCTTCTAGCCTTATGAAGTGCATTCTGCTCCGAGGCAATTTTGCAATCATCTTGCTACTTTATCTTTAATTTAACATGTATTAAACATATAACATTAAAAAAATAAATAAATAAACAGTCTTGAATGATTACCTACATAACTACGTTAACTTGTTTCTTTTCCTAATTTTAGTTACAGTTAGCCAAAGGTCTTAAGCTTCTTATTATACTAAAAGAAGTCTGAATTAGCTTTAGTTGTTCTATTTCAGGGTGTTTATAGCAAGCGTAATGATTTATTTCATGAGGTAGAAGCACATAATTAAAAAGAAGAGTTGCATTAAATATTTCAAATATAAAAATGTTTGCTTCAATTTAAATGTTTACTGTCTGCATGTTCTAAATTATACTAGAAATTTGACATTTGTCACCCTCTGCTAGAGGTCCAAAGGGGTCTAGATCCCTAGTAAAGGAATGAAAATCAAAAATAGTTTCATTTTTGTAATTACTGACCTTGAAATAAAAATTCTAAAACAATACTCTGCATGCTTATGTTTGAAATGTATCATTTTTAACCTTCTGGAAGTGGCTCTTATTAATATATTTGTAATCAACAATCTTGAAATAGAATTAAATGACGCTTCACATGCTATAGTATATTACCTTTGTTCATTTTTTCAAAGTTTGACCCCTTGTATCTCACTATGTGATCTAAGGAGAACATGCCGGAGAGTTGAGCACAAATGGAGAAAAACTAAATTGATATCCATTATGAGTTATTGAAGGCTAAAATAACAGAATACAACAACATAGTCCATCTTGAATGGCAGCGCTATTTCTCTAGAATTATAAATAACAATGCTAGTAATCCCAGAAAGTCTTTTACTCTACTACGGGGTGAGCCCCTGGGGTCGGCTGATGTCGCACGCACAGCTTCAAGTCCTTCTGATCATTTTTACTGCAGTCACCTTTCAGTTTACTCTTTATTATTAGGATTTAATTTCCTGTATAAAATCTTTTTCATTCGGTTGCTCCCATTTAGGGGTCATCACAGCAGATCATCCGTCTCCATCTATCCCTTTTTTTACATCATTTTCTGCCATATGTCCTCTGTCACCACATTCAAAAACCTTCTCTTTGGCCTTCTTCTTTTCCTCTTACCTGGTGGCTCCTGTACCCCTCTTCTCTCCTCTGCCCATGCCCAGACCATCTCAATCTCGCCCCTCTCTCACTTGGTGACCAAACTGTCGTACCTGTGTTATCCCTCTAATATGCTCATTCCTAATCCTGTCTACCCTCATTACTCTGAGTGCAAATTGTAGCATCTTTAACTTTGCCACTTCCAGCTCTGCCTCCTGTCTTTTCGTCAATGCTACCGTCTCCAAACCAAACAACATACAGCAGGGAAAATAAGTATTGAACGCGTCAACATTTTTCTCAGTAAATATATTTCTAACGGGGCTATTGACATGAAATTTGCACCAGATGTCGGTAACAACCCAATTAATCCACACATACAAAAAAATCTAAACAAATAAGTCCATAAATTATATGTAACAAAGTGGAATGGCACAGGGAATAAGTATTGACAACATGAAGAAAAGGATGTTCAAAAAGGCATGGAAAGCCAAAAAAGCAGCTGACATCTGTCAGTACTTAGAAAGCAATCCTGATAGCCCCCTATCAGTGCAAATGAACATAAGCTGGTTTAGTTCTAATTAATGGCCTATAAAAAGGTTTCTTATTACCGAGGTGTCACACAAGAAGCATCTCATGATGGCTAAAAGTAAAGAGCTCTCTCAAGACCTTCGCAACCTTATTGTTGCCAAACATCCTGTTGGCATTGGTGACAGACATCTTTCTAAACGTCTGAATGTTCCAGTGTGCATCACTGGGGCCGTAATCCGGAAGCGGAAAGAACATCATTTCACCCTAAACCAGCCACGACCAGGTGCTCCTCACGAGATTTTGGAACAGAGGAGTCAAAAGAATAATCAGAAGAGTTTGTCTAAGAGCCAAAGACCACTTGTGGAGAGCTTCAGAAAGACCTGGAATTTGAAGTTCCAGTTGTTTCAAAGAAAACAATAAGTAGTAATGCAATCAACCGCCATGGCCAAAATGTATGCTAACCGTGCAAGAAGAAGAAAAAGCACGTTGAAGCTCGTTTAAAGTTTGCTGCACAACATTTGGATAAGCCAATGCAATACTGAGAGAATAGAGTCTGGCCAGATGAGAGCAAAATTGAACTCTTTGCACGCACCATGTTTGGAGGAGAAATGGCACTGCACATCACCCCAAAAACACCACACTAACAGTATATAATTGAAGGAAGGATGAATAGAGAAATGTAGTAGGACATTATTAATAAGAATTTTCTGTCATCTCCCCGGATGTGAGGGTGGACATTTCAGCAGGACAAGGATCCCAAACACACAGCCAAGGAAAGTCTCAACTGGTTTCAGAGAAAGAAAATTAAGCTGCTCGAATGGCCCAGTCAATCACCAGACTTGAATCCAATTGAAAATCTATGGAAAGAGCTGAAGATCAGAGTTCATAGAAGAGGCCCCCAGAACCTTCAAGATTTGAAGACAGTTTTTGTGGAAGAATGGGCCAAAATCACATCTGAGTGATGCAGGCGACGATTTTCTCCCTGCAGGAGGCGTCTTGAAGCTGTCATTACCAGCAGTCTTTTCCACTAAGTTTTAAATAAATTTCAGCAAGCGTGTTCAATACTTATTCCCTGTGACATTCCACTTTATTATACATAACAATTTATGAACTTGTTTTGATTTCTTTGTATGTGTGGATTACTTGGGTTGTTACCGACATCTGGGGAAAATTTCATGTCAACAGCCCCATTAGAGATATATTTACTGAGAAAAACGTTGACACGTTCAATACTTATTTTTCGTGCTGTTGCTGGTCTCACTACTGTTCTTTAGACCCTCGCTTTCAGTCTTGCAGGTACTCTTCTATCAGAAATCACTCCGGCCACTCTTCTTCACCCAGTCCACCCTGCCTGCACTCTCTTCTTCATCCTCTGTGCCACACTTTCCATTGCTTTGGACTGTTGAAACCAAGTATTTAAATTTGTCTGCCCTCACCACCTCTGCTTCTTTCAGTCGCACCTTTCCACCACCTTCCCTCTCATTCATGCACATGTTCTTCGTCTTACTCATACTGACTTTGATTCTTCTTCTCTCCAGTGTGTACTTCCATCTCTCCAGCTTCGCCTCAACCTACTGTCTGCTCTCATTACAGATTCATTGTCCACTCTGTCTTCATGATGATTCAGCTTTATTACAAATCTCATTCTATTTATATAAGAAATATTTTGTGCCCTAGTGCCCATAAATTTTTGTCCCACCTTGTACTCTCCCTTCTGCATGGCATACCACTTTCCTTCAGTTTGTTACTCCAAAATATAACAGTTCAAAAGATCAGCTTTCTGTTCTACATTTGTGCAGAAGCCTAAATATAAAAACAACTGTTCAAATGGTCAGTTCTCTGTGTCTTAGTTCACAAGGTGGTGTGGTCTTTAACTGACACTGAAATCCTCATCTTCAGAGAATGACTCAGTTTTTAAACTGACTGTTATATCATCACAAGCCAATGAATTTGCAGGTTGACCCCGTGTTTGGGGGATTCCCTCCGGGTGCCCTGCTTTCCTCATACACTCAAAACACATGCAGGTTAGGTAGATTGGTGGTACTGAATTGGCCCTAGTGTGTGGTTGGGGGGTGATTGTCTGTGTGTTCATCCTGCGATGGACTAGCCTGCTATCCAGGGTGTTTTCCTGCTTTGCGTCCTATGCTAGCTGAGATAGGTTCCAGCATCCAATGCGACCCTGTTCAGGTCTAAGTGGGTTAGACAATGACTGACTGTTATCTGACTCTCTCCAGTCTATCTCTGGCCTGATCCATTTTTTTAGCCAGTGGGCCAGGGTGGCTTGAGGGTGATTGGGTTTTCAGACAGTCATGCATATGCAGGGAATATAGAAGAGTACTTAGTATACATCCCTTGGGGACTCCCATTTTGCTCTGTGGAAACTGGTAATACATCACTGAGCCCAAGTGCAACTGTGCTCATGCATTAGAAGTGTGAAATGTTTGAAGCCTATTGATTCTGAGAAATCTCTCCAGCAGGTGGTCTCTACAAAGATAATGATTTTCCATTCTGGCCCACGCTAAATTCTATACAATTTGTTTTTTTTTTTCATTTGACTTTTTCTCTTCTGGTTCTTGCTTTAGTTTTTGTCCACTTTGATCAGCCTTTATTGAAATCAGGCCATAATTGGGCTGATGACACGGTGCACCATGGCCATAACAAATTGAGACCACGCATTGTGAGTTACAAAATAGTGGCAACCATACAAAAAAACACAACGCAAAATGGCATTGCCAGAACAATAAAAATAAAATTTAAATATGAAATATATTTGTATAAAAGTGATCAAAACTGAAATTTATGACAGTAGGTGGTTGGCACTTCATGTTGATCCCATCTCTTGAAGATTAGCATGCTTTCAAAACTCATCAACTACAGCACAGCAGTCTATGCAAAATGCTACCCTGTGCTAATTTATTACATTAATTTGCAACTCCATGCTACACAGAGTGGGAAATTACACTTGTTCTCGGTCAACATTTCAAAGTCTGATTCATCTAAACATTAGAATCAAGCTAATTATTATTTTAATTAAGGATATAATTGACTACAACCCAACCAGAAGACAATCTGACCTGTGTCGAGCATTATTTTTCTGCCTCATGAAAAAGTGGAAATTATTCAGGAAAAGAAAGAAGGGAATTATTAATGAAAGATTTTACAGTTGAATCAAATAAAGCTATGGATCTAAAGCCCATACTAAGCTCTAATACTGCTTAAGAAAATAGGCTCATGAATTTGAATGACTGGAGTAGACCACTAAGCGGGAGATCTTTGAAAAAAAAATAATAATAAAAGAAATCCTTACAAAGGCACAGACCTTGCAACTCATCTCATGTTATCTCATTATTTTTTCTCAAAAGTGTCGGTTGTGGCACACCTTGCCACTGCCCAACACATTTTTTGAAATCTTTTACAACTTATAGCTAAATTTTGAAGACGATTAGGACATGGAGATATCTGCAGAGCTTAACATTTCAAATGTTGCTGTTCGTCTGTGCCAAGAGGCAATGGATTCTTGCCCCTTTACACCACTCTTTTGGGTAGCTTGCTGTCTTTAGTAGATTATCTCGCCGCCACTGCAACAGTTGGAATTCATACGTGGCTTTGGCTGGCTTGCCATTTCTATAGGCTTCCCTGCAGCTGGTTCAAAAGCTGCAAATTTACATGATGGAATACCAGTTCATACTGTTGAGGTAACTTGTCAGCACCGTTACATAGCCATCCCTTCAAAGTCACACTTCCAACTACTTGCAATGGCACAGTGGGGTAGTCTTTGTTACTGTTGTGGCACATAACAACACATGACAAAACGTTTGATAAACAAGAGTAGATTATTCACTCAGTCAATCTTTTTTGTCTAGCTAATAGCTAACCAGTGCCAAAATCATGAAACTTAACAACACACAGTAATAATAATAAATAATAATAATAATAATAATAATTCTTTACATTTATATAGCACTGTGTTCACTACTCAAAGCATTTCACTGAATGGGGAGCCACTTCAGCCACCACCAATGTGTAGCATTAATCTGGATAATGTGACGGCAGCCATTTTTGTGCCAGTACTGTCACCACGCATGAGCTGTTAACTAAGCTAAGTGTCTGCCTTTACTTAAATCCAGTTTGGTCTTGTGATATTACTGAAAAAAGCACTTTCTCAATCTTTCGAGCTAGAACTTTGGAAAGTATCTTAACATCAATATTCAGAAGTGAGATTGGTCTATGTGATGCACATTGTAATAAGTTCCTTGTTTTTCATAGAAAAGATAGCAATTAATGCTTGGCAAAAAGTTTGAGGTAGAATTTAATTGTCTCTGTCTTCTATAAATGTTGCTAAATAAAGGGGGGCTAACTTAATTGAAAATGTTTTATAAAATTCATCACGGTAGCCATCAAGGCCTGTTGCTTTCCCAACATAAAGTTTATAGTGTCTAGCAGTTCTGAGAGTGTCTGCCCTGAGTGTATCTAACTGTGTTATCTGTAATGCATCTACAAAATGCATTAGATTGTGTCTTGTCTTCTACTGTATAAACCGAGTAGAATATACTCATTCTGCCAAGAATACTACTAATAATAATTCTTTACATTTTAATAGCATTTTCCTCACCACTGAAAGCATTTTACATAGTGAGTGGGGAGCCACTTCAATTACTAGAAATGTGTAGCTCCCACCTGGATGATGCAACAGCAGCCATTTTTGAGCCAGTGTGCTCACCACACATTACTATTAGCTGGTGAAGTAATAAAAAAAGAAGGATCACTCACTGTTGTGGCACTAGTTGGATTTATCTGCAACTTTGCCAGGCTTACTCTTTTTATAGGCTCCCCTGCAGCTGGGACTGAAGCTGCTTATTTATATGATGGAATGACTCAACAGTCTTACACAACTTGCCAGCACCATTACGGTATATTGTCTATGGTTAAATGAGCATACAGTATTAATTATCTATTGTGACGGTTGGCCATGGCCATAACCTAGCCGGGACACCAGCTGGAAGAAGGGTGGGAGGGGGGCTAGTATCCACAGCGCACTACCTTCTCTGGGACGCTAGAGGGCAGCTCTCCTGGGTGGCTGTGACACCATGGATTCTTGCATGGCACGCTGGAAGTTGGAGTTTTGTACAGCCCTGTTTTAGTTCCATGGGGGCCACCAGGGGGAGCTGCAGAGCCCTACATTGAACTTCCATCACACCTGATGAGCCACCTGGAGTACTCCCAGGACCTGCTTAAAAGGAGCCACCTCACTCCATTCAGAGAGCCAGAGTTGGGAGGATGAAGACGATGAAGCTTACCAGAGATGGAGTGGAGGCAGAAGGACTGAGAAGGAGGCAAAGAGAAGAGAAGAACAGTGAACAGCGTACTTTGGTGCTTTGTACTGTCCTGTCCCCTGGGAAGTGAGGAAAAAGTGATTCTCAGGTGTGAATAAAGTGTGTTGTGTGCTGCACTTATGTCTCTGCCTGCCTTTGTTGGGTTAGGGTAGTTGTATGTGTCCCTGGGCTACCACACTATGCAGATGTAATAATGTGAGGTGACCAGAAGGGACTGGCGTATCTAGAATGGAATTCTGTGTGGCTGCCTGATCGAAATGGGATTTTAGTTTCAGTGCTGTGAATCCCAATCTATGAACCAGACAGACAAAAGCTGACCACTGGACAGGGGAGTTAAGCTGGTGTAACTTGGGTTTTAGTGTTTTGTTCAAAGGGCATTGTAAAAGCTAGCTGAAGTTTTAGAAAGAGCCTTCCTTGTCACAGGTTTAGTTACAGTGTCTGTGTATAAAATGCCCGAGTGCATCTATCAAGTTTTCCATTTACTGTTCATCATCCCCTTTGCTGGTGTTCGCTATAACAAGACGGGGGGGTTTAGATTGCCAACAATCCAATTGCTCCCGAAACACACAAGGTCATCCATGGCTAGGGGGCTCACCCTGTGAAATCTAGAAAATCAGACAGGAAATATAGTTTTTAAAAAATCTCATTACTGTCTTTGAACTGAAATGATAACTGTGTGTGCAGACATCAAGTCAGGCTCAGTGTTATAAAATAATTTTAAATTAGTTTATTTTGGTTTGGATGCTTAGAGGTTAGCACTGCAGGCCTAACAGATGCATCATCCTGGGTTCAAATCCCACTCCTGGTTGTTGTCTGGGTGAACTTGCAGTTTGATTCTCTGTCTGTGTGAGTTAAACTTCCACATCTGAATTAACATGCAGTTTGTTAAGTTACTAGTTATAATCTTGCCCTAGGTGAGTGTAGCTCTGTGTGACAGTGAACCCCTCAATAGATTGGTTCCTGCCCTGCCCCTGACACTGCTGAGATTGGCTTAGGCTTGCTACAGTCATGAGTTGGAATGAGTAAGTCTGAGAATATTATTGTTGTCTGCACAGCGACACTGAATTCCGAAAAGTGTACAGGTCTCAAAAATACCACAAGAGCCAGACTAGGACCTTCAATGGTCTTCCTAGAAATAGACCTTTAACTCCAGACAACAAGCCCCTAAAGCCAAAAGTCACCCTTTCAGGTCCAAAATGGGGCTACTGGCTTTGAAAGTTAAAAAATACTTTAAAATGACCCAAATACACAAAAAATGCCTTTCAAGGGAGAGGATGACCATAAACCTTCTGGCTTGACAAAGAAGGAGAAAAATGGCAAATATATGGCAAAATTAGTTTGTCTAAAAATGGCAATCCAAGGCCTAACAGACTAAAATGCAATCCAGTAAACAGAGGCAAAGTTATAAAATAAAAATCATAAATTTTGTACAGTACTTACTAGACAAAGATCTTTAAGTCCAACAGCACCAACAACGTTCTGCGGGAATTAACTCCTCCACCTCAGTATAAAGGTGTAGGGTGGCCCCGCAGTAGTGATGTCATGGCAGCCCTACCTCTTAAGGATCAATCCACAAAACACTAAGCAGAAAATATAAATACACAAAGAAAGACAAAAATGGCAAATATAAGGCAAAAAGGGTTTGTCTAAAAATGGCAACCCAAGGCCTAAAAGACTAAAATGCAATTTAAGTCAAAATCCAGAAATCAGCGACAAGAATATAAAATAAAAATCTGAAATTTTGTACACTACTTATGAGACAAAGATCTGAACTCCAACAACCCTAATGATGTTCTGCTGGAACCATCTCCTCCATCTCAGCATAAAGATCTAGGTTGGTCCCAAAGTGATGTCATGATGGCCCTACCTCTTAGGGATCCATCCACAAAGTAAGAGCCTTTAAGGCTAAAAAAATAAATATACCATATATAATAATAAAATAATAATATGTAAAACTGTATTTAGATATGTGGTGGGCTGGCGCCCTGCCCAGGGTTTGTTTCCTGCCTTGCGCCCTGTGTTGGCTGGGATTGGCTCCAGCAGACCCCCGTGACTCTGTAGTTAGGATATAGCGGGTTGGATAATGGATGGATGGATGTATTTAGATAAAAACAAAAAAAAAAAGCTTAATAATAATAATAATAATAATTCAATAATTAAATCAAGTTTACTCGTAGGCTCTGGTAATTCTAGTGTTAAAGCGCAGAATAGTTGGACTGAGTCGCCGAGTATGTCAGACTACTTGAGTGGCCTTAACAGTTGTGTGCTGCCGATTGCTTCCATCTTGCAAAGATTATGTAAATGAAGGTTATGGATGAAAATAGCTGAAAACATTGTCTAATGTGATTTGGACTTTGGTCCTCCCGAGTCCATATTCACCTGGGCTCAAAATGTGACACTCTTTTAAACCTGGCCCCAGGTTGTTTCTGGTCAAGCCCTGATGTCATTTTTGGGGTCAGGGTTGACTCCAACAAAGTCTGAGACTACTAAGCCCAGAGGGGACTGGGCGGTCTCATGGTCTGGAATCCCTACAGATTTTATTTTTCTCCAGCCGTCTGGAGTTTTTTTGTTTTTTCTGTCCCCCCTGGCCATTGGACCTTACTCTTATTCGATGTTAATTAATGTTGATTTATTTTGTTTTCTTATTGTGTCTTTTATTTTTCTATTCCTTATTATGTAAAGCACTTTGAGCTACTGTTTGTATGAAAATGTGCTATATAAATAAATGTTGTTGTTGTTGTAAGCTACAGTGCCGTCTGGCAAGCCTTCATTATACGGGATCTGTCCCAGCCACATAACATGAAAAATAAATAAATTCATAGAAGATGATACAAGATATAAGAAAGACCATACATAGAACAATGACACCTCAGTCCCCTTCAAAATAGACACCTTTAAACCTCACACAGCTCTCCCAGGGTCTCTTCCACTGTTCAAAACGCTCTGCAAAATTCTTTGTTGGAATCTCAATCTGATACCTCGTCATATTTTTCTAAATCTCATGGACAGTCTGAAATCTCTTCCCTTTCAAAGGTGATTTTAGTTTTAGGAAAACTCAGAAGTCACAGGGTGCCAAAATATGGGCTGTAGGGGGTCATCTTTGAAGCATTTGTGCCATGCTTTTATGTGTGCTGCATTCATTGCATCATCGTCGAAAGCCTTCTGAATTATCCAAATAGTTTCCGTGGATGAATGTTCAAGCTTAGCACAAACTTTGATGCAGATTAGTTGCTCTACACGCTCAGTCATTTTGAATGCGACAGCCACACAGTACACATGGTCACTCAACGGTGTCTAGCACCTCAACTGACCAGTCCAGTGAAGCTGTCATTGTTCATACATGCGCATTCAAGTCCACTCTCCTTGGATGCCAAGCAAACCAATCTTGTTATATTAAGAATGGCTGGCCTTTTTATGGACAGACTTTATATTTTTGGTCCAATGTTCACTGTATCACAAAACCTGTATAGAAATATGTATTGTATATAAATAACCGCATCATTTCATGCTGCCTAGTTTTAGAATTTGGCTGCATTCATAATTCCATCAGTTCTGACCAGTCTGAGTGTTCCTGCCAATGAGAAAATCCCCACAGCATGATGTTGCCACCACCATGCTTCACTGTAGGAATGGTATTAAGCAGCTGATGAACAGTACTTGGTCTTCACCATACATAGCGCTTGGAAGTCTTGCGAAAAAGTTCATTTTTTGTCTCATCAAACCAGAGAATCTGTATCCTCATGCACTCAGACACCCATTGGGTTGTCATATGCCTCTTACTCAAGAGTGTCTTTTAGCCTCCCCATCATAAATGCTTGACTGGTGGAATTGTTTGCTGAGATGTTTATCCTTCCAACAGGTACTCCAGTCTCAGCAGAGGATGCCTAAAGCTCTGCTAGAGTGACCATTGGGTGCTTGGAATCTTAACTAGGAAAAGAAAATCCGAGCACATCTCTCCAGGTTTGATGTCACTACATTGGTTACCTGTGTCATTTAGAATTGACTTTAAAATCCTGCTTATGGTTTACAAAGCCTTCAATAATCTGCTCCATCCTGTATCTCAGAATGTCTTACACCTTACACTCCAAATCGTAATCTTAGATCTTCAAATAAGGGTCTACTTATAATTCCAAGAGCTAAACTTAAAAGAAGTGGTGAGACGGCCTTCTGCTGTTATGCATCTAAAATCTGGAATAGCTTACTGATAGAAATTTGCCAGGCTAATACGGTGGAGCACTTTAAAAAACTGTTAAAAACACATTACTTTAACATGGCCTTCCCCTAGCTTCATTTTAGTGTAATTTTGATATTCTGTATATGCATTTAATTATCTTTTTTTTTTAAGGCTCCACAATCAATACTAACCCCTACTTTCTCTGCTGTCCTCTTTCTGGTTCTCTGTGGTGGTGATCTCCGTCACCACCACCTGATCAAAGCACCATGCTGTCCCTACCTTGATGGATTGAAGTCCAGAGGTTCACATGACCATCATTGTCTAATTCTTCCACGTGAATAGTTTTAGGGTCTCTTCATACCGAAAACATGGGTGTATCGATGATGGGTGTATGTTTGTCTGTGTGCCACAGTTTCGTTAGGATGGTCTGGAGCTAAAATGGCTTGGCGAAAAAATACCAAACTCGACACTTGAGCCTATTATGAGATCATGATGTGCTGATTAGTTTTTGAGACAAATCATGCAAGAGAATGAGGCACATTAGAGGAACCCTCAAATACCATAATTCTACAATTAATTATGAATTCTTCTCATCCTATCGTTATAACCTATTTTATGATCAGAAAGATCAGCCAAAGAGTGGTAAATGATTTCTGAAATGTTATAGAATAGTTCGGGTAACTTGGTTCCTAAACCGCAAAGCCTACTGATGCTCACTTCTGAATTTTTTTATTTTTCATTACTACAGGGTTGGTGTTGAATAGCCTGAGTTTGGTGTGCACTGACAGTTCCTTGGAACTCCAGATGTTTTTTAGTTGCACATCAGCATTTGTTCGTACCTACATTGATAGATTGAAGGCCAGAAGTCCACATGACCGTCATCATCAAGTTCTTCCATGTGAAACCTGAAAACCATGAGGACTGATTGAGGTCATTGATGTTAGGTAGAATGCCTAGAGGGGGCTGGGAGGTCTTGTGGCCTCAGAATTACCTTAGTTTACTCTTTGTTAATTAGAATTGCCTGATTTTATTTTTATATATTTTTTTCTTTCCTCATCTTGTAAAGCATTTTGAGCTACATTATTTGTATGAAAACGTGCTATAGAAATAAATGTTGTTGTTTTTGGACAGCTCCCAGCCCAAGGCCCTTCTAGCCTGCTTACTCATTTTTGCAAAAACAGTCAACACTAACAAGAGTCCTGGTGGTTCCTAAAGTCTTCCATTGCACAATTATTGAGGCCACTGCACTCCTGGAAACACTCAAAGCTTAAGAAACAGTTTTATGCCCTTGCCTTGATCTGTTCCTCACCACAGTTTGGCCACAGAGGTCTACAGAGAGTTCCTTGAATATTATTACTTGTTTTTTGTCCCAACATGTAGTGTGGATTGTAAGATCTTATATACTTACACAGGTAGATGTGTGCTCTTCTAAACAATGTCCAGTCAAATTAAATTTGCCACAGTTGGACACCAATGAAGTTCTCGACACATCTCATGGAAAATTAAAAACAATTTGGAGGCCACAGTAAAGGGTCTGGAAGCTTATATGAAGGAGAGATTTCAGTTTTTGATTTTAAATTAATTTGCAAGCCCTTCTGAAAACATATTTTCACTTTGTCATTATGGGTTATTGAGTGTAAATTGATCCGCGGAAATAGCAAATTTATCAATTAAACATAAAATTTACAACACAGTAAATTGTGTAGAAAGTGAAGGAGTCTGAATACTTTCTGAATACACTGTACGAGGGGTGTTCAATAATTTATCTACCAGAGTCTAAAAGAAAGTAACAAATGTAATGGGCTAGAATTCAGTGTTTTAAAGAAAATGACATTTCTGTGAGTTGCTTAGTGTAATGGGCTATAAACCAGTGTTTAAAGGAAAATTCTGCTGTAGGTTATTGTTGATGGCTATCTATAGGACATTAATATTTACCTGTCTTGCAAAAGAGTCACCTGCTTTGAATAATCAGACTGCTTTGATTACAGTAGTATCTCATCCACACACAATGTGGTGATCCAGAACTGCTTGCTTCCTTTGAAAATGAACGTGCTCTGGGGACATTCGTTTCTAATCGGGTACCTCTTGATAGCTAATAACAATACTGTTGTTGAACCAAAGTAAATGTGTTGACACTATTGTTCTGCAGAGGAAATTGGCATGCACCATTGTTTAACTGATCTTCATGTTGATTCATGCAGAAATTGAAGCATTTATATATTTTTGGGTAAATGAGAATAAAGCAGAAGAGAGAAGTATGGTCTGAGACTCATGACTGCTGCCTGCCTCTTTTATGCCTTTTCACCATATCTCTGTGGCCACACCCTGTAGCAACAGTGGCTTGTACCTAACCCAGGTTCCCCTAGGCCTGATGCCAGTAACACAAGAATGGTGAAGTAAGTCTGGGGATGCTGTGACAGGTCTCAAGGTTACTCATGCACAGTTGTGTCTCAGTGCGAGTCTAACATTCCAAGAGACAGGAGATCAGGAGAGTCCTCGTGCCAATCAAGTAAACTTCTTTACGACAATGCACCGGTTCACATGACACATCAATCACAGGCTGCCATCCGAGAATTTGGCTTCCAGCAGCTTAACCATCCACACTGCAAGGTCCCTCTGATGATTTCCTGTTCCGAGTTTTGAAGAAATCTCTCCGTGGTCAGCGGTTTTTAAGTGACGAAGACATCAAGGCATCTGTGACGTCCTGGTTTGAAGGTCAAACAAAAGATTTTTTTTCAAAGGGGTTAAAGTCATTGCAGTAAAAGTGAATGAAGTGTATGGAGCTATCAGGATACTATATTGAAAAATATAAGAAAAATTTTTGAAAACTCTTTTCTTTCATACTGAGGTAGATTATTATTAACGCCACTCGTATGTTCCACTCCCTGATGCAGTCCAGCCCTGCACTGCCTTTTTCTGGCAGTTCATTATGATTTAACTTCTATTGGGATATTTGCAATTTTCTAGAAGCCTTTTTTTGTATAGAGTTGGAAATTTTGGAAAAATCACAATCATAAATTATTGACACAGAGATTTCCAGTACAGTCCCCCAGTGGTTGTCACTTTGGAACTTCAAATACCTGATGAATAAAATGAATCCTTAATTGTTCTCACAAGTATGGGAAACTTCAAAGGGGCTACTGCCATTGCTTTGAACTTGCATACAGAATAAAAATAAGACTTTGAGTTTGGCAGTTTGGTTTTATGCCAAAGAGAGGAACAATTGATGCAGTTTTTGCATTGAGGTAGCTCATAAAAAGAGAAACTGAAAGACACAGAAATATTTGTGTGTGGTGCTCACTGATTTGGAGTTGGTTGTTTTGATAGAGTGTCACGTCAAGAAGTGTGGAGGCGAATGACAGAGAAATGAGGACCAGAGAAGTGTGTGAGCATGGTCCAGGATTTGTATGAGGGAGTGAGGACAGTGTTGGGGTAACAGACAAGATCCCCGTTAGAGGAGGTCTGCACCAGAGATCTTCATGAAGTCCTTACCTCTTTGATCTCATCATGGATGTGTTGAGTTATAGGATTAAAGACCAATCCCCCTGCTCCATACAGGCAAGATGGCACTGACTGTTATGGCAGGCCATCTGCTCTTCTCGTTAATTTATGTTTTAATTTAATTTTTATGTGTTAGTATATCCCAGCAGCTTTTGTGCTATGACTTTGTGTCCTTACTTAATATCTTTTCTGGCATGGTATCCTCTCCATTTTCTTCTTCTGATGGGTCTGTATTTGATCCTTCACCCTTGTTTTATATCTCCTGACCTCTTTACCTGGACTGCGGTGTTCACCTGTATGAGTGAGCTGAGTTCCCCTGATGCTCTTGATGTCTGTCTTGGATTCTCGATGCTTGAGAGTCATCTTTGACACATCTTCTCCTCTACAGGATGCTGGACCTGGACCTCAAGAGCTGAAAAAATGGATTTAATTTCCCCATCTCAAGGAGGCATCTTCTTTCTCTTTGTGTTCTAGGGGAGTGAATGCTGCTAATCTTCGCAGTTTCACCCAGGCTCGTCTATCAATGTTACTCTCCTTAACGTGGGATCAATAACTAATAAAACTCTTATCCTGCAAGATTTTATTACCTCAAAGAAACTGGACTTCTTTTTCATCACCAAGACCTGGATTGCTTATGGTGACTCATTTTATTTTACTGACTTGGTACCACCAGGTTATTTTTTTACGCTCTTCGATTGTCTCATCATGGTGGTGGGCATTGCCACTGTTTTTAAAAGTTGGTTTCTGTGTCTGTGCCTTACAAGGGGTCTGTTTAATAGCTTCGAACTGCAACTTTTCAAAGTGTGTAACTCTTCCTCTTTAATGCGTTCATTTCTGAGTTTTCTGATCTCTTGGCCGATATTAAGCTCTCCTATAAATAAAATTACTTATTGTTGTTGATTTTCACATACACATTTGTTGTCAATCTAAACCTAAACCTAATCTAAAAAGGTCCAGCCACTGTGCTTCAGAATCTCTGCACGAGAAATCAGCACTGAGAAGGAGAATGATTCTGTCTCTGAAACCATCAACTTCATTAATCCCAAGCAAAGTGTACTGGGAGACAAATCGTGTGGTAAAATCGGTTAAGATAGATTTGGACTCGGGGACTGTCCAAGTTCTTTTGGCCCTGGAACGAAAGACAGACCCTCTCATAATTGTTCATCCTGTGAAAGAGGGATATCAGAGGATATGGTTACTACAGGCGGCATGGTGGCGCTGCTTCCTTGCAGTAAGGAGACCTGGGTTCGCTTCCTGGGTCCTCCCTGCGTGGAGTTTGCATGTTCTCCCCGTGTCTCCGTGGGTTTCCTCTGAGTGCTCCGGTTTCCTCCCACAGTCCAAAGAATTGCAGGTTAGGTGAGTTGGCAATTTTAAATTGTGCTTGGTGTGTGGGGGTGTGTGTGTGTGTGCGCCCTGCGGAGAGCTGGCGCTCTGCCCAGGGATTGTTCCCTGTCTTGATCCCTGTGTTGGCTGGGATTGGCTCCAGCAGACCCCCATGACCCTGTAGTTAGGATATAGCGGGTTGGATAATGGATGGATAGTTACTACAAGACTACTGCTGGAGAGAATGAAGAAAGTTTCCTTCGCTGACTTGTTCTTAAGATTCTTTTTCTTTGTTTTTGCTAAGGGAATCATAGAGTCGGGAATTTAAAATTTTAATGAGGTTTTTGAGAAGAAAATAAATAAACACAGAGGAGCATACAGTGGAAGTGAGTGTCTCAGCTCTGCCATCCAGCCCTATGCACTGAACACCTTCCCAGAGGTAATGATAGGAACGGACTGAGAGAACATGCTGTACAAATATGTATGTATATTCATTTTGCATCCTGTTTCATTTAATTCAGGATGATGGAGTACCAAAGTCTACTCCAGCAGCATTGGCCAGAAGAATGAAAGTTCCAGTAAACGCTTTCAAACTCATTGGATGATGCTTTACCCTACAACAAGATAATGATCCAAACATAATGCTAATCCAATAATAATAATGCTAATCCAATAATAATGTGAATTTCCCCTTGGGATTAATAAAGTATCTATCTATCTATCTATTATATAGTGCCTTTCATATCTGTCTATCTATCTAACTAGACGGCGCTATACCAGCACTTAACCTGACACACAGACACTGACAACACATTTTAAAAACACCAATAAGTTGTTTAATTTCTTCTCTTTAAATAAATAGCTCCCAAAGCACCTCCACCACAATAAACAAATGAACACAATAATATTTAATTCTCGAAATCTCTCCTCCACACCTCCCAGCAAGCTCTATCCTCTACCTCCCAACTCTGGCTCACCTGCTGGGTCTCCAACAGTCCTTAAACTAGTCCTTGACCCGGACGTGCTTCTACTCTTCCGTCCACGTAATTTGCCAGAACTTCCGGGTCAGATGGAGAATTAAAGTTCTTTTTTCAGCCCGGAAGTATCTTCTGGGCTATGGATGATGCATGGCTCCTCTGGTCCTTTCACAGCTCCTCCTGGCGGCTGCCACGGTACCCAACGAGGCTAAGAAACCAAAATCAAAGTCTCAAGATGCCCTGCGGGAATCCAGAGCACCATTACACTCCAGGGGAGCTGTCATCTAGCGTTTTGGGGGAGGCAGTGTCCTTGTAAATCTGCCTTCCCCCATCCTTCCATTGCAGGGGCGTCCTAGCCTGTTTGAGCTGCTGGCCATCTCTTACACCATCTATCTATCTATCTATCTATCTATCTATCTATCTATCTGTTATATAGTGCCTTTCATATCTATCTATCTATTTATTATATAGTGCCTTTCTATCTATCTATCTAATTATCTGTCTGTCTTATATGCTTTTCTGTTTCTCTGCCTATTCAAACACAGGCATTTGAAAGTGATTCTAATTTTGATTTTATATTTAATTCAAACCACATTGCAGAGATGTGTTTTCTCCTTAACAATAAAGAGTCTATTCCTGTTGATCGGTGCAAATAAAGCCAAGTCAGATCCACTGGGATTCAGCGTAGTCACTATGGCTGCCTGAAGTCCAATTCAGTGAAAACCTTGTGAAGTCCTTCCTCATGTTAAATAAGGAAAGTGTCTAGAAATACATGCAGCCGTGTTGTTAACCCTCTCACATTAATTTATTTAAGCCACCTATTTAGTTATTAGTATTACTGATTAGTTAGTTTAATTACAAATTATATATTTAAAATTCTTTTAACAATTTTTGAATTTATACAGTTAAGTATTATTATTGTCTCGTTTATATGAGTCTTAACGCACAGTCATTGGAGCCGAGCAACAAAGCATTTCACTGTGTATTGTACTGTACGTAGAACTTCTATGTGACAAATTAAATTGAATTTGGTTTGATTTGATTTAATTCAACTTAATTTGATTTGATGTTGTATAAGAATAAAATGTGAGATCTTCCAATGAGGTGAATACTTTTTCTAGACAGTGAACAATGTCTAATGATTCAGGCAAGTGTCTTTTATTGAACGTGTTTTACATTAAATGCCCGTGGAATACAGTGCATGGATAAAATAAGAAAGTGAAGCTTTTGCTGCAAGGAGAGAATTTAAGCAGGAATTAGTTGGAAAGGCAATGTTCATGTTTTTATCTTGTCAAGCTGTTACACTTGAACTGAAATAAATAGTAAAAGGTTAATTTTTCAAAAGCTGCAGATAGTCCAAACACTGAGAAAATAGCATCACTCATGTGAAACTAGTTGCTTAATGAATAAATGTTTCCAGTTAATTTACTACAAAATATCCTTTTAATGTAAAACAATACCACTTTGGATAAATGCAATAAAAAGGGAAAGACAACTTGAGTGTAATAAAGTAAGGAGACAAATGTGAGACACGTCTTTGTGACATGTACAGATATAAAGCTGTCAAATGCACAGTTTCGATCTGAGAAAACATTTTATTTACATTCCAGGCTAATTGAAGCTGAAAATAGAGAAAACTAAAAAACTACAGAAAACTATTTTGTTCCTGAAAGTTCTTTTCTTTTTTTTTTTTTTTACAAGCACATGATGAAAAAGTATAGTGGACATTTTGAAAGCGTTCTAAAGGGTATGTTAGAAAGCTCTGTAAATCCTTTTTCATATGAGCAACACTTGGACAGCACAAAGCCCTAACGTACATCACTTAGGACCACTATGCCAAAATGGGGTAAGATCTCCTTTTGCTCTCAAAACAGCCTCCATTGCTGCATGGCATGGATTCCACAAGATGTTGGAAACACTCCTTTGAGATTCTGATCCATGCTGACATGATTGCATCACACAAGTTCTGCACATTCATACTGTGCAGCTCTCTCTTGCTCTACCACATCTCAAAGATGATCTGTTGGATTCAGATTTGGTGACTGCAAAGGCCACTGAAGAACACCAAACTCATTGCCATGTTCTTGAAACCACTTTGAGATGACTGTTGCATTGTGATGTAGTGCATTATATTGCAGGATGTAGCCAATTGAAGATTGGTAATTTTTGGCCAAGAAGAGGTTGTACATGTACATGGTCAACAACAATACACAAATAGGCCACGGCATAAAACAATGGTCAATTGGTATTAACAGGCCAAGAGAAACATTCCCCACACCATTACATCACCACCACCAGCCTGGACTGTTGACACAAGGCAGGTAGGATGCATCGATTCATGCTCTTGGAGTCAAATTCTGTGTTCCTCAACAAAAATTGAGATTTGTCCAGCCAGGCTAAGTTCTTCCAGTCTTCAAATAATCAGTTTTGGTGAGCCTGTGCCCACTGCAGCTTCATCCTTCTGCTCTTGGCTGACAGGAGTGGAGCCCTCTGTGTTCTTCTGCTGTTGTCGCCCATCCGCGTCAAGGTTCGATGTGTTGTGCATTCCGGGGTGTTTTTCTGCTCAGTACAGATGTACAGAGTGGTTATCTGAGTTTATCATAGCCTTTCTGTCAGCCATTCTCCTCTGATCTTGCTTATCAATAAGGCGTTTCTGTTCAAGGAACTGCCACTCACTGGACGGTTTTTGCTTTTCAAAGTCAACTTTAAAGACTGTTGATGTGAAAATCACAGGAGATTAGCAGTTACTGAAATACTCAAAGAAACCCGTCTGGCACCAACAATCAAGTCACGGTCGAAATCACTCAGATCACATTTTTTCCCCATTGTGGTACTTGGTGTGAACATTGACTGAAGCTTCTGACCAGTGCTGCCACGTGATTGGCTGATTAGATAATCACATGAATAATAAACAGGGTGTTCGGGTGTTCTGAATAGTATGCTAAGTGAGTGTAAGTAGCACAGCCTCTTGCAGGGAGTTCCTTCTCTGGGCCCCTGTGTGGAGTTTCCCTATTGGCTAATTCAATGTCCAGCCTCCTGTGGGATGTTCCCCAATTGGCCAATCCTTCTCAACAAGTTTCCCACAGCATTCCCTGTAATCTTTTTTTCTTTTCTCTGTGAGGAATCCAGAGAGAATGTCAGTGTCTTCTCACTGTTTTTATTGAAAAGTTTATACATTTGACTGAATATTTGGAACAATAGTTAAAAGTCTAATACAAAACTTGTCATTTTCTATATTCAAAGTCAAGCAAAAAGCTAGGGATCAAGAAACAATAATAATTTACAAAAGGGTGACACTTTATTTGTCATCTCAGCTTTTCTTTTTTTTTTTTGTTTATAAACTGAAGGTCACTTGGAAATACGGGAATATCTTACAAATCCAATAGTGCTGATAGCAACAAATGCATGGAAACCACTTTTTATTTCACTCCTAACATTTTCTTTTGTGAAGTTATTTCCAACCTTTTTTTTCCGATTTGACAAACAGCTTTTCAATAAAGCCCTTGCTTGAAAATAATCACCACAGATTTAACACAAGAAAGGAAAGGAAAAGGTCAGCAAGAAATCAGGCCACCACGTCTGCAAATATTTGTCCGCCTTGGTATTTTTAAAATAAGATCTTGTGCATTTGCTTACTTGTTGAGCACCTACTTGATCTAATTCTGTTCTTATTAAACACATAATTTTGATTTGTCCAAGCAATCACCATTTTGTAGACCTCTAAGCTTACTTTTAAATTTGTAATAATTGCGGTATGCAAATACCCCTTCAAATATCTAAACATTTGCCTGATATTTTAAAAATCATATAATTGGGATTAGTAGCTTCCTAAGTACTTTCAAACAACAGTAAATTTTATTAATACAGTGCAAAGCATAATGAGCGAACATTCTTTCCTTTTTTTAAAGTATCAAAAACTTGCATGAAAATGAGACAGATATATAAGAAGCAACTCATTTTTCATTTTCAGATTTTCAGATGTGTGTTTCTCCCAAAAGAGTTTTTCCCATTTAGTATGGTCAATTTCTACACAACATTAGAATAACACAACAATATGTTACACTATATCCCCTATTCTTCTTTCTGAGTTGTATATAAGAATGGTTTAACTGCAGTTCTTTCACTCACTGAAACATATAATTGAGGTCATAAATTAAATTAAAGTGAACCACATTCATTCTGGTGTTTTCTGGACACACACATGTGGCCAAAGTGCTCAAAATAACAATGAACTTTTACACTTTAACTGCCTAGCATCATTGTTACCTTCAGGGTAGTGGTGTCACTGCAACCTAATTGGTGAATAATTTAAAATCTTCCACAAATATGGAGTTCTTTAACAAAGATATCCCACCTCTGACACCATTGTAATCCTGAAAATAATTCTTTTGATGCAGTATGGACAAATAAGTGATGACTAGTGATAAACCAGAGGAATTTGAACAGTCTGGTCAGCTAACATCATTGTTATTTGCAAGAGCAACTGTGTCACTAAACTGTAACTGGCTTAAATATCAAATATGGATAACATATATTAACAAATGTGCCTTTTAGATAATGCTGTGGCTTCCTCATCCCCTTTTTATTTTTATAAATGTGTCAGGCAATAAGTGCGGAGAAAAATGTTGAGACACTGATACATCAGGAGCTGTTAGCGAAAAAGACAGAAAGCAGAAAATCTCTGTGGGAAACTGGGCACAATAGCTTAATAAGTTCATTACTGAAGGATCCTAAAAACATCCTGTCTCATCCTAACCATCTTCCTAGGGTTATTTGGTGTATGCCAGTATTTATTTTTGGTTTTGGATTTACGATTTTTAGATGGCAGTTGTAAACTATGAATTTGTTCCTTAATGACCACCACAATATAAAAAGAGGCTACACTTCATAATGGGTTGTATGTTTGAATATGGTATGACTTAACAGGAAAACTGGGGAATAGATTTTGAAGTTGCACCATAAATGTTACTCCAGCGTTTCTCAACCATTAAGTATTTGCGACCCGAATTTTCATAACAGTTTTAATCGCACCCCCCCTAACATTTTTTTGAAATGTAGATGCATATTTTATTATACCTACTTAACTTTTATCAACATTTATCTAACTCTATATTTATTGTTCTAGTATCAGAATGTAGTTTAAGTTAATTTGTTTTGGTTTCAACAGATGTTTTTTTCATATTTTTGATTCTTGTTTTCTTTTTTTCACATCTTCGCGCCCCCCTTTTTGTTATTTCATGCCCCACTAGGGGGCCCGCCCCACAAGTTGAAAACCACTGTGTTACTCTTCTGCCTCCAGCCAGGAAAATGCCAACCTGGACCAACCTATACCAACTCTAACTCCACTCTTTCTGGTCTCTATCACTTAAAAATTAAGAGCAGAGAACGAGGAAGGCGCATTGGTGCCGCACAACAATAGTGATAAGTACAATGATTTGCGCAAACCCGAATTTGCTGTGAAATCTCTGAAACAAGTGGAGTTTCACTGCCAGTAAAATTTGTGTAATTGAACCACGGAGAAGGGTGTTTAGTTCCTTTCTGGGAGCATTTTCCCTCAATAATTGTGCATGCTATGCATCTGCCAGTGATTTAGTATTTAAATAAAGATCACTAATGAAGAAACTTCCCTTGTTACGTGGAAACATTTTGTTGAGTGTTCAGATGGGAGTTGTGATTGTTCTAGAGATACAATGCCCACTTTGCCGATTACAATGATAATCTTGGTGATCGCACACATAAAGATGCATTAGAGATAGAAATGAAACTCAAAGAGTCACACATACTGAGTTTTTCTGTTGATAAAATCCAGTAATGTACATTATGATGTGTATTTTTGTACAGAAAATACATCTTTATAAAAAGACAAAATTGGCTTTGAGTTGTGGAAAGTGATTAGCGAACCCTGCGGAATTCACAGAAATGTTTGAGAACTTCACCGAACTCTGAGGAATGCATTGAAGTCAAGGAGGAACTGAACTATTTTTGAGTTTATTATAATGATCCAACTGTCTTTTAAGTGTCCCAAGTGACTAGGGAAGCTTATGCCAACTTTGCTCGACTGATTATTGTGACCAAAAATGTGATCTGAGCTTTAAGGCAGAAGTGCTAACCACCGTGCCATTGAGACTAAAACAACAAAAGACATAGACAGGATAATTACCACAAACAAAATAAAATAAATGGCCAGAAACAAGCAATAAATTGTATATATTGTATCATTGTGGTCACAGCATTCCTATCTTGAGGCATTCAGCCATGCCACAAACCATCACCGTGGGACTTGCTTATTTCATTACTTGAAGTCGCGACTCCAGGTGTAGCTGAAAAATCATTTTTGTTTCCAATCTACCTGTGCAGACACTTCATACTTTTTTCTTTCATCAAGACAATATAAATGCCCAGTAATTCAATATTTTATTATTATTTTTATTTCACAGGGTCTCATTCTGATTCTGAGGGATGGGAGAGAGCTCCTTAAAGGCTTGTTTTGACTGATTGTCCGGCACATGGCTAATTATGCATGCTGTGTGAGAGACAGAGCATAGAGATCAATGTTAGATATCCAGTGGCAGTACTCATAATATTCTCATTATAGTTAGCTAATGTAACCTAAAATTAATATACTTCAAGTTATTTTTTTTAATGCATGGGCATGCAAATCCATCAGAATTGGGCAGCAATCTAACAGTTTGCATGGATGAAAGTTCTGTGCATGGCTGCTACAACTCTGTGGTGTCACGCTTGCCTCGGAAAACAATGTGCATCTAAGCCTTGGATTTCCAGGAAGATATCTGGTGAACAAAGTCACCTGCGAACATAGCACATTCGCTCAGAAAAACTCTGACTAGTTGATTCACTGAGTATGTCACATTACGTAACTGACAGTCAAGGGCACATCCACCGACCGCCTCCGACACATTAACATTATGTAAATGAAGGCTATGACTGAAAATTGCTGAAAAGTTTTCTTCACACAAAGAATTATACGCACATGAAATACGATTACGAAATAGTAGGGTAGTAGATAGTAGTATATTAGAAGCCATCAAAACTCAACAGTTCCATTTATAAGAAATGAGGTGAATAGGATAGGCGCTGGTACTAGGAAGGGCTTCAGTGCTCCCAAAAATTGAGAGGGAAATACACAAACCTGGAAAAATGTCCTTTAAGCTGACAACAAAAAAAACAAAGATGATATTTTGAAAAAATCAAATGTGTGATTGTAGGTGCAGCAATTGCGTCAAGTGATGTTAATCTGCATGTCTGAATATAAGGCCAACAGGCTTTTGAAGTGTTTCATTTTGATCCAGATATTCTAATATTTTCATTTTTTTTCAATTTGAAAAGATTACTTTCTAATAAAAAGTTCACAATTTGAACTTTTCTCACATTTAATACTTCACAGTTCCTCATTACTTGATGTTTCTGCTGAGATGCAAGGTGGGCTTTTTTTTACAGAAGGGTATATGTCATATATGCTTGCTCATGCATGCTACGTTTCCTCCTCCTATTATGACAGACAATTTATCAATGCCTCGGGCAGGTATTTTGTCAACAGTCATTTGAAGAGAGAAGAGCTGTATTGATTATATGTACCATCTTATTTACAGCTGAGCACAGACATACATATAATAGAGTGTTTTAAATGGGTTCTGATTAATAAACACCCATACAAGGGTATTGCTTTAAATTTAAAGCTCAATACAAAATCCAGCGACAGTAGACAAATCATTTAAAAATACTGACATATTTTATCTCCTCATTCTAGCCTTTCTTATTATTTCTGCTTTTTCTCCTATGTAGATGCTATCAGGCAATTCAATACTTCCACTCGATGTACTCGTTAAGTTTATTTTTATTTATTTATTGATTGATCGCCTGTATTATTTGTCCTATGAGTCTATATCCTTGTTTTTTTATGCTTCTGCTGCTGTATGCATCTAAATTTCCCCACAGGAGTAATAAAGTTTATGTAAATCTAATCTAATTTAATCTACATATACTTAGAAAAAATGATGAATTTCAGGTGTTTTTAATTTAGTTTGTATTAAACTTGTTCATTTTAATGGCAACTATTCTTTTGTAGAATCGTCAATAACTTTAAAATCAATTATGTACTGTAGGAGAAAGCGTAGCTTGCTAATCCACCCTCAAATAAATTATCATCTTCTCTCTTAGCATTTACCCATTTTATAACCATACCGCTATTCACTTGAATAAACTTCTTTACTTATTGAAAACAACTTTGCAGCTTAACAGTCGGAAGGTTTCACGTTAATACTAAAAGAGTAAGAATTGTCACATACATGTGAATAGGGAGCATATCTGCAGGGTCATTAACGTAAGTGACTGGGAAATAACGGCCACTAACTGCCTCTCCTCTTTCGCCTGCTGCCAGAAGGACAAGACTTGACAATATCAATCAGGAGAACCTGCTTTTTCTACCCCATGTTACTTAAAGAACAACATTGCTAGATAATTCCAATGTGTCCGGCTAACCCTGGATACACTGCATGCTGTTGTGGAAAAGAGAATGATGGGAAAATTGGATGCCATCATGAAAAAATCCCTTCCATCCTCTCCAGGAGGTGCTCTTAGAACGCTTTTAGCCAAAGGTTCAATAATGGACCATGGTGCACTAGAATGTATTTATTTATTGACTGATTGATTGGATATATTATTATTATTAGATATATTATTAATAATATCAACTTCACTCTGAACCAATCAGCAAAGTTCCTCAACAAAATTAAAAAAGCTGGAAGAGAACCAGAGGCTTCAGCAGACTCCCTATGTCCACCACGTTTACCCTTTCCATTTTCATCCTGCTTTAAATGGGGTACCAACTGGTTCCCAATCCTTTTCATTCTATCTTGTGTTTTCTTTTATTGAATGAAACCATTCTGTTAAAAACTTGTTTAGTAAAATGTATTAATCAAATGTGTGACATTTTAGGTCTGGTTTGAACTACAAGTGCTTTAAAGCGGAAGTTCATTGTATTAAGGCAGGTGAATATTTCTACATCATTGCATCTTTAAAGCAAATTAGGGAAAAATTTGGAATCTGCTCATTACTAACTGAGAACTCTTAAAAGGAACTCTTAAAAGGTGAATATAAAGTTATATTTTTTAAAATAGTCCTGGAGAGTGGAATTTCTCAACACTTTAAAATATTATCAATGTTCTCAACAATTTGATTACCATATATACTTGTGTATAAGCTGGGGTCTTGAAACCCAAAAAATCAATCATAAAATCAGAACCCGACTTATATGCCTGTTCAAAAATACGACCCTTACATTTTTTTTACATCCTCTTGCCTCCTCCAATCTCACATCAGTTTCTCAGACACATTGAATTTTGTTGCAGCAGCACAGTTACCAACTTCTTTCTCCACTGCAACAACTTTTAATTTAAAACCAGTTTCATAGTTTCTTCTGATCAAACACTCCATTGTAGATAAGGGATGCTCTTGCAATAAAGGTGTATGAGGGTGTGAGATACAAAAAACACAAAACAGTACAAACGTTGCTTATTACTGTCTGCACAATACAGAAAAAAAGGCCGTGTGCTCTGTGGTTTCTCTCTCAAGTGGGCCTTAGCATATCATAATCTCTTGGACCAATAATAGGAGTTTTCTGCATTCAACTTATACGACCGACATTATAAAATTCCGGAAATTATATGGTAAAATCCAGCTCGGTCTTATCGGCGGGAAAACTTAAACAAGAGTATATGCGGTACATATTGTTAGATACAGCTTGAAATTTATGGTGGTTAAATGTTGGAAGAAAAGTATGAATGGACAGATTGAATTAGAGAAGAAATTAAGTAGTCAAAAATAAGATAACGAATGCTGTCTTATTAACTGATTGGAAATGTTTACTTCTACCGACTGACGTTGTACTGAATGCCAAGAACTCAAACTTTTGTCATCTTTAGAGTTCTCAATGGTCCAACAAACAGGTCCCTCACACCACTAGTAGACTAAATTTCTTTATCAAACCATTTTATAATTGTGTTACAAGAAGGAATTCGTCTTCACCAGGGAATGGTAAGCTTAATATAAAATCTTGTTTGCACTCTTCTACAGATTTGGATTCAATGTATGCCATAATGGTAGACATGCAATGAGGTGCTGACCACCATTTATGCCATCATGCTATTTCACACACTCCCTGAAACACCCCAAAAGTCATCACATTCTTCTGTCGCCCCCGATATCATCTATTTTAGTGAACAAAATGGCGCCTGTGGTACACAGTGTGCTCACTTTAAAAGACTTTACATGAGTTAATTGAGTGCTAAACTTTTCCTATTTGTATTTCATTTGATTTTCACACGCACATAATGGGCATCTACCAGGCTTGGGTAAGGTCACACCTTTGTCACAAATATTTGTGAATATGCGCAGCCGCAAACGGCTAAAACTTTTTAATCTACAAACTTATGAATGAGTCCAACAAAAATTTTTACCAGAATGTCCCACCGCTTACACCCCGGTGACCCATTTAAAGACTGACGAACCTGCTTTTAACAAGAATGAAGTTTCTGAAGGCGTCACCTGAAACCAAAAAGAGAGTTTTAGGAAAGCCTAGGCAGTGTAGGACGATAGACGTCCAATTTCTTTCTTTGGGCTTTATGTTCACTATTTTCATTTTGGTTTGTATTAAACACGGTGCTAGGATGAACCACAATCCTTTTAGGGTTTTCCTATTTCTTCTTACTTTACACTTGTAACTGTGAGATTTTCAAGAAGCTGTAAAAATATTTTTTAATGGATGCTAAGTAACTGGAATTTAACTTCAACGATTCCAACATACCATTTTCCTTTCGTAGACAATAGCATCAAAGCAAGCTGACCAAAATGAATACACTTTGGTTCCTGACAATCTCTCTAACTTTTTGTTTCAGTTTTAAATGTATTTTTCCTTTCCATGACTCACACTAACACTAACAAGGGCGATTTATAATATAGTTAAAAAATTGATCTGTCATTGATTGTAATTAGGCAATTTTCATTCTTAAAATGCAGCTGGAAATAGGCCAGTAGGTTTATAATTTAAATGCAGATTGCTTTATAATTTGTGTATGCTGGACAACCCGGCACTGCAGTGAATTTGTCATGCATGCCTTTGACCTTGACTGGTGAAAGGCTGTTTTCATCTCTCTTTATTGTTCTGGCCTCACTTGAATTTAGTTGCATTAAAGCCATAAAGAAAGTTGCAACAGAACGGAAAGTATGGACACCGCCAGAATAAAACTGGAAAACATTAAGTGGGTTTTCATCATAGGTAAGTAACGTTGGCATAGCACAAACAGCACAAAACCCATGTTTAATTAAAAGCAATTGGCTTTGGTCCATAGGTGTAATAAAAACACAACAATAGTCAAGCTACTGTTTATAATAACACTCATGCCTCTGTAAGTGTCCAGCCCCTCCAAGCAATCGAATTGGTCAGCTTGGCTTTGGTCAATTTCACTGTCTAATGTGATCGAGAGGAACCGCTAGGCAAAGCAGGTTGATACACACAAGGATACAGAGTCACCTTCAAAATATGGAAGTATTCGAAATGATACGAATGACGTTTTCATGCCATGTAATGGAGGCCCATCAACCATTGCTGGTAGTCAAAAAGGCAGACTGGAGCCAAGCAATTCAGTTTGAAATGACAGAGTCTGAGAAGCAGGCTTTACAGGAGTGCAATCGAAAGAGACTACACCAGGCCAGAGAGTCTGAGATGCACAAGGATATAAAGTCATCTGTAAATAATTGAGGCCCGTTTGCCTTTCCTTGTAGTCAGCAAAGATGGACTGGATCCAAGCAATTCACTTCGAAGTGACAGAGTCTGAGAAGCAGGCTTCTACGGGAGTGCGATTGAGAGTGAAAGAACTGGGCAGGAGAGGTTGAGACACACACGCTTACTGAGTCACCTTTAAAATATGGAAGTACAGTAATCCCTCCTCGATCGCGGGGGTTGCGTTCCAGATCCCCCCGCGATAGGTGAAAATCCGCGAAGTAGAAACCATATGTTTGTATGGTTATTTTTATATATTTTAAGCCCTTATAAACTCTCCCACACTGTTAACATTATTAGAGCCCTCTAGACATGAAATAACACCCTTTAGTCAAAAGTTTAAACTGTGCTCCATGACAAGACAGAGATGACAGTTCTTTCTCACAATTAAAAGAATGCAAATAGATCTTTTCTTCAAATGAGTCTCTGCATCAGTAGCAGAGAATTTAAGAGAGAGAGCGCGCGCTCGCAAAGAAAAGCAAACAATCAAAAAATCAATACGTGTGCTTTTAAGTAAAGCGGCATTTTTCAGAGGAGCGTCAGTATCTTCTAAGCAAACAGCCTATGTTGAAACAGCCCCTCTGCTCAAATCTCCTCCGTCAGGCGCAGAGAACGTCAGAGAGAGAGCACGAGATTAAAGCAAACAATCAAAAAATCAATACGTGTGCTTTTGTGCTTTTAAATATGCCGAGCACCGCAATAAAGCGGCATTTTTTAGGGGAGCGTCAGCATCTTTTAAGCAAACAGCTTCTGTGCAAACAGCACCTCTGCTCACACTCCCTCCGTCAGGCGCAGAGAATGTCAGAGAGGGTGAGATAGAGGCAGAGACAAGCAAACAAACACTGCGCCGCGGGATGCATATCTTATAGCATTGAGGAGTTTTAGTTAATATGTAATACATGCTCTGATTGGGTAGCTTCTAAGCCATCTGCCAATAGCGTCCCTTGTATGAAATCAACTGGGCAAACAAACTGAGGAAGCATGTACCATAAATTAAAAGACCCATTGTCCGCAGAAATCCGCGAACCAGCGAAAAATCCGTGATATATATTTAGATATGCTTACATTTAAAATCCGCGATAGAGTGAAGCCGCGAAAGTCGAAGCGCGATATAGCGAGGGATTACTGTATTCGATACTTATACAAAAGACATTTTTGGTCCACGTAATGGAGGCCCATCTATCATTGCTGGTAGTTAAAAAGGTGGACATGAACCGAGCAATGCACTTCAGAATGATAGAGTGTGAGATGCAGACTGTGTGGTAGCGTGATTGAGAAAGGAAGGTTCCGGCAAGAGAGGTTGAGATAGACAAGGATAGCAAAGAATGGGATGAATGCTTAGGTTACATGGAAGGCAAAAAATCAAATATTTAAAAATTGACTCTATTACCAGGTAATACCTCTCGTTAATAATAAAAAGTAATTGATACATTCGAGTGATGTTGAGTGTGTAGGGGCAGGGTTAAGGGCTTGCACCTCCAGGTCTGAGGTAATAGTTCTCTCTTGGAAAATTAGATTAGATACATTTGTATCAATCCCAACAAGAAAAAGAGTGGATTGCTTTCTCTAGGTGTGATGGGCGACCATTGCCAATAGTGGAGAAAGTATCTTGGACTCTTGTTTAGGAGAGACGGAAGAAGGAAATGTGAGATTGACAAAAGGACTGGAGCAATGGTTCTGCAGGTGCTGTACCGCTACCTCTAAAGACAAAATCTCGATTCATCTCTTGATCTACAACATGGTTCTCACCTATGGTCATGAGCTGTGGGTAATGACTAAAAGAATGAGACTGTGAGAACAAGTGGCACAAATGAGATTCCTTCGCAGTGTGACTTGGCTGGAGCTCAGAGATTCACAAAAGATTGCTGTTCCTCCCTCCAGAAGATAGAGGGACCAGTTCAGGTAGTTTGGGCATGTCGCAAAAATGCCCCCGTCACACCCAGTGGCTCCCCCTGGAGCTGCTCCAGGCACATCCCCTTTGGAGGAGACCCTATGTCAGACCTAGTACACACTAGCTTAAGAACACTTGGAATTTGTAGTTGGGGACAGGGAAATCTGGTTAACCTACTCGTCCTGCTGTCAATGCAACCCTTAAAAAAATGAGAAAATTCAAATTTGTCCACTCTGATATAAGTTTTTGATAATATTTCAAGATGATTTCTTCACAACTCTGTGTGCACATTTCTAATTTAGAAATTTAGTATAAGATTTACCATCCCACTGTCAGGATCCACATAACAGTTTAAAGTTAACAGTCAGTAATTATCATGCATATAGCCTATCACAGTTTTGTAAATGAAGGCCACTGACGAGTTCCTACACTTGATATAAATTGCCGCTTCTGCAAAGGGTTCCACCTTAAAAAAAAAACTCCTGCTCTGCCTAATTTAACAGCAATAAACAACAGAATAGCTAAAAACAGCACATGCTCCTGGCTTAAAAACCACAGATAGATCCATTGCACTAACATGCTATCTGTTTGCCATGCTTTGCTTAACTAACGTGCAGATAAGGGAATTATTCTATCACTTTTAGCGCAAATATTTGTTTACCCTCAAACTGCTTTATAATTCATGCAAGCTAAACAATAAAGATAATTCTAATTATGCCTATAATAAGGAGGGATTTTTTTTGCACATTTATAGTTTTAGTTTTATAATGCTGAATAAACGAATAACACAGTTGCCTTTAGTTTTAGGTCTGATAGGAAATGATTGATAATGCAAAATATGTCCAAATTAAATTAACAAAAAACAATATGAACAAATGGAAAATGGTGAACACCGCAATGCCACTGCTCTCTTCTCTCTGTCTTGTTAAGGGCCTTGCTCAAGGGCCCAGCAGAGTAGGATCTCTTTTGGCAGTGACGGGGATTCAAACCAGCAACCTTCAGGATACCAACGCAGATCCTTAGCCTCAGAACCACCACTCCACCCATGGGTCGTCTAGATTTCCTCCCTCTTCCACAAATACATGCAGGTTAGGTCATTTGGCCCTAGTATGTGTGTGTGTGCCTCAGGAGCGGAACTGGGTCTCAAAACCGGATCGGCATCCTTCAACAAGTGAGGTGACGAGGTTGACCCACTCGGCCCATTATTCATTGTAATTTTCTTAAAATATGTGATGAGTATGTGGATCACTACTTGCAATGAGCCTATGATATGAACTCTATCTAAACTATTGCCAAACTTAATCTGTACACTGTTGTTTAGACACAACTTAAAATTTGACGACATCCTTAGAAATAAAATTTAATGAAAAGTAAAAATTTAGTAACACGGCTTACACGTTATTAGAGTACATGTCAAATGTCAATGTTACGTCCAAGTGCCAGTATCCTAGTAGGCTAGTAGCTGCTCATTTACAATGGAATAAATTATAACCGAGGTTATAATGAAAGCCTCACATGATTGAAATGCTCCATTAACTTAACGATAAACCATAAATGTTCCGTCCTAATAGGAAAAATTCCTATCCTGTGCTTTATAACTTTATTTAACTAATAATCGCACCTGAAAACCACTAATTATCGCGCACGCCGACAACCAGAAAAAGATAAAATGCATAAAACATAATCTAATTATTAGTACCGAAGAATTTAAATACTAGATGTGAGATAAAATAAATTGCAGTAATGTATATGCTAACCAAAATGTAGCAGTATTGAAACAGAAATCGGCAGAAGGCAGTTTTCACCAAATTTTTCCCTGCAACGTTGTGTACTGACAACTAAACCAACTTGATAATGTAATACGGTATATTATATAGGACTATATAAATCACAGTATCGGACAGATAATGTTTGGTAGTTTAGAAAATTAATTTTAATGTCAAAAAGGAACCAGTACATAAAATTTATTTCATGAAATGGCCAGCCCATGACCAGACCAGAGTCCGCGGCCCACCAAGCATTGCCCAAATGCCCTAATGGCCAGTCCGCCTATGGTGTGCCTCATCATGGACTGCTACCCTGTGTCCAGGGGCATTTCCTAGCTTGCACCTGGGATTGATTCCAGCTTTCTGTACCCCTGACCTGGATTAAGTAGGTATGAGATATAAATATATGGGTAACACTTTAGTTTAGGTACTGCAAAAATGCATCTCTTACTCATTTACTCTTATGTAACACAACTTTAACAAATGCTTCTTTTGGTCTTCATGACCAAATGTATTTCTCAGAGTTTGGCAAAGTTCCCAAAGATTTCTGCATTTTCGCCATTCTGGTGAACGAATTCAGCAGGGTCCGCTCATCACTAGTAGCACCGTTAGACAAGTAAATGACTATTGATTCTTTAGAGTCTTAGTTTTAGATTTCTTTTGCATCAATCAAGCTGGCTTAAGGCAATTGACAGATGAGTTAAAACCTTAACACAACATTTATAAAAAAACATGATAAAGGTTTCTTTCTGCCATCCTTATTTGTAAGAAGACATTTTGTAAATTGGCAGGATTGGTGCCACCGTAATCAGTTTTTCTCATGGCTACTAGAGTTTGGATGCCCGCCTGGTTACTATCTATGCGGAGTTTGAAGATTGTATCTGTGTCGATGTAAGTTTTTCCTCCACTTATTCCTATTTTCTCAAGAAATATAATAATATAAGAAATTCGACAATCAGTCTTATCCAGAGACTTCTACAGGTGGCTTCTTGAACTCAGTAGTGAAGAAGGGCTTCCTGACTTCCTCTTAAATTCGAAAATATGTACTGTATTTCATTAATTTCTGACTCAGTATTCACCTAATAGGTGTGTGAATGGAGTGTACAGTGTAATGGACCAGTCCAGAGTTTAAACTTGCCGTAGACCAAATGCTGGCATTGCTGGGCATACACTGTGTGATTTTAAGCCTGATATGCAGTCACCAACTGATTTTCCTAGCTGGCCCAAATTTCAGCTTCATCAGCTGTCATTTTACATAGAGTATGGGAGGTGCTGCAATGCCAGATTGCATCATATAATTAGACTATTGTACAATCAGAAAAATGTCTCTCATGTCAGAAATTTCAATTGGCGGTTATATGGTGTAAGCAGTTTCACAAGCCAATTTTCTGACGTTGCCATCAAACTTCCAGCAATTCATTGTGCAGAGACCTAAACTATCATTCAGCAACACACAGGCAGCTAAACTGCCAATGACAAAAGTAATTTAGGAAACATTTACCGGAAAAACTCAAAAAACAAACACAAAATGGTAAATTACATAGATGACATACCTCTAATTCTGTCTGACAAATGGACGGACTGCACTGTCCATGCCTTTCCCATCATCCCCGTGTCCAGTTACGCCTTTTTTTTTCATTGTGGTTTCAGAGCACAGTCAGCAAACACAGCTCTTTTTAAATTTTGTCATTTTGAGAAGCTTGCGGCCATGTTGTTTTTCTGAATGGCTAAAGCTTTATTGCTAAATGTTAATGGGTACACAACTGTCCATCAGGGTCATGTACTACATAGGTATATCCTGAGCACCCACGTCGTGACATGTCAGTTTAACCGAATGGCTTGTACAGTTTGAGCCCATATACAACTAGTGAGTTTATCATGCAGTGTGAGTAGCTACTTAACTGCAAAACTTCTAAAAATTGCACTGTTTATGCCTGGTATTAGATAAACAATGATCTTCCAGGACACTAAAGCTTGCAAAATTAATCTGTGAAGTTTTTAAGTTAAACTTTTCATCAAAAACCTAACACGTCAAGTATGGGTTAATGGAGAGACTAGAATGGCCCAGTGTCATTTGTCTGGAAATTCTGAGTTGTACTGCATAAAAGAAAACCTTTAATGGCATCATCAAGGGCGCACATGTATTAGATGTGAGGAAATTAACAACATGATAATATACGTGATACGTTAAGGGTTGTAAGAAGCCTAATCTTTTTTTTAGCCTCCTTGATGTTAACCTCGAGCATCACTCAGGCTTGGAATTCTATGTAAAAATGATAAACCCTGAATAATAGTTTGGATCACATATGCAGTTTTAAGCCCACATAGTGCTCAGGATGGTATTCTCGTACCATCTTGTGGATTAAATAACATTAAATATGCAAACAAATCATGAATTTTTTTATGTGTTCTGCCACTCAAAATTCATGAGCAGGACGGAGCCTTCAACTAAAAAATGCAATGGCGTGTAAAGGAAAAGCTTTAAAGCCAGTTTTCAACAAAACCGAAACTAAACCATCAGTCGAATCAAGCAATAGTGATGACAACGAACCAAACGTGATATGTGTGGTAACTTCGGTCACATGAAACTTCAGTGTGGTACAAGTACATGCGTAACAAAACAGCAAAATGATTGTGATCAAGTGACATGAAAGATGTTAGCCCCCTAAGCACTGATCAGAAAGCTGCAATTGTCAAAATGTTCATGTCAGGGAAAAGTTGGAAGTTACTTAGCCTTGTGTTGTGGTCGCCTACAATAACATAATGGGCTGCGTCGAGCGTGTAAGTCAGGCACTGACATTCTACCCGCTCCTGCACAAAAAACAGAAAAAATAGTATAAAGAAAGTGTACAGATAAACACGTTATACTGTTCTGGTTACAACGTTGGCCTGTGGATTGGTGATTGTTTCATAATGAAGCTATGACATGTACTAAATATGCATTGGTACACCTGTGGACACTAGACAGACATTTCCCACTGTAATTCTGTTGACATTTTGGTATGCTTCTGTTATTTTTCCTAAAAAATATGCAACTTTTTTTTCCCCATGATTTTTCTGGAAATATATATATATATATATATTTAAATATAACACTAAGTGGGTCAGTGGTCTTTTTCCCCTGTCCAATAACACTTACATGTCATTTAAGACAATGGCACACTCGCACTATTTTTTCGGAAATGTAATGAGCTTTTATGCTTCCTTTTCCCCACTATTAAATAAAATGCGCCACTTTAAACACATTCTATCCACATTAAAATTAAACAGATTCCAGATTACAAAGGAAAGACGAGTTTTGCTAAACTTTGCCTGCAGTTTCAAAACAAATAAAAATGCCTTTTATCAAATATTAAAAACAAAAAAAGGCAAGGAAAAATTCTCCTGTACTAATCAGAAGAGATATCACAAGTCTCAAACAGACAGCAGGTATTTCCATAGGTGGACATCAACCTTTTTCTAGATGTGTCCGAATTTGATTCTTTTAATAAGTGTGATTATGAAAATCTCTTTTACATAGTAATAGAGCGCATATGGTGTCAGACCCGTGTCAGACCCACAGATCATTTAGACACCGAATCTCCTTGACCATTAGCACACTCTCATATGGGCTCCTTTAAAAATATCCAAGGACCCACAACATACATGCTGGGATGCACTTTTGCTGCAATGGCTGATATATGTACTGTCTAATTACTACAGACAGAATACATAAATAGCAAATGCCATATCGAAAACAGGAAACATGTAAGACATTGCTTTAAATAACACACAGATCTTCAGGTTTATCTCGGCAGTGGAATGGGAATCTGAGCAGCATTTGATGAGACGGAGGCAGCTTTGTGTCTTGCCTCTCTGAGCCGCAATTCCGTGTAGGCATAAACAAGTGCTTAGTCGTTCGTGACTTATTTTCAAAGGTTATTAAAAATTGCTTGAATCATTTTAATTGACTTAGCTCTATTGAATGTTCCACAGCTCTAAAGTTAGGTTTTGTTCTTTTCAAATTTTAACACTTTCATAATAAATGTCTTTAGTGCACGCTCCACGTTATAACTCCAAGGCTAAGAAAATATACTGTCCTCAGAATTGTTTCCATACATGTCTGCCAATTTCTTGAAACGAGGTCCCCAGTCACTGAGGTAATCATAATTCTGGTCCGAGTCTGTGCTCAGTGATTCTAATGAGCTGAGTGACTCTGCGACTGAGCCGTTGCCTTCAAAAGCATAAGTCTGCAGGGAGTCATAGGGAGGAGCACAGGGATCAATGTCGGCTTCTTTTAGTCTCTCCCATATGAACTCTCTAAAAATAACATTGTCAGGAATACTTTTAAAAGAAGGCCTAGAGAAGAACTGGATTTCTGGAGTCACATCCCTCCGAGTCTTGGTGTCTCTGATGACATTGAGGTTCCTCAGAGCAGCCATATCAAAGGCCTCGGTGTCCTCTTCCCCGCCTCCCTCATCGTCGTACCTGACAATATTCTCTCGAATGTCTCTTTCCTCATCAAATATGAGGGGCTCCTTCTTTCTTCTTCTCATTGTCACTATAAGGAGTACAAGAACTGGAAAAAGAAAAGGAAATTGCATTACTGGTCAAGAAAGCATTGCATAATTAGTGGCTAGAGATCTGCACATTTCTATTCCTATCTGACTAATGTGGTTGCAGAAGGAAATTATTTAGTTTAGTTGTCCCTCTCTTTCTATGACTTTAAATAAACAGAATTTCAATTTAGGGCTGTGTGGTGGTGTAGTGATGCTCAGTGAATTTAGGTTTGATTTCCAATGCGGCCGCCACCTGCATGGAGTCTTCACAATCTACCCACATTATCTTCAGTGCTGGAGAAAATCTTGGTATACCAATTTAGCATCTTAGATTCTTAGGCTCATGTTGTGGGGTACAAAATCTGTACTTGTTGGTTTATATTTCCATTACATCATGTTCAAGACAACAGATGAACTACATTCAGGACACATCAAAAGCATATCCTCTTCCCGGTTGTACCTCACTTTTAAAACAACTTTTCCAACAAAGAAAGGAAGACATACTGGTGCATAAGGCTATCGATTAGTTTATAACCTGGGCATCTGAGACAACAAGTAGCTAAATTATTTTACAGCCTGGGAAAGGAAGAGGTATTGAGAAACATCAAAAAAGTGTTATTGTTTGGTAAAACGTACAGTGAATTCATTCATCATATTGATAGCCAGTCAATCAGAATATCTAGCAATCACATCTTGCAAAACCCCCCAGTAGAATTTTATAATTAATATGCCTCGCCTGAAGAGTGACATAGAAGGGAGGAAGAAGCAGGAATGAAGACGCCAGGAGAAGGGAACAGAGCAACATCAGAAGAGGGTGCCGGCAACATGCGGCCATTTCCATCTGATCATAAGCATCTCATGAAAAGCTACGAGTTCTAGATCACAAGCCGCCTGCGACATTCATCCTTGTCATCTTTAGTTTTTCGTAAGGTTTTTTTCTAAAGACTATATACATCCAGACTTTACTGTCAGTCCTTTTTTCTATTATTCTTTATACTACTGGTAGTATTATTCCCGTAATAAATACCATGCTGCATTTAACTTTCTATACTTTGTCTTCATGTCTAGAGTGATTGAAGTAATAAGGTAGATTTCATTGAGCCCCTGGTGCAGCCAGAGATTTGCCATTACCTCTGTGCTGCGAGGTTTATTAAGGGCTGAGGGTGAGAGCTCCACCCAATAGTAGGGAACAGTAGGTAAAGTCAGGCATTCTTGGCTGATAAATGGCCTATAATCAAGGATGTTGAGCCTTTGTATGCTTAAATGTATTCTTGGAGACCAAAAGTAGTATTTAGGTCTGAGATTTCTTTAAAACATTGTATGTTGTTTGTGCCGATAATAAGTAAGTCTCTTGAAATGCTGAGAGAGTGACAGGCTGTGTTATTCCTAAGGCACTTGTGTGGTTTAAAGTGCTAGAGATTAACCGGCTGTGTGTGTCATTTGTGGGGCACTGTTGAGTTTCTGTGTGTATGCGTATATCTGTGTATATGTATGTGTTAATTTTAAGGTGCAACAGTAGACCAACCTGGTAACGAATCTGATGAGTACACTTACCCCTAGGTAAAGGGTAAGTAGAGGGAAATACCATGATAATTCACCTCACAAAGGTAAAAAAATATCGGACTAATCCTTCAAACCATCTCATAAGACTACCAATATAACTGTTATGATTTAGTCCACTTCCAGTGTTTCACGGCTCGTGGCTTCTGAGGTTGGGACCCATACATAATCGATGTAATGGGATAAAAGGACGGCTATGAGTTTAAATCCTCGTCCAATCTGAGGATACCAAATCTCTACAGAATTAAAATTTTTTTACTGTGCCGTTTTCTTGTGTGTTCTTTAGGTTTTGACTCCCATGTTCCCTCTACCACAATTAATGTCTCTTGTATTGGGTTTCGGTTTCGTTTAGTTTTCTACCTTTTTTTTATTATTATTTTAAATTTTTTTACGAACATCTCCCGGTTTTTGATCAAAAAGGTCTATCTGCCAGTTCACTGACAGAACAATAACACAGACACTTTATGATGACATTTAGCTACCTGGTTAAAGTATATAGACACTTCTCTAGGAAGCAGCCACTGACCTTTAGTATGCGCACCATGAATATATCTCATTTTTAAGTTTAGCTCATCCTTCTTTACATTTTAAGTAAATGTGCTCGCCTAAAGCAATCACCTATAGGCTAAAGATGCTCATTTATATCTACAAAAGTATGGTTTGAACAATGTGTATGTGTATATATATATATATATATATATATATATATATATACACATTACATCTTGAATGGTAAGAGCCCTTTATTCAATACATTTATGTTGCGACCTTCTGTTAAAATCATTTAATTTAATTTCTTCTCCACATCAAGCAATACTCAATACCCCAGAATGACAAAGCAAAAACAGGATTTTAGGATGTTTTTACAAAGTAAAAAAAAAATAAAATTACAAACATATCTCATTGACACAAGCATTTAGACCATTTTCTATAATACTATAAGTTTAGCTCCCAATCTATTGAGCATCATCAAGTTTCTACACCTTGTTTGGAGTTCACCTGTGGTCAATTCAATTGATTGAACATGATTAGGAAAGGCAAACACCCTTCGCTAGAAGGCTCCACAGTTGAGCAAAAACAAAGCCATGTGGTCTAAGGAATTGTCTGCAGAGCTTGGAGACAGGATTGTTTCAAAGCACAGATCTGGGGAGGGCTACAAAAAACAAATTCAGATGTGAGTGTCAGTAGGCTTTGTGCTTTAGGAAACAAGTAATCTGAATGATTCTATAACATTTCTGTAATTATTTAACACTCTGATTCTGATTTTTCTGACCATAAAATAGGTTGTTACAATAGCAATTGATGAGAAGAATTCATAATTAAGTGCAGAATTACGGTATTTGAGGTTCCTTTAGAGTGCCTCTTTCTCCTGCATGATTTAGCTCAAAAACTAATGAGCATATCGTCATCTCATAACAGGCTTACCTTTCGAGTTTGGTATTTTTCTGTCCAGCCTTTTTAGCTCTAGACTGTCCTCAAGAAATTGTGAAACACAGACAGACACACACACATAGACAAACAAACTCCCATCATCGAGATATCAATGTTTTTGGTATCAGGGAACCCTAAAACATTGAGATCCATCAAAAACTGGAGATCGAAATTTTTGACAAATCTAAAGCTTTTGCTCCTCCCTCATTGACGATAGTATATGGTGGGAGAGGGTACAAAGCAAAAAAATTCCTGTAGCATTAAAGGTACCTAGAGCACAGTGGATTCCATCTTTCTTAACTGGAAGAAGTTTGAAACAACCCCGACTCTTCCTAGAGCTGGTCACCCAGCCAAACTGAGAAATTGGGAGAGAAGGATTCTGGAAAGAGAGATGACCAAGAATATGATGGCCATTCTGCATTAGCTCCAGAGAACCTGTGTGGAGATGGTAGAAACTTCCAGAAGGAAAACCTTTGGTGCAACACTGCACTGATCTGGGCTTTTTGACAGAGTAACCCAATGGAAGACTCTGCTCAGTAAAAGAAACTTGGAATTCTCTGTAAGGCAGCTAAATGATACTCAGGCAATGAGGAACAAGATTCTCTAGTCTGATGAAACCAAGATAAGGGTCATATCTTCAAAAAACATGACTCCTGTCATCACATGTGCAATAAATACCATTCTAACTGTGAAGCATGGTGGTGGCAGAATCATGCTGAGTAGTTTTTCTGAGGCAGGGATGGAGGGAAAGCTGAATAGCAAAGTACAACAAAATTCTTAAAAAATATCTGCTCCAGAGCTCTCTGGACCTCAAACTGGCCTGATGGGTCACCTTCCTGCAATGATAATGACCCTAAGAATAAAGGAAAGATAACACCAGAGTGGCCTAGGGTAAACATCTGGAGTGTCCGTGATTGGCCCAGCCAGATGTGAACCCAATACAACATCTCAGGAGAAAAATAATGGTCTTCCTCCAGCCTAACATAACCTGGGTGGATCTACAGGGAAGAACGGTAGAAAAATCCCCAAATCCAGGTGTGTGAAGCTTGTTGTGTCAGACCCAAGAAGACTCCAAAGGTGCTTAAACAAAGTACTGAGTTAAAGAGACCAAATGCTAATGTGTTAAAGAGATGCTTAAGTATTTTCATTTTTAATAAATTTGCAACAATTTCTTCTTCATTCTGAAGTATTAAGTTTGCATGATGTGGGGAAATAATAATTTAAATCATTTTAGCACATGGCTGCAACATAACAAAATGTGAAAAAAGTGAAGATGTTTGAATACTTTCTGAAGGTGCCGTATATGGGATTTCTCCAGCTTGTGCAGCTGCCATCCACAGCCACATGAAGCACACATTAGATAAAATGAAAACAATAAATTGTCAAGAAATGATTAAGAGTGAAAAAGAAGGAGTATGTTTTACAATTGACTGGTTGGTTACTGGCCTGTATCTGTTTCTGCATGAACTCTTATCTGCCTGGCCTGCTCTCACTTCCTGTTACTCTAACTCTCATAAAGAATGAGTTTTGTGTTTCTAAAATTGTTATTCCTTCACAAGCATGGTATATATGCATTTGCCACATGAAATTGTGTTCTAAAGTTAAGGGTTTTCTATACATTTTTTAAACAATTTCTTACCTGCACTGGTATTTTATAATGGAGGCTATGGGGAATGGAGCACCACCAAAAAATAAAAGACTAAAAATAGTGACAATCTATCTATCTATGATTTTAATATAAGAAAATATGCCTCCCATGTTTCCGACACATGTTTAGGACTACAAAAGGTTGGTTGTGCATGTCGTAAGGATGTTCCTCAGATGGTCCCCACAGGAACTTCTCCAGGCACATCTCACAGGGCAGTGCTAGAACACCCTAGAGGAATTTAATCAATCGACAGGCTTTGGAACGCTTGGGAATTTCCAGAGGAATAAATTGTATCTGTAGATGGGAAGTTTTGGCTGTCTTGCCTGGACTGATGCCACCAGGACCTTCACCACGTGAAGCGGCTGCGGTAAGAAAACGAGATGAGATGAAACTACTTTTCACAGAGACAGGTGTGTGAAGTTTTACTAAAAAAAAACTTCAGGAAAACCAACTAACAATCAAAATAGATGATTATTTAACTGGATGTGCCACTTTTGTTTCTGGTCCCTATTTTTTCTCATTGTAAATTATTTTAATCACATTCCTGCTTTTGCATTGCACAGTCGCATTTGGCATTTTGCCTGCACACTCACATTATTCACATTCATATCATGCAAATGATCTTTAAAGATGTGTTTTTTTCTGGATTATTAAACAATTAGTTGGCCCTCAATAAATTTCTTAAACCACGTGTCAACATGACTGCTTCTCTGAAGAATCTTAAGCAGAACTTCATAAAGGTCTATTTTTGTATTTAATAGTTTTAAATATGGATGTTAAAGGTTGACTGTTGCTTTCTCCTGTTTCTATAAGGTCTGCTTTTCTTACTTTATTTTCTTTACAGCGGTTTCTGAAAGTATTCAGATTGCTCCACTGTCTGCTTACTTTATTGTGCTGTAAATTTAATTTGAAATGGATAAATATGCCATTTTTGTCCATCAGTTAACACTCAACAACCCATAATGGCAAAGTGAAAACATGTTTTCAGCAAGGTGTGTAAATTTATTAAAAATCAAACACTGAAATCTCTCATTCATGCAAGTATGCAGACCCCTTAACTTAGTACTTTGTAGATTTCCCCCAGCAATTACAGCTTTAGGTCTTCATCGATGAGTCGCTACAAGCTTTGCACACCTGGATGTGTGCAGTTTATCTCATTCTTTCTGGACGAACCTCTCAAGCTCCATCAGACTGAATGGGAAGCATCTGTAATCCGCCATTGTCAAGTCTGACTACTTATGCTCTGTGGAATTTAAATCTGAGATTTGGTTGGGCACCTCAAGGACAGTCAGACACTTCTCTTGAAGCTGTATGCTTCAGGTCATTGTCATGATGAAAGATGAACCGTGACCCCAGTTTGAGGTTGCGTTCATTTTAAAGCAGGTTTTGTCTAATGACCTTCCTGTATTTGTCTTCCTTCATCCTTCCCTAAGGTCTGACCAGTCCCCTGTCCCTACTGAGAAGTACCACCATAGTATGATGCTGTGCAAGAACAAAGTAGTTTGTATTACTGTGTTGTATTTCTGAGGTGACCATGATAGAGTGGCCATCTAGGTCTGTGAAGAGGATTACTTGTGCTCTGTCTTGTGTGTTGTATTTACCCCATTTTTTGACACCCATGGCACACCCAACCTACCAGAAAGGGGGTCTCTCTCTCCCTCTCTCACTCTCTCTCAGAATTGCTCTTCCCAAGAGTTGTTCCATTTTTTATTCCTACAATGTATTTCTGGGAGTTTTGTTCTTGTCTTCCTATAGATTCAAGGCTGGGGGATTGTTAAAGCCCATTGGAGTTTTCCTTGTGTGATTTTGAGCTATACAAGAAATAACTTGTTGTTGATGCTATCACCACTATGCTTTATCAATGGGGTGGTAGTAAGGTTTTTGCTTACTTCTGCATTGAGCCTTCCGCGTATCTATGTGTGCTGTCAAAGCTACGCCATTTAAACATTTACATTTATACATCTGCATCGTGTAATGCTGCAGGCACATGCCTATAAGGCAGGCCGTGGGCTGGAATTTTTCCATTTGAGCAAGATAAGTCTACATGCTAGTAGTGTGGTATAAGCAATTACAATTAATTTGTCCTTCTCCACTTTAAGCCCATCCGGGAGCCCACCAAACATAGCTGTTAACACTAGAATTACCAGAGCCTACGAAAAAACTCGTAGATCCGTCCCACCTTAAATCGCTTCTTAAAACCGTTCTCACCTCTCCGCCAGCGTCTTTTGTTAATCTAAATTTGCTGATAAAAGAAAAGCTGCAAGTAGCCGGCTATTCCATCCCCCCAACGACTTAGAACGTGCACAAACTTCTCCCAGCTCATGCCTTGATTGATTATCTGGGAGTGAAGTGGAGTTTTAGAGTGGAAATAATAGATCATTATTTGGAATACACGCATTTCACGTGTGTTCTGTTTCTACAGTAATCCGTGTAAACACATTTTTAAAACAGAAACGTTTTTCATATTGTAGTAGTAAATGACAAAATATAAGCATAAACTATATAATGTATGAAGCCTGAAGTCCAAATATCAAACACATTTACAAAAGGTAGAAATATAACAGAACAAGTATGCTTTTATTCAAAAATATAACTGCAGAAAAAAGCCACCTTAGTATGCCACATTGACAGCTATTTATTGCAATTGCCACGGTAGCATAATGGTATCAGCCGCTGACTAGTATTCAAAAGGTCATGAGTTCGATCCCGCGCGATTCAGTTTTGAGACGTAAACTGCTGTTATTCTATTTTATAATAAAAACATAAATTTGATTTCAGTGTGTAACGGCCGGTGTAGTTCATGATACTTGTAAAGGTTAGTTTTTTTTTTATTCACTTTTCATTCTCACAGTCGTGTTCAGGATCCTTCCCTTCCCCCCCCCCCCCCCCCAAATTGAGAATGCTGTTTTCACATAAAGATGCGCTATAGCTCTGCAGCGTATTTGTGACTGCATTCTCGTACCAATGCTTGCGAACTGAAGAGCCTGCGTGCACTTTTCGTGGCATTACACGTCTATTTTTTTGAGCATGCCCGTGTCGCTCAAACACAGGAACATATGTTGGTGTACAAGAATAGCAAAACAAGTGCACTTTTATTCTAGACTATACGTGAAGAAAAAATAAAGCAAGTTACAGTAGGTGGTTGATACGGCAGCTTGCGTGGTGCAATGCTAAGAACTGTTGATTTCCGATCCGTGCTATATAAAATCATCACATTCAAATATTAACAATTCCCACACACCCTTCCTACATTCACGACATGTGTACTTGTTGCAGTGTACACATCTCTCTGTGCTGTGGTTCCTATTACACTGAATGAGCACCTGACATTGTCCTTTCTTCCCTATACAAATAACATTCGAGTATAGCGCGTCTCCAAATAAATCACATTCAAGCTATATCGCGTCTCCAAATAAATCACATTTGAGTTATAGCATGTCTTTATGTGAAAAAAAGCAGTGTCAGATGCCCGCGCATCGTGGACGCAACTGAGAGAATGGAACTGAATTAAAAAAAAGCTAACCTTTATAATTATCATGCATTTACACTGGCTCTTACACACTGACTGAAATCAAATGTATGTTTTTATTCTAAAATAGTTCAATACATGCAATATTATTTGAAAAAGAAGAGCGTCAGATCGGGTTTGAATACACGCTGACGCTGTTACAAAAGGAGTCTGCTTATTCAGTGCAGCAGTTTCAACGCACAGTACATGCAATATTATTTGAAAACGAACAGCGTCAGATCGGGCGCATATTCAAACCCAATCTGACGCTGTTTGTTTTCAAATAATATTGCATTAGTGCGATGATGTTTTTACATATATTGTCTCTTTCATTCATCTTGCGGTTTGTAATCAGTGACCACGTGTTTTTTCCCCGATCTTTCCAGTTCGCACATGTTGCTGTATGGTGGTGTTTCTTTTGTACTCCAGGACATGCAGAAGACAGAATAGTACAGAGCAGTAAGTTCAGCGCTATATGCAATCAGACAGAAAGACAGACAGGTAGAGAAGGCACTAGATATATAAATAAACAGGGAAGGCATTGTATAATAGATATATAAAAAACAGCTAAGGGGATAGATATATAGATAGGACGGAAAGGCACTATATGATAGGCAGACAGGGAAGCTCCTATATAATAATAAAATCACTGGTATTACTATATAGATAGACAGGGAGTTCAGGCAGGCAGAACAGCGAAGGTTAAAAATAAATAAATTTTCTCCCTACCGGAGATTCGAACTCGGATCTCTTAAGGTATTGTGCTCTAATTGACAAAATCTTACTGGTACGCTACGGAAGCCATTGTAAAAGTCATGAACCTTTTATGAAAGTGTATTTGCTCTTTGGCTGTCAGGCTTCACACATTTTATAGTTTATGTCTACATTTTGTGACATTTATTACTGAATTATGAAAAAGTTTCTGTTTTAACATTGTGTTTACACAGATTACTGTAGAAACGGAACACACATGAAACGCGTGTGTTCCAAATAACAATCTATTATTTCCACTCTAAAACTCCACTTCACTCCCAGATAATCGAGGCATGAGCTCGGAGAAGTTGGTGCACGTTCTGAGTCGGTGGGGGGATGGAATAGCCGGCTGCTTGCAGTTTGTTTTTATCGGCACATTTACAGGACAAAGGAGGCTGGCGGAGAGGTGAGAGCGGTTTTAAGAAGCGATTTAAGGTGGGACGGATCTACGAGTTTTTTCGTAGGCTCTGGTAATTCTAGTGTTAAGAGGTTGGGAGTGATTTTGACACCAAGGCTGTCTAATAGACATTCATAGATTTTGGTCCAGAATGATGTTAATTTGGTACATGCCCAAAACATGTGGCCCTGTGAGACTGGAGCTCAACTGCACTGTTCACAGGCTGAATCTTGCCCTGGAAACATTTTGGACAATGTTAAATGAAATAAATGTGCTCAATTAAAAATTTTAAGTTGAAAGATTGAATGCTTTGTGCATATGGAGCTGTAGTGTATTCTATGCATGGCTGCCTTCCACTCCTTTTCTGAGATGTTAAGTGAAAGATCCTTTCCACATCGTACACTGGGATCTTTGAAAGGAAGAGACTTGACAATGTTTTTTTTATATATTATCGAGATGCTGTCTGAGTCTTCAAGACTGATCAGTATTTCCTCTGGAGTAGAAATGGGTGGGAGGTGAGGAAGATTGGGCACATTTCTTTTAGCAAAATTTCTGATTTGAAAGTAGTGGAAAAATTATGTTGAAATAAAATTTGAAGTGTAATTGTCTATAAGATGCAAAGACAATATCTATATATAAATCTCTTAAGTGTTTTGATCCTGGATGTTCAACTATGTATGTTTGAAAGGGTAGAAAAAGGTGATAAACACGTAAAGGTCTAACAGATAAAATTTTCTCCATCTTAAAATACTTTCTACATTAGTTTCATTTTCTGACTGATTGACTGACAATTGGATTATTAGTATATTGAAGTTAGTTTGTATTTGCTGGGACACAAAGTAGGGCATATAAAGAAGTACAGCAAGATTTTATTTCTACTGCAGACCAGGCTTCTATATATTCATCTATCTGTTTTGATGTCCAGATGTTGCATATTTGCCACCCAGCAATAAAACTGAAAGTTAGGTCATGTCATGCCCCCTTCTGCTTTAGGTCATTGTAAATTCACCCTTTGAATGAGTAGATGTTTCAAATTCCACATAAATAAGGTTATGATTGAATCTAATTTCTTAAAAAATGATTTGTTAATGTATATGAGGATGCTCTAAAATAGAAATAGAAGCTTGGGAAGAATGTTTATCTTGACATTCTTAATTCTCCCTGCTAATATGAGATGGAGGGTAGACCATCTGATAGCAAAATTTTGTTGAAAAAGAATACTTGTCATGTTTACTCCTAGGTATTTGAAGTGATCTACTAAAATAAATGGGAAGGTGTCCAATCTAATATTGTGTGCTAGAGAGGGATAAAGAGAGCGAGTTACTTCTTATTTATCCTTTTTACCTCAACAACTTTAAGTGCCAACATGATAATAGGTTCCGTAGTCATAATATCCATCAACAATATGAAATCAATGTTAAAACAATTGTATGAAACAACATACTACCTGTACTTAAGTTTAAAAAATGTCTTCAAAAATTCAGAAGCAGTGTCTCTCTGAACAAACAGTGAACTTTGTGAGCAGGAATGTCAAAGGGCTCAATGACGATCTAAAGAGAAAAAAAAACTATTTTCTCACCTAACAGGTCTTAATGCCAAGATAGTATTTTTACAGACTCACTTAATAAGTAAGGACAAGTTTTGGTTGCAAAGAAATTGGATTGACTGAATTTTTTTTACTCCAGCTTAAGAAGAAAACTAGAGGAGTGGGAATCTTAATACACAAAATAATCTAATTTGTAGTACCAGATGTAGTATCTGATCCTGAAGGGCGATATGTCATGGTGATGGGTAATTTATTTTAATGTAAAGTAATTTTTATAAAAATCTAGCACTTGGATGATGGAGATTTCATCCAAAATGCATTTGCATCTATTCCTAATTTGAACATTCCTAAAATTATAATGGCTGGAGACTTTACTTGTGTTTTAAACCCAGCCATGGGTAGGTCTTTACCTACAGTGGTGATAACATCAAACACTGCAAAAATAATCACATAGTTTGTAATAGATCATAACCTAGCAGAGCCTTGAGATTTTCAAATCAAACTCAAGAGCATTCCTTCTTCTCACCAGTACATCATGGTTACTAAAGAATTGATTAGTTCCTTAGTGATAATAATTTATCGCCTACCATCAAATCTTGAAAGTATGACAATTTTGTTATCTCTGATCATGCTCCTGTGATCATAGAGCTTATATCACTATGCCCTGCACACTCATCTCATAGCTGGCGTCTTAACCCCCTTTTATTAGCTAGAGAAAACTGTACAGAATTCATCTCTGAATAATCTCTAAAGCAAATGTATCTTCAGAGGTCTCTGCAGGAATAGTATAGGAAACTGAAAGCTTTTTTAAGAGGACAGTTTTTTTCATGTCTTTCCTACAAAAATAAATTAGAAACCAAGAAGGCATCAGAGCTAATCAATGAAATTACCAGAATAGATGAAGAATATGCTAGGTCTCTAAATGAGACACTTTACAGAAACAACATTGCCACATCAATACTATGAACACAGAGAGAAGGCTAATAAGATCATAGCTCAACAAATCCACAAGCAGGAAGTTCTCAATGCAATGACAGAAATTACCATCTCAGAAGGAGATAAAATCATTGATTATAAATATATAATTCACACATTTAGGGAGTACTATAAGTCCTCATACTCTACTCAGTTTAAAGAAGATAAGACACAATTTAATGAGTTTGTTTAAAAAAACCTAGATACTCTTAGCACAAAAAAATGGATAAACCTCTGACACCATCATAATTACTAGATGCTATAAACTCACTCCATTGTGGGAAAGCAACGGGCCCTGATGGCTACCCAGTAGAACTTTATAAAAATTATTTTCAAATAAGCTAGCACCACTAATATTAGCAATGTTTACAGAAGCTAAATGCAACAAAATTCTACCTCAATCGTTTTGCCACGTATTAATTATCATTTTTCAAAACAAAAATAAGGACATATTACAATGTTTGCAGTGGGCTGGTGTACTGCCCATGGATTTGTTCCTGCCTTGCACCCTGTGTTGGCTGGGATTGGCTCCAGCAGACCCCCGTGGCTCTGTGTTAGAATATGGCGTGTTGGATAATGACTGACTGACATATTACAATGTGCATCATACAGACCAATCTCACTTCTGGATAATGATGTTAAGATACTTTCCAAAGTTTTAGCTAGAAGAATTGAGAAAGTGCTTCCTTCTGTAATATCACAAGTCCAAACTGGATTTATTAAAGGCAAATACTATGAAATCTAACACACCATAAATTTTATTATCTTTGGACACAGAAAAAACATTTGACTTGGTTGAATGGGACTAACTATTTTCAATTTCTGATTTTTAATAAATTTGCAAACTTTTCAGAAAACACTTTGTAATTATGAGTTATTGAGTGTTGATCTATGGTCAAAAATGGCATATTAATCCATTTAAAATTAGTTCTACAACGCAATAAAGTGTGCAGAAAGCGAATGGGTTTGAATGCTTTCGGAGTCCTCCGTTTATTGGAAGAAGGTTCACACGTCAAACAGGGGAGGTTTGCAATGTTGTGGTCAGTATAGGGATTTAAAAAGTTTTAATTCTCTTGCATGAGACTTGTAAAACAGTAAACTCTTGTGCAGTTAAGTCTAGAAGCCTATTGTATGTACTGTATATACATATTGTCACACATGTGCGACTAGGAAGGAGCTGAGTTGATCAAGTGGAGATGATTACCCGCCAGGCCAGGGGATGGCAGGATGCATTAAACCTACCTCTGTTATCTCTGTAGGCCAAATACAGGAAAACCTGCCCGATTTAACATCACTTCTGGTTCCGACGCCCAGACTGATGTCACTTCTGGTTCTGGCCAAATGACAACACATCTTGAATATTTTCTTTACCCTTTTGTAGCCAGGGACAATATACGGGTGGCTGCCCCAAACCTTTTTCGTGTGTTGAGACTACTTCTTTTACTATATATATATATATATATATATATATATATATATACACACACATAATATCTAAAATAGAAAGATGGATGTGTCTTTGTTTGTCAAGTATGCAAATCCACCTTGCAGAATCACCATATTTTGCACAGATTCTCCATTTCTAAAGAGGAAGACCATATATTATGTTTTGCTCTGAAATGTAACCACACCTGTGCTTTATTAGGATAGTCCACCTAGAAGTACTTTGACTAAATTCTCGAAGTCCCAAACCAGGACACTTGTGTATAGACTTACTAGATTGTCCTTTAAAACTACACATGAAATCGAAGTCTTGGGGTGGGATGATCCCCCATTCCCTATTATCCCTATTAGCGGACGTTTTGTAAACATGCACAAGAAATAAAAGTCCGGGGGAAGGGGGTCGCCTTTGCATTTTGGCAGGTTAAAAATGGTACATCTGATGACCTTACCAAGGAGGCATGTTTTGGACTTGGCACAGGTAGTAAATGTTGCTTTTTAGTCAGTGAAATTTGGAATGGGGCCATAAATGTTCCTCCTATGGAAAGCCTTTAATGCATTTAACCACCACACCTGTACTTTATTCCAGCTTGTAATATTTTTATATATTACTCTTATATGAGTTCAGGTGCAGAGTGCTGTAACAAGGGGAACAATCTGTACCGGCACTCCTTTCCTAAATAGCATGGTGTATAAAGTGATTTAATGTATCAATAAACCTGGGGGGGGGGGAAACAAAACAGAAACACAGCAGAAGTGGAATTTTCTTAAATTCTTACACATATTCTTTAAATTATAACAAGAGTTTTAAAGCTACAAAGACAACCACTGAGAAAGCATTGATTTAAATTAAAATTAGAAAGACAACAAATGATAATAATTACAAGCTTAACGTCTATTTTTTTTTTGCCCACTACTCAGATGAATTAATTATTAATTTTGAAGAGTAGAACTCGGAAGGCATCTATGGAGTTCATAATAATACAGGGTAGAAGGAAAAAAAAATCCTAAGAGATGTTGTAAGTTTTTGAACTGCATATGTCACCCTTAATGACAGCAACAACAATCATCATCACCACCATCATGACCGTGCCTGGTCCTCACGTCTGCACTCAAGTTATAGAATAAGATCTCAACAATCAACAACCTTGCCATTCCAGTGTCCATGTCTATGATCTGAGACTGAGCGGATGGACACCAAGACCAAGACGCTCCTGACCATACATGGACCTCACCATCCAAAATCAGATCCCGAGCCGCTTTATATCAAGACATGGAACGGTTACTGCAGACTCATGTTTACGTACAACAGAGCCATCAATGGTTTCCACAACTACATTGAATTCAGCACAGATAAGTTCACCATACTCATGAAGATCCTTGAGGCCACCAGAGCAGCTGGTAAGGAAATCAAGAACAAGTGCTCACCAGTGCAGCCCAGCTACTGAGAAAAAAATCCACTGCACACAACCAGTTCTACCATAGTTTTGATAGACCATTAGTTGACAAAAGAGCAAGTGTAGCATGGCTGAACATCCTCAGGCTCAAGGAAGAGATTAAACACTTAATTGTTGCAGCTGAAAACCAGTCCCACAACACCAGGTACCACCAGTGGAACATCTGGAACCAGCAGGATGATAAGAAGTTCAGAAAGAGCAGCAGAGATGGTCTGCAATATCATCAGTGGGTGTACAACCTTGGCTTCTGTGTATGGTACACAGCCATACATAAACTGGCACAACAGGGTTGCCAACTATTGGCATGCTAGGTGAACAAATGCATGAGGAATGGTACCAGCACATGTTAAATGCTGTCAACATCGGGGAAACTACGATCATGTGGCACTTGGCAGTGCACAACCATCATAATATTTCAGCTAACTGTTTAGATATGGTGGTCCATCTCAAGAAGGAGAAGCAATGTCTGCTGATTAGTGTAGTGGTCCCAGATGACAACAACATTCTGCTCAAACAAGCTGAAAAACAGTAGACACTTACATCTGGAGATCAAAATCAGCAGGATGTGAGGCAACAGGACCTGCGTTGCATATGTAGTGATTGGGGTCATAGTACCATCAAGAAAGGATCCGATAAGAATTTGCATGCGCTGACAAGACAACACTGAGCCAAAGTTGTCAAGATGTTTGGACTTTAAACCTGTTGTGGGCTTAAAATCCTACTACTGACACTGTGTGACCACGAACAAGTTGCTTCACCTGCCTGTAGTTCAATTGGAATAACAAAAGAAATGGAAGCAATCGTATCTCTCACATGTTGTAAGTTACCTTGGATAAAAGCATCAGCTAAATAATAATAATAATACATTAATGCTCTGTAAAGTGCTGGGTTAAACCGCAGGTTCCTGGTTGAGAGACAGACACTTATGGCAACCTCAGGCAAATTCCTGTAATAAAATATTAATAATACATAGACAAGAATAAAGGAATGGGGAAAAAAAAGAATATCCTGGGTAGCTACAGGGGAAAAGGATGGGAAAAAACAATAATTCTATAGCCTTGCACTCACAAAATGTAGCTCAAGTACAATATGTTGAGATTTAACTCTTAAAATTTGTCTGAATTAATAAAATAAATAAACAGAAATGCTACTGCTACATAGGTTAACAGACCCTGCTCACAAAATAATTGAATTGATAAAGACAGGCAACGGGAGATGTGTATAGATCTTCCAATTAAGCAAACACAGGCACACCGAGGCAGACCTTAGGCCATTGAAAATCACAGAGACAAAGCAACTTTTGTTCGCCACTCCTAGGCTTACAGATATATTAAGCAGAAAATTACTTTCTGAGCAATAGCTGGCAGGCAGTCATCTAATGATCCATCCATCAACAGATGCAGTGTGAATGTGAATTATTGCTCTATCAGCCTATATTTCTTATACATGCACATAACATTCATGAAGAATGACAACTGATAGATGACTAAAAGTCAGGAAAGAAGTATTTGGGGATAAACAATCAAACTGGAATGAAAGAAACCCTTTTTCCCCGTGCGTACAAAATGTCTGTATAATATAAATAGAATATCTGACTTTTTATAATTTTATTTCTTCGTTTTTAATTAAATAAGCAGTACTTCTGTTTTATTTCAATAAAATGAAGCAGCACTTAGCTATATGATGTACTTTAAAAGGTTTTAATTGGCAGATAAACAATCAAAAAATGCAAGAAGAGACTGGTGATAAAACCAACTGATGTTCTTGTGCATATGTAGAGTATATATACAGTCATATGAAAAAGTTTGGGAACCCCCCCTCAGCCTGCATAATAATTGACTCTACTTTCAACAAAAAAGATAACAGTGGTATGTCTTTCATTTCCTAGGAACATCGGAGTACTGGGGTGTATTCCGGACAAAGATGTTTAGTGATGCAGTATTTAGTTGTATGAAATTAAATCAAATGTGAAAAACTGGCTGTGCAAAAATGTGGGTCCCCTTGTAATTTTCCTGATTTGAATGCCTGTCACTGCTCAATGCTGATTACTTACAACACCAAATTGGTTGGATTAGCTCAATAAGCCTTGAACTTCATAGACAGGTGTGTCCAATCATGAGAAAAGGTATTTAAGGTGGTCAATTGCAAGTTGGGCTTCCTTCCCTTTGATGAGTGACAGACAGCATGGGATCCTCAAAGCAACTCTCAAAAGATCTGAAAACAAAGATTGTTCAGTCTCATGGTTTAGAGGAAGGCTACAAAAAGCTATCTGAGATGTTTAAACTGTCAGTTTCAACTGTAACGAATGGAATCAGGAAATGGAAGGCCACAGGCACAGTTGCTGTTAAACCAGCAGGTCTGGCAGGCCAAGAAAAATACAGGAGCGGCATGCTTTGGACTGATGAGAAAAACATTGAGTTATTTGGTCATAACAAAAAGCGCTTTGCGGAAGAAGAAAAACGTATTTCAAGAAAAGCACCTGCTACCTACTTTCAAATTTGGTTCCATCATGCTGTGTGGCTAGTTCAGGGACTGGGGCCCTTGTTAAAGTCGAGGGTTGGATGAATTCAACCCAATATCCACAAATTCTTCAGGATAATGTTCAAGCATCAATCACAGAGTTGAAGTTACGCAGGGGTTGGATATTCCAACAAGAAAATGACCCAAAACACAGTTCGAAATCTACAAAGGTATTCATGCAGAGGGAGAAGTACAATGAGCTGGAATGGCTGTCTCAGTCCCCTGACTTGAATATCATGGAAAATCTATGGGATGATTTAAAACAGGCTGTCTATGCTCTGCAGCCATTAAATTTAACTGAACTGGAGAGATTTTGTATGGAAGAATACTCAGAATTACCTCCATCCATAATCCAGACACTTATCAAAGGCTATAGCAGGACAGAGTCTAGAGGCTGTTATATTTGCAAAAGGAGGCTCAACTAAGTATTGATGTCATATCTCTGTAAGAGTGCCCACATTTATGCACCTGTCTAAATTTGTTATGATGCATATTGCATATTTTCTGTTAATCCAATGAACTTAATGTCACTGCTGAAATACTACTGTTTCCATAAGGCATGTCATATATTAAAAGGAAGTTGCTACTTTAAAAGCTCAGCCAATGACAAACAAAAATCCAAACTTTTTCATATGACTGTGTATGTGTGTGTATATATATTGTGGAGCCGACCCAGACACAGACAGGCGGACATGTTGTTATAACACCACCACACGTTTATTCCCACAAATATTAACCTTAATTGCCGGGGAGCAGCTGGAGCCCATCCGGGTCCCCATAAGAGGGGCCGCCTCCCTCCAGTCATGAGTGGATGTCGGGTGGAAGAGGACAGAGCTGGAGAGAGGACGGGAGGCGGCCAAGAGAAAGGCACAGAGACTGTGAGCCCTGGACTTTGGGGGAATCGGTGCAAGAGGCACTGGGGTTTGTGAGCACAAATATTGTAAATATAACTGTAAATAAACAGTGTGTGGTGGAGCCAACGATGTCCGTCTGTCTGTGTCCGGGTCCAAGTTCACAATATATATATATATATATATATATATACAGTGGTGTGAAAAACTATTTGCCCCCTTCCTGATTTCTTATTCTTTTGCATGTTTGTCACACAAAATGTTTCTGATCATCAAACACATGTAACCATTAGTCAAATATAACACAAGTAAACACAAAATGCAGTTTTTAAATGATGGTTTTTATTATTTAGGGAGAAAAAAAAATCCAAACCTACATGGCCCTGTGTGAAAAAGTAATTGCCCCCTGAACCTAATAACTGGTTGGGCCACCCTTAGCAGCAATAACTGCAATCAAGCGTTTGCGATAACTTGCAATGAGTCTGACTGTCTGGCTGTCTTTGTGAGATGGGTGCATGCGGGTGGCAGTTGCAGTGAGACGCAATCTGGTTTGTACCTCCTGACATCGTAAGTGTCTGTCCTCCCAGGTGAACGTTGCCATATGTGCATCAGCTACACAAACGTGTTCAGCACCACAATCAGCTGGGGACCGATCAGCTGACGCCGGTACCTCACTTTCGTTTTTTATCTCCATCTCCAGATCACTTGCATCAAAATTGGAGTCCAACAAATCAGAGTCTGATTCAGTCATATTACGATAAAGGTTTTGCTTTGAGCATTCACTTTGGTATCTCTCCACATGCCATTTTAGAAGCTGTTTGCTCTTCGCTACTCACGTACGCACAGGGAATCGAGGTCAAATCAACAACGCTAACTGTCCTTCAAGCAAAAGCGTATCAAAAAGCGATGTAACAAAAACATCACTGATCTCTATCGATGGCTAGCGAGAGAGGCTTTCAAAATAATAATAACAAAAACTGCATTAACGCACGATAAAATAATTGTCGGCGTTAATTAATTAATGCGTTAACGAGATAATAACACATTAACTTGCCCAGCCCTAATATTGTGGAAATGTGTGTGTTTGTCCGTTCCGGAAGTGAGAGGTGGAGTTGGGCTAAGGGCTCCACCTCCGAGGATACACAAGCGAGGTCAGCATATCAGGAATCAGGAAGTTTTTTTTATTTTTAATAAATTTGCAAAAACCTCAAGTAAACTTTTTTGATGTTGTCATTATGGGGTGTTGTGTGTAGAATTCTAAGGAAAAAATGAATTTAATCCATTTTGGAATAAGGCTGTAACATAACAAAATGTGGAAAAAGTGATGGGCTGTGAATACTTTCCAGATGCACTGTAGATACTCAGTGCTGGAATACTTTTATTTGAAAAGACTCTGCAGCTAAATGTTTGAACATAAGACAACAGATTATTCAGGACTGGGGCATGCAATACATGATGCATGTTTGTACAAAGCTGCTTTCCTTTTTGAAACTGATAAAAAAAATTATGTCATTACAGAGAAAATCAAGGTATTTTCTATATAACAATAATTCTATAAAGTCTAAAAGCACTTGCTTTAGAAGATTCTTTTTTCTTGGACTAATAAATGAATTGCACTCATTTGTTATGTACTGTTGACTTTCTGCTGCAATGTCTTTGGTACAGTGAATTAACAAAACACAAAGAATTGCCCTCAGGGTAGGATTCACTGGTCTGGAATAATTTATTGCATTTTGACAAATCTAGAAATAACTTTGTATATTTAAAGGTGAATTTTCAGTGGTAGCAAATGACAGTGCTCACCCTGTAGTATACTACATAATAGGCACATGTCTCTATATAGTGTGGTGCATGTCACAATAATAGTAACTAATTGCACAAAACTTTATGAGGCATCCTGCAAATGGGAGAAAAATCAATAAAGCTGCTTGCGTGTCACACACTCCTTATTTATTTCTTGTAGTACTACTTGTAGAAAGCTATTTGCTCGGTTTTTTCGTTAGTTTATTGTGCTATTTTTCTCATTGTGATTCATCACTGCCATGCACTTATTTATTCTACTTTCCTAAATGTATATTTCATCTTATATCACTTATGTGTAGTAAATTGAGTTACAGTATTTAACTTGTCACTTTCTGAAAGTACTCAGACCCCTTCACATTCTGCACACTTTATTGTGTTGTAGATTTCATTTTAAATAGATAAATTTGCCATTTTTGCCCATCAATGTAAAATTAATAACCCATATCGACAAAGTAAAAACATGCTTGTAGAAAAGTTTGCAAATCTATTAGAAATCAAAAACAGAAACCTTAATACAAAGAAATGTTCAGACCCTTAATTCTGTATTTTGTAGACCTCAATTATTCGTATGAGTCTTTGTGCATAAGTCTCTATAAGCTTTGCACACCTGGACAGTTTATCCCATTTTTCCTGGCAGATCCTTTCAAGCTGTGTTAGATTAGATGGGAAGTACAGTGGAACCTCGATTCACGACCATAATTCATTCCAAAACTCTGGTCGTAAACCGATTTGGTTGTGAACCGAAGCAATTTCCACCATAGGATTGTATGTAAATACAATTAATCCGTTCCAGACCGTACAAACTGTATGTAAATTGTGGCATTTGGCCGGGGCTGGAGCTCGGCTGGGACGCCCAGGAGGACCGGTGGAGGACTTGTACCTCCTCCAGACCGTGAGGGGGCGTCCGCCCTGGTTATGTTGGGGGCCACGGGTAAAGGGCTTGGAAGCCCAGCCCTGTAGGGACCCGTGGCCACCGCCAGGCGGCACCCCGGTGCCTGAACAACCCTGGAGCCCAGCACTTCCGCCACACCAGGAAGTGCTGGGGGGAAGACGACAGGGGACACCCGGACGGCTTCCGGGTGCGCAGCCGGCACTTCCGCCACACTGGGGCGTGTCTGCGGAGGAGTGCCGGGAAGAAGCTGGAGCCCATCCGGGTTCCTATTTAAGGGGCCGCCTCCCTTCAGTCGATAGCAGAAGTCGGGTGGAAGAGGACGGAGCTGGAGAGAGGACTGGAGGCGGCCAGAAAGGCAGTTGGACTGTGTGCCCTGGACATTGGGGAATCGGTGCTGGAGGCACTGGGGTTTGTGGTGCACGTGATAAATTGTAAATATTAGTGTAAATAAACAGTGTGTGGTGGAGCCAACGATGTCCATCTGTCTGTGTCCGGGTTCAAGTCCACAAAATATATATTTTTTTAGTTTTTAAGCACAAATATAGTTAATCATACCATAGAATGCACAGCGTAATAGTAAACTAAATGTAAAAACATTGAATAACACTGAGAAAACCTTGAACAACAGAGAAAACTAACATTGCAATAGTTTGTGCTATAGTGCTGGGAACTGCTCGCTAAAAACACTTTTTTTTTAATGAGTTTTAAGCACAGGGAAAAAAATGAACATTTGAAAAATCCGTAATTTAATAAACCACCAAGAAAAGTAACATTGCCACAATGCACGCTATGAACCGATCGCTGCAAACAGAACTGAAAACAAAAACAAGCCTTTTCTACCTTAAGTGTCCAGTCCTCCCTCTCTCACTTACTCGCTCGCTCTCTCTCTCTTTCGTGTCTGCGTGTGTCTCTTTCGCGAGCCTGGAGCGCCTGTGTGTGTGTGTGTGCCTCTGTCTCGCACGTCTGTGTGTGCGCGCCTCTCTCTCGAGCGCCTGTGTGTGTCACGCTCTCTCTCTCTTGCTTGCTTGCTGCACAGGAAATGCACAGGGAGAGACTGAACATGTACAAACCTAAAGGGAAACTGGCTTATTCGTATACCGAGTGTGTGGTCGTGAACCAAGGCAAAAGTTTGGCGAACTTTTTGGTCGTAAACCGAGTTGTACGTGTACCGAGACGTTCGTGAACCGAGGTTCCACTGTATCTTCAATTTTCTCCACAGATATTCTATGACTTTTAAGACCGGGCTTTGGCTGGGTCATTTAGGGACACTCAGATATTTGTTCTTGAAGATAAGCCAGCGTTGTCAGGGCATTGTCCAGTCTGAGGGTGCTTGCACACTGGAGAAGATTCTCTTCAAGATCCTCTCTATATTTTCTTGCATTCATCTTACCTCTCAATTCTGACCAGTCTTTTTTTGTCCCTGACAATGAGAAGCATCTTCATAGCATGATGCTGCTACCACCATGCTTCACCGTGGGGCTGGTATTAGGTAGGTAATAAACCGTGTCTGGTCTTCTCTAGGCATAATGCTTGCAGTTCAGTCTAAACAGTTTATTTTTGTCTCTTCAGACCAGACAATCTTTTTTATTTCTGCTGTCAGAGTCCTTTGGTAAGTGCCATTCGGTAAACTCCGAAATTTAATTAATGGAGTGCTACTTAGAGGGTCATCCCTCCGAAAGATTCTCTCAGTTTAGCAGTGGACTTCTAAAGCTCAGTTAGAAAGATCATTCCATTCTTGGTCACCTCCCTGACATACGTTCTTTTAGCCCAGTGTCACGCATGGGTGTCTGAGTATCACCTGCTGGATTCTGCTGATCCTTGCCGTACCGCCCCAAATATAAATTGCAAATTTATATTTAAGATAAATTAATAAATTAATAAAAATAGAGTTAAAAAAGAGGGGTGAGAATCCACTTCCTGAATTAAAATGCTTATTCATCAGATCCTAGCAGGTTTTGGAAAAGCTCTGCACAGATCCTCTAAGTGAGAATTAGGTTTTTTTCCAATTTCAGGTAATACATAACATTAGTTACCCACTGACTTAAAAGAGGAGATTTGGATTCTTCCAGTTGAGCAAGATAAGTCTACATGTCTAGATTTTGTTGGTCATATGTGACTAAAAATAAAATCGTGAGGCGCCCATAAATTCAATTTAATTAAAATGCATAGATTCGTTAAAGTGAAATTTCTAACCATCTTAACCGTGGAATGAAAATGACACATCATGTAAAAGCTGATTGACTCTTTCAGGGCTGATATTTGACTTTTGTTGAAATTCAGGGGTAGAAGACAGTAATTAGCTGTGAACTACAACAAAACCCAAACTTACGTTATATTTCGGCTTTCCTTTGCTAGAAAGGAAAGTTAGCTTCAATAACCAGGTTTCCATCCAAGGAGTTTTTGCGAAAAAATATTTAGCGCTTCAAATTTTAGCTGATGGAAATGCTAATTATCGATAAAATGTTGTACATGTCGACATAATATTTTTCCGTTTAACTTTAGCGCATAAATTCCATATCGATACTTCAGATGTCGCAAAAACTACATTGGAAACACTTTTTGTCGGAAAAAAAGGGCTTTAACGCAAATAAATGTGTCACATGATACATTTTCATCACGTGCAATCAAAACGAGAATAGCGGAGCGGTTCGCATGGTCTGATGAAGAGACTCGTTATTTCTCGTGATGAGCCAATGCAGTAGCGGATAGGCTGGGTCTCCTGCTACTAAAAGGGGTACCTGAACTCCCTCCACATCAACTGTAGCCTGGGGGTGTCTCTCAGGATGTCTAAATAATACAAAAACCGCAAAGGTAATTTACTGTGCCAGTCAAAATATTTAATAAACCGTGTGTTTCATTATGTAAACATTTTTTTCTTATTATTAAATGGCAGATGTTTCAGCATATATGAGAAATTCTCTCATTAATATTAACTTTAGTTTTTTTTGATTAAACGTCGTTATTTTGTATTAATTCAAATTTCAGTTTTAATTAAAAACCTTAAGGGAAGCAGGTTACAGTACTAATTCAGTTGTTATCGCACTGAGAAGGGATGTTGAAAGGTAGGCTCACCTGTACAGATCCGATGCTGCAAACACAGCTGCATCATGGGCACTTCCAGGAGTGCCAACGCAAATGTCTCGTATCATGCACCTGTCATCAACAAGGGCCTGGAGAACAATAGATGGCCACCCTTTGCGATTAATGTAATCGCGGTAGCCTTCCGTCGGGGGAAGAATAGGCACATGCATGCCATCCAGCACACCGTAAATCTGTGGCACAAGATGCACCAAGGAATTGCGGTATGAAATTTCATTGGCCACCGCTACAGTCGGAAGTCTGATATAACGCCGAATTAATTTTTCTTTAATAGCGGTGCACACAGCATATACACATCGATGAACTGTAGTTTTACTAACCCTGAAAGTTTCTCCAACTACTCTATATTCGCCGCAGGTTGCCAGCTTGTAAAGGACGATGGTAATCCGCTTTTGGGTTGGAACAGGTGGTCGGTGGCAACCTGTGATGGGCGCAACATCAGGACTAATGAATCCACACAACATCTCAAACGTCGGCCGTGTCATTCTAAAATGTTGCAGCCAGAGATTTTCTGTGAAGTGTCTCTCCACCACCTCCTCCCAGAAGGTCTAATTCCGTCGTCTCTCCCATACCCGTGGGTTCCGTCACACTGGGGTACTTTCTTCGAGCTCTAGGGCTATTGGACAGGCAACTGCTTCATTCTGCTGTCGTCTTTGGATATTATGTACAATTCCAATTATTTGTGAAACTGAAATAACAGTAAGCTGGCAAATTTCAAAAAACTGTCTAAATAATCTCTCCATTTCTTTGTTTCTTTGTTTCTTTGTTTAGTAGAGGGGGTGTAACGTGGAAAACAAAAGGTAGGTAATTTGCGACATACACAAAATTATGTATGGAAGCGGCTCAAGGGCAGATTTTTTTCGCGATACAACAAAACTTATGCGATAGTTCGTTTTGGGGGGGATGACGTCATCATGCACACCAGTTTATCGATAAAAAGCCAGTTGGATGGAAACAGGCTGAAGACAGCAAATTTCGCACATTTTTTTTACGTATATTCTGTTTGTCGATAACAAAATGTCGCAAAAAACTGGATGGAAACTTGGCTATTGATTTGACTTTGATTCCCTGTGCACACATGAGTAGTGAAGAGCAAACAACTTCTAAAATGGCACTGACATCTAATGAGAAATCAAAGTGAATGCGCAAAGCAACATACTCTGTGGACAACATTTTGCATGTTATCACTGAATCAGACTCTGGCTTTGTGGACTCCAAAATTGATGCAAGTGATTTGTAGATGGAGATCAAAAACAAAAGTAAGGTACCAGCATCAGTTGATCGGCTGATCATGGTGCTGAACACATTTGTGTAGCTGATGTGCCTACAGCAACGTTGGCCTTGGAGGACCACCACTTATGATGACAAGTGGCACAAACCAGATTGCTTTGCATTGCGACTGCCACAGCCACTCACCTGCTGCTCAAAGAGAGTCAGGCAGCCAGCCTGCCATGTATTCCCACTGGCCATTGAGCCGCCCCCACGCAGCTCCTGTTGCCAGAGACACCAACAGCAGCCACAGCACACAGCAACATTCATTTTATGTTCATTTATATGTGAAAACATTGCTTTATGTACTTTTCAGAAAATTAATTTTTTTTGGTAAAAATATTCAGCTCTCAAAGGGTTAAAGTATGTAGGATAATGGTTATAATTGGAGACATTTTCAAATTGTAAGAGTTCTTTTTTGGGAATCATTTGAGTCTATGCATTTTAATTGAATTTAGTTAATTCTTTTATGGGTGCCCCATGATTTTATTTTTAGTCACATATGACCAACAAAACCTTAGTACAAGAAAAAAAATATTTTAGTGCATTTTTGAATAAAATTGTATCACTTAAAAAATCTTTTTTTTAAATATATATTTTTATATTCATTTTTTACTTGCTTCTAGATCCTTCAGAAAAGGAACAGACAGTATTTGCAGTCAAGTACTTTTGCTGTCGCCTTGCTACAAATGTCTTGCTAGAAGAAAGTGCAGCCCATCTTATTTCAGATCCCCCTTATCCGATGTGCAGTCACATACAGTATAGCCCAGTAGCAATGAGTGCGATTTTACCCCAGATGGGACACAGAGGGTGTATGAAAATGCACAAACACACCCTCGGGTGATTCAATACCGCAATTTAACCTGACAGCATATTAGACAGAAGGCGTCGTTTGTGGAGCCACATGCTGTGAGGCAGAAGTAACTGCCGTGCCACCTTGCCAGCCCTTTAATGCGAAAGACTGTTTAATGTTTATAATTTGAACAAAAGAGTTTAATACACTAAACAAATGACTCTGATATGGTATGACCAAGGTGACCCTATAATGAACCATGCAACCTAGTAAGATTTTTATTTAAAAAAAACAAAATGAAGTAACATTCTTTAAATATTTTGCAGTGTAGCCTTTGTCACTAAGCACAGGATTTCAAATTCCATTGCTGTCAGTTCAATCCAGAACAATGGCTTCTTTTCTGATCCTCACAACATCATTTCGATTGTAAAGAGTAAGGCACATGTGAAAAGTAAGGCTGTACCTTCAGAGTACGACGTTTGGCATAGAAAGGTGCTGAATTCAAGGATTTTTGTTCATTTATTTAAAATGGCAAAATAACATGTAATGGGAGTTCATGATGGCACGTCTTTGAATGGCTGCAGAAAACACATTCAAATTTACATTTGAAGGCTGTGAAGCCAGGATTGAAAAGTATTAGGGTTAAGGTTTGGGGGACACATACTGGTGGGCCGCTGTGCTTCCCTAAAATCCTACCTACTGGACAGTATTCAGTCACCTTCACCTTCACATTTTTTGCTATGTTGCAGCCTTGTGCTAAGATTACTGCAATTTATTTTTTCCTCATCAATCAACACTCAATATCCTAGGATAATAAAACCAACTTATTAAAAAAAAAAAAAAAATTGACACAATATTTTAGAGCCTTTGCAATGACGCTTGAAATTTAACCTGGGTGCATCCCATTGTGTCGAACAGCACTTATTGGGAGTCCACCTGTGGTCAAGTCAAGTGATTGGATGCGATTAGGAAAGGCACCCACCTGTCTTTAGGAGGTCACCCAGTTTAACAGAGCAATAAGTAAGCCATAAAGTTAAAGGAATTGGCGGCAGAGCTTAGAGACAGAATTACGCTGGGACATAGTTTAGGGGCTACAAAAGTATCTTCCACAGAATTTAGAACATTAGAACACTCTAGACGAGAACAAGCCATTCAGCCCAACAAAGCTCGCCAGTCCTATCCACTTATTTCTTCCAAAAAAACATCAAGTTGAGTTTTGAAAGTCCCTAAAGTCTTACTGTCTACCACACTACTTGGTAGCTTATTCCAAGTGTCTATCATTCTTTGTGTAAAGAAAAACTTCCAAATGTTTGTGTGAAATTTCCCCTTAACAAGTTTCCAACTGTGTCCACGTGCTCTTGATGAACTCATTTTAAAACAACAGTCTCAATCCACTGGACTAATTCCCTTCATAATTTTAAACACTTCAATCATGTTACCTCTTAATCTTCTTTTGCTTAAACTGTAAAGGCTCAGCTCTTTTAATCTTTCCTCATAACTCAACCCCTATAGCCCTGGAATCAGCCTAGTCGCTCTTCTCTGGACCTTTTCTAGTGCTGCTATGTCCATTTTGTAGCCTAAAGACCAAAAATGCACACAGGACTCCAGATGAGGCCTCATCAGTGCATTATAAAGCTTGACCAGGACCTCCTGTGACTTGTACTCCACATATCAAGGCGCTATATAACCTTAGCCTTCTTGATGGCTTCTAAACACTGTCAGGAATTCGATAGCTTACAGTCCACTATGACTCTTAAATCCTTCTCATAAGGTGCACTCTTGATTTTACGACCACCCATTGTGTATTCAAACCTAACATTTTTACTTCCTATGTGTAATTCTTTACATTTACTGACATTAAACTTCATCTGCCATAGATCTGCCCAAGCCTGTATGCTGTCCAAGTCCTTCTGTAATGATATAATGGATTCCAAATTATCTGCTAATCCACCTATCTTGGTATCATCTGCAAACTTAACCATCCATCCATCCATTATCCAACCCGCTATATACTAACTACAGGGTCACGGGGTCTGCTGGAGCCAATCCCAGCCAACACAGGGCGCAAGGCATGAAACAAACCCCGGGCAGGGCGCCAGCCCACCGCAGGGAACTTAACCAGCTTGTTTCTTATATTCCTATCTAAATCATTTATATATATTCAAAATAGCAGCGGCCCTGGCACTGCCACCTGCTGGTCACCACTCTTAACATCGACCAATTCTGATGAGGTTCCTTGCACCATCACCTTCTGCTTCCTGTGTCTGAGCCAATTCTGCCTCCATCTAAAAACATCACTCTGAACTGCCACTTCTTTTAATTTAATGCCCAACCTCTCATGTGGCACCTTATCAAATGTTTTCTGAAAGTCAAGATAAATAATATCATGAGCTCCACTTTGATCGTATCCTTTTGTTGCCTCCTCATAGAATTCCAACATGTTAGTAAAACACGACCTCCCTCTTCTGACCCCATGCTGACTGATCAGAATAACTCCTGTGCTTGCCATGTGTTGCTCAATCTTCTCCTTAATAATTCATTACATTAATTTTTCCTGTGATGCATGTTAAGCTTACTGACCTATAGTTGCTTGGATCTGCCCTGTCACCCTTTTTATATAATGGGATGATATTTGCCATTTTCCAGTCCTTCAGAATCTCTGCAGTGTGCAGTGACTTCCTAAAAATATGTGTCAAGGGTTTATATCTGCACTTGCTAGCCTCCTTAAGAACTTGAGGGTAAATATTATCTGGTCCTGGTGATTTGTTTGATTATTTAATCTGAGCAGCACTTTTCCCTCTACAATTTCCAAATCCCTCAGTACCTCCTTAGTAGTCCCTGTTGCTGCTCTGAGGTTATTCACATCCTCACTTGTAAACACCTCAGAAAAATGTAAGTTTAGATCATCCGCTATTTCATTGTCTATATCTTTTAATTCCCCTTTACAATTTCTGATGCACTTGACCTCCTCCTTGACTGTTCTTTTACTACTAAAATAATGAAAGAAACTCTTAGGGTCTTCTTTCACCTTATCTGCTCTATTCCTCCCCAACTGTCTTTCAGCCTCCCTGATATCCTTCTTAATTGTTGCCCTCATGTTCTCATACACTCTCTACGATTCACTTTGCAGTTATTAGTCTTATATTCCTTATAAAGCAGTTTATTTCTTTTGCAACTTCTTTTTTAAGTCTTTATTAATCCACTGTGGAGTTTTTTTTTTAAATATCCTATTAATTCCAATTTTAGGTATGTATCTTTCCCACATTACATGTTACACATTTTTAAACCTGTTCCACTGCTCCTCGACTGTCTCCACACACACATCTTTTCACTGAAGGATGTTGGCTAAGTACAAAAATGAAAACAGCAGGACTCAATGAAAAGGTTATGAATGGGAAGTAAGGTTGAAAGCAAGAAGGAACAAGTGTAATGGAAACAAAGTTCTATCTGGTTGACCATCAACATGGTGCACACAAGGTCACATGACATGGCGAATGCCTTCATCAGAGAGGACCGATGGATTACGTTGACCCTAATGTTACACATTTGGATATCAGCTATGAAACTGCACAGGCCATAGCACATGATCACTTAGGGTACTGTATAGTTTGCACAAGATGGGTACCCAACCAGCTTACTGATCTGCATAAGCCAACATTTTTGGTGAATTTCAGCAGGTTTCACTCTCTTTGCCCAAAGAAATATCACTACGGTGCGTTGTTCAGCAATGCAGAGTAGCGTCCGTGTTCATTTGGCTTCAACTAGACTTATGGCAGAGTGCTGTGCTATGTGGTGAGTGTTGCCGCTACCCATAATCCATCACAAACGTGTGGAATGACATACCAAAAAGAAGATCTCATTCATATCACTTTGGTTTATCCTAGACAATGCAATCAGAAAGAAATAAAATGGAGACACTGTCCTCAGATTTGTCTCCTGAGACAAAACAATACCCTGATGTTCTCATGAGGGTCTCCTCTTGTGTGTCAGCAAAGATCTCAGCAAAGTCACACAGTGGACTAGGATTTTCCAAGTAGTGTCTTGAATTTTTTTTTTTTTTTTGCAATTTGAAAGAATTTACATTTTTGTGAAATGTGTGGCGGGCTGCATTTTGTAGTAATACACTTTACTATGATTACAAAACTGTAGTGTTTCTTTATGAATAATACGATTGGTTGCTCTGAATTATATGGCTGTGCTCCAGTTAGATCCTACTTATTCGAGAAGAAAAGGCAGGAAGCATGGTGTACCGGTTAAGACTTAGGACATCAAAACCCTGAGAATGTGGGTTCCATTCCCACCGCTGACACCAGTGTGTGACTGAGAAAGTTCACTTCAAGAGCCTGTGCTTCAATTAGCAACATAAATGCAGTCAATAGTATTTGTTATATATTAGTTAGTTAGTATATGTTGTAAGTCACTTTGGATGGAGGCATCAGTACAATAAGAAGTAAAAATATGAAGTCTTTAAAGAGATTAAAACAAGACTAGAAAGAAATCTCAAAAATGTACTTTTTTAAACCAGATTCTCAACTTTGACTGCTTTTACCTCTGTTGTATCTCCTGTCTTCTTTTTGTCTAAAGCTATTTGTTCTAAGGGATTTTAGGAGAAACATCTGTGACAAAGTTGATTCTTAAATAAAACATAAACGAGAATCTCTTTTAAGTCTTATAAGCCATCAAAGTTCAACCTTTGCGCTTTGTCAGCTTCTAGCTTTTGCAGTTACCTCATTTTCAAAGGGCCTTTACTTTTTGATAAAATTCTAACAGGTTTACAAACAAATATCTAAGCAACTTGGAACAGCAATATACAAGTGATGCTCAAAAAGTTTCAGCACTTTTTTTGTACTTTTTTTATTAAGAACTAGCCATCCCCCGCGGATTCGGACGCATATTAGTGAAACAGGACAGTGAGGAGGGCCCTGCCCAGCTCTCTACTCCTGACATCACTCTTCCCCGTCCCCTCGGCTCACAGCCTCTGTCTCAGATTAGCACGAATATATCGCTCTTGCAAGCGAACTATGATACTTAGCGCAATGAGAGAAGTGACAAAATCTCCCGGAATGTTTAATAAATTATAAAAAAAAAAAAGATTCAAATCCGTTAAGTAGTTCTCTCGTTCGCTAACTAAGTGGAGTTAAGGTTACGCCCTGAGGCAGATGCGTGAATGAGGAGGGTCCTGCCCCCCCTCCCCGCAGCCCGATGATTCTCTCTCGGAATTATGCTAATAAATCGGTACCGCAAGCGAACTATGATACTTAGGTTAGGTACGCCCCTCGGCCTCACTCCCCTACCCTTGGCCCACTGCGTGTCTCTCGGATCCGTGCAAATAAATCGATACAGCAAACGAATTATGATACAAAATGTGATGAGAAAGTCACAAAATCAACGGAATGTTCAAGCAAATTCTAGAAAAAAACCTGATCTAAATCCATTAAGTAGTTCTCTCGTGAAAAGAGGACAGACATACAAATGGGTCTAAAAAACTATAAGAAATTTCACACTTGGACCATGAAATTTTTAAAACCATTTCTTAGTGAGCACCTATGGGCCAAGGGTAACCTATATTCCAAATTTCAAGTCCCAAGTCCTTGTGGTTCGGGAGATTTCGTGATGAGTGACTCAGTGGTATTTGGCTTTTATATGTATAGATTTCAAAAACAAAACAACTTTTATACTTAACAGCAAGGGCAGCCAGCTTGCCATACAGAACTAGTCACATGACACTCTCAGACACAACTAATTACTGCTCCTCTGGAAAAGTTTTGAATGCCCCTCGTACAATGTAACTAAGTGGTTAACTATTAGTGGAAAAAATGCACAAACTTACCTAACAATGTGAGGACGCAGGCTAATATTGCTATAAGTGCTCCAGTGCTAAGTCCAGCTGGTAGAATATATGCTTCGGCATTACAGGATTGGGCCGTGCCATCTGGATCACAGTCACAAACCCGAATTGTTAACGTGTTTGTGCTGCTCAGTGAAGGAGTCCCGCTGTCCACGATCAAGATTGGCAACTTATATATGGATTGCTCTTGTCTTCTGAAGTCACTTCTTTTGGTAAGAATTGATGCAGTATTATCTAAAAATGACAAAGATATTGTTCATTAAAACATTAACTAAAAATTATTAATAAAATAATCTTGGGGAAAATGCCTTAACCTCACAAAATAAAAACACAATTGCACAGAATTGTAAGTGATATGGTTATCTGCAGAGGATTGATTAATGTCTGGCCAGGAGAACCTGCACAGAATAGACATAGACAAGTGATAGACAAGATGAGAGACACTGACTTACAGGAAGCAACCTCTAAAAAGGATTTAGAGAATTATGGGGCTGCACCATTTTCATCAACAAAACAATTCGCAGAAGCAATTAAAAAGGCAAGTAAAATGCTGGTTATATTATTAAAACTGTTGTATATAAATCAAGGGATGTTATGTTCAGACTATTCAATGCACTTTTGAGACCACATCTGGAGTACTGTGCGGAGTTTGGGTCACCGCAGTACAAGAAAGACATAACAGCACTTGAAGCTGTGCAGAGGAGAGTAACCAAGTGCATCCCAGGACTTGAAAACATGGCCTTACTGTGACCGACTCAGTGTATTAACACTAGAATTCCTGAAGCCTACGAAAAAAAACGTAATCCCGGTCCACCTTAAATCCCTTTGCACCTCTCCATTCAGTGTCTTTTGTTTTGTAAATGTTGTAAATATATCAATCAGCATAAGCAGCAAGCAGCCTGCTGTCCCATCCCCTGCCTTGACAGAGCTCAGCTTTCCCAGCTCAAGCCAAGGCTCCTTATCTGCGTGTGAGGAGCCTGGAGTTATAGAGGGTAAATAATAAAGTATATTGTTATTTGGAATACATGCATTTCATGTGTGTTCCATGTCTACAATGATCAGGGTAAGCATAAGATGAAAGTAAATGCAAGAAATGTTGAACACATACCTAAAGCAGAAACATTTTCAATGTTATGCTAATAATGATGAGAAGTGTATAATGTGTGAAGACTTTAGTTCAAATATCAAATAAATATGTACGCTTTTATTCATGAATATAACCAAAGAAAAGAAGAAGCATTCTATTTACATGTGGCTGTCAATGAGTTAAAAACTCAAGCTCAAATCTCAATCGACAGGGAGTTTGCACGTATTCTTGAATGGTGTAGAAGTAAGAAGTACTGCCTTATAACTCGAAGGTCCTGGGTTCGAGACCAGGCGCTCAGAGTTTTGAGAAGTGAGCTGCTTATGTTACCGTTTTTACTCATGTACCATGCTCCCTCATGTAAGACGCACACCCTAAGTTTTACAAAGAAAATCGCGAAAATCGTTTTGCCCCGTGTATGATGCGCATTGTGATTGTATAGAAAGCATTTAGAGAGAGAGAGAGCGCACAAGCAAGCAAGAGAGAAAGAGCGCAAGTGCATGAGCAAGCGAGAAAGAGAGAGAGAGCACGAGCAAACAAGCGATAGAGAGAGAGCGAGCGAACCCAAGCAGAAAAAGTAAACATTACAGAATTACATATCCTCGTATATGACGCGCACCTGATTTTCTAATGGTAATTTTCGGGAAAAAATGTGCGTGTGGTACACGCGTAAATACGGTATTATTTCTACAATATAATAAAAACACACATTTGATTTGAGTCTGTAAAACCCGGTGTAAATTTTGGCTACTTGTGAAAGTTAGCGCTTGCCTCTCCCTCTCTGAGTTGATGATGGCATTTATCTCCATTCTTTTCATAAGAACAGCGCTGTGGCTGATGCCTGCTCAGAACTGTTTGTTGTACCGGCAATTAAAGATACGATGTCCCTTCAATTTGGACTCCATCCCCAGATACTACCCTTGACTTTTCTTCATTCAACAGCTTTTCAAAGTACTTATTCCATCTCTTCTTGATCCTATCATGCTCACTCAAGACCACACCTTGCACATTTTTCATCTGCTTTATCTGACTAGAAATCCTTCCCAGCCTTGTTTCTGGTCTTCACTATTGTAAAAATCCTGGTCTCTTCTTCTTTTGTCTCCAGTTTTTCACAAACCTCCTCGAAGCCTTGTGCCTCGACTCTCACCACTGCCCTCTTTTGCCTCCTTTTCTGGCTGCCTGTACATTTTTATATCTTCTTCTGTGTTTTGCTGTTTTCCTCAAACATCCCAAATGTGTCACACACGTTAGGTTAACTGCCAAGTGTGTGCTGGTCTGATATAGAAGACTTCTGTGGGTAAGTGCATCAGTCTGCCATTCCATACAGTGTTACTGAGTTTCTTGCTCCCAAAGCTGCTGGGATAAGCTTCAGGGCTTTACATTCCTTCAAAGAAATAAGTGGATTTGAGAGTGGATGAGTGAACGAATTCATGAATGAATAAAATACAAATCTTGTTTTTTTAATCTGAAAGATTAGCTGAATTATGTAAATCATTGAAAACACTACTCATTTTAATAAGGAGTGTTATATATGCATAAATCATGAATCTTATAAATGCTGCCTTCAGAAGTGACAGACTAGTTATAAAAGAAGCTTATTATATGTTGGGGAATGTGTTTATGAAAGCAACACACTGCATTAAATTATAGGTGGCTAATAGTGATGGATGGAATATACAGTACAAATTTCCTTTTGCATATAGTTTCATTAAATCACCCCAAAAACTCATTTTGCATGCATTTTTACAATTGCAAAAAGCAAAACTCAACGAAATTAGGATTTTGGGTGCTTTTCAGTTCTTTTGAGTTTGAAGTAACCTCCTAAGGGTTAATCAGTAACCATTTTGGCTCGCCCTTGACTGCCCTCTTCCATATCTCCTTACTTGTGGCTCTCATTTGCCCTGTGCACTGCCTGCCTACATAATATAATAGGCGTAACCGCCATTTAGATTATATCTCTCGGCTGGCCTGGTAACACCTCGGTGTCCCCCTAAAGGAAAAGGAGGAGGGAAAAGGGATGCTTGAGCATCATTGCTTAGATTGCTGACCCCAAGACCTAGGCCTGGATAAGTGGTAGAAAATGAATGGAGAACTGGATGGATAAACTCTTACGTTTCACTGAAAATCTCATTTTGAATGAATCATCTTGTTCATCACTAATGGTTAGAAATGGACTACACTACCAATTCAAATGGCAAGTACGACGGTGAATGTGCAAGTGTAAGAGTTCTACATAGTGTTCTTTTGTTTTTGCTTTCTAGCTTTACTGCTGTTAGGCCTAGTTTTAATATTTATTTCTACCATAACGTTCCCCAGGAAAACGTTTCCCACACTATCCTATTGCCACGAATGTCTTGTACTGTTGACACCAGCAATATGGTTCCATACACTCATGTTGTTTGCACTAAATTCTGATTGTTCCATCAGCACAAAGCAAAAACAACCTGGATTTGTCTGACCAAGCTACCTTTTTCAACTCCTCAATGTTTTGATGTCTTCAACACCCAACATTATCTTTGGTTCTTGTAACCAATTCAACGCAGTCCAATCAGTCCTATAGGTAATGCATTCTGAGATGACATTCAGCACAATACTGCTGAATTCTGATGAGATTTGCTTGGTTGTGGCCTGGCTATTCACTTGTGTGTTTTTCACCATTCTCCTTTGATCCCTGTGATCCATCTCTCTCAGTTGATTCTTGAAAGGAATGAGAGACGTAAGAACCAAAACGCTGTCTTGAATTAAAATGTACCACACATAGACACAAACAAGTTTTTGAAATGTAAACCCACCTCCGTTTGTTACATTTATATTCATATCCGCAGCTGGAATACCTTAGGAGTATTTAGTTTGGGAGACTACATGTGTGAACTGACCTTCTGCTTGTTGAAGCATTTCGAATGTCTGACGAATATTCTCTTTGTGATAAAGTTTTCGCTCGCTTTTCTTGAGTTGAGTTGTACTTGACTGTCAGTGAACTTTGCACTGTTGATATCATGTGAAGTACACTGTTAGACAATGAATAAGATGTTACAGGGCAGGATTCCTGACCAATGAATGAGGCGGGGAGGCAGGTCTTCAATTGAAATGCCCGGGTGCGTGTGATCGTGTTCTGTTTTAGTTTACGTGAGCATTTTCCCTAAATGATCTATTGAATAATAATTAGAAAAAATCCATGTGTTTTGGATGTTGTGAACATATGACTAGATGACTTGAGGTGTGGATGATGTGACTTAAGTAACCCAAGATTTTTTTTCATGGGTATTGCTTGCAGTTGTTCAACCTTGGTCACTATAGACTTCTGTTCTAGCCATTCTGCATGAAGACACCAGATTAAACATCTTTCTCAGCCATCAATACAAATTAAATGGGGCAGGTCAGTTCAGGTTGGGGAGCATGCACTGGTACAGCACCTTGCTGCACCCACCACATGATGAAACAGCTCGGGATTCTGGTTGGCAACACCCCAGGAAGACACGTGGTCCAGTTCCACCCTCCGGAAATGACCCTGTATCTGCCACAGCCAGGTGTTACGTGGGTGTCTCCTTGGCCTGGTCCAGCCACTTGGGTCATCAACAATGAAGGCCCTGTGAGCTGGATCACCCTTGGGCCATACTGCTGTAACTGATGCTCCCTCACAATGCAGGCAATTTGCCTCATTCAGGATTCCATGTGCAGCCACTCATTCGACACAAAGTCAAACCAGTGGTACCCAGAAATTCTCCGAAGAGACACAGTACCAAAGGAGTCCAGTATTTGTCTCAGGTCACTGGATAGCGTCCATGTCTCACAACCATACAGCAAGACAGGAAGACTTGGACCTTTGTCCTTTTATATAGATATTGTGAGTGTCACACACCCCTTTCCAGCAACCTCATGATCAACCATGCTCTCCAAATCTGTATACTGACTTCACAGGATGAGTCACCAGAGACGTGAATGTCACTCCTAAGTTAAGTAAACCCCTCGATGAGGTTAACACTCTCTCTGCAGACAGACACACTGCTGATGGCAGTGCCCAAGAGGTCATTAAAGGCCTGGATGTTAGTTTTTATCAGGACACTCGCAAGCCCAGACAGTCAGACTCCTCGCTCAGTCTCTTGAGCTCCCCGATCAGAGCCTCCATTGGCTCCGCTAAGATCACAACATCATCTGCAAAGTTAAGATCAGTGAATCTCATCTCCAACAGATGGCCCACAGCCACTGGACCCCACTCCCCTGCCCAACACCCAGTCCATGCAAGCATTGAACAGAGTAGATACATAATAATAATAAATAATAGTAATAATATATAAGATATTAATATATATATATATATATATATATATATATATATATATATATATAATTTATTTATTTATTTATTATTTTTGGGTGATGTATACCTTTAAATTTAAGTTATGAGTAACATACAAGATAACAAGATTCTGTGCAACAAACTTGTACAGATTGTGTAAAACAGGCATTTATTACTTTCTCTGGAGTACATCAAACTGCTTGGTGAATGGCCTAGACACTTTTGGTTTCTCATTATTCTAGAAATAGCCTTGATGTAAGTGTTTATGAACTTGAACAATCACTTTTTTCAAGATTTGCTCGAGTTCTTAATAGCTTCCTAACATGCTTCCAGTCAAAAATGACAAGTCACTAATGAACGATGAAGGAATGTGCAGCAAATGCTTTCAATTTAGTCATGTATCTCTACAGGCACGTGAACATGTTGACAAGGTTATCTGCTACAAGGAAGTAAAGTAGAAATAATTACCTTTAAATCCTACTGTAATACATGTATTTTGACAACATTATTATATCGATAACACCAGGCTGCAGTAGCACCAGATATAATGAGGCAAACTGAGGCGGTAAGCTCTACAGGCCAGACAAATGGACAGATGTGCTGAAAGTCACAGGTTCTACACTGACGTTCTAAGAAAAAAACTATTCCAGTGGGACTGTCCATGTTAACCACACTGAATATATTTTCCCTACAAAAGGGTCTTCACAAAAATATTTTTAATACAACACTGAAGTCATCTCAGTTTGTTATATTTGGGGGGACGCATTCAGAACCCCACATGACACTTCAGTTTTGAGGGGTATTCATGCATGAACAAGCTTATCTGTGAGGTCAAGGGTGGAAATGGGTCCTGGTCAATTGTCTGCAGAAAAAACTGAGCATTAAATTACAAGGAATATACTCTATGGGGTAGCAATTTTGTATTACATTTCAGCTTGTCTGTATGAATTTAAATTTGTAATCTGTTTGTAGCTGCGTCTTTTCCAGGATCTTGAAATCCAGCTGCTACTGAGTTGGTAAGGCAAGATAAGTCAAACATATACAAAAGAAATTTCTCAGTCCAATAAAGTGTATTTTAAAAGGGTTTACAGAAAATTCAAGCCAAAACAGTTCACACAAAAATAGAGAAATATGTTGTTACACATACAGAATAAAAGGCAAAGAACGAAAAATGTTTTCTTTTATAAACTTATGTTTTTCTTGTTAAACTTCAGTTGCTTTCTATACTTGAAGGTTGTGTTGTTTCTCTATGGCAAACTTACATAGGCTTTACTTAATGCATTCAGTATGTTCAATATGAATGGCATATTCAAGACGGTCAAAACAATACGTTACGAGATATGGTGCGTTCAATAAGGTGCGGTTTGAAACTGTGAAATTGGAAAAAATCTAATTCTCACTTAGAGGATTTTTACAAAATCTTTTCAAAACTTGGCAGGATCTAATTAATAACATTTTAGAATAAGCATTTAAATTGAGGAAGCAGATTCTCTCCCCTCTTTTTTATTCTATTTATTTTTTTTCATTCACTAGGGGGTTCGCCCCCTGCTCACTTCGCTCTAAAAAGGCCGGAGCTACTCACCAGCCACTTTGTGTCTCTGCCGCTCACGTTGTGAAGAGGGGGGGCTGAATGCACCCCAAGGAGATGTAGTCTCGCCTCCGAAACCACCTCTCAAACGGTGATACAATGGGAAACAAATACAGTTTTTTTTTTTTTACCTCGTCTTTGCTCGATCAGTTGCTGGATTGCTGCTGCTGCCGTGTTGCATGATCTGCATCTGCAACATTTAAAAGCCTGTACAGCAGCTGTCCTACACTTTGTCTTTTATTTCCGGCCCCGGGCGTGCTTAAATCTCTTGGCAGAAAGTCTCGTCTCGCGGGGTGTGAGTTCTTGATATTTTTTAGTTTATAATTTACAAACTGAATAAGAAACCTGAAAATCTAACAACATGACATTAAAGTTTGATAAATTCTGAAAAGAATGATACCAAACATATATGTGTAAGTTTTAAAATAAACCCGATTTCAAGTGTGACAAAAAAGTGACATAAAAACATAAAATCGTTGCACTTTTAGGTTTAGGATTTTATATAGAGAGAGTAGATTAATTTATCTATTTACTTAATTTTTCCATTTTTAAAGTTTTACTCTGCTGGCCCAGCTCTCTTTCTCAGGGGTGGAGGTTGATGTGTTTCAGACCTAATTTTGTTAAAATTGACTTGCTTGTATAGAATGTTATTTGATTTTAATAAAATCAATAAAATGCAAATGCCCTCCACACCTTACTTACTGCGAGGCAGTTCATAAACTGGGACTAATCAGCAGTCAGAAAGTCAAGAAATAATTGGAATATTCAATTTTAATTCAACTATAGACTATGCATTAATATATAGACAAACATGTTATCACACACATGTGAGTAGGAGGAAGCTGAGTGGACAGAAAGAAGGTAATTCCACGCCAGGCCAGGGGGCGGCGGGGCACACTAGACCTTTCTCTATTTTCTCTGCAGACCAAACACGGGTAATCCTGCCTGATTTCTCACCCAAGACATCACGTCCAGTTCCGGCACCAAGAGCGATGGTACTTCCAATCCCGACTCACAATAAGATGTCACTTCCGGTTACACCCCCAAGAGTGACGTCACTTCCGATTCCGACATCACTTTCTTTGATGGTCTTTAAAGCTGCCATCTTTGCCACTACTCATTAATTCACGATGAGCACATCTGTGCAATTTCAATTAACATTTGTAGCTAGGTACAATATATGGATGGCTGCCCCAAATCTTTTTGTGTGTCCGAGGGTGACGTCTTTCACAATGTTAACATTACTAAGAAAATACTTCTATCGATTTAATATAAGCTAAGCGACTAGCAAATGGCTTTTACACTCCTGTAGTTGTCTTGTCAAGGAGTTTGAGTAATTCTTCTACATGTCTACTTTTTTTGTTCTTTATTTCACCTTATACAATTTCTCATATTAGGAATTTGTTCGTTTTCGCATACCCCTAGAGATCAGAGATCAGGGTCAGCCATTGTACAGCACCCCTGGAGCAATTGAAGGTTAAGTGCCTTGCTCAAGAGCCCAGCAGAGTAGGATCTTTTTTGGCAGTGACGGGGATTTGAACCGGCAACGTTTGGGACCAGCGCAGATCCTTAGCCTCAGAGCCACCACTCCGGCCCTTAATATTTTAAAGCAACACTTAACCTAATTGCACACAAGGTGCATTCAGATAGTGTGCTTTCATAAGCTTCAGGAATTCTAGTGGTAAGAAAGTTAAAAATAGACGTATTCTGTAATTTTTTTAGGCTTTTGTTTTCCAAGCGTTCCACAACCCATTAGGTTCTAATATAAAATGCCAGGACTGGCTATCTGTTTTTAAAATTTATAGAAAAATACAGAATTTATCCATTAGCATGCTACTTTACGATGAATGTGCAAATTGTACACAATCCTTTGTTAGAGTGTTTCCTATAACACCTCTTAATCAGTCATTATTGCTTTCGGGAAACTAAACCCGTAATTTTTAGTCTTTGACCTTTGTCTCGTCTGGGTACTGTCTGGTTGTCATGGAAACCTATGCCACTTAAGTTTTCGGTTTCATGTCAGTCGGTGTTTAAAGACTCAACCAGCTGAGAACTCACTGTTTCTGGGTGGAGTATTATTCCTTTAACAGTGTCACCATAGAAGGTGGGGACACTGTCACCCAGCAAAATATTGAAGTCAATCAACCCATTAATATTCCTTCACCTCTACATGCATGAAGAGATATAAAGAAAAAGAGTGTAGTGATGGCTCATCATTAGGATGGGTCACCTTAAACTAAATTAGAAAATTACAAAGGTAGTGAGATGTATCCATCATCACCTCTTCTTTTGTAGGTTTCTTATTATTTAACACCGGTTTGTCAAAAATCCAAAAGGCCACTACAAGCAACAACTGTTGCTTTTGACTGCTGTTGCTTTGTCACCAAGGCACCTGATGAAAAATGCAGCTCCATTCTCGTAATCATCACCAATCATTTATTACATTAATATATACAGTGCTCCTGAGGTCACCTTTATCAAACCCCCTCCGAGTCCGTCCCTTGTTGTACACTTGCTCATTTTTCAGGCTGCAGCTTGTGTTTACGCTACATGAGGCCGATCAAAATTTCAGTCTGCGCAGTGCATTTCAACCTAATTCAGACAAAGTGGTGTAAATGCAGAATGTGAAAAGCAGCACTTAGAAATGATTGGAGGCCCTTCTGTTTTTCTCTAGGTGTCCCAGTGATTTAAAGAACAGTTTTACTGCCATGACAGCTAATTCAAGGATAAAAATGACTTTGGCACTGATTGCTCCTTAATTAATGTCCAAGTAGTAACCGAACTTTGTTTAGAACCAGCAGTAAATGCCTTTGAATAAGGCCTTTTGTGTCAGGAACGGCACTTTGGCAGAGTTATGTTATTGCAATGAATATTAAAGGCGTACCTTTGTTGTCTCTGAGGGTAAAGTTTAAATTGCTTGCCGTCTCTGGAGTCAGGGCAAAGTAAAATCTGTGACCACTGGGCGGTTCATCTTTGTCAACAGCACTTATTGTTTGGATAACCTGGGAACAAAGAAAAAAAGTGCAGGAAATGTATCTGTCAGTATCACAAAAAGAAGAGGATGATGAGGGCACTGCGGTGTGAGTTGAAAAGTTGGGCTAAGGCAGTGCATTCAAACTGACTGGCATCTGAAGAAGTCACAAGCTACAGCACAGTTATTACTGTGGAGACAACACATAGTTTTCTCAGTGGCTGCACACCATCACAGACATATAGGAAGAGACATATTGTACATTCTGTATGGCACTGAGGTGTCCTTTAAAATAAGCCAAAGACAACTATAAAAACAGACAGATAGATAGATAGATAGATAGTGTCACACACGTGTGCATGAGAAACAGCTAAAGGGCCGAGATAATAGTAATTCTATGCCAGACCAGGGGGTGGCAGAGTATGCTGACAGTCTCTCTCAGTCTCCTGAAGACCATTCTTGGGAAATCCTGCTTGGTTCTGGCACCAACAATGATGTCACATCTGGTCATGAAGACGTCACTTCCATTTCCGGTGCCAATGATGACATCACTTCCAGTTCCTGAGCCAATGATGTCATTTCCCATACTCGATGTTAAAAACGCCATTTTGTCTCAATGCTAATCAGTTCTGTTTTGGACTCTGTTCTTAGAACATCTCTAGCTATCTAAGGCAACTTTTTCAGTCAGGAAACAATATACGGGTGGCTGGCCCAAACCTTTATGATGTCTGTGTCTCATTTGTGTGACAATAGATAGATAGATAGATAGATAGATAAATGTAAGGCACTATATAATAGATAGATAGACAGATAGATAGATGAAAGGCACTATATAATAGATATAGATTCACTTAATTTTTAATAATGTTTTCATCCTGTAATTGCACTTGTCAATTATATACTGTAACTGATGTTAATAAAGGCTTCTACTCCATCCTGGACAAATTTCCATGGCATTTATCTTTGCCACGGTCGTGTGAAAAAGTAAGTACACCCCAAGATAGCATAATTGAACATATCAAGATGTGACCTTCATTTAAACAGCATCTATTGAGATAGATATGATATAATGTAACAAACACCACAGAAATATCACATGTGAAAAAAAGAAGTACACTCCTGCACTTGTCACCAAGTGATATACCTAAAATTCAAATGAGGTGCACCAGATCAGGTGCAGATGATTAGATTTCACTAGAGAGGATCTTGTCTAATCCTTTCTTATTTAAATGTCAGACATTTAGTTTCATTTGCTCTTTTTGTGTGTGATATCTCCATGCTGAGATTGAAAGAGCTCTTCGGGGCATAGATACCTATGAGTCTGGGAATTTATTTTAAAACAATTGGAAATCAACCATTCCACCTTCTGGAAGCTTATGTAAAAGTGGATAAGATTTTAAAAAACTGCCATATTGCCCCGGTCAGCCTGCCCTGCAAAGTTTAGCCTGACAGCAGAACACACAGATGCTCAAAGAAGTCTCTAGAAGTTTCATGAAGGTAATTCTTTCCACTGTTGATGTCATAATGCCTGAATCTACCATTAGAAAGAGGTTGCACAAACCAGTTGGATATGGGGTTATGTCAGAAGGAAATCTTTGCAGTCAAGAAAAAAATAACAGGGCAAGACTAAAGTGAACACTGAGGCAACCACCAAAACTTCTGGAACAATATGCTTTGGACAGAGAAGGCAAAGAAAGAATTATCTGGCCTCAGCACCAAAAGACATGTTTGGTCAAAACCAAAGCCAGAATTTGACCAGAAGACCCCGATACCAACTGTCAAGCATTGTGGTGAAAATGATCTGGTTTGATGTTGCTTTGCTGCATCAGGGTCTGGCCAGTTCACCACCACAGAATGCACAATGAATTCTTCATTATAGCAAAGGGTGGAGGAGGATCTGTCAGATGATTGAAGTTCAAGAGATAGTGGACCTGGCATCATAACAATGACCCTAAACATACCAAAAAATAAAGAATCGAAAAGTCCTGGGATGGCCAAGTCAAAGCCCAGATCCCATTGACATGCAGGGGGACAGGCTGTGAATACAAGACACCCCTCAAACATGACACAGCTGAAAGAATTCTGCATGGAGGAGTGGAGAAAACTTTCTCCTGGATGATCTATGAGACTGAGGTACCAGCTGTTAGAGCCAATGGTGGACTAACATTTTCCAAAGGTGGAAATGTCATATCTGTTCATTTTTTCGTGGAATAAATTATTGCAAAGTCAAGTTTTTAATTCGGTTTGTACAGTTCAAAATGTCCAGATCCCAAATTTGCTACTTGTTAATTAGGGTTTGCTGGGACTCTGTCTTCTGCCTCTTGGACTTATTTTTAGGAAATTTGATATTCATTTCCACTGTTATGCTGATGACACCCAGCTTTACCTGTTGTGATGGATGGCCGGGGTTCGTGCCCTGCAGGGAGGCCTGGAACAATAGGGGAACAAGAGATGGGCAATTCATTCCCCGGGACATGAGAAGACAGCCCCCCTGGGTTGTATATGGGCCACTGGCATGGGGGTTTGAACTTCAAACTTTTTGGGGGTCCATGGTCACCGCCAAGGAGGTGCCTGGACAGCTCCAGAAGTAAGATCTGCAGCACTTCCGCCACACTCTGAAGTGCAGCCAGAAAAGGAGCTGGATTCACAGGCAGCACTTCTGACAGACTCGGAAATGCTGCCAGAAGCTAATCAGGAAGCACCTGGAGCACTTCCGGGTGCAGTCTAAAGGAGGCCACCTCACTCCAGTAGGAGGGCTAGAGTTGGGAGGAAGAGGACGGAGCTTGCGAAGAGAGTAGAGGCGGCAGAAGAATCAAAGAAAGTAAAGGAAAGTAAAAAGACTGAGTTATTGTTGTGACTGTTTTGGGCATTGTGGTGTGTGCAAGAAAAAACTGTAAAATAAATAGAGTGTGCATTTGAACATTGTGTGTCCTTGGTGTCTGTCTGTAGCCGGGCTTCTTTCACACTGTCTACTAAGCTCTTCCACTTCTTCGCTCTCTGACTGCTTGCAGGAAGTTAGATCATGGTTGTCTGCCAACTTTCTCAAATTAAACAGTGATTAAGCAGAGGTCCTTCTGATAGGAACTATAACTGTTTTGGCCAAATGTGACAATAATTTCTTTGACTATTGATAATGTTCTGTTGTCTTCTTCCTCTCAGGTTAAGAGTTTAGGTGTAATTCTTGATAATACCTTCAAATTCCAAGCAAATATTTATAATATCACTTGGGCTGCATATTATCATCTACATAATATTAGCCCTTTACGCTCGTTTCTTACACCTAATAGCACTGCTATACTTGTTCATGTTCTGGTTATATCTTGTATTCCATCTGTCCATTCATTATCCAACCCGCTGTATCCTAACTACAGGGTCACGGGGGTCTGCTGGAGCCAATCCCAGCCTACACAGGGCACAAGGCAGGAAACAAACCCTGGGCAGGGCGCCAGTCCACCGCAGGGCTATATCTCGTATTGATTATCATAATTCTATCCTTTCTGGCCTTCCCCACAAACCCCAACTGCTTCAGAAGGCTGCTGCTTGTATCATTATCAGAACCTCTTCCACAGAACACATTACTCCTGTCCTTCAGCACCTTCACTGGCTCCCATTGATTTTAAGATTTTACTTTTTACATTCAAGACCCTTCATAATTTGGTGCCTTTGTATCTCTCTCTCTGATCTTCATATCACTACTCCTATTCTTAGATACTCCTCCTCTATTAATCTTATTATACCTACTAACTACTGCGGGGTTTAGAGAATTCAGTCAAGTGGCCCCTCGTCTCTGGAACTCTCTCCCACAAGACATCTGTCATATTGGCTTTCTTCCTACCATTAAACCTCACCTTAGGACACACCTCTTCAAGCTTGCTTATTTTGTTTGATATAAGAGGACAGAAAGATATGGAAGAAGATGATCCGCTGTGGCAAGAAGA
>JANRMT010062820.1:22753222-22787679 GCA_026402145.1 Polypterus bichir lapradei
CCTCGGGACGCACCTTACCTCCACTTAGCTAGCGAATGAGAGAACAGCTTAACAGATTTAGATCGGGTTTTTTTCTATAATTTGCTTGAACATTCCGGTTGATTTTGCGACTTCTCTCATTGCACTACGTATCATTGTTCGCTTGCAGTACCGAGGGAGATGCAGCGGGCCGAGGAGAGGTGGGGGCAGGTCCTCGGGACGCACCTTACCTCCACTTAGCTAGCAAACGAGAGAAAAACTTAACGGTTTAGATCGGGTTTATTTTTATAATTTGCTTGAACATTCTGGTTGATTTTGCAACTTCTTTCATCTCATTAAGAATCATAGTTCGCTTGCAGGAGTGATATATTCACGCTAATCCGAGACAGAGACGGAAGCGTGACGTCACGAGTGGGGAGCCGGGCGGGGCCCTCCTCACTGTCCTGTTTCACTTCTACACAGGCAAAGCCGTGGGAGACGGCTAGTATTTTAATAAATTTAATTAAAATATTTCATTTTAATTAACTGGTTTAATTGTAACTGTATTTTTTTATTTATTCTGTATTGTGACTATTGTTTTGTATTAATGTGTTTTGTAAGATGTCCTTGAGCACCTTGAAAGGCACCTATAAATAATATACAATAATAATAATAATAATAATAATAATAATAATTATTATTATTATTATCTTCCTTATGTGTAGATGAATGCGTTATGTTTGTTATATCACCTTTATCGATAATGTTTAAATGAAGATCAACTCTTGCATTGTCCACATATGTTGAAAAGAATAAAACATTACATAGGGTGTATTTACTTTTTCACAGAGCTGGTTTTCATACAGTCTTCAAATGAGTCTTATTTGTTTATTATTTTCCAGCACCCTCCACACATAAACCACTTCCAAGTTTAATTTCCGAGATTGTCTTAGAACTTGAGTCTGGTCCAAGCCTGAGAGCGTACACAAGCAAACAAAAGAGTATTTGGCTGAGCTGAGGGATAATTACAACACTGGGAGGCGGACCTGCAGCAGACCCCTCTACTGACAGTGACTATTCTCTGGGCTTTCAATGTTCATGTGATTGGCCATAAAACAAGGCAGTAGGGAGCAGTGAATAGCAGCTAAACAAAAGATCTGTAATTCCAGCTCATTTCTAAAGGGGGATGTCATGTTATGTTGTAGTATGTAGACCCAGTTACAGATTTTTGGAATACTACGTCTTTTTAGCATAAAATATCTTAAAAGGGGCCATTACTGCTGAGAATCAATTTCACATATTCCTTCATGTATGTGTACAGCACAGCAAAGCAAGGACTTTTCTACACTGAAATGTGGCAATTGGTGTTCACACAAGCCCAGTAGTCTATTCAGAACTATTCCATGACTTCACCTCCAGCTCCATTAGCAGGAGGCCTCGCCATCTCTTTGTTATACACGTTGCCCACAGAATGTGTTCAGACCCATTCAGCTTTTTTCAAATTTTGTTATGTTGAAGTCTCAATTCATATTTCCCTCATCAAGCAACACTCAGTACCCCACAATGACTAAGTAAAAGTAATATTTTAGAAATGTTTTTGCAAAAGGAGGCGAGGTTAGGATGCACTCAGTTCTGCTGATGCATGGCGTCTGGTGATGCCACCTCTTGGTGTTGCGGGTCCACAGCTCCCATCAGGAAGGCCAGTTTTAAATAAATAATCACCGCACTCGCGGCTTAGCGAAGGGGCGTGGTGGTTGTGTGGTTGAAGCGGTTCCCGGGATGATTCGTGATGTGGGCGTTTCTCACCTAAGTGCACAGGTGAGAAATCGTCCACATCCATGATTGTTCTCAGGGCATAAATAGAAGCACGAGGCGGCTACGATGGAAGTAAGGATAAAGAGCCAGAGGTTGCTGGAAGCAGTGTGGAGAGAAAGTCGATGCGAGTGAGCAGGCAGCTGCACAGTGAGCCCTAGCAGGGGTGTTTTGCCAACACTCGGTGGGGCACTAGGAAGCGGTCACTCCAGCTGAGTGAACAAGGAACTGGAGTGACCGGTGATGAAGGACGGCTGGCCGCGAAAGGCCGAGAAGGCAGTGGGAGTCGGAAGGCTTGGAAGGAGAAGCCCCAACATGAGCGTCCTGGCCGTTGGGTGAAAGCCAAGTCTCGGTCTGGGGAAGCGTAACTGAAGCCAGTGATTGGGAAGATTCCAGACCATCCTTTCATTCATTATCCAACCTGCTATATCCTAACACAGGGTCACAGGGGTCTGCTGGAGCCAATCCCAGCCAACACAGGGCGCAAGGAAGGAAACAAACCCCGGGCAGGGCGCCAGCCCACCACAGGCCTCCAGACCAGATGAGTAGAAAGAAGGTCAGCTGCTGGTAGGGCGACTCTCCTGTTGTAGGGCCCAGATGGGAGAAGCAGGGGAGCCGTCAGATAAAGGAAGACACTGGGCGATATTTTAAAGGACTGCTTCCAGCATTGTTTTAACTTCGTTTTAAAGGACTGTTTTTTTTTTCTGTTGGATTTTAACCTCCACTTCACTTCTGTTTTTAGGGATTATTTATTTAATGAAGACATTTTTTTGAAACACTGCACTAGTTATTTGAACACTGTTTCTTTTTGTTGTTGGTTTTAAATAAAAGCACTTGAAACTTTTTACACCATCCCCTTGCTCCATTTGTTGTGCCTCACTGCCATGCTCATCGGTAACATTACCGATGGTCCTAAGTTCAAGGGCTCCCGGACAGACGATGAGAGCATGCAGTGAACCCACATCGTCACACACCTCAGCATGGTATTGAATCTCAATCCAGACTCTTTTCACATGTAACTCCTGGCTGGTGGAATAAGCTGCCTGCCTCAATTCGAAACTCTGACTCCCTCAATATGTTCAAGAAGCATCTGAAGACTCTCTTGTGTGGTGAATTTCTGTTTAACTGATGATATTGGCTGTTAGGTATTGTAAATCTGGCACTTGTAACTTACTTGTATTTTTTTGTGAGCCATTCGCTTGTCATGGACAATGAGCAAGTCCACTCATTGGTCATGAGTCTAAAATTCCAAATAATTTGCATGTATTGATGTTTTTAACCATATTGATATTTGTTCTAAATGATTTTACTCGTCTACACCAATATCGTAGATTTAGGTGTGCCAACCCCATTTTTCAAATTTTCAGTTCTCTACCACAAACTATTTCTGCAAATTTAGTGAAAAATGCTATTGTGAAGAAACATATTGACTTTTTAAAAAATAAGTTCAATTAGTTTTATTGTGTAAGTATTCTTCAGGCACAGAATATTATCTAAAATATGATGTCAGCTGACAAATAAGTGTTCCTTATTCTTAGCCTTAGTTAGGGTAAAAAAAGAAATCTAAAATCAAGTACTTGCTACACATTTTTTGTTCTCAATATGTTTTTCTTTTTTCTTACTCCTTCAAATTGCCAGGAATTTATATTTAGAAGGTTAGAAAAATGTGGGTTTTTTTATTTTCCAGAAGAGAGAGAGTTTATGTTGAAATGCTTTAAATGATTTTGAACATGGGCAGAGGTTCCTGGTGGAAACTCTCAAACGGAGAGACACAGTAGTGGAAATTGGTTTGAGTCTCAATCAATGTAAGCAATGCTACCTCAAACCAACAGGAGGCGCTTTTGCTGTCCCACCTGCATTTCTGAGAAGAACCCAAAAGAGGGTGTGTGACCCTGCTTGGGGAGCTCCAAGAAGATCCTGCCCTTATCGGTTGGGATGATATAAAAGAGGTAACTCTAGATATGTTTTCTTCATTTTGACCAGGAGAACCCAAAAAGATGGAGCTCTCGAGTTGCCTGACAAGAATATGTTGTTGTATTGCAATTGTGAAGGCTGCATTGGCCCACTTTCCTTTATCAAGTCACCAGCCTAAAGTTTTTGTGTTCCTGGAATTAACTGGTGTTGCCCGGCTGGCTCACCATTACTGTGAACCTTCTCATGTCCCTTGGGTGATTACACTTTGTAAGTAAACTTCTGTTAGCCATTCCACCGTAAAACACCTTCATGAAGAAAAAAATATTTTTATAAGTAACAATAACATTCCAAACATTTATATGTGTAATCTTCATGTCTCAAAAATTGGATCTGATACAGTAATTCTGTTGTTAGATTAGGATTCGGCACCCTCAAATCTATAAAGAAAACCTAACATTTTTAGCAGTAGAGAAATTACCAGCAGATGTATGTAGCTGTTTACATATGAGTGATCCTATATAATATATAAATGTAATTTTTTCCATAATCACTGAATCGGTTTTTCACAAACTTGGTAGGGAGTCAGCAGCCATACTACATGCACAGAACATATCATCCACCTGAAGCTAAGCATGTTCAGGCCCAGCTAGAACTTGAATGAAAGACGATCTAGGGAAAAGCTTGGGTTGCTGTTAGAAGAGGTGTTGGTGAAGCTAGCAGGGGGCGCTTACCCTGTGGGTGGAATGTGGACTCCAATGCCCCAGTGCAGTGATGGGGACTCTGTGCTGTAAAAAGGGTGCCATCCTTCGCATGACATGTAAAGCTGAGGTGCTGAGTCTCTGTGGTCATAACAGATCTCTGGGCACCTTTTGTAAAGCGTATGGTGTATCCCGATGTCCAAGCTAAATTGCCCACTTCGGTCTGGTCATTCTGGCCCCCTAATCATCCCCTGTCTCTAACTGACTATCTCTCTCACTCGTTCAACACCTAACAGCTGATGTGTGGTGAACATACTGGGAAAAAAATGGCTACCGCCGCATCATCCAGGTGGGTGCTACACATTTGTTGTGTTTGAAGTGGTTCCCCTCTGTATATGAGAAGTGCTTTAAATACTGAGAAAAGTCCTATATAAATGTAATTAATTATTATTATTAGTATTAATAGGTGCTACTAAAGGGCAGACAATTCTAACCTGACCTTGTGTTTCTAAGAAATGTGAAACCTAAAAACAGCAACCAAAATCATTAAATCATATCTGCGTTCACTGTATTCAGCACTATGAACATAAAATATAAATATCAATAAAATCAACTCTATTCTTTTTTTGAGGTATTTTGCAAACATTTAAATATCTTACCTCACCCGGTTGTGCATGTTCACAGAGAAATGTTTCGTACTCAATTGCAAACATCGGTGCATTGTCATTAACGTCCAAAACTGTGATGAGGGCAATTCCCTTTCCAACTTGAGTGGGGTTGTCTGTTCAATAACAAATGGAAAAAAAAGGTAAGATAAACAATTTTCCCTTTTCATACACATACAAATCTTTATGTGTTTTACGTTTTTATATACCAGCCCATTGAGTAGTAATGTAAGATATATAATAGGAACAGTCTATATTAAATGGCAAGGGACCTTGTATGTGGCTATAATATGCAGTCACTGTATTGTGTGCCTTTAATTTTCTCTCGCAGTAATACTGGTTTGTATTTCCGTAAAATGCCTGCAATTTTCTGTGACAGTAATACAGTGGAACCTCATTTCATGACCATTATTCGTTCCAAAACTCTGCTCGAAACCCGATTTGGTCGTGAACCGAAGTAATTTCCCCCATAGGATTGTATGTAAATACAATTAATCCGTTCCAGACCGTACAAACTGTATGTAAATATATATTTTTTTAAGTTTTTAAGCACAAATATAGTTAATTATACCATAGAATGCACAGCATAATAGTAAACAAAATGTAAAAACATTGAATAACACTGAGAAAACCTTGAACAACAGAGAAAACTAACATTACAAGAGTTCGCGCTATAGCGATACGAACCGCTCGCTAAAAACACTTTTTTTAATGAGTTTTAAGCCTAGGGAAAAAAATAAAAATTTGAAAAATCCGTAATTTAATAAACAACCAAGAAAAGTAACATTGCAACAATGCACGCGCGCCTGTGTATGTTTGTGTTTCTCCCTCTCTCTGCACAGAGAATGCACAGGGAGAGACTGAACACGTGCGGCTCCGCGCATGTGCACTTCACCAGAAGACACACACACGGACACCTGGACGCACACAGGGGTTTTATTAAAGAGAATATACATATTATATATATATATATATATATATATATATATATATATATACTGTATAGTTCCTCAGTATATATTGTAAGGTTTCTAAACTGTTTTGGGACTCCCCTCAACAGGACAACACGCTGAAGAGTGTCCCAAAGCTGCAGTGGCTTGCCACAAAAGCAAATCTGAGCCGACCATGGTCACACTTTAAGTGCCTGTCGTCAATGGGTGATGCAAGGAACATTATAAATGCAGGGAACAGGATTACTTGGCCACTAACCTGGCCACGTGCCTGCCTGATTGCTGTGTCTGTGTAAAGGAGAGGGGTAGATCCCACTACAATAAATAACCATGCTGTTCCTGTTTCAAGCTGAACAAAGCTGGTTTTGTTAAAGTACTGAGACTCAGCCTCATGTTTTGGGGTGCAAGACAAGGACTCACACGTCACAATATATATTTAATATATTGTGAGCTGGAGAGCTGTTCGTCGCCCTAGGAAAACCACAACCCCCTGAAACACCGACTACCCTCACATTACTCCTTGTCCGTGCACTATATCGCGTAATATAAGCCTCGCGCAGCGCCTGTCTTTTTGGGGTATTGATTTGTTTTGCTTTCTCTCTCTCTCAAACTACTACCTCTGCTCCTGACGCGTATTCATACGAAGAGGAAGGAACTTACCTTTAATTGATAGACGAAACTGACAACTCTGTTAAGGAGCAAGTTTGAAGAGAGAAATGTTTGTTTGCAGTGTTTGAATAAAAAGAATCCTTCTTGTTTCTACGACCTCCTGTGTCTCTGTGCAAATCTGTGACCCAAGCGTGACAATATATATGTGTGTGTGTGTGTGAGTGTATATATGAGTGTGTTTATTTTTTAAGATGCTGCTCACTCTTTAAGATATACGAAACTTGATTCCAGATATAGTATTACAAAAAAGGGTTCTAACATTTTAAGATATCTGAAATACATTTGGAGATATTTCAAACACATTTTCAAGTACCTCAAAATAACTACATGTGAAATTCAAGATATCCTGAATTCACTTCCTGTAAATTTCTTGTTCTTTCAATAGGACTTCCGGTCTATTTTAACATATCTTGAAATGAGCAGGACACTGTCCTGAAATATCATGAAATGCATAGATACTATAAATGTATTGTAGAAATCTTAATTTGTATTGTAAATATCCGAAAATAAAATCCAAATATCTTGAAATAAGTTAACATCATTTTTAAAAGTATCTTAAAATGTATTTGACATATCTTGAAATGAGCGGGAGGTTTCTCTGAGATATCTTGAAATGCATTTCAGACATCTGAAAATAGACGGGAACCTATTTTAAGATATCTATTAATGTATTTGAGATATTTCACATTGTAAATTTAAATAAGTAAATTGTAGTATAAATATCTGAAAATTATATTCATATATCTTGAATAAGTTAAAGTAATTTTTAAAAGTATCTATAAACGTATTTGAGATATCTTAAATTGTAAATTAAAAATTAGGAGTGTGCTCCCTTTGACTTTCTCATATACTGAGATAGAGGAAAAGGTCATCAGAACCACTTCCAGTTGTGCAATATTTCTCAATAAATATCTCATGTTTTTGTTTCTCATTGTAACTATTTTCTCATTTATCTCTATTTATAATCAAACTTTATATTAAAATGATATTTTCACACCGTCGATAACGGTGGTGGAATTTTTTCATGATTACATATGCATTTGCTCAATTACATGCAAAACAAAAAGAGTTATAGTCACCTAAAAACATAAAATATTATAAAATATTTGTTGCAATAAATTGCTATAGGTAAAACTTTATTTAGGTACATTTAATTATGATAATGATAGTAGAAATTAAAAAAAAAAATCATAAAATTTAATGTATTACCAGGAACACAACTGGAACGGAGCAGCTTATTGTTCCCATTACATATTCATATTTACATGGCATGTTCAATGTTAACACGTTATTGTTAACCTAATGATGTATAAATTAAAATAAAATTAATGATTGAAATAATTGAAGTTATTGAAAGAATATGCGTTATATTGAGTACAGTTTTTAATATCGTGTACACATCTATATTTCCATGATACAAATAATTTGGATGGTTGTTTAAATAAAATACTATTTCCGGTTATTTCAAGTTTCATATCTGTTTGCTTTTTATTATTATAAATATCTATACAAATGTTGAATCATCAATCTGTAATGATAACCAGTTAACTTGAAAATTCGTGAAAGTATTCAGTTAAAGTGTTATTTCCGGTTGCCGGAAGTGGCCCAAAAGTTGATAGGATTCCTTATTTTTGATATAGAGCAGGCGTACAAAATCTCTTTGATCAAGCTAAAAGTGTTTTCGAGTTATCTTGTTTACACACAGACACACACACTGACATAATTTCAAAAATTGAATTTTCTGACTCATGAATGTCTAAAACGTCAAGATTCATCAAAATCTCAAGGTCACATTTTTTATGATTCCTATACTTTCTCTATACTTATGTATACAAGAAAGTAAAAATGTAAATTGTATTGTACGCGTAAATATCTGAAAATGTTATTCAGCTATCCTGGAGTAAGTTAATGTCATATTTAACGGTATCGTATTTGAGATATCTTGAAATGTGCAGGAGGTTTCTCTAGGATACCTTGAAATGCATTTCAAACATCTGAAAATAGACAGGGACCTATTTTATAATATCTATAAATGTATTTGAGATATCTTATATTGTAAATTTAAATATGCCAATTGTATTGCAAATATCTTGAAATAAGTTCATGTCACTTTAAACATATCTTAAAATGTATTTAAGATATCTTGAAATTAACTTAAAGATCTCTTGATATACATTTTTAGGTATGTGAAATAGAATCGAGAGCCATTTTAAGATATCATGAAATTAATTTGAGATATCTAAAAATGTACTTTAGATATCTGAACCATGAGTCAATATACAGACATCTTAAATTTTGAGATACATTAAGATTGCAATGTGAAGATCTGACAGTTGTGGTTACAGGGATGCTGTTTGGTTCAGAGGGTGAAGAAGCTCACTCGTCTTCAGTTAGTAAGATGGCTAGTTAGCTTCTGTCTTCTGCTTCCATGCCTGTTATAAAGTTTCCTCCACTTCTCTCTATCCTGTTCCACTTTGTCCAGATTTCTTTCCCTTGCTCCTCTGTCTCTTGCTTCCTCTATCACCATATCGTTCCAGCTCTTTCTTGGCTTTCCTGCTGTTCCCCTTCCCACTTGAAACCATCTTTCCCCTCTTCTTGCTGTTCTTGAGTCGTCCATGTGCCATACATGTCCTACCCATCGTATCATTCTCGACACGCCTATTTCACTCAACACCATTTGAGCAGACTTCTTTCAAATCCTCGTTACTCATCTTCATTGTCAGGGTTATACCGGTTGGATGGGTCTGTGTTGTCTTCTGCAGTTGGATCATTTAACAATAATGCCTGGCCTCTTAAAAATGTAGACAGCAAACTTTGCTTTGACGTCTTCCAGTTAGCTACTGTTCTTGCTAACCAGCTCGTGATCACTTAAATGGTAACTTCCAAGTTTAGCGTGAAAGCTTATTATGTATGAAGTTTGCAAGATTGGATTTTGCTGCCACATTTTGTAAACCAATATTGTTAAAATAACTTTACCAAAAACAATTTCACTCCTTATTCTCCGAAACATCTAATTAATGTGATCTTAATTGGTTGTGCCAGCTGCAGATTTAAGGTGGCACATTCACACGTTTGGCACACCCGTGACTACACCATAGATTGGCGCTCTGCCTGAGGTTGATTGAGTCCTGTCTTCATGTGATGTTTCTGTGGGAGCTGCTGTGCCCCATTTCTTTACACCGGAATCAATTCCACGAGTCAATTAAATTAAAACTTTAAGTTTAAGCAGATCCTAAGGAAACTTCTATTAATGTAAATCACTGCATACAGTGCATAAATAAATTACACTTACATTAGCAATGTGAAGTGAAAAGGTAGGCAGCTGCTGCTTCATAATCTTATATATTTAGACCAAAAGAAAAATCATTTCTAGAAGAATTATTTGCAGCAATCAAAGTCGATTAAACAAAAGAAATAAACCCGAATGAGCTTTTCTGCGGTTTGATTCCCAGAAAAGAACTATAGGCTCCAGACAGCCTGCTGGATCCCTTGCATTAAAGCAATTAGCATGGAGGAAGAACAATAAAGAGAAAAAAATTAATTGCTTCATCCATTAGTAGCCACTAATTTTTTTTTTTACTTTCAATTATAAATGGTGCTGCTATTACTTTGGAAATAATTAATATAATCTGCAAGAAAAATCTCAGCACCTTGCTCCTGTTTAATTGTATTTTTCTCAATTCAAATAACCAACTCTTTGTATTTTGTGATTAGGAGATTTACGGTTATCAAAAAAATAGGAGTTGGTCAGAGATACTCCATTTTAACCAATTACATGCTGTTTCATTTAATTTCATCTGATTAACCATTTATGTAGGAATTGGTTTAATTATTTTATACTTCATCATACACATTTCAGTGAGATCTCACTTACATAAACCCGGGCCATTTTATTTCTGTCACAAAAAGCCACACATTCTATAGACCTTCACGGAGGACCACACTACTGTTTTTCAACCAGTAATTAAAAATCTGGCTCCTGGTACACTCAAATGGCATAAGAAAAACAAGACCGCACCAGTTTAAAACTAGTTCTGTTATGGTGAATGGAAGGAAACATGAACCGATTAAAAGGCATAGCGTGTTTTTTGATAGGTGCATTACATGACCGCATTTCTTGCTGAGGGTCATTTTTGAAGATAACAAATACGTTAAAGAGCTGAGCATCACTTTTTTGATTTACAATCACTGTCTATCACTTCACCCATCCATTGGCCTATCTGTTTTTTTCTCCATGTTTATTCCATTCAACGACCCTCTGTCTGTATGGAGTTTGTGCATTCTTCAGATATATGAGTGGATCAAATGAATTGGTAATTCTGTGAGAATGAGCGCTTGCATGAGTGTGCCTTACAACAAGACCTGCAGAATTTGTTTCATTCTTCTACTCGTTGCTGATGGAATACAAGAGAGGACCCGAAAATTCCCGGAAGTGGTCAGTAGGATGATGTAAGTCCTCAAATATGCCACTAGGTATCGTATGCTCAGTCAGTCCAGTGAGTGGCATAATGCAGAATTGATCGAGTGTGCAATTCTGGCATTTATTCCACAATCTTGCAGGTGGTGATTTTTGTTCTCTTAATGAATGTGGCTAATTTTGAAGAGAAAATGGTGATCATGATTTTCTACATTGATAGACTTGTTCTTAAACTGCTCCTCATAGACACTTTATATTCCTGAGCTGTCTCCGGGAGAGCATAAAAAAAAAATCAACACAGAACATGAATAATCCAATTCTGCACACCGGAATCAGAAACATTCTGCACATATTTCGAGGGTGAAATTATTTTATTTTACATTTTCACACTGCAATTTGTTACTTTTGTTTTTGTTCATGGGTGCTGCCATCTTGTGTATTTTCTGATGGTAGTTGATCGCATCTGTTGCTACCATGTTAAGGTTGTGATGCATAATATCATTAAGTCAGCACCGTTTAAGATGGCGGCAAACTATCAGTAAAACCACGTTTTTGGATTTAAAAGCAAACATTTGTATTTAGCTAACAATAGACCTTTGTATACTGGGCTTTTAATGCTCATTAGGTCTCCTGGGGTTTTATACAGGAATATTTCTTGCAATATTAAATGAATAAATATGCAAATAAATAAAAGTACTATCAAATGTGACAATAAATAAAGATAAAAACATGAAACGTGAGCGTAAATAAATAAAGGTGTCATAAAATATGATTTTTGTTGCTCATTTATTAATTTCATTTTGTTTTCCTCTAAATCCAACATGAAACGCGGCTTGAATTTAAAACTATCCCTTTCACTTATCAAAGTGGAGAGGGCGGGCACTTCTCTGTGCTGAGTTTTAAATGGAGAATTGTCATTAGATTGGACTTAAACCTTCGGGTATCAAATGCCATGTTTACAGTTGACACTTTAGATGCAGACTTCTGATGATGAATTAAAATTGTATAGACCATCTACACAAAGAACACCTTAATATTAATTGTCATTATCTAGGTGTGTCAGGATGGTATAAAGTAGAAGGGAAATCACATACTTAGTGGCATTATTGTGACAATTTGCAAACTGTAGGAAATCCTGCTGACCACGGCAGTTGTGGACTAGTAGGGGGCCGTTGTAACACCCCAAACCTCAGACACAACTTTACAGACACCATAAAAATGCTGCAACAATGACATAAATCAACACAAATTCCAAATGACTTCCTTTTCTCTTTCTCCTTCCACTACTCATGGCGGGCTTTGTCCACTTCCACTCGACTCCAGCTTGCCGGGATGAGGACAAGTGGTCTGTTTTATCTTGGACCCCAGAGTACTTCTAGCGCTAGGGCATAGCCCAATGGAAGTAAATCAGAAATCCCACAAAGTAGGGATTGTTAATCCCTTCAGTCCCCCAAGGTGGCCCCCACAGGGCTGTGACATGGGACTACAGGTTCCTGATGGGAATCTTAAACCAGGGAGCCTGCCACCTAATGTTTTGGGGGAGAAAATGTCCAGAATAAAGTGTCCTCCCCATTCCTTCCATTATACTGAGCAAGGAGCCACGTTAGGTCCAAGCCAGGATGCCAGTCTCTGCATGCCATCCATGACATTACAAAGTGTATGAGTGCCACTGCCTGATAATTATCAAAAGAGTCTACATTTTGCATTATATATATGAATATCATTACTTCATATTTTTGATGGATCCTAAAATGGTTTGTTTGAATGGAGCTGCACACAGTCAAAGCTACTGTATGCCTGAAAGTTCACTTGTGAGATGAAACTTGTGTGAATATACCCTGTGCAGACCTGCAACTGCCTGGTGAGCAATGTGCTTGAAACTTATTTGGCCAGCTAACCCCCACTTCTTACCATCCTGAATAACAAGTAATAAAAAGTGTAAGGCTACTTCAACACATATGCATTTTCAGGTACTTTGCTTAATGGTAGGTTCCATACATTTGAAAGGCACCATACTGGAATTAAAGCTGTCGCCTTTGCTAATTAATTAATTTTCTGGTAATGGCTTGTGATTTGTATGCAGTGCTGCCAAGACAGACGAAGTGGCTCCGCATAGCCTTTAATGGAATAAGAACGTTCAAAAGATTGACAAATGGAAATTCATTTTGTATACAGTAATTAGTCACGCTTTAGTCAATTGTATAATGTTCCTTTGAGGTCCACTTCATATTTTTATACACTCCTACTGTGTCTTCACTTATTCTTTCTTTGTGCCCTGCTTTATGGTATATTCAATTCCTCTTAATTTAGCTTCATCTCAAAATTCATTGCAACTGTTTGTCTTGATGTAATTGGTGATCCTTAATAATGCATATACCTTAAATAGCTTGATAACCACAGAAATTGTTTACATGTAAGCAAAAAAATCTTAGTAATAAAACAATAATAATAAGTTGCATTTATAGAGCACCTTTCATAAACCCAAGATCACTTTACTTACAGGGTAAAAAAAAAAATCACACAGAAGACAAAAGTTTGCAGAAGAGGAAAATTTTGAGCTGAGATTTAAAGGTGGAGAAAGAGGAGCAATCTCAGAGAGACTGAGGAAGAGAGTTCCAGGGTTGAGGGGCCATAACACTGAAGGACCTGCCTGCCAGGGTGGGACAGTAAGGAGATTACTGTGTGAGGACCTGAGACAAGGAGTGTAAGGAGTGAGGAGCTGAGTGAGGTACAGAGGGGTAAGGTTATGTAGGGCTTTGAAGGTGAGAATTTAATCCTTGATGGAACCGGTAATGCGTGAAGCTGGGAGAGAACAGGGGAGATGTAAGCAGAACGCTTTGATTGGGAGAGGACTCTGGCTGCGAAGTTCTGAATGTACTGCAGATTCTGTATAGATTTTACAGGGAGGCAGATGACGAGGGAATTATAGTAATCAATATGAGACATTATGAAACAATAAACCAGAGTTTGAGCATCATTAAAGGACAAAAATGGACGGAGTCGGGCAATGTTACAGAGATGACAGAATGAAATTTTGGAAAGAGGCCTAATGTGTAACTCAAAGTTAAGTGATGAATCAAACAAAACACCAAGATTTCTAACAACAGAAGCAGGTTTGACAAGTGTGTACCATTAATAGAAACAGAAAAGTTGGATGTCTTAGGAAGTAGGAAGTTTGGGCCTACCAGTAATGTTTCTGTTTTATTGGCATTAAGTTTGAGAAAGTTATTTTCCATCAACAGCTTAAGATCAGCGATGCAGTCATTGAGTGTGCTGGGAGGTGAGTCGGTAGGGGAGAATGTACTAAGAGATATCTGTATATCGACTGCATAACAGTGGAAGTTAAGGCCATGTCTGTGAATACTTCGACCCAAAGGGAGGATATAAAGTAGAAAGAGTAATGGAACAAGGACTAAACCCTGAGGTACACCACGCGACACAGGTGAGGTGAAGGATTTCTATCGTCTGAGTGTGAAAAACTGTTGCCTATTAGAAAGATTTGATGTGAACCAATGAAGGGCTAAGCCAGAGATCCCTACAGTGGAGGGACTTGGTCATATCCCTTAAACTGTAACAATTATGGGATTATTTCCAAATTCCTTCAACTAAAAACAATCAATCAATGAATCAGTAAATACTTACAACTTTCCATTGCTAGAAGTGTAATATTGTGGACCGCATTCATTTCTCGGTCTAGTTGCTTTGCTGTGCTAATGACACCTGTTGTGGCATCAATGTTGAAGTATCTTTCTAGGTCAGTATTACGATCAATTGAGTACCTGCAAACAAAATTAAAATATATAATTATACAAATCTATTTGAGAAGTATTTGTACACATTTATAATATTGACACTTTATTTTTAGATGTTTTTGACTTATTTGAGCTTACTCAAAACAAAAAGTTCAGATAATTCTTTACTCCATGGCCAATAGATCCTTAAAGACAGAAAATAACAGAGAATCATAATAGGGTCTTTATAATTGCTCAAACTTCGGACTGTGGGTTGTGCCTGGCTTTTGTGTGAGCACATCTTCAATTGAATTTGCGAATTTGCTAAAAATGTATTACAGTCATATAAAAAGGTTTGGGAACCCCTCTCTCCTTTCAACAAAAAAGATAACAGTGGTACTTCTTTCATTTCCTAGGAACATCGGAGTACTGCGGTGTTTTCCGAACAAAGGTTTTTAGTAAAACAGTATTTAGTTGTATGAAATTAAATCAAATGAGAAAAACTGGCTGTGCAAAAATTTGAGTCCCATTGTAATTTTACTGATTTGAATGCATGTAACTGCTCAATACTGATTACTTGCAACACCAAATTGGTTGGATTAGCTCGTTAAGCCTTGAACTTCATAGACAGGAATGTCCAATCATGAAAAAAGGTATTTAAGGTGGTCAACTGCAAGTTGTGCTTCCTTCCCTTTGACTCTCCTCTGAAGAGTGACAGACAGCATGGGGTCCTCAAAGCAACTCTCAAAAGATCTGAAAACAAAGATTGTTCAGTCTCATGTTTCAGTGGAAGGCTACAAAAAGCCATCTCAGAGGATTAAACTGTCAGTTTCAACTGTAAGGAATGGAATCAGGAAATGGAAGGCCACAGGCACAGTTGCTGTTAAACCCAGCAGGTCTGGCAGGCCAAGAAAAATACAGGAGCGACATATGCAGAGGCAGGATTGTGAGAATGGTTACAGACAACCCACAGATCACCTCCAAAGACCTGCAAGAACATCTTGCTGCAGATGGTGAATCTGTACATCGTTCTACAATTCAGCACAATTTGCGCAAAGAACATCTGTATGGCAGGGTTATGAGAAAGAAGCCCTTTCTACACTCACGCCACAAACAGAGCCGTTTGTTGTATACAAATGCCAATTTAGACAAGCCAGATTCATTCTGGAACAAAGTGCTTCGGACTGATGAGACAAAAATGGAGTTATTTGTTCATAACAAAAAGCGCTTTGCATGGCGGAAGAAGAACACCGCATTCCAAGAAAAACACCTGCTACCTACTGTCAAATATGGTGGAGGTTCCATCATGCTGTGGGGCTGTGAGACTAATTCAGGTACTGGGACCCTTGTTAAAGTCGAGGGTCGAATGAGTTCAACCCAATATCAACAAATTCTTCAGGATAATGTTCAAGCATCAGTCACAAAGTTGAAGTTACGCAGGAGTTGGATATTCCAACAAGCCAATGACCCAAAACACAGTTCGAAATCTACAAAGGCATTCATGCAGAGGGAGAAGTTCAATGTTCTGGAATTGCCGTCACAGTCCCCTGACTTGAATATCATCGAAAATCTATGGGATGATTTGAAGCAGGCTGTCCATGCTCGGCAGCCATCAAATTGAACTGAACTGGAGAGATTTTGTATGGAAGAATGGTCAGAAATACCTCCATCCAGAATCCAGACACTCATCAAAGGCTCTAGGAGGACAGCATCTAGAGGCTGTTATATTTGCAAAAGGAGGTTCAACTAAGTATTGATGTCATATCTCTGTTGGGGTGCCCAAATGTATGCACCTGTCTAATTTTGTTATGATGCATATTGCATATTTTCTGTTAATCCAATAAACTTAATGTCACTGCTGAAATACTACTGTTTCCATAAGGCATGTCATATATTAAAAGAAAGTTGCTGCTTTGAAAGCTCAGCCAATGATAAACAAAAATCCAAAGAATTAAGATGGGTTCCCAAACTTTTTCATATGACTGTACATGTGTATGAGGAACTCTAAAAGCTGCCAGGAAACCCAGGGTACCAGCCTGGTGTACTTGGTGCATCATCTGGCCTTGGCTTTACCTACATTATAGTTTACAGTAAAACTATTAGAGTATGTTTGTGAGAGAAACTGTGTGAACCCCCTCAGAGTTTCCAGGATCACTTCATTAATTACTGTGGTCTGATCCTTAACTAAGTCACAATAATAGAAAACACACAGACAAACTTACAGATTGCACTTCTTTCCCTTCTTTAACCCATCTGTAGCCATTCTGGGGTATCCAATGCAGCTACCTGCTTTTCTAAATTATCCTTCTTTGAGTTTTGTTAGGCTGTGTTTCTATTTGGTGCCAATATTTTCTAACTAGAAATAACCATTACTCAACAGAAAAAGAAGGGTTGATCTGATGACTCAGTTAATTAATTACCAGCTTCGCCTTCAGGACTGCTAGTAATTAGTTAAAACAATTAATACGACACCCACCCAGGGAACAGCAAATTAATGTGGGCTGAATTAGGGATCTCTGTTTCATTTTCCACCCAGAACAGAAGTGGCAACAGACTCATTTTCAAGAAATAATCCAAACACATTTGCTGCAATTAACAAAGTAGTACAATTTATTTATATCAGAGAAGTATAAGTATAGATATAAAAGTCTATAGATACAGTATGTAGAAAAAAGACAATAAAAAAACACAAAACATAAAATTACAATAGGCTTAGTTAAACTTTTTCTCTTATAGAAAGAAGCACATGACTTATGAATTTTATCTCTTGGCTTAGATAGATGTTTGCTTTTTTTCGCCCATAGAAAAAGGCATATAACTTTTGAATTCTGATCTTTCAGTTCATACAGTTAAGAAGGATAAGTTGTTAACTTTTGAGGTGGTCTCCAACTTCTCACCTTGTTTTCTTATTTTATTACATTACCTTAAGTACTAACACATGATGATAGGAAGTGTGCAATGCATGATGTTATCATTGTCAGAGTATAAAGGACAGCATTGTGCACTTACCTGTTCAAGTTTGTGGAAATGCTAAAACACTGTGAGAATTAGATGTATCTTTTGTAAATACCTAAGTTAATGACAACCTCTGATGATACTGGTTTACAATACTTGGATCACTTGGATCTCAGGAGGCTTTATAGACAAAGGGATCTGTGTGTGTGCGTATACTATATATATATATATATATATATAGTATATTTTGTGCAGAGCTCTTCACTGATTGCAGCTGAAGAGTACTGTGACAAGTTCTCAGATGAGATGCAAATGCAAACTTTTCAAATTACTAATTACATAATGAGTACTCATAAAAACACAGATTTGTTTAGACAGACAGGAAAATAAAAGAGTTTGAAACTGATTAACATACGATAAATGAAACTCAACAAAATCTGTCCATTATTCATTGTTGACTACGACCAAGGACAGGAAAAGAAAAAGTTTAGTCGACAGTATCCCAGGAGAAAAGAAAACCTCACTGGAACTCTCAATTATTATTAGGGGCAAATCTAATATGAAATTAATGAAGCTTAAACTTCAGGACCCCTAATCTTAGAGGGGCCTTAGAAGGGAATTTAGTCCACCATCGCTTACAAATTTCGGGTGTTTACTGTAGAAGAAGGTGTTTTAAAAAGATAATCATATTCAGGACAGCAATTTTAATCAAAATTTGAGTGGTTTTTACATTTTTTTAAAATATCTTTTTTAATTTGTGGTGATCTGTCATGGAGCAAACTCTATTGAAGAAAATAACAGTGGTCACCCAGACCCTGCTGCTTATTCAGAAGGGGCCCCATAATAGTTTAAGCTTCAGGGCCCCCAAAAATGTAAGTCTGTCACTGATTTTTATCATCATACTTGTGGGTAGATGAAAGGTTTAATTATTATTATTATTAACTGTTTTCCTTATTTCTCTGTCTGCATAATGTAAATCATTCCATAAACCACATTCACAGTATCAGAAAAGCCACATTTACCCACAAACAAAAGTACTGTATTTAAAGATTTTTTTTTTACCTAATTGGACTGTTGGAGGCATCGGGGTCATGTGCAGCCACGGTTCCAATGATGGTCCCAATCTTAGCCTCTTCAGAAACTACCATCCTGTTAACAGGTGAGTTAAATATGGGCGGCTCGTCCACATCCTCCACGACGATCTTCACAGCCGTCGTATCACTAAAGAGTCCCAGGTTCATATACTGAGTGTCATTGTTTTTGTTCGTGACTTCAATTCTTAAGTTATAGCTTGATTTTGTTTCAAAGTCCAATTCCTATAGAATCCAAACATAACAATTGCTTGTAGGAATCAGTAAAGATTAAAGACAAATAGTTCTCTTAGTTCATTTTGTAAAAAATGCCTATTACTGTAGAGAATTTGAATTAGCTGTAGAGTAAATGCACAGATTTCCTGAAGTACACGGCTATAAACCATACAAGGTGTTTGAGTATTCAATAATCTTTAAATTGCTCAAATTATTAGGGTAGTAAAATGATCGCAAGTTAATTTATAAACATGAATTGTCCAATGTGGCCTAACACTATGGCTTAGTGAAAGTACCCCAACTAAAGTACCCTGAAGCAGAAAGTATCTCAGGGTCAGGGTGGCTGGAAATTTGTACTTTACTAGAAATCTGACAATAAAGTTTATGCCTCAATATTTCTGCAAGGGGTCAAAAAATGTGAACGTCCTCTGAACTCACTGTATAGTTTCAGGACAAATATTAATGCTTATCATATAACAAAAGTCAGAAGTTAACTCCTTTATTATGTAGGCTAGGTATACGAGTTTCATAACAACTCTAATGTATTTCTGTCTTTCCACTGTATTATTGTAATTTAAAAAACTGATCAAATTTGAGTTAAATTCTAAAAAAAAAACAGTTTGAAAGGCATTGTTGAAGTTTAGGCTATAAAAACTTTAAATGTGAAGTCCGTGCTGGAACGCTTTTTATATGGTGGAAACATGCGTTGGAAGGACCAAATTATGTTTTTTAAACGTGTTGTTGCTGTTACACTATATGCCATAACGTAGAAATGCCTAAGACTATTCTCTTAAGATTTATAAAAGTACACCACAAAGTTTATAAAAAAACAAATAAAATAAACATTGGCGTTTACCTTTTCAAGTGATATGACTCCCTCCTGAGTTTCTTTGTCTGTAGAAATTTTAAACATCCCAAGGCCATCGCCATCTATAATCCTATATTCCATTTCAGCATTTGGTCCCACATCAGCATCTGCAGCTTTTATCTTGGCAACTACAGAGACCGCAGGCAACGACTCTGGTATATTGTATTGATAGGATTCTGTGAAACCCAACACAGTTATTGATGAGACAATTTTCTAACACCATCACTTGACTACAAAACAGTTGCAGTGTTTAGCCTTATTTGGCTGGAGACTGACAAAATATCAGTTTAGTGAAAAGAACAGTAGACGCTTGTGGATACATACTATGTTGGAAATGAATTTTGGTATACCTGATAAGAAGACTTGCATTTAACAACTGACACATAATAAATGGCAAAGAGTTAAAAACACACACACAAACACAGAGTAGGTATACATAAATATACAGGCTTGCAGCAATTGCAACTTTGTGGAGTATGTGAACCCTAATTAAAGCTGCGATTTTAGCAGTGAAAGATTGCAATCCAATAGTTTATTATCTCTAATCAAATGGGGAAATAGTGTCTCATTAAGAAAAATTCTACTGAACTGCAAAACATGCACAATCTTTATCTGCACAAAATAAAACCTACAAAGAGTAATAAAAAAGGTTTCTACCATTTCACAATACTAAGGAGTGTGCCAAGCTAGACTTGGATTGGATGATTCATTATGTTAGGTTGACTTTATTATCCCAGAGGGAAATTTGTTTTCCAGCAGGAAAGTACAAAACATAAGTCATTGTTAAAAGAAAGAAAAATTTAACAAAACATGGGGAGGGATAATTCTGCTGCTGGTCGCTATGAGTGCAGTACCCCATCATCATGTCAAACACACACTCATAGAGAGAGAGAGAGATCACTCCAAAAGTGTCCAAATAGTGTTTTGTCCATCCATCCTCTTCCGCTTATACAAGATCGGGTTGCGGGGGCAGCTGCTTGAGCAGACTTCCCTCTCCCCTGCCACTTCTTCTAGGTCTTTCGGGGATTCCTGAGGTGTTCCCAGGCCAGCCGGGAGACATAGTCCCTCAAGCATGTCCAGGGTCTTCCCCAGGGCCTCCTCCTAGTTAGACGTGCCTGGAACACCTCACCAGGTAGGTGTCCAGGAGGCATCCTAATCAGATGCCAGAGCCTCCTCATCTGACTCCTCTCGATGCAGAGGAGCAGCGGCTCTACTTTGAGCCCCTCCCGGATGACTGAGCTTCTCACCCTATCTTTAAGGGAAAGCCCAGACACCCTGCAGAGGAAACTCATTTCAGCCGCTTGTATTCTCAATCTCATTCTTTCGGTTACTACCGATAGCTCATGACCATAGGTGAGGGTAGGAACATAGATCAATTGGTAAATTGAGAGCTTTGCCTTATGGCTCAGCTCCTTTTTCACCACGACAGACCGATGCAGAGCCCGCATCACTGCAGACGCCGCACCGGTCCGCCTGTCAATCTCACACTCCATTCTTCCCTCTCTCGTGAACAAGACCCTGAGATACTTGAACTCCTCCACTTGGGGCAGGATCTCACTCCCAACCCTGAGAAGGCACTCCACCCTTTTCCAGCTGAGGACCATGGTCTCGGATTTGGAGGTGCTGATTCCCATCCCAGCCGCTTCACACTCAGCTGCGAACCGATCTAGAGACAGCTGAAGATCACAGCCTGATGAAGCAAACAGGACAACATCATCTGCAAAAAGCAGTGACCCAATCCTGAGCCCACCAAACCGGACCCCCTCAATGCCCTGGCTGCGCCTAGAAATTCTGTCCATGAAAGTTATGAACAGAATTGGAGACAAAGGGCAGCCCTGGTGGAGTTCAACTCTCACTGGAAATGAGTTTGACTTACTGTCGGCAATGCAGACCAAGCTCTGACACCGGTTGTACAGGGACCAAACAGCCCTTATCAGGGGCTCCGGTACCCCATACTCCTGGAGCACCCCCCACAGGATTCCCTGAGGGACACAGTCAAATGCCTTTTCCAAGTCCACAAAACACATGTAGACTGGTTGGGCAAATTCCCATGCATCCTCCAGGACTCTGCTAAGGGTGTAGAGCTGGTCCACTGTTCCGCGACCAGGACAAACATCACACTGTTCCTCCTGAATCCGAGGTTCAACTATCTGACAGACCCTCCTCTCCAGGACCCCCAAATAGACTTTTACAGGAAGGCTAAGGAGTGTGATCCCTCTGTAGTTGGAACACACCCTCCAGTCCCCCTTCTTAAAGTGTTATGTGAAAAACTCATAAATCAATTAAAAGCACAAAGTCAAAATTTTGACCCTTTGCCATTTCCATTGTGCCCTCAAGTTCTTCCCACAGAACTTTCCTTACTTTCCTCGCCTTCACTTTCTCTCTCCCAGTGGAAGCTTTTAATGACTGTAACCACTGCAGTTGATTTTAGCCTCTCACTGGAAATCTCCCACCCTTGTCTCTCCTGCAGTCTGGAAGTCTACATTTTACAATTACACCCATCTTGAAACTTTCTGCATTGGCAATCAACAACTCTACCAGCTCTACCATCCACACCTGGCTTCATGATGCTCAGTTAATAAAGAGCTGGTTGCTCCATGAGGCATTTTCCCCTGTCCACCTTTCATGTGTTTTTTTTTTTTAATCTTTTTTTGTTTTTGTTTATTTAGCCGTCTCAGGTGCTATCCATAGCTGTTCAGTTAATAAAGAGCTGGTTGGAGGTTTCTTCATGTGGCAGTTTAAAGTAACCTCCTGTATCCCCTGTACTATTTCCATGTTTCATTTTAAATGCTTTGAGCGCGTTACCTCATAATCTCAGTTTGCTTATAGTGAAAAAGTTCTGCGCCATCAATCTCTCCTCATCGTTCATACCTCTTCATCCTAGAATCACTCTGCTGCTATATCTTTTATTACTTTCTCGTATATGAAGTATAGAGAAAGTATTGTAATCGTCCAAAGATTTGATGTCGAGATTTTGATGAATCTCGATGTTTTAGACTTCCCCGACTCTCCCATATACAAAGCATAGGGAAAGTATTGGAATCATCCAAAAATTCAATGTCAAGCTTTTGATGGATCTCAACGTTTTAGACCTCCCTGACTTTCTCGTATACAAAGTATAGGGAAAGAATTGCAATCATCTAAAAATCAGATGTTGAGAATTTAATGAATCTTGACGTTTTAGACATCCCTCCCTTTCTCGTATACGAAGTGTAGGAAAAGTATTGGAATCGTCCAAAGATTCGATGTCAAGATTTTGATAAATCTTGATATTTTACACTTCCCTGTGTCCAAAACTACCATTTTTGGAATTATGTTTCTGTGTCTGTGTCTGTGTGTGTGTGTGTATGTGTAAACACGATAACCAGAGTACGCTTTGACTTAGGTCAACCAAATGTGGCATACAAATATTAGGTACAAAACGTATATTTCTATCAACTTTTGGGCTATTTCTGTTAACCGGAAGTGGTACTTTACCTTTTAGAATAATTTTTCTATATATTGTTAATTTCATTTGATTTGTTGTTGATGGTTCTTTAATGTACATAATATAAAAATATAGTCATTGTTTTGCGTATTACTCCTCAAATATCCATCCCCATATCTGAGTATATGAGAAAGTCGAGGGGAGACCACTCCCTATTTTGTCTTAACATTGAGACCAATCCTGTATGCAGTACTCCAGGTGAGGCCTCACCTGTAACAAACCTCTACATATTAATGAGGTTCATTTCTCAATTTCATTGTTAATAAAAGGATTAGTTTGTGTAACAAAGCTAAATGAAGCTTGTCACTGTTAGTAGTCCTAATTAATCATAATGAGAAACACTCTGCTTTCTTTACATAAAAATGAAACTCAGGACTTTGCCTGAGAAATAGTGAATGGTTATGCTGAACATTAAGCATTCATATGTGTGAAATACAACATGAACTTGACAAAGGCAACGACAAAGACAACAAATCACACAATTTGTCAAGTGTTTAGGCACTCATGTTGGTATCTACATCCGTTTTTGATTTTTATAAAAAATCCCCACAGAAATCCAAGTTAGTCTAATCGTTGAATAGGGGCTCACTGACCCAAGCAGGAGTATTCTTAATGATTTTACCAACAGTCAGTGGTAAAGTGTGGGTTGTCTTCCACAGTACTCAAAAGTGTGCTATTACTTGCCTTTTCGATAACCTGAGAACCATAAGTTTTTTCAATAGAACTCCTTAATAATTCACTCTTCCCCAGCAGAGTACTTTTCTTGTTCTGGCTCAGTTCTAGTCTGTTCTTCCCTTTCCTTCAGGGTAAAGGATTCAAAAAAGGTTAACGAAGAGACAGAACTCCCAGGTTTTAGAAGAGCGTGATTTGGGTGAGGTCATTCTATTTTCTGGGAGTCCAAGCCCTAGAGTTACGTGGCTAATGAAACGGGAAATCCATGCCACATTATTACAACATTCGGCAACACCGTAGAACAAAGACATATTTACACTGATAAATGACAAATTGTATGTGACGTCACTAGTGTGTGATATAACTTAAGCCCTTGATTTGTACTCCACACATCTTGATATGTTATAAAACTTCTTATTACCCTAATAATGAAACTAATTCCTCCATAACAGTTTCTCTTCTTCCAAATTTTGGCAGAATGATCCTTCCACAGGAGCCTTTACTTCCTAACCTTCCCTTGATCTCCTTCTGTTGATAATTTATAACCTACACTAACATCTCGTCCACAGCTCACTTCATGGAGGGGAGTCACCATTTTCACCAGTCACTTTGAGCTGTGTCACTTGCAAATATGTCACCAACAATACCATTGTATCTGGTCCTTCTGGTAATTTAAATATTAAACAATGAGCCTCTTGCCCATCTAAAAAATCATATTTACAGCATTTCTAGTAGGAAGTGTTCAACCATCTACAGAGGTGAAATAGGGAGAAGGCTAGCAGACTTTGAGGTTTTAAAATTAAAGAACTTACAAAGCCAGTTGTAAAAAACTTCACATCCCTTGATCATAGCCAACTTGGTCTCTTAATTTGTGTTCTTTCACAGGGCTTCAAAGACACTTTTCATAGTAAAGTAGAAGAAGCTCAGCTCATTCTCAGCCAGGGTTCACCTATTTCCCCGGGTCTTCATGACTTTTTAATCTCTCACTTCATCTTTTCTAATCCATCTTTTTTCTTACCTACTCTCAACGTTTCTCCTTTCATTTCCCCTGGTTTTGTTCCCTACTTCTTCTCCTATATACGCGGCTTTCTCTTTCCTTTTTAATGGGATATCTGATAAAGGCTATTCAGCTGAAATGTTGTGCCTTCAGCCTTCCTTCCTTTCCGTTGTGGAAATACCCTTCACCTTCCTTTCTTTTTTCCTAATATCCTATCAGCTTTTTTGATCACTGTTTGGATTTGCAACCCAAGCTCCACTTACATCTGAAAATCAGGTAAATTCACACACGTCAAGAGTTACAGTATGAAGATCCCAATAAGATGACAACAATCTGGTTTAAATTGTATCAGACGATGAGGATTGTGCAGCTGAGAAATTAGCAAAAATAAGATGTTAAACAGGTGGAAGTTGTCACACATGTGTGCCTGGGGATCACCTTCCAGGTTCTGATGAAGTAAGTGATACCACTCTGGGATGAGAGGGGGTACTGTCACCAACTGTATCTTCTCTTTTTCCCATTGCTTTGAGAAGACGTCCAAAGAGGACTGTTTCATTTATGTTAGGTAGAATGCCCAGAGGGGACTGGGCGGTCTCACGGTCTGGAATCCCTATAGATTTTATTTTTTTTCTCCAGCCGTCTGGAGTTTTTTTTTTGTTTTTTCTGTCCCCCCTGGCCATTGGACCTTACTCTTATTCGATGTTAATTAATGTTGATCTATTTTGTTTTCTTATTGTGTCTTTTATTTTTCTATTCTTTATTATGTAAAGCACTTTGAGCTACTGTTTGTATGAAAATGTGCTATATAAATAAATGTTGTTGTTGTTGTTGTTGTCCCCACAAGGTGGTGTCATATTTTGACTGAGCAGTCAGTGAGGATAGAGCTCCCGTTATTACTTTTTCATTATTTGCCTATCCGAAATCTAATTTCAGATGATCTACGAAAGAATCTTGCTTGGAATTCATAAAAGAGTAATTCCCCTCCAATTATTGCAGTCACGTTGTGCACCTTTCTTAGGTATCTTCACAATATTTCCTTTGGTCCAGTCCTCAGGTACCTGCTTACCTCCCCAGACTGCTGTGAATAATGGCTGCAACTTCAGGCTGACTTTATTTTGTGTCGTGGGTACGTTTCTTTTTGTTAATTTCATTGTGCCAGTTGTGCAGGGTAGCCTAGTTGGTATACCAACATTTCATCTGGCATACCCTGGTCTTTTTCAGCTGGTCGCAAAGTTCACAGATGAATTAAAAATACAAGGGCATATGCGTAACACAAGAAAAGTCAATGAATAATGATACTGCTCAGGAGTGCAAGGAGACCCCTAAGTAAAAAAAAAATGTGGAAATGACAGTCTTAGTGACAATATTCAGTGAATTAGAGAATTCTCTATTTTCATACATTTTGCCATCACTGCACCATAGTGAATACCGTACTGCACTATAGTGTACAAATGAGATTATGACAAGATTCATACAAGTTATTGATCGTAAAATCAAATTAATGGAAAACAAGCCATTCAATTTTTAAACATAACAGCTTCAATAAAAAACAACAAGCTGGCAAATATCATCTGCTTTCATCCCCCCTGCCCCCTAATACAACACGCCAAGCTGGGACTTTTTATCAACGGTATTTGTACTCGAAATACAGCAGCACACATTATTTTACAAAATATTTTTTCATACTTCAATAACTTCTGTCAGTATGCATTGTTTTGATTAGCTGTTGTACTTCAGGATGCTAATTTGCTTCACGTTGCTTGCCAGCTCATAATTATTTTGATGGCTTTTTAATATACCGTGGAACGTCTGCGTCTTAAATGAACAAATAGCTCTCTCTTTGTCTCCCTTGAGTCTGAGCAAGCTCAATTCCACAAAGAAATGAAAAGAAAAAAAAAAAAAACAGAGACAGCGTTGCGCTGACAGTTATCACCAGTGGTCATAACAGGCTGTAATAAAATATTGAAAATATTGATTCTGTCTGCTGACAAACCTGAATGCACCTCAGTGTGTTTTAGAAATGACATAAACTATTTCTGTCTAATACTGATCATTACAGCTCTTTTGATTATTAACACAGTATTTGTTTTACCCATGGCAGAGAGTAATGTTACCCAAGCTTCTACCTTTAGTTAAATCATCATAAATTATAAAATATAAATTCAAGTCCGCTTTGGAAAAACTAGTAAAAGTAAGCAGAGACATGAACCTAGTGGCCACAAAATTAGGTCCGCCAGCACATTAATGCAAACATCTTGGTCCTACAAACAGCTAGTGACATGTATGGACATGGTCAAGTGGCCGAGTCATTGTTTGACCGACCAAGATCTCAAATGACCACGACACATGATCTAAGGAACTCGGACTGTGGTATGGTGATCGATGTTAGAAATGGTTGTCTCAGTTGCAGTTTTGATGCATTACAGTCTTTCGACTTTGTAAAGCTAAAAACATCCAGTGAGCTACAGTTCTGCAACACAGTGATGCAAAAGGTCTTATTTCAGTAATTTTAGTAACAAAAGAGGAGTCAAGGAGGAGGTGAAGAATATCTGGAATAGTAAGGGGGATTAAATTATACCGAAACTAAAATAGGAAATGCTCTAAGCTTGCACTTCTCTGAAATTTTCACATGTGGGGGAGAGGTTAACCTCCCAGAAGTAACAGGGACTACTAAGTAGGTACTGAATGATTTGGAAATTGTAGAGGGAGAAGAGCTGCAGGCAGTGTGATGTAGTGGTTAAAGCTTTGGACTTCAACCCCTGAGGTTGTGGGATCAAATCATGCTACTGACACTGTGTGACCATCAGCAAGTGACTTGACCTGCCTATGCTCCAAGTGGAAAATCAAAAGAAATGAAACTAATTCTATCATAAATGTTGTTCGTTACCTTGGATAAAGGTGTCAGCCACAAATGCAATGCTCCTGAGGTCAAATAGGCTAAAATATGACAAATCACTAGGACCAAATAAAATTTAACCTTGAGAGCTTAAGGAGGTTAGTTAGTTAGTTAGTTAGTTAGTACATACAGTATATAAACTCTTCATGCACAATTTTAGAAAGTTACTGTAAACTGTAGTAGAATAATGTCCCAAGCATTATTTGGGCTCCACATCTCTCTCTCTATATATAAAGAGGTAAAATGTCCATCTGTCCATCCAGCATCCATTCCCTTGCACATTTATAATGCCATTTGACATCCACAAGAGGGAGGGTGTAAGACTGTAAACCATGCTGTGTACGTCCATGAATCACAAAAGGGCTGGATCGCCCAACAAAGAGCAACAAGAAGCACAAAGAGGGATGTCACGGCTAGAATGTCAGATGAAAAAAGGCAACAAGATGTACAAGAAAGAGGGACATAAGGCATATGCGATGAATAGAAGTTAGTAAATGCATGAGGCAATCAAAACAGACGGATTTACCACTGTAACATTAAGCCCATTCGCTGTGCTCGTTGGATCATAACAGCTAAATTCCAAGAGACTTTCAACAGACGTATTTATATAGAATTCTGAGCCCAAGAGACTCTTGGGGTTAATGCCAAGGAGGTTTGTTTTCCCTGGTGTCTATTAGTATGTAATTCACCATGCAGTCAAAGGAATCTGGCTGTATGTACCTAATAGATGGCTTTGTGAACTTTGAAGACCTGGTTTAGTCTGTTTGAGGTTTAACAGGTTAAATTCTCTGAGCCTGTCAGAGTAGGACATGTTCTTAAGTCCTAGGACACACATGGCTGCCATTCTCTGCACATTTCTCTGGATACATGCAGATTGTATAACATATATACTCATGTATAAGTTGGGTTTCTCGATCATAAAATCAAACCCCGAATGATACGCCCGTTCAAAAATGCGGCACTTTTTTTTTTTACATCTTCTTGCCTCCTCCAATCTCAATCGATATCAATATCGAATTTTGTTGCAGCAGCGCAGTTATCAATTTCTGTCGCTACTTCAGTGACATTTAATTTAAAACCAGCTACAAATTTTCTTCTGAACGAACAGTCCATCGTAGATAAGGGATGCTCTTACGATAAAGGTGTATGAGGGTGTGGGATACAAAAAACACAAAACAGTACAAACAGTGGTCACATAGTCACAATACAAAGAAAAAAAAAGGTTGTGTGCTCCGTGGTTACTCTCTCATGAGGGCGTTAACATATCATAATCTCTTGGACCAATAGCGTGAGTTTTGAGCATTTGACTTATATGACCAGTATTATAAAATAACAGAAATGATACAGTAAAATCAAGATCTGATTTATCCATGGGAGAACTTATCCGTGAGTATATACAGTAGTCAGAATTTGGCATAAACAGCATTAACATATGGAAAGGTCCTGTCTTGTATTAACCAGTGCTGGCTGGTGGGGCCATCGTAATAGTGTGGCAAATTTAGATATACATTTTCAAGCCTTTATGAAAACATGGGTTAACGAGTGTATATTGATGGGCAAAAAATCGACTATTTTAAAATTTAATTTTAAGCACAGTTAAGAGTACAGAAATTGAAGGGGTCTGAATACTTTCTGAATATCCTCTACCCCTCCCCTAAAGACACAGTTAAAATATACCAAGCTCAGCATTAAATGGTGGCAGAAAGAGCCTATTCCAAAATTATTTGGTTACAAGACAATTACCCACCCTGGCCAGTTAACATATGCACCCATGCTTACTGAAACTGCTCCAATTTAAAATCATTAAGTACCCTATACAGCCTGTAGAAGGTGTCTTGCGACTTACCCCAAAACCCTTGACACAACTTTACCACTGGGTTTTGGTACAAAGGAAATTGTTTTATTTACTAATTCTTTACACCAGTTTCTTTCATTTATCAATCCACAACTAAAACACTTTCTTAATCCTCTTCTACTCTTCTCCCAGGGGAGACTCACTCGCTTGACTCCTCTCCCACCGCTGTCCCCCAATATGAGTTGAGGTGGCCACCTTTTATGCCCAGGAGTCAGGATAACAGAAATCTGAAACACTCCTGGGTCAGATGGCAACTTTAAAAATTAGGACCAGTTCCTTCCTGCGGCTCCCCCTGGTGGCCCTCACTGGACCCAGCAGAGCAGTCCCACTGGACTGCAACTTCCAGCATGCTCTATGGCGATAAGAAGGCACACACTGGCTCAGGAATGCTGCCATCCAGCGTGTCAGGGGCACATACACTACTTGAGGGACTGTCTCTCCCTGTCCATCCACCCACCAGCCTCCATGCCATGATGGGGCTCATCCCTGCTGGGACGCAAAACTCTCCCAGCTGCTCCTCATACCTAAAATCATTTAGGTGTGAAACTTAATGCAAGTCCATGTAGATAGTGAACAGGCCAGGATTTGATCTCACTCACTCACTGTGGTGGTGGGCTAACACACAAACACACATTCATAAATTGAATGCGCTGAAAAATCATTTGTAATTATATTCCTGATGACTAAAATAATTATTTGAAAAGTGTCACTGAGAAGATAAAAGTGGTACAAGTGGAATGTAAAGTATCACCGTAAACTGTCACTGCTGTGTACTGTTGTGACAGTACCTGTGTTGAGCAATAGTTTCAACAGAAGAAAATATTTGCATTTAATTTCACTTTAATTAGGTATTAAACAGACAGCATGCTTTTATAAAATAATAGTATGAAAGAACCTTACTGCGCGGGAAGCGTGGTGGATTGTCATTGACATCAGAGAGGGTGACAGTCACCGAAGTCGTTCCAGACAGGCCTCCCATTAGTCCTATCATGTCCTTTGCTTGAATGACCAGGAGATACTGATCCTTAGCTTCTCTGTCCATGTTGGGAAGAGCAGTCCTGATAATGCCTAAACAAAGAGAGACAAATATTTGTGATAGATACATCGTGATAAATAATTTGAAATGACTGAACATTCACATTGACGTTTTCATGGGGTAGATGATGCTAGGAACTCTCTACTAAATAGAGCCTACTCCCCCATCTTTAGAAAAACGGTAGCATGGTGAGGATACTGCTTTTTGAGCATTCAACACCATAGAGACCAAACGTCTGGGGAAGAAGCTCTTGTCTTGGGTTGATTCTCTCAATGTGTTCTAAATAATGGACTACTTAACTTTTTAGACCAGGGATTGTGAAGGTGAAGAACCAAGTGTCCGATATGGTCATGACTAGCACAGGGGTGCTTCAGAGAACTGTACAGGCTCCATTCCTGTTTACCCCATAAGCCTCCAACTTTAGATACAGTACCAAATCACGTCATCTACAGATATTTTCTGATGACCCAGCCACAATTGGGAAGATCAGCAGTGGGAAGAAGAATTAATACAGGACACTCATGGAAGACTTTGCTGAATGCTGAAAAACTGAACAACCTGCAGTTTAGTCTCGCTGAGTCAGACATGTTAATAAATATAAGTCTGGAGATAGCCATGAGAGAATTTTGGTTAAAACTGGGAGGGGACAAATAGATGGCTCGTTGAGTGTCACCTTTGTAAACCAATCCAGTGCTCCAATGAAGGTGGAGATCAAAGTAGAAGATGTGATTTTTGAACTGTAAAGAGCGATGGTCCTCTCCTTAAACTGGTCCAACAGAGCAGTGTCCACATTCAAAAAAGTCTACTAAAACAAATCACGAAAAAATGTATGTTCTGTGTAAAGAGAACACACTGCATGTATTAAAAATAAACATAACTTGTTGCAAAGGAAAAACCTTTCTGTATCATCAAATTATATATTGGTATTTGAAAACATCAATGGACTAGTGGTAAAGGTGCATCAGAAACGCACAGGGGTGCCACAAGGATTGGTGCTGGGTCCTCTACTCTTCTTTGTTTGCACCACTCTCCCTGGAACCCATCGTTCATCCATTCCATGGTTCCTCATGAGTGCCATCCCTCCTGAGGACATCTCAGTATTGGCTTGAGTCTCTGTCTGTCTTACTACAGCTCAACCTGGCAAAGATGAAGCTTCTCTGCTGGTAGGAGGACTTTCATGTGTCACCAAACCACTGCAGATGATTGGAAATTCAGCGGACCATCAAGCCAAGACAGGCACATGTCACTCCTCTTTTCATGTCACCACACTGGCTTTCTGTAGAAGTGTGTATTAAGTTCAAATTCTTGATACTTGTCTACAGGGTAGTCAGTGGGTCGGCACCTACATATATGAAGATACTTATAAGGTCCTAGACTCCCTTTTGCAAACTCAGGTCTGCTGATGAATGGCATCTGGTATCGTCACCTCCGTTTGGTATCAAATCTCAATCCAGACCCTTGTGATGTGTTGCTGCTGGCTGGTAGAACATGCTGCCCACCTTTATACATGTTTGATGTATTTAAGAAGACTCTCTTGTTTGGTGCGTTTCTTTCTAAGTGATATTAGCTGTATGGTTCTTGCAATGAAGGAAGCGTAACAAATTTGTATTTTTGAAGTGAGCTCTTGACTTCTGGCAATCAATTCTGTTGAATGTTCCCCTGCTCGGCTGGTAGCCCTGCGACCACCGCTGACCTGTTGCACCTTATCACTGAAGAAGCTCATTCAAAGATGGAAAGAATACAGAGAAAAGATAAGAGTAAGAGGGAAATGACACAGAACTGGTCTCTCGCCATAAATGTGAAATGTTTGATCGCTTTTAATTAAGTTAGATGAACTTTTACATGTTATGGTGAGTCACATACTGTTCCTGGTACTGTGGCATTTGTTTATTGTAGAGAACTAACTTAAACACATTTTGGATGATGTTTAATGCAGGGCAGTTTTCATCTGATATGATCAGAAAAAGTTGTAAAAGCAGGAGATGGTCTGGAGACTTATATAGAGGACGTAAGCACATTACCATTAAAACTGGTAAGTGTGATCCAAAATTTGAAAGACTGACTGAATTTGTCCATATTATTGCCTAAGAGAGGTGGCACCATCCTGCTGATGTTTATTTTTAAATTTAGCAACAGAATGACGAGTAGTTCTGAACCAACATCTAATGACATGTTCCTTTTTCGGGCACAACAAGCTGGACCTGTTTAATTGAAATATCAATGACTTCAAATTGACATCTATCTATCTATCTATCTATCTATCTATCTATCTATCTATCTATCTATCTATCTATCTATCTATCTATCTATCTATCTATCTATCTAATCCTGCCAACTATACTATCTATCTATCTATCTATCTAATCCTGCCAACTACACTATCTATCTATCTATCTATCTATCTATCTATCTATCTATCTATCTATCTATCTATCTATCTATCTATCTATCTATCTATCTATTTTTCTAGTCCTACCAACCTATCTATCTATCTATCTATCTTGCGGATGTTGTATGATCTGCAAAAACAAGGGACAGTTGCAATGTGGCTAGTGAATGACAGCTGGTCACCAATCACTTCCCAAAGGTTGCGTACTGACTTGCCGGGTTTTAGCAATAGTGAGTCAAACTGAACATAGATGGGGTGTTGAATACATGGATGAGCTGGGATAACAAGGAGGTTCATCTTTACCAAGCTGAGCTAGAGATTGTGTTCCATCAAGCAGATTGCAGTAAGAGTGAGACATTAAAAGGCTGTAGTTAATACTGTGCGGTCCTTGTGACGGTCTGGGTTGGTTCCAGACTCCCAGTTCCATCCGGAATGCTCTTCAGTCCAAAACTGTCAATATTCATAAACTGAGATGAGCCAGGCAAATGAGGACACACATAACAAAGAGTAGGTGCAACAAGTTTTAGTGCTTTTATTAAAATCTAAACAAGTTTGTGCAGTGCAATCTTCATAGTAAATAAATAAATAATTCAGTGAAAATCTGTAAAGATTAAAACATCCCAATAATTAAAGTTTAAAATCCAATCCCACCGGCACAGCCAACCTGTTCTCACAGGCTTGTGTCACTGATGTCCCATGGGCTCCCAGCAGGGCACTGCACCCAAGCCTCACTCTTCCCACTCTCATTGCCACACTTCAGTATTACATAATATCAAACATTGGGCCACTCCAGCTACCACAAAAACGCTCAGCCGAGTGGTCCTCTTCATCCCCCAATCATCAGCCCTACACTCCTCTGAGGGGCTTTATTCCCAGCTGCGTGCCCCTATGGCTCCTAATCCTGCCACATTCGTTTAATCTCCTTTCTTTTCTGTTCCCCTTGTTGTTCTTTTCATCCATCTCTATATTTTTCCTTTTCTGTCTTTTTCTCTCTGCTGTGCAGACTTCTCTTAAATTAGCTTCCATTCTCTCCACAAGGAACAAATATGGCCCCCCGACTAATCTGCCTGCATTTGAACGTGTCCACGATCAGCCAAGCACAGCAATCAACCCCGGAGCGGCACCATCATGAGCTCTATCTATCTATCTATCTATCTATCTATCTATCTATCTATCTATCT
>JANRMT010062820.1:22787689-22812597 GCA_026402145.1 Polypterus bichir lapradei
ATCTATCTATCTATCTATCTATCTATCTATCTATCTATCTATCTATCATATAGTGCCTTTTCTATCTATTATATAGTGCCTTTCATATCTATCTGTCTATCTATCTATCTATCTATCTGTGCCTGAACTTTATGGAACATTATTTATTTAAAATTCTGTCTTACACCATGGAGCACTTACACAGTCCTCTGAAGGTAACGGCAAGTACCAGCATAGCACTGATACGTGAAACCATTAGACTTGATGATAGGTCCTCTATACCTTGGTGTACCTTTTACCAGACATTTTTCAGGTTGATTCTTGGCACTTCTTCTTAAGATTGTGCATTCATTACTTTATTTACCTGTTTTTGGTTCCACTGAGAAGTATGGCTGTCCCTGTAGAATACTGTAGACTACTCTGGCACTGTTTCCATAGGTTGGGTCATCGGCATCAGTGGCAGTAACCTGAATGACTGAAGTTCCTGTAATTAGAAAGTAGATGCAGAATTTCAAATTAGCAGTTTTAAGCTTTGTCTAACTGCCACATTTTAAAGAAAACTTAAAGCCAAATTGCTTCTTTATGAAACACAGAAAATCAAGTGAAAATAGATTAAACTACAATAAAACCATAATTTACTTTTTTTCGACTTAGCAGCCTTCATTGCGGCAGGCATTCTGCTGTCACAGTGCATTACGTGGCTTTTCTTTTTTGTATCAAGACTGTAAATTGTGAATAATACGAGCTTGGCTTTCATTTCTTTTTCTTTACAAGTTGTTTATATGGTAAAAAAATGTTTTAAGTCTCCAAGCTAGGACATTTACTGTTATTTTTTGTTTGTCATAATTGAAAGGTTAAATAGGAAAGGAGGGCATATTTTGGACTAAGGAATACCTGCAGCTTCAGGTTGAAAATGACAACAACATCTTGTTACGCCTTATGATTTAAACAATGATGTATTAATATACAGTAGTATTATACAGTGGATTCAGAAAGTATTCAGACCCCTTCACTTGCTGTACACATTATCATGTTGTAGATTTCATTTTAAATGGATAAATGTGCCACTTTTGCCTTTCAATTTACACTCAATAACCAATAACGACAAAGTGATACCATGTTTGCAGAAAGGTCTGCAAATCTATTAAAAGTCAAAAACTGGCCTTTATCATTCACACAGGTGTTCAGACCCTTTGCTGTGGCACTTCAGGTGCATCCTGCTTCATCTAATGTGTCTACAACTTGATTGGAGGCCACCTGTGGCTAACTGAATTGATTGGACGTCATTTAGAAAAGCACACGGCTACCTGTGTATAGAAGATCTAACAATCCACACAGCATGTCAGGACAAAAACCACGCCAAGAAGTCCAAGGAGCTCTCTGAAGACCTCTGTGATCAATTTGAGGTGAGGCGTAGAACAGAGCAAGGGGATACAACCATTTCTAAAACTTGGAGTAATACCAGTGACCACAGGTAACAGTGAAATGGAAGAAGTTCTGAAACACCAACACTCTTCCTAGAGTTGGCCTTCTGGGAAAAGTGAGTAACTGAGCAAGAAAGGCTTTGGTCCGGGAGGTAACTGAGAACCTAATAGAGAACCTACAGGAAGTCATCTGCTGCAGGAGAAACCTGTCCAAAGGATGATCTTTCCATCAACACTCCAATAATGAAACATGTACAGTTAGTGGCTAAGTCCTGCTTAGGGTCAGTTTATACTTCAGAACGTGTACACACTCATCATGGCTGCTACGCGTTCCCAGCATTCATTTGACACGTCCTCCAAGCACATCCTCAGAAATTAACATAACGTATCAGCAACAATTAACGTTGCCGTATCAGCAAAAAAGTCTCTGTTCGCTATCAGCGTTTGACAGCAAGCCACTTTGCAGATCCTACAGGATCAATCTTGCATGCTTCAAGTTTTGATGAATGGTTGGATGTGGTGATGCAAATCATCAAACTTAAATGCTGACATACAAAAGTATTCATGATGCTTTTCTTCCTTTATTTCTTGCATAGGCCGTATAAGTGTTCCCCATCATAATGATGAGATACATTTTAAAGGTCTCACATATAATCCTATGTCCTGTCTTTTTTTTTTTTTTTTTTTGTACCTTGTCAACAGCATTAGAATGTATGGAAGAGTATTTGAGCCACAGAGAAAAAAAAAATTAGGGACACAGTGAAAAAAAAAAATCTATTTCATAATTAAAGTGGAAATTTCCCCTTTAATCTTGTCCTTTATTTTGTCATTAAAATAGAATGTTGTAAATGTCATCTTAAAACCGACCCACTTGTTAATCGCTAAGTGCTTCTGACGTTTCATCCTGCACTGACAGCAGCGGCAGGCAGTGATTGCCACACAGAACACATTAATGTATGATATTCCAGCTTTCTGCACTTTTTGAATCCTGATTTATACTTGATGTCACTTTCATGATGAAATCTGTTAAAGCATGTATGTTACAGTTTTCAGATAAATCATTAACTTAATACTGTTAATAATTACACATATGGTTGCGGCACAGTGGCGGAGCGGTAGTGCAGCTGCCTCGCAGTAGGGAGTTACGTTTCTGATGTTCACTGCCTGAAATCTGCATGTTTTCCTGGTGGGTTTCCACAGCGTGCTCTGGTTTCCTTCCAAAGAAGGGGATTTGGTGATGCTAAAATGACAATAGTGTATGTGTGTGCTTGTATGCACCTTGCGATGAGCTGATGTCCCATCCAAAGATTGCTTCTGCCATGCGCCCAATGAATGCAAGGTGTTCTGGGAATTTAATGGATGTTTCCAGCAATTTACATCACAGTGAAGCCAAACTTTGTTTTCTCGATATCGCTCACTGCCACCCGGTGGAATCGTCCAGATTTACGATTTTAGTATGTGCACAAGTATCAACAGTACACCACTTGCATAGCAGTAGCGTCTGTGGCGCACACATCACATCGCATGAAGAATAAACCCGGTCATAGAGTTTGGCAAATGGCATTTAAGGACTCTGAGAGCATCACAAAACAGACCTGCCTAATACCATCCCTATGGTAAAATATGGTGGTGGCAGCATCATGTTTTAGGGGCACTTCTCACCGTCAGGGACAGAGAGACTGGTCAATATTGAGGGAAGGATGAATATGGCCAAATGCAGAGAGATGTTCTTAAAGAAAACCTGCTCCAGAGTGCACAGGACCTCAGAATGGGGTGATGGTTCATCTGTCAGCACAACAATGACCCAAATCATTCAGCAAAGACAACGCTGGAGTGGCTTTGGGACAAGTCTCTGAGTGTCTTCAAGTGACCCACCTAGAGCCCCAACTTAAACCCCAGAGAACATCAGTGGAGAGACCTGAAGATGGCAGTTTGCAGACTCATCGAATATAATGGAGCTTGAGAGGATCTGCCAGGAAGAATGGGATAAACTGCCCAAATCTAGGTGTGTAAAATAGAGATTTACCCCAAGAAGATTCGAAGCTGTAATTTCTACCAAAGGGGCTTCTATAAAGTTACTTCATTAAGGGTGCTTTCTGATTTTTAAAATATTTGCAAGCCTTCCTAAAAACATGTTTTCACTTTGTTATTATGGGATATTGAGTGCAGATTGATGGGCAAAACATCAATCATCATCACAAAAAGTGAAAGTGAAAAGCAAAAGAAAAAAAGAAAGTGAAAGTCCAAAAAGTAATGGGGCCTGAACGCATCTTAATATGGAGAATCGCAAAACAATTTAAAACAATGTGACATATTAATAATTAAAGGCTTTTTCTATACACTTCACATTGTGACGGATTCCTTTTGTCCTTGAAAGCTGGTGATTAGTTTTTGAGCATGAAGCTGAGAATGTTTGAATAGAGTAAACACACTCATGATTTAGGATGGCTATAAGCAGTGGTTCAGAAGTGGTCCACTCCTGCAAGTACTTTGGTGGGGGGGTCCACGTCAATGACAGGTTGAACTTAATTCGTGTCACAGAGGAGCTATATATGAAAGACTGTGTTCTTTTAATGTGGAAAGTGACATTCTTTACATCTTCTGCAACTGTGATGGCCAGTGAGATTTTATGCGCTGTGGTGTGCTGGGTTGGTGACATCACTTCTAGAGAGGTCCACCGAATCAAGCTAATTGAAAGGGCAGGCTCAGTTATGGAGCACACACTAGACCCTGTGGAGGTCATAGTGAAGGAGAGAATTAAAACAAAACCGAGTGCTGTTACGAACAACGCTGCACATCCTTCCTCTGGCACACCAATGCAGAAGTGCGTCAAGAAACGCTTCTGAGGCTCCTTCATACCACCAGCAATATCACTGGGACTGCAACTGCAAAAACTACAGGCCTGTTTCTCTCCTGTCCGTTCTTTCCAAAACAATTGAACATGCCGTTTCTCACCAGATCTCTGCCTTCCTTGTACAGAATGAGTTGTTCGATACCAGCCGGTCCGGCTTCAAGTGGAACCACTCGACTAAGACGGCTCTACAGACTGTGTTTGACCAGCTACTCTGTGCTAGAGCTACCAACATGTTCTCAGTCCTTATTCTGCTAGATCTCTCTTCTGCCTTTGACACGGTCAACCACAACCTCCTTCTTGCCGTCATCTCTGACCTTGGCATCACTGGGACTGATTTGGCTTGAGTCCTACATCTCGGGCAGATCCTACAGTGTGTCCTGGCGAGGAAAGTTGTCAAAGTCACATCAGTCATGCACTGGTGTACCCCAAAGACTGGTGCTGGGTCCTCTACTCTTTGTACACCACCTCGCTGGGCTCCAACATCCTATTCGATGGGTTCTCTTATTAGTGCTATGCCGATGATTCACAGCTATACCTATGAGCTAGAGTCTTACTGATATCGCACCCTTGATGAAGGAGCACCATCTACAGCTCACCCTGGCAAAAACCGAGCTCCTTGTGATCCCCACCAGCCAGTATGCTCATCCCCCCATCTCTGTACAGCTTGATTCACTGTCGCTATCAACTGCCCAGTCAGGGTGTGGTAATTGATGAGCAGCTATCTTATTCTGACCATATTTCTACTGTTTCTCAATCAAGCAGGTTCATGCTGTACCACATCCACAAGATCAGACCTTATCTGAAAGAATAGGAAGCACAACATCTGGTCGAGGCTCTGGTCTTGTTACGTCTGGACTACTGCAGAGCACTTCTGGCAGAAGAGATGAAGCCACTGCAGATGATCCAGAAAGCAACTGCCCATCTTGTATTTAACCACATGTCACTGCTCTCTGCAAGTCGCTACATTGGCTCCCTGTAGCAGCACACATCAAGTTCAAATCCCTGATGCTTGCCTACAGAGTAGTCAGTGGGTCAGCACCTGCATATATGGAGACACCAGTGAAGTGCTATGCTCCTTCTCACCCACTCAGGTCTGCCAGGGAACAGCGTCATGTGATGCTGCCTCTGCATGGCATCAAGTTTCAATCCAGACTTTTTTCCTCTGTAGTTCCCAGTTGGTGGAATGGGTTGCCCACCTCCGTCTGAACTGCAGACTCCCTCAATGTATTTAAGAAGCAATTGAAGACTCTTCTGTTCTGTGAATCTCTGTCGAACTGATGAAAAAAATAAATAAAATAAAACTTTGCAATATTTTATACTCTTGGTTAATTTCTTTGCAGCCTTTGTTAATTTTAGTAAAGCGTTTGACTCAGTTGATCGAGCTGCCCTGTGGGACATCCTGAGGGTTTGCGGGATCCCCTCGAGGTTGTTGGATATCATGGCCGGCCTGTGCACTGGTACTGTGAGTGCTGTGCAGAGTGGAGGCAGGACCTCTGTTTTTTTCCCAGTTGATTTTTGTGTTTATCAGGGGTGTGCTTTTGCTCCTACTCTGTTCAATGCTTGTATGGACTGGGTGTTGGGCAGAGTAGTGGGGTCGAGCGGCTGTGGGGCATCTGTTGGTGAAGAAAGATTCACAGATCTTGACTTTGCTGATGATGCTGTGATCTTCACGGAGTCAATGGAGGCTCTGATCGGGGCGCTGAAGAGACTGAGCGAGGAGTCTGAATGTCTGGGCTTGTGAGTGTCCTGGATATAAACCAACATCCAGACCTTTAATGACCTCTTGGGCACGACCATCAGCAGTGTGTCTGTTTGTGGAGAGAGTGTCGACCTTGTCGAGAGGTTAACTTACCTTGGCAGTGACATTCATGTCTCTGGTGACTCTACCTATGAAGTCAGTAGACGGATTGGGAGAGCATGGGGTGTCATGAGGTCGCTGGAAAGGGGTGTGTGCTGCTCCCGATATCTATGCAAAAGGATGAAGGTCCAAGTCTTTAGAGTCCTGCTGCTTCCTGTCTTGCTATATGGTTGCGGAACATGGACGCTGTCCAGTGACCTGAGATGACCGGAGAACTCCTTGGGTACTGTGTGTCTCCGGAAAATCCTTGGGTACCACTGGTTTGACTTTGTGTTGCTCATGGAGTCCCAAATGAGGCACATTACCTGCATTGTAAGGGAGCATTAGTTACGGCACAACGGCTATGTGTCGTGTTTCCCTGTGGGTGATCTGGCTCGTAAGATCCTCATTGTTGGGGACCCGAGTGGCTGGACCAGGCCAAGCGGTCACCCACGTAACACCTGGCTGTGGCAGATAGAGAGTCGTTTCCGGAGGGTGGGACTTGACCGCGTGTCTGTCTGGAGGGGTTGCCAGCCGGGATCCTGAGTTGTACCAGCTGTACCAGTGCATTCTCCCCAACTTGACTTGACTTGACTTGTTAATTTGTTTAAGTTTAATTGCTTTAGTGATTGTAATCTATGATTGTAAATATATGAGTTATTACATCTTTTCACTTGTGGCAATCAACTTTTGTGACCCGTCCTATTACACTTGCTGAACAAACAGGCCCTGGCCTAATGTTACTTGACTGTTTACCTCTTTTGTAAGTTTCTTTCTTTTTCATTTTCTGCCTTTTTAGTCATTATGGTGTGTGCTCAGACCACCCGCTATACTTGGGTCCCAATCCAGGTGGTTCGTCGTGGGGTGGGTGTGAGAAGGCCCTATTAGCGTATGCTCCCTCTCAGACCATAGTGTGTGTGTGTGTGTGTGCGTACATATATTTGTAATTCTAAAAGGTGAAGTGTTACCTGACTCTGAGGTTTTGTGCACTCTGCAAAAGTTTTCTTCAAAGATGTCTCTGAATTTGGCTGCCCTCGGTTCTCAGCAGTCTCCCTGTCCCTGCCACTGACATACTTGAAGTAGACAAAATGACACACCGGAATGTGTAGGTGTTGTCAGAGCGAGAGGGTTCGATACCATACCATCAAAGCCCTTTGGTCCCATCAGAGATATTTCAGAGTGATAGAATGGGTATATATCAACAACCACAACTTTTATTTCTATAGCACGATTTCATACAAATGATGTAGCTCAAAGTGCTTTATAGGATAAAGAAAAAAAAATATAAAAATAAAATTAGGCAATACAGAGAACACAAAACAGAGGGGAGGGGAGAGATTTTACAACAGTAAAGAATATATACAAGTTCAAGTGCAAGTAGATTGAACTTGTATAGGTTGAAAAATGGCCAAAATACCATGTTGTTTTTATAAGTAGTAGCCCAAAAAATCACAACCCGTGAAGGGCCATTTTTCATGTTGACGGCAATCAAAAATAGTCCAACTGGGTGAGAAAGCCGCAGACCAAGCAACACTGGAAAGAGGATTATGGTGCCCAATGCCTGCTGATGCACTCTTGTTCCTCCTATCGGAGACCACGTAGTGACGCTGCACACGTTGTACTTCTTCCTCCTCCAGGAACTCTCCCATTGACTGTGGTATCGACCGGCACACAGGCCCTAAGGCGACTGAACTGTCTTTCTCTCTCTCTCTCTCTCTCTCTCATACAGACAATTGTATTCTCTCCGGTAAGTATTTTGGTACACTCTATTAATCCCCAAGTGGAAAATGTCTCTTCGCATGATCTTTGGAGGTCAGAGTGCAGGATCAGCCATTACTAAGCACCCCTGGAGCAATTGTCAGGTTAAGTGCCTTGCTCAACGTCTCCTCATTTTTTAAATGTTTTGCCCAGGACTTTTCTAAACTCGTACTGCTTATTTTTAAGTCGGCATCTTCTCCCTTTTCCCCAAAGTGGTGCGGGCAGAACAGACAGCCTACTTCACCTGTCCGATTCGCAATGTTGCATGAATCAGGAACGCGTCCTGTGGACAAGCAAAACCCGAGCTGCTGTGTCCGGAGATTTGACGCACCACCTCCTCCTCCTCCTCCGCACTCAGGGTAAGTGTGTCTATTTTCTCGGAAACTATTTACAAGCAATAGTAAGGCTGTAAAGAGCTTTACTGTGACAAGCGATTGTCACTTTCTGTGGTGCGCTGAGAACCACAGAGCTCTAGAGTGAGTTCCTTAAACATCATGGTTTGGTTTATGGTCTGACATGCAGTGGAGATTGTGGACCTTCTTTACATAGGTACACATGTGCCTTCTTAAATGATGTCCAATCGGTTTAATTTGCCACAGGTGGGACTCCAATCAACTTCTCCACACATCTCAAGAAGAATGAAAGTAAACAGGACGCACCAGACCACAATTTGGAGTGACACAGCAAAGGGTCTGAACCTTTGCATGAATGAGAGATTTCAGGTTTTGATTTTTGAATAAGGTTTGACATTTGTGCTTTGTCTTTATGGGTTAATGAGTGCAGACTGAGGAGAAAACATGGGACATTTATCCATTATCACACACGTGCGATTGGGAGGCAGCTAAAGGGCCTGAATAATAGTAGTTTCATGTCAGACCAGGGGGTGGCAACCTACTCTGACTTTCTCTCTCAATCCTCTGCCGACCATCCATGGGAAATCCAGCACGGTTCCAGCCTCATAGATGGCATCTCTTCCTTATGGATGACACCACCCCAAAATGTATGCCGCTACTTCCGGTTCCGCCTCCATGGATGATGTCACTTTCAGTTCTGACCCCGATGACATCACTTTCTCTCATGGCCTTTAAAGCCGCCATATTTACAGCCTTTAAGTCAGTTCTGTTTTGGACTCAGACCTGTAAACATCTCAATACAAATTACCCTTTTGCAGCCAGGGCACAATATATGGGTGGCTGCCCGAAACCTTTTTTGATGTCTTTGGACTATTCTTGTTACACCATTTAAACCTAAAAAAAACAACCCAATAAAGTGTGAAGAAAAGAAAAGGGCCTGAATACTTTCTCAATTCATTATTTTTCAGTCAGCTCCAACATGGTGATGCTTGATGATCTTACTAATTTAAGACTACAAAATAAACAACATATAAAACATAAACATAAAAGGTGCATATTATTAAAATTAACAAGCGCAATCAGAACACACACATGACATCGAGGGAAGACAGACAGTGTCAACCCCTGTTGCTATGAAGTCTGACTGTAAATGACAAGGATTCCTCCCTCTTTAAATCCCAAAATCCACTTCTCTGGTAACCTTGAGCTAACCTGTCACCCTAATTATATTCCAAATAGAGAAATATTACAATTATGCCTTAAAGAACCACAGGATGATGTTTACTGTAGAAATGTGCAATATAAAAAAAGAAAAATTCGTATTATATTGGCCATTTTAATTCTGTAATCAAGACTATAATGTGGCAGGATGTTTTTTTTTTCACTTTTATCTTTTTTCTCCATTCTAATTTTTTTTTAGTAGCTTTCTGCACAACAATATAAAGATAGCAGTGTATATCATTTGCAATTTTCCTGTCATAGCAGTCTCTGATTGTCCTATTGTCTGAAGTTTTGCAATGGTGTCACCTTCAAAGGCAATGCTGAACTCCATAAAGGCAGCTATGTTCAAACCTGCTTATTTCTATTCAAAGTCTTAAAGTTGGAGAAGTTATTATATATGAAGTATAAATGTATAATTTATCTATGTATTGTTAGAACTTTACCAGTATATAACTTATTTAAATAGTTACATATAAAATGGAGAAACAGCAAGAATTATTTTTTTTTAGAGCATAAAAAACACACTCGCTATTAAATGTACTGATGCGATTAGTTTCTATTTTTGACAATGTGCTTTAAACTATATTTTATGGTTCACAACATTCTGGAATGAACCAATTATTGGATAAATATACACTTTTAATTTATTTCTATTGACTTAAAACCATGTCCTTGAACGCAATAATGATGTTAGGAAATTAAATAGATAAAAGATCTCCTATTCTCCACTTGGTTTGATGTTCCTGATAATTATTCTGCCAGAAAGGGTCAATTAATGGAGCCATATACCTTTTTGAAACAGAAGAATAATGCATTAATGAGATGAGTGCTCATCATGTTAGCATAAAGACATTATGAGTAGTGTTTTATGGTAGTAAATGACTTATGAGTAACTCAGGGAAATTCTGTCACATTAAATATGGTTTTCACTGTTATAAAAAATGTGTTAACACAAGCTGTTACATGAATGTTTTTTGCTCGAATTCTAAACTTGGAATAAGCTGTTAGTGTCAGAACACTGACGTCCTTCTGTGCTTTCCTAAAGGAATACCAGGAAAAGCCAGAACTAACCATAAGTGGATTCATAATTTAGGCTGTAGAATTGACACCATGAAAAATGGTGTACGGTACTCAAATGTGGCAATTGGTGCCACGACCCACCTGCCAAGTTGTTTTGCCTGCCTAAGGTAAAGTCATCCCTGATGGAGGATCGCAGGAATCATGGGAAAGAGGGGTCCTTTCATCAGATTGGCTGGCCCAGCACTGTTTTAGCCATGGAATGGCGAGATGGGGGAGGCAGCTTGATGGATGAGGTCTCCAGGACTCTAAAAATATCCAAATCTTATTATGTGATATCATCTACTGTTAAATTCTGCTCTGTACTTCTAAAATGTTTTGTTTTTATGCTGTATTAAAGATTTGTTCTGTTCTGTGTATTGTATTGTATCGACCCCCTCCTTTTGACACCCACTGCACGCCCAACCTACCTGGAAAGGGGTCTCTCTTTGAACTGCCTTTCCCAAGGTTTCTTCCATTTTTTCCCTACAAGGGTTTTTTAGGGAGTTTTTTCATTGTCTTCTCAGAGAGTCAAGGCTGGGGGGCTGTCAAGAGGCAGGGCCTGTTAAAGCCCATTGCGGCACTTCCTCTGTGATTTTGGGCTATACAAAAATAAATTGTATTGTATTGTATAAAAATGAGCATTGAAAAAATGATCAATTCGGTATTTAGTGATATTTTGATACTTTTGACAACCATGGCTACAGTCTACAGAAGTTCTCACACTACCCTCTCTTGACTGCCAAGCAATTACCGCTTTCATTAAACAGGAATCAAGAGGTGTTACATCTGGTAAATAAAAGGCAAGAGATGTAGTCAAGGGTAGGGTCAGAGGCAAGGACTAACAATACGTTGTCACACACGTGTGCATGGGTCACAGTTTACAGGCTCAAATAGTGCTATTCATCAGCTAGACCAGGGATTGGCGCTCTCACCTGATCCTCTCTCCTCTTGTTCCTCTGCAGACCAGCCAAAGACTCTGCATCTGAATGACATCACTTCTGGCCAACCCTGATGACATCATTTCCAGTACCCAGAATTCCCCTTCCGACCACAGCAGTTCCTGTTCCGGTCACCCTGACTCCACCTCTTCTGCCTACCCACCATATTTATAGAGTAGTTTCAACTTGTTAGTCAGTTCAGTTTTGAACGCCACTTCTGTAAAGACATGTTTGTTTTCTTTGCTGATTTTCAGTATACGGGGTGGCCATCCCCAAACTTTTTTTGTCTGCTGCCTAATTTTTTATCACAATGTCTAAGAAACATGTTAAATGACATGTTCTGAAAGCCTTGGTGGCTCTGTGGCTAAGGATCTGCACTGGTATCTAGGAGGATGCCAGTACTGCCCAGTAGGAATCCTACTCTGTTGGGCCCTTGAGCAAGGATCTTAACCCAAACATTGTTCTAGGGATGCTATGCAGTGGCTGACCCTGTGCACTATTCGTCTAAGGTCTTGCTGAAAGACAATTTCCTCTTGGGGAATTAATGAAATATATCAAAATTAAAAAGAATGTGATCATTAAAGAAATGATGGTAAAATGTGTGATTTTAATATATTTCATTCTTTGTTTTTTGTTTTCATTTTACTCTATTTATTTCCACTACTATATTCACTCTTTGAATACACAATTTACATTTCAAAACATCTCTTAAGTTCTTTTAATATTTTCAACCTAGCAACACCAGCTGTGACAATCAGTGCCAGTGAGTTGCATCAAGTACACCATTACCAGATGATGATTGTTCTACTTCTCTAAACAGAAGGGAAATCAAAAATACAGTAGAGTGAATTATTATAATATGATGTGATTTTCAAAATCCAAGCCAACAACAATTGATGAGAGATGATTGTAAACACAGAGATGAACATGTGTGCATTTGAAACTGGAAAAACAAGAACAAAACGTCTGACAAAGAAATGATGGGGTACTGGCCTGGGCACTGTATTTAATAAATAATTAGTCCCATTATGCAAACAGGCGCTCAATGACACACACAGCAGAAACTATGGAGTTTTTAGTTAATATATAATCTTTTACAATTTATTACAAATATATACTTAACTGAAATTGTAACAATGAATTATTAAAACATAAGGAAAACAACTGAAGGAAACTAAGCTGTAGCCTATGAGGCCAGCAGTTTGATTCTTTAAGGTTTGAATGAGGTAAATGAGTAACAAACACCCCTCTTGAAAATGAGGATAAACAAATGGGAAAGCCCAAAGAGTCCTCCTATGAAGCGGGGCTAAGATCAATATTGTAATCCTCAAATCAACCGTATCAGCATCATTCAGGTGAATGGGAGAGTCGAAAGGAGTCTGAAAATACTTGTGGCGCCAGATGATTACATGAAATAATAAAGCTATGCATATTAAGAGGCAGATGACATGATGCATTAGATGAGGCAATGGTAGCAGAAAAGCATACAAGCAAATGAATTTTATGATTGATTGCTCACTCCATAGGCAAAGACATTTGTGCATATCTATGTGCAGATAAAGAATTGTTCTGAACTCTCATCTGGTCTCCAGAAAAAGATTTTTCCACAACAAAACAAACAGGCAATATCTCCTAGTAAAGCTAGGGATTGATGCAAGGCTCTGTAGAGCCTGTCAGACTGGAGCTCTTCCTGGAATAAGATAACCCTTGCTTGGAGTGTCTTGGTTTTTTAATAGTCGCTGTAACAAAAGGGGTGGAGTCATTTGCCCTCACTGGGTGGTTCCTCTGAGCTGTAGGTGAAGAAAGAGACCATTGCCATCGGCGACAACACCCCTCGTGTCCCGGAGTGGTACTACTTACCTCTGATGAGGGTGGAAGGTGACATTCTGATATGATTGTAGTGACAATGCACAGAAAAGAATACATGTCACCTTCAATGGAATACAGATTTGTACCAGTGTTCTGTTGTCTATTGTAATGTGCCTTTACAGGTGGGATAAATAAACTACACGAATGAGTGGCTGCTGCAATCAAAAGGGATTTATTGCTCTTCTCTTTTAACTGAACATTCAAAAGAACAGTAAAGAGAAACAACAACTGCTTAATATTCCCTGATTGTTTCGGCCATGGGAGACACTTTCACTTTACGCTTTTAGTCTTTCTGGGGTGCACTCCTCCTCCAGCCTCCTGTTTCAAAAGCACAACAATCTACTGGAACTTCACATGTCACAGCTGCTCAATGCCGCATGGCAAACTAAATAAAACGTCATCCGATAAAACCACTTGCACACACCATTGAGCTTGTGGCGGGTTTCCATTTTTGCCATCCCAAACTTCAATTCTTAATTCCTGCCCCCAGCATCCCGGGTGCTGCTATAATTGAAAGTGGCAGATGGAGCTCCTCCGTGCCCGCCCCAGTCCGTGGCACTCTGAACACCCCCATTTGCTTTGGCCTTTGGGATACCCTGCCTCGTGGTGATTTGCCAGATCTTCACACTATTACTGATTGGCCTGTTTGGAACAAATATTTCATTTTTCATTTTATGCTGCACACATTTCTGCTTTCTTTGCTGCATTAGTGAAATTGCATTCATTTTCAACCCACACAAACAGCAAAAATAATTTAACAAACTGCTATTTCATATCCATGTTTTCATGGAGAACAGAGATAGCTTTTTTGACATAGTCGGGGTATATGAAGACCAACACAGGACAACACCAAACAATATCAAAACTCACAATCCTTGTGTTATTTATAAAGTCATGATACTCCGGGGTCCATTCTAGATGCAGTGACAACAGGGCAGAAACACTCTCTATTAATACTCCAGACAATCAAAAGCCACACTCAGTGACACATCCCATTGTATCTTACTGTCCGAAACAAAGGCCACATCTCGATGACACCTTGAGACTCCTCCTTGCCTTAAATGCTACTGTGTTTAAGCACAGCTTGTTTTCTAGGCATCACTAGTTCTAGTTGGTTAAACCCTTTGTTGTGAATCTTTAGACGTCATCCTCCCAGGTTTTTATTGTCCTAGTGTTTAAACTTTAATTTTTGCCAGCCCAGCTGACACATTTTATAAAATTCAAAAGTGGCGCATTGGTGAGTAAATCTAAATTCTGTTAGTCAGCCAGTAGTGCTGATTGGTGAAATTCGCCAAAGCATTTTTTGTAACTGCTTTGTCAGATTCACTGGTGACCTTGTTCGACAAATTTTTCCCTGAAAATTTGTTTTATGAATAGCTTAGAAATACTTTGTTCCCAGCACCCCATGATGGTTTATGAGGCCAGTGTGACATCACATAGTTGTAGCAGTCATATTTGGTGGGAATGTCACTACCCGATCTGTGCTGCATGCCCAATTCGTACTATGCATGCATACTATAAGGGTATTCCATCTCATACTACCTGATCTGCGTTACTCACACACGAATAATTCACACCATATACCTGCCCACTGGGGTCTGAATGATCCTTTGGCCTTAGAACCCCTGCACAAACTGGATTTTTTTTTTTTTGTCCTTCCGGTCATCTGACCTTACCTTTATCTTTTGTTTTTTATTTTTTGAATATTATTGCCGCTGCAGTGGGCTGGCACCCTGCCCGGGGTTTGTTTTGTGCCTTGTGCCCTGTGTTGGCTGAGATTGGCTCCAGCAGACCACCGTGACCCTGTAAGTTAGGATATAGCAGGTTGGATAATGGATGGATGGATATTATTACCTAATCTTAATTGTTTTTTTCATGTACAGTAACTTTCTGTTTGATTCCTTGTGTAGCACTTTGAGCTACATTGTTTGAATGAAAATGTGTTATATAAACAAATGACGTTGTTTCCTGTGTCATGTGAATACAAAAAAATACAAAGTCACAACCTTTTAAATGCCGTTTAGAGAACTCCAAGCACAATAAATGCTTGATTGAAGAAGTTCTACTGAGTTGATCTTCCCTTTGAAGGACTTGGCTCCTCTGGTGTCAGATCTTCCTTTAGCATCTGTGACAGAATATTGATCTCCCTCTAGAAATCCCTGATGCATTCGATTTCAATTTACAGTAAAAGGTGATGTGCTTACTTGCAAAAAGATGGACGATATCATCTAGATATGTTTTGATTTAGAGCTACCTTCTAAATCAAAATGCTGGACGCTTCCATTTAAACAGCAAGAAGAAATTGTTTACTTCCAAGTGTTTAAGAAATAAATGCCTGGCCTCTATGAAAAGTAACCCCAGGATTAGAATGGCCTGATGTCAAGCAGCTCAAATCTGTCAAGCACACAGAAATCGTAGCCTAGAAAAAGACCTTCAGTGACCAACTCTTTGAAAACTGCAATGTAGTTCCCATGAGGCTTTTTTTAAAACATCATATGCATTAAAATGATCAGCTGTGAGTATGGGAAAGTTGCTATATAAATGAAATGTATTATAATTATTAGCCAAAGAAATATACAGGTAAAACAAGTTAGAAAATATATGCATGGCATAACATTCAAGTACGTTTGAGGACTGTGCTGGCATTGTAGCCATCAATGGACTGAGATCAGTAGCTCGATTCTAGAACCTTCTCAATCCATTTCATGGTTGCTGTCTCCATGGGATTGGGCAAAAGGCTGAAAACAGGACTGGACAGGACCCTCATGAAGACCTCACCATATTCATACATATAGCCAAAAAAATACTTTTATAATTAATTCCTTATTGAATGTGTCTGGCCATTGTGATTTTTATGAAATTGGCCTTGCAAGGCTATTCAGTTATGACAAATGCTAGGGTGTAAAAGAAGTGAAAGACAAACTTTATTAGAGCAGTGGACCATAATGATTGTCGGGTGAATGTGGCACCCTGATGGTATATTAAAGGTTGACCAGCTTTTCAAAGCTCCAAACTTGGAAATTCGAGTAGTGTTTATGCCAACATACAAAACCTCACTTGTTTTAATGTTTGCTTTATCTCATCATTATCATCATCATCATTAGAGAAGGATCAGACCCCAGGGAAAAAAAAACAAAACACATATAGTTCCATACTTAGTGCTTTGAAGTAGAAACAAATAAACGGTGTGTGCTTCTTGGTCCTTCTTGAGATTTAACACAAGTTCCTAATCAATCGGGGTTCTCCCTTGGAGTTCCATGTGTGCTGTTGTAAATGTATTGTGACAATGTTTGCGACAATCAAAAACTTTATTAGATGGGTATTCTGTAACATTTTGATATTTTTCAAGTTATTTATCGGGACTCTTAGCATGAAATTGGGACTGTCCGTGTCACCGGGCGTAATGGTGCGGGCTGGCTCCATGGTCCTGCCTTTCTCTCAGTCCCGTCCTTTCTCTTAATCTCCGACTCCTTCTATCTCCTTCTGATGATCTGTTTCCTTCCCCTTTCTGTCCCATGCAGCCTTCTCCTATACACTGCTGCCTAATTATATACGTGTGCAATGAGCTGCACCCTCCGTGGCACCATTGAGATGCCTGACTGATCTGTTCACCTCCACATGTGTATGTGGTGTGGCCAGCCAGCTCCTTAATCAACTGCGGAGCGAATCACAGCCACACACTCCTGTACCCAACTGGCTCCTGCACTTTTGCGGGGCACAATTATTTATTTCAAATTGGCTCAATGCCACGGACCACTTATCACATCGGGATGTCTAGTCACTGTAGTAAATTATAGCATTAGTGAAATAGTGAATTTTTATCATATACAGATAATGGAGGTGTGAGGTTTGTTTAGTGTAAAGTAAATACTGAGTAAATGTTTACATGCGGCTTATGTGCAATAGGGTCTTTTATTGATATATATAGATCACATTTTGTTTTCCTTCTTTGCATTTTATGCTTTTACAGTGAGGAAGATCATTTAATCTCCTCGTCATCGGGAAGACTGAGGTGCTGACGCACTACTTCTCTTCAGCTTGCACTCAAACTGTGTTAGCTCAGACAGCATTCCATGTGCGTTCAAGCAGCTAATGTGACTCTCTACCCACGCAGATACACAGTCTGCTGGTGTTTCATTAACTTGTACCGGGGGTCTGTTTGCAGTCAGTAGCAGCTATTGAAGGTGTAAACAAGCAAAATATACAATATATACAATTTGGTGTAACTGCTGTCAAAATAAAACTGATACAGTAAACTAATTCGTAGCTGATGCCACACAGAATGTTTCTTTATTTTAAGATAGACAAGTTTTCCAAATTTGGCAACATTTTTCAATGGGAAATTTAAAAAATGTAAAACTGTATACAAAATAACAACAAAAATTGAACTGTCTCAATAAATTTCTTGGAGGAATAAGCATGCCACATTTCAACAAAATTGGTCTACAAGGTGCCGATTTCTTCCATGTGGACAGACAGACAGTCAGACGTGGGCTATTGCAATAGGTGCTTCACACAATATATGCAAACACATCTAAAAAAAATAATGGCATTTTTAACATGCATTCATTTTTTAATTTCAGGACTCACTTATTCTACTTATATGCAGAACCACCCCACTCTTGCCTGTTGCCAGACCCTTAAGGATGGTGGGTGGCATAGTGAGTACAAGCAACTGAAATGAGGCTCCTTTTTAGTGCTGCTATACCAACTCTCCATGGTAAAGTAGACACTAGCAAAAAAATAGGAGACATGTTGGAGAAGAACTGTGAGAGCTACCAGTTGAGTTGGTTTGGGCATATAGTAAGGGCATACCCTGGACAACTCCCTAATGAGATGCACAAGGCACAACATAAGGGGACAAGACCCAGGGCGGGCTGGAGGGATTATATCTCTTGGCTGAACTGGGAAAATCTGCCACTTTCTTAAATAAAATGTATTCGAAGATGTTGCTGAGAATAGTCTGAACCAGCCTACACAGATCAGCTCTTTCCCCACAGAGTGAAAGAGAAGTGAAGTTAAGCTTATTGTGTTCATAAGAAGAGCGATTTGAAATCACTTCAGGTTTCTTTCTACAGAACCTGCTGACTCACCGGTATGAGAGGAAACCCACCATTATGCTATAGCGTTGATGTGTCTTGATGTCTAGTGTCACACACGATATCAAGCTTTTTGGAGTTCACACTATTTTTGGATCTCTAGGGCCAGGAAAACAAATTAATTTTTAGGCCATTTTTAGACAAAATTTTTGCACCCTTATGATAAAGAGTAAATCAACAGAAGTCTTTTGCAAAAAAAAAAGATCTGAAGGACTTGAAGCTGTGCATGAGACATTAAATAACTCCAAGGGGTCACCTAAAGGGCCCAAGTTATTGCATTATTGCAGTTATTGCTGGATTTTTTTTTATCAAAAACTTTGAGAATTTTGAAGACATGGATTAGGTTCCCTCATTATCATTGAAATTATATCACATCACCCTGCATCAGGGCAATATCTGAAAGAAACTGATGACATACCATTTTACAACCCTCCTATTCCAACTCAAGATCATGGGAAACATGAGCTTACCACAGCAGTCATGGGCACAAAGCATGGACCAACCCAGGACAAGGTGCCAGCCTATTGCATAGCCCACTCAAATACTGACACTGACCCTACTTGCACACACACAGTGTTAATTTAGAACTGCCAGTCCAGGGTATAGGCATGTGTTACAATGAGGGTCAAATGTGGAGATCCAGTTCAGACATGCAAGCTCCACACCTTGAACAAACAGGGACAGGATTCGTACCCAGAACATCTGAGCTGCTTGATGCTATTCTGCTGCCTTACATGCAATTGTGTCATTACATGCATATTCCCCTTTACCATTGTCAAACACATGCACATGGGAGGCAGTCTAGGGCCTTAACTTGGGGTAAGATGCAGAGCCAAGGGTTGATGAACGATACTAATGCCTTTGCTCCCTTTTCCACAGATGACCAGAAGGAAAGCACAGCTGCCCAGTTCTGCTGCTACATCACACCGTCCTGCAGACTTCATTTCCATCTGAAATCTGCCCCTTCCTGTCCTGCGCCTGTAAAACCCAAGCACTCCATTCTCCAAACCAGTCATTGTTTTTGTCTTTGCCCTTTGTGACTACTCGTTTTTCTATTTTTTTTTTTTGAGTGTTGGCAAGAATATATGGGGTGGAACCTCCAAATCTTTATTATTCTCTGTCTGTTTATTCCACACCATCAAATGTGAACAAATTCAAGATAGATTCCTTTTGATTTTAAACATCATATTTAAAGGGTTTGACTTTAAGAGAGGCAGCACATACCATAAAAATAGCACATGGTTAATAGATGACAAAGACAGCGTCTGTTAACAGTTTGCTTACTTTTGCCTTTTCTACTTTTGTGAAATTTCAGCCATAAATTGAGATTCTAGTGTTGTAAATAAAATGACTAAAGTAATTACGTTATTGTTTATCATGCTTTCATAACTGTAAACATACAGTGGATAAAACTCCATCCATCCATCATCCAACCCGCTATATCCTAACTACAGGGTCACCGGGGTCTGCTGGAGCCAATCCCAGCCAACACAGGGTGCAAGGCAGGAAACGAACCCCGGGCAGGGCGCCACCCCATCACAGGTGGATAAAACTGTGTCTTCTAAAGTTTTCATTCGTGGTCATGATTTTCATCTTAGACACAACACACTATTCATGAGTAGACATTTTCAACTTACCCACAGGTGACATCTCTGGAACCCCGGCTGTATAAGGTCCATCCAAGAATTTTGGCTCATTATCATTTATGTCCTGTATTTTAATAACAAATTCAGACTCGGGCTCTACTGGCTTGTTGGTCAAACGGTCCACAGCTTGCGCTCGCAAGGTGTAGTATGCTTGTTCTTCACGATCTAGCCTCTTGGTTGCATGGATATCCCCGGTGTTTTCATCAATGATAAAGATGGAGGTAGCTCCTTCTCCTGACAAAACGTATTTGATGTTGCCGTCTCCTTGGTCAACATCGGAGTGAAGCTGGAAAAAAACAAAAAAACCAACAGACATTAGGCAAAGTTAGTTTGGAAGAATGTCAATCATATCTTATAAAGAGGTTAACAGCTGTCACTCGACAACATAGAGGATGTTTAAAGACTAGAAGTCTTATTTGGAAATCATGGTGATAACGTGGAATGGCAGGCATCAAAGGGAAAGGCAAACTTGCTATCGGGGGGAAAGGCAAGAGTGCATTATTGAAAAGGACACAAAAAAATGAGACTTGCACGACAAATTCAAAAAGCAGAACATTACTATAGCATACTACTCAATCAAACAAAAAAATAATAACATAAGAGATAATATCAATTTACTTCAAATCACCCGGCGAACGATCTGACATTAGGTCAGTGTGGACAAACATATTGGCCCTATGCAGAGGAGGGGATGGTTCCTTATTCGGACGGGAGGCTCTGAACAGACAGAAGGACATCCCAACTAGGAGAAAGGAATGAGCCAGACAATGAAGTGATGACCGGAGAAGATGAACGCACAGCCCACCAGAATAAGACATCGTTGGGGATTCTTTTTTCCCCGGAATGCTAGATGGCTATAGCCCTGGATATCGATGCCAAGTATGGAGCCAGTAGGGCATACTGGGAAGTGTTGTCCGGCAACACAGCCCTCCTGGGTGCCACAAGGGGACTCTGCAGGGAGAAGTGCTCCCTACAATAGGACTTCCGTATGACCCAGAAGTACTTCCAACATGTAGTCACCCCGGCATCGGAAGTACTCCCAAGTCCTCAATAAAAGGGACCGCACTCCCATGTCCAGGCGAGTCAGAGCTGGGAAGAAGAAAGGCAACACTCAACTGGAGGAGGGCAGTGCGGTGGTATGAGGAATTGTGGAGAGAGGAATTGAGGATTGGAGAGAGAGAGAGAGAGATCACTTGTGCTTGAGCTACTTTGAGGTATTGTGAGAAGGAGTTCTAGTGAATACACAATCCTTTATTTGAACCCAGGACTGTGTGTGTGTTCGTGTTGGGGTTTTGACAACCCTGGTTTCCATCACATTGGCTACCCAACAATGGAGCGATTAAGGTTTGCACACTGGCCACAAAACACTGGTCTGGTGTGGGCAAGTAGAAAGAGAGCCCACATTTGGTCGTGAACCTGAAAAAAACGTCATACCTAACCAGTCTATCCATTCATTTTCTATACCTGCTTATCCAGGGTAGGGCTGCGGGTCACCTGCAGCCTATCCCAGCAAGCAATTGGGGACAGACAGGAACAACCCCTGAACAGAGCATCAGTCCATCACAGGATGAACAAATTCATACACACAATACAGAGCCATTTTAGCATCACCAGACCACCAGTCTAGAGGTGCATGAGAAAGAAAGGAGCATCAGAGGAGTATGTGAGGATTGTTCAGGATATGGATGGGGGAGTGTTGGGGTAACAGACAAGATCGCAGTTAGAGGAGGTCTGCACCAGGGGTCCCATTTAAATCCTCACCTCTTTGATCTGCTCATGGATATGCTGAGTCATGGGATAAAAGACCAATCCCCTTGGTGCAGACTATGTGCTTATGACACTGTGTTGTGTAGCACCAGAAAAGAGAAAGTTGGAAGAATGGAGAAGGGCTTTGGAAAATAGGGGATTGAAGATAAATAGGAAGAAGAAGACAGAAAATTTGAGGTTTAATGATGATCAGGATTTAGAAGATAACATGCAGCGAGAGCTACTGAAAAGAAAAGATACATTTAAATATCTATGAGATGGAAAACAGAGATAACCCATAGAGGGCAGAGTGGACCATTGGAAGAAGGTATCAGGAGTATTGCGTAATCAAAGAACTAAGGCAAAAGTTAAGGGTAAGGTTTACAAAACAGTGGTAAGACCAGCAATGACATATGGGTCTGAGACATGAGCAGGAGAAGTTGGATAAGGCAGAAATGAGAATGTGGAGATGGATGTGTGGAGTTACAAAAAAGGACAGAACAAGAAATGAGACAATCAGAGGTACAACAAAAGTGAGACATCTAGGAAAGTAAAGGAAAATTTGAAGTGGTATGGACATGTGATGAGGAGAGACAATGAATATGTGGGCAAAAGAGTGATGGGAATGGAAGTGCAGCAGAAGAGAAAGTGAGGGAGGACAAAGCGGAGGTGGATGGATTAAGAAAAAGAAGATCTGTAGGGAGAGTGTGACTGGTGAGGAGGTTCAGGATCACACTGTTTGGAGAAGGATGATCAAGCACATCGATCCCACATAAAGTGGGTAAAGATGAAAAGAAAGTAAAAGAAGTCCACCTAACCAGCATGAGTTTGGACTGAGGTAGAAAAGCAGAGAGCCTGGAGGAAACCGTGTCACCTTACTGTGAGGAAGCTACACTGCACCATCCCTTACTGGTCCTTTCCTTGAAACATTTTCTTTAGCATTTAGTTGCTTTTTAATCAATTAAATTATGTGAGTTTATGAAGATTTACCATTTATTAATTAATAAGAAAATAAATAAAAAAACAAAACAGAACTTATTTTTTGTGTAGCTCTCTACACTGAGAGCAAATTTTGTTGAAATTTGCCAAACAACAGTTAACTTTAGAACACAATTTCATGTGAAAAAAATAGTACCAGAAATATGTGATACAATGTGGAATACTGCTTTAAAGATTTACAATTTATTAATTAATAAATAATTAAGTATTCAGTACTTTTTTTAGGTGTTTATTCTCCATTTAAGATGCGTGCTCCATACAGTATGTAATGCTATAATACACCAGGACTGGTTATGCATTTTTTTTAAATTAATATAAAATTCCTAACCTTAGAACCCAGTTTTGCATGACAAATGCATAGATACCATTTTTGTGAAGAAATAACTTTTACTTTACCTTTAAGGTCACAGAAGAGGGAGCTTAGACAGCAGATCATTGAGTTTGTGAAGGCGTTTGTAAGCATAAGTGTCATCTTTGGATTTACCTTTCTTTGTGACATATTGCCCTGTTTTCTGCACTTTGAATAGTGAATAGTTTTAGGACTTTTTTGCTTTTTTCGCTATTTTCAGCAGTTTTGTTATTTAGTAGCTAAAAATATACCTCAAACATTTTTGAAAACTCTGAGCTCCTTTTGTATATAAAAAATGTTATGCCTCTATTTTGTTTTTGTCAGTTTTGAATTATTAGTTTTCATATTTTATATATTTTCCATTATATTTTTAATTAGGGTCCACTTTTTTCAATGCGCTTCTGTTCCATGTGCCTTGTGGGTGGAGCCTCTAGGAGGCGGGGTCACCCTGACATCACCACTCTTGAGCCGTCCCTCTGGCTATTTAAGGCCAGACAAGCGAATACTTAAGTAGCAGATTATTTAGTTTGTAAAGGAGTTTGTAAGTTTTACAGTTTTCTTCAGATTTACTGTTTTTTTATAACTTATCGCCCTGTTTTCTGCATCTGGAATAGTGAATCGTGTTTTGAGCATGTCCTTTTTGCTATCTTGAGCCTTTTTGTAAATAAACTCCCAGTTTTAAAAGATAACAGTTTAGAATTGTCTTTACAAGCCAGAGTTTTTATGGCTGCATCTCTCTTTTAAAGTATTTTTGTATATTTTGGGTCTTATATGGTCTTTTTGAACATACAAAGACAGCCTCCTATTTTAGTACCTATTGAGGCTGTAGCCTGCAGCTTGGGTCCCTAACTTGTGATGTTCAGTTTTTGTATCCTTGCCCTGTAGGATTTGTATCCAAACAGTCACCCAGTCTGATGTTTACTTGATTATGTTCACCTCTTTTGTAAGTTGCTTTAAATAAAAGCACCAGTTAAGCAAATAAATGTAAATGTAAAATATGTTCCTTTCCTGATTTGATTTCAAGATAGATAGATAGATAGATATGAAAGGCACTATACAATAGATAGATAGCTAGATAGATAGATAGATAGATAAATATATAGATACATAGACAGATAGTTATGAAAGGCACTACAAGATAGATAGATAGATACGAAAGGCATTATACAATAAATAGATAGATAGATAGATAGATATGAAAGGCATTATGCAATATATAGATAAGAAAGGCACTACACGATAGATAGATAGATAGATAGATAGATAGATAGATAGATAGATAGATAGATAGATAGATAGATAAATATATAGATACATAGACAGATAGATATGAAAGGCACTACACAATAGATAGATAGATAGATAGATATATATGAAAGGCACTACACAATAGATAGATAGATAAATAGATATGAAAGGCATTATACAATAGATAGATAGATACATAGACAGATAGATATGAAAGGCACTACACAATAGACAGACAGATAGATAGATATTTATAAAAAGGCACTACACGATAGATAGATAGATAGATATGAAAGGCATTATACAATAGATAGATAGATATGAAAGGCATTATACAATATATAAATAAGAAAGGCACTACACAATAGATAGACAGATAGATACATAGATAGATAGATAAATATATAGATACATAGACAGATAGATATGAAAGGCACTACACAATAGATAGATATGAAAGGCACTACACAATAGATAGATAGATAGATAGATAGACAGATAGATAGACAGATAGATATGAAAGGCACTA
>JANRMT010062820.1:22812697-22830303 GCA_026402145.1 Polypterus bichir lapradei
ATAGATAGATAGATAAATATATAGATACATAGACAGATAGATATGAAAGGCACTACACAATAGATAGATAGATAGATAGACAGATAGATAGACAGATACATATGAAAGGCACTACACAATAGATAGATAGATATGAAAGGCATTATACAATAGATAGATAGATAGATATGAAAGGCACTACTAGATAGATAGATACATAGATAGATAGATACATAGACAGATAGATATGAAAGGCACTACACAATAGATAGATAGATAGATAGATATTTGTTCTATTATTGCACATTTATCAGGACACCGACCTAAACCCATTAGATAAAGGGCACTTGAATTAACAAATTTCCAATTTTTGTTTTGTTTATTTATGCATTTTATTGATTGAGCAACAATGCCCGACATCACCTAGCAGCATGTGTCATTTCCAACACCAACAGAGCAAGTTGCTGCCCTTTGCCCGCTGTTGCTGTGTTAAACTCTGAGTCGCCACAGCCTCGTGTTTAGTATTTGGCTCAAGCAATGTTTGAATATACTGTATGCATCCTGAAACTGAACTCTGATTTCAGGTCCACTCCTACTATATTTTATGCTTTCAGGCAGGCTGACTGTCAGGTGCATACAAATTCTACAGCATAGATTAATTTTTCATTTTGTTTCATGAACCTTATACCTCATGTTATGTTTTCTCTTACCTTGTATGAGGGTCCCAGAGCACCACATTCCTCCAAGAATTAAATCAAATAAAGTATTGGTGCTGGTAACCAACTGCATTTCTCTTGAAAATACGGACAAATTCAAATTTAAATGGTAAAGTGATCTTTACAAAAGGTTAACATGTAGCAGTTTTATGCAAATTGATTTAAAAAGTATGTGGAACAAAAAAACTAGGTACCTCAGTAGCAAATTGAATTATTGATTTATAGACTCATTATTGTCACAGGTACAGGGTACAGAAGAATTCTCCCTTGCATCTACTGTAAATTACAGGAGGGTATCAGTGGAACTATACCCTTTGTTATCAATTAGACAATTGACGTTTATTTTATATAGCGCCATTCATGGATAGTATCATCGCAGGGCTGTCTGTGTTTAAATGAAACATGATTGAGGAGATTGAATACGGATTTCTTTGTAGCCATTTTTTCACTGTTTTTCTAAATCCACAGTTAGGCACATTGACATAAACATTGGTATAGTTTCAGACCAAAATATAAATTTTAAATTATCAACATATTAGCACCAATTAAGTTGTTCATCACATTTTTTTCCATCTGGGTATTCCAGTTTTGCTTCCACACACACAATTTTGTGCAGTTTGGGCAAAGTGGGAATCCCAGATTAGCCCCTCTGAGACAGTGAGTTTCTACACATGAGTGTTCCCTTTAATAGACTGGCACCACGTTCATGTTCTTGTGTCCAGTGCTCCTAGGACTGGCGGGTTTGACAATATTATGCTACACTCTGTGGTCAAAAGTATGTGGACAGCCCTCCAAATTGCTGACTTCAGGTGTTTCAGCTGCACCCACTGCTAACAGATACATAAAATCAAGCACACAGCCATGGAATCACCATTGACAATCAGAATGAGGAGCCCAGTGACTTAAAGTGTGGCACCGTCATAGGATGCCAGCATTGCAATGAGTCGGCAGCTGAAATGTCTGCTCTGCTAGATCCGCTCCGGTCAAATCTTAGTGCTATTATTGTGAAGTGGAAGCATTGAAGAGCAACAACAGCTCAGCCCCGAATGGAAGACAACGCAAATTTGCAAAGCAGGGCTGCCAGATATTGAAGTACATAGTTCATAAAAATCACCTCTCCTCTGCGGCATCATTTGCAACAGAGTTTCAGATTGCTTTTGGAAGCAACATCAGCACAAGAACTGTGCATCGGGGGCTTCATGAAATGGCTTTCCATGGCTGAGAAGCTGCACACAACCCTAAGATCCTAGTCAGCAATGTCAAGCATCAGCTGGAGTGGTGTAAATCAAATCACCATTAGACTCTGGAGTAGTGGAAAGGTGGAGTGTTGAATCGTGCTTCACTATCTGGTAGTCTGTTTGGATACATTTGGGTTTGATCAATGCCACCTTCTGGACTGCATAGTGCCTACTGTGAAGTTTAGTGGAGGAGGAAAAATGCCAGGGTTTGGGCTAGACACTCGAGTGGCCTGCACACAGCGCTATCCAGCGCAACACTTTTGGGATGAAATTGAATAATAATTGAGAGCTAGGTCTTCTTGACCAACATCATTACTTGATCTCACAAATGCTCTTTTTGCTGAATGGGCACAAACTGTCATGGACATACTCCAACATTTTGTGGAAAGAAGAGTGGAGGCTGTAAAAGTTGCAACTAGCGGCGGCCAACTCCATATTAATGCTCATTGTTTTGGAATGTGATGTCCGACAAGCTGATATAGGAGGGATGGTAGGGCATCCACAATCCTTTGGCCATGTGTGTGATATATTATAGTATGACTTGGCCTCTGTGCTGGTTGAAGCCCATTTGGAGCCCTAGGCAGGAAAGATGGATGTTGTCACTCATTGTCCATAACAGGTTGTTGTTATTATTTCAGTTCAACAACCACCTGTTTCCCCCTGGAGTGGGCACCCCTTCAGTAGCAAAAAAATAGCGCCATTTGTGTATATAGCACAGACTTGAAGGAGTGTGGGCCCCTTGGTGTGTGAAGCATCAGCACTGTAGGTAACAGTGGCCACTCAATATCATCAGATTTCGACGACCGTCCCCCATGGAATCTGAACTGTGTACCCCTTCAGGAGCACAAAAGGTGGTCCTTTGTGTATATACGGCTGACTTTACGGAGTGTGTGCCACTAGGTGTATGAAGCGTGTTCACTTTTACTTTCATAAATGGTGCCCAGCAGGTAACAGCACCCACTTTGTATCATCAGAGATCATCAATCGTCAGGACCCCCACTTAATATCAGGACCACATGTTCCTCAACTTTCATACATTTTTTCATTGTCAGCAGCCATACCACCTGCACTTAAGAACAGGTTATCCACCTGAAGCTAAGCGTGCTCTGTCCCAGACAGTACTTGGATGGGAGACCATCAAGAAAAAAACTTGGGTTGCTGCTGGATGAGGTGTTGGTGAGGCCAGCAGGGGGAGCTTACCTTGTGGTCTGTGTGTGGATCCCAATGCCCCCAGTGCAGTAATAGGGACACTGTGCTGTAAATATGGCCCCGTCCTTTGGATGGGATGTAAAATCGAGGTCCGGACTTTCTGTGGTCATTAAGGATTCCTGGGCATCTTTTGAAAATAGTTGGATTTAATCCAAATGTCCTGGATAAATTGCCCATCACAGCCTCGTCCATTCTGGCTCCGTAATCATCCCCTGCCTCTAATTGGCTAACTATCTCACCACTTCACCACCTAACAGCTATTGTATGGTGGGCATACCAGCACAGAAATGGCTGCCGTTGCATCATGCAGGTGTGTGCTACACATTGGTGGTGGTTGAAGTGACTCCCCACTCACTATGTAAAGCACTTTGAGTAGTGAGAAAAGTGATATATAAATATAATTCATTAATTAATAAATGACACCCCTCAAATGACAGTGCCATAGGCAGCTGCCCAGGTCTACTAATGGATTGACCGGCTCTACTTGACCCTTTATTTTAATATTAACTATGTTTCTATTGTATTTCTAAAGAATATATTTTAGTATTAACATTTTCCCTTTTGATATTATTTCAGAATGTTTTCAAATACTAGCATTATCTTCATAGTACTGTATTTATCAGTATATTTTAATATTAAAGTATTTTATTTAAGCCTTTAGTTCATTATTAACCGTCTTACATTTCAAATTCTATAAAAATATATTTTAATATTAAACTTCTCCTTGGCACTCTAAAATAGCATACACACAGTAGCCCGACTGCTTACCTTTATGCTTACCAAGGAGGAAAATTCTGTTCCTAATTCTGCCTGAGGCATTACTGTCCAAGTTCAGTAGGAAAGCCATCGACAACAGAAGGCGCAAGCTGCCTCCAAGTCAAACAAAGCCACTGGGCCTGAATTGATTTCACCAGTAATGCGGCTGGAAATGAAGGACGCTCTCTCATCCCTGTTAGCAAAACTCTTTGAGCAGTTCACTTAGGGTAGGGAAAGGACTACATGAGCGAATTGCATTTTAATTTTTAAAAAGTGATCCTGATAATTGTTAAAGAATACATCTCAGATTCATCAAAACTAAGTCATTTCATCTACAATCAGAAATACACTGGAAGTTTTACAGGAGGATATAAAGTCATAGCTGACACAAACAAAGGAAAGGAGCATCCAGAAAGATAAGTTTAATGTTGCCAGACAGGCAACAGCAGGTTCACACTGAGCACATAAGTGACAGACGTGAAAGAGTCTGGAGACGCCATGGTGAGTGCTATGCAACCTGCAACATCATCCAGCATGTCCGGTTTGGCGGCGGGTCAGTGACGTTCTGGGGAGGCGTATCCTTGGAGGGCTGCACAGACCTCCATGTGCTAGACTACGGTACACTGAATGCTGTTAGGTGCCTGGATGAAATCCTCAGAGCCATTGTCAGTAATGTAAATTCAAAGCAAACATTTAAATATAGAAGGAGTAACACATTAAAAATAGCTTGCCTTAATGCTAGAAGTATCACAAATAAGGTAAGTGAGTTGGAGTTGTATGTAGCAGAGCATAATTATGATATTATAGCAATAACGGAAACCTGGCTAAATAACAAAAATGGGGATGAGTGTAACATAGAGGGATACACATTTTATAGGAAGGATAGACAGAACAGAAAAGGAGGTGGGGTTGCTGTTTATGCCAAACAGGATTTAAATGTAAGACCTCTTCAGTTGGATGATGAGCCCCATCTTAGTGAGGACGTCTGGCTTCGCCTGGAAAATATTAGGGAAAGAGGTCTTATTTTAGGAGTGTGTTATAGACCACCCAATTCAGACAGTAATTTCAACACACATCTTTTTAGTAATATCAAAAAGGCAAGTTTACAGGGAGATATTATAGTCATGGGGGACTTTAATTATCCAAATATTAACTGGGATAACCTTGCAGGTGGAGGAGCACAAGAGCAGGAGTTTTTAGAAGTAATCAGTGACTGGTTTTTAACACAGCATGTTAAAGCACCAACACGGGGTGAAGCCTGTCTGGATTTAGTATTTTGTAATAATCAGGATAGAATTGAAGGTGTAGAGGTGATTGAACCACTAGGGTCACGTGACCATAATGTAATACAATTCTCAGTAATTTGTAAGAGTGCAGAGGCAAAGATTAAAATTGTGAAGTTGAACTTTGGTAGGGCTAATTTTAAGCAGATGCGACAAAGTCTAAGTAGGATACACTGGGATAAGCTTTTAAGTGTGGAGACAGTCGAGGAGCAGTGGAAAAGGTTTAAAAATGTTTTACATGTAATGCAGGACAGATACATACCTAAATTTGGAATTAATAGGAAACTAAAAAAAAAACTCTACGGTAGATTATTAAAGATTTAAAAAAGAAGTAGCAAAGGAAAAAAACTGCTGTATAAAGCATATAAAACTAATGACTGCAAAGTGAATCGTAGAGCATATTAGAACATGAGAGCAGCCATTAAGAAGGATATCAGGGAGGCTAAAAGACAGTTGGAGAGGAATACAGCAGATTAGGTGAAAGAAGACCCTAAGAGATTCTTTCAGTATTTTAGTAGTAAAAGAACAGTTAAGGAGGAGGTCAAGTGCATCAGGAATAGTAAAGGGGAATTAAAAGATACAGACAGTGAAATAGCAGATGCCCTAAACTTACATTTTTCTGAGGTGTTTACAAGTGAGCAAGTAGATAACCTGAGGGCAGCAACAGGGACTACTAAGAAGGTACTGAGGGATTTGAAAATTGTAGAGGGAGAAGTGCTGCTCAGATTAAATAAGATGAAATGAAACAAATCACCAGGACCAGATAATATTTATCCTCGTGTTCTTAAGGAGGCTAGTGAGTACAGATATTAACCCTTGACACATATTTTTAGGAAGTCACTGCGCACTGGAGAGATTCTGAAAGACTGGAAAATGGCAAATATCATCCCATTATATAAAAAGGATGACAGGGCAGATCCAAGCAACTATAGGCCAGTAAGCTTAACAAGCATCACAGGAAAATTAATGGAAGGAATTATTAAGGATAAGATTGAGCAACACGTGACAAGGACAGGAGTTATTCTGAACAGTCAGCATGGGGTCAGAAGAGGGAGGTCGTGTTTTACTAACATGCTGGAATTCTATGAGGAGGCAACAAAAGGATACGATCAAAGTGGAGCATATGATATTATTTATCTGGACTTTAAGAAAGCATTTAATAAGGTGCCACATGAGAGGTTGGGCATCAAATCAAAAGAAGTGGCAGTTCAGGGTGATGTTTTTAGATGGGTGCAGAATTGGCTCAGACACAGGAAGCAGAGGGTGATGGTGCGAGGAACCTCATCAGAACTGGCCGATGTTAAGAGTGGTAACCAGCAGGGGTCAGTGCTAGGGTGGCTGTTTTTTTTAATATATATAAATGATTTAGATAGGAATATAAGTAACAAGCTGGTCAAGTTTGCAGATTATACCAAGATAGGTGGATTAGCAGATAATTTGGAATCCATTATATCATTACAGAAGGACTTAGATAGCATACAGAATTGGGCAGATCTATGGCAGATGAAATTTAATGTCAGTAAATGTGAAGTATTACACATAGGAAGTAAAATGTTAGGTTTGAATACACAATGGGCGGTCGGAAAATCAAGAGTGAGAAGGATTAGGAGTCATAGTAGACTCTAAGCTATCGATTTCCCGGTGTGTGGAGTACAAGTCACAGGAGGTTCTGCTCAACCTTTATAACACACTGGTGAGGCCTCATCTTGAGTACTGTGTGCAGTTTTGGTCTCCAGGCTACAAAAAGGACATAGCAGCGATAGAAAAGGTCCAGAGAAGAGCAACTAGGCTGATTCCAGGACTACAGGGGTTAAATTATGAGGAAAGATTAAAAGAGCTGAGCCTTTACAGTTTAAGCAAAAGAAGATTAAGAGGTGACGTGATTGAAGTATTTAAAATTATGAAGGGAATTAGTCCAGCGGATCGAGACTGTTATTTTAAAACGAGTTCATCAAGAACACGGGGACACAGTTGGAATCTTGTTAAGAGTAAATTTCGCACAAACATTAGGAAGTTTTTCTTTACACAAAGAATGATAGACACTTGGAATAAGCGACCAAGTAGTGTGGTAGACAGAATTTAGGGACTTCCAAAACTCAACTTGATGTTTTCTTGGAAGAAATAAGTGGATAGGATTGGCGAGCTTTGTTGGGCTGAATGGCTGTTCTCATCTAGAGTGTTCTAATGTCAGACCTTACGTTGGTGCAGTGAGCCCTGGATTCCCCCTTGTGCAGGACAATGCCAGGCCTTACGTGTCCAGAGTGTGTAGGCAGTTCCTGGATGACGAAGGCATTGATGCCATTGACTGGTCTATACACACCGCAGCTCTCCTCATGTAAAGGCCCATCTCCTGGTATCTCCTCCATGTTTGAGACTCAGCTGGGAGACACAGCAAACCTTCTTGTAATGGCCTGTATGGATGTGCCATCCTGGAGTAGCTGGACTACCTGTGCAACCTGAATCAGCTGCAGGTACCGCCTCATGCTACCTGTAGTGACAAGGACAACAGCAAAACGCAAATCTAGAGGAGGATCAGTCAGGTAGGACAAGGAGCGAACAATTGTCTGTGCCCACCATTCCCTTTTTTTGTGGGTTGTCTTGCTGTGGGCTCTCCAGTGCCCCTGTTGTCCACTTTTGTTTGCACCAAAGCAGGTGAAGTTGACTCACAATGGCTTCTGCATCCTAACTGGACACATTGACATCCCTGAAGTTTCACTGACTTGCTGTTAGACTGAGATAATTAAGTGCCCCTTCACTTTTTTGAGCTATATATTTTCTGAACCTACTTTTAGAACAAATGTATCAGGAATGAACTATTAGAACAAAATGGAGGCAGACAAAATAAAATGTCATGTAGGAAAATCTTCCCGATCTTCTGCTGGACTGGCGAACGGACATAACCACAAATAAAGCAAACAGGCCAAAAGCCGAACGGAAAATACTTTCTATTAAAGAAAACTATTTCTCTTCTCACATGGATATTCAAAGTTCACCGTCTAACGTACACTTTTTACAATCAAAAGAATACACATTTTGCTAAACAGAACCCTCGGCATCGGTAGACTGATTCTCCAGCTAATTCTATTTGTGTGCTCTCCCGTTTTCATAACATGGTATGTTTTGTGTTCTTTATAACGCCATCTGTTTCCTGTCAGGTAGGACGCTCAGCTTTTTTCTTTCCTAACCACTGCCTGATATTCCATTTTATCATAGATTTTCTTTACACTTCACCAGCTGTTATGCTCTTTTTATTTAGAAAGGAAAGAAAAAAAAAAAAAGAAAACTACTTCATCTTCAGAAATGCGGCTCACTGTGTTAGTCCTCTGCGTGAGAAATGACATAAATGTTCAATTTTGCTTCCATTTTGTATTACATGAATAAATAATAACAAACAAATGACTTTTCAAATATTATTATTTTAAATGCCTAATCTAAGCAATCACATGATCATTTGCCTCAATCCATCCATTTAGCAGAGCAGCTGAATCTAATTTTGAGGGTCACCTGTCAGTGTGGGGCGTAACGCAGGACGAGAGGAGCCATTGGGGTAAGAACGAGCAACAGGGTTCTCTCTTTTGAATTTCAGATCCGCCTGTTGGGTGGTGGAGTTGTTAGCACATAGCATCACGGCTAGACACTGTTAGGATCACTTTATGGCTTATTCGGTTTAATTTCTGCTTTCCATATTTTGCACGGTTTTTACTTTTTTTCAGGTTGGGTCCTTTAGTCACCGTTTTGTGTGTTTGTTTTCTTGTGGGCATTTTTGCATTTTATGGTACATTTATTCACTTACCAATGTGATGGACAACACCTATGGGCTGACATCCCTTCTGGGATTGGTAGTCATCTACTGTATTACCTGGCTGGGATTCCAGGAGAAACAGAAAACAGAACAATTCCTGTCTCTCCAAGGGAGTTGGATGAGCAACAATACAAAGTGGAATGGAGCAAAGACCTTTACCAGGCCGGGAGGCCAATATAACGGAAGGACATGGGGAGAAAAGTGGAATGGGCTATAGTCTCCCCTGATACAGGTCAGGTCAGGTCAGGTTGGGGAGAATTCACTGGTACGGCATTACATGGGACAATGGTGGCATGCTTAAAAGCTGCGGCTGTGTGCTCTCCGACTGAGAGTTTGGTTTTTCCACCCTGCCTGGATAAATACACGTATAACCTGGCAGGATATTTTATCTATCGGCTTACCGAGCGAGAGTTGCTCAACTTCTGAGTTTCTCTGCGTCCACAACATTCCGGACGACATCACACGGACACCGGGCTCTCTGTGGATTACAATCCCAGCTTCGAGGAGCCGGCGGCGGCGCAAAGAACATAAACAAAAGAGGGGGTGCAGAGGCGGCGTGCAAGAGAGGCTAAGGAAGCAGCCACACACACCACCATCTTCCAAGCATTTTCTCCTCATATGTGAGGTCTCTGGCGAACAAACTGAATGATTGGAAGCTGCGGGTTGCAATGGAAAAGATCATCAGGGACTGCTGCATCCTGCTGATCACGTGATCACGTGGAGACGTGGCTGAATCCACTCATGCCGGACACGGCCATCGAGATAGCAGGCTACACAGCACACCGGAAAGACAGGTCAGAGGAGGGGGGCTGTGCATTTATGTGAACAATAGCTGGTGCACAAATTCCACCGTAGTCACCAGACACTGCTCTCCAGACGTGGAGTTTATGACAATGAAATGCAGACCCATATACCTCCCCTGTGAATTCAGCGCCATACTGCTAACTGCTGTGTATATAGCACCAGATGCTAATGCTAACTCGGCTCTGGGGCTTTTGCATGACATCATCAGCAGTAAATAAGGCTGTTCACATCATTTCTGGGGACTTTAATCAGATCTGCCTAATGCAGATCTGAAAGCAGTTCTCCCCAAATTCCATCAACATATAAAATGTGCAACCAGGGGAGTAAAAACAATGGACAAGCTGTACAGAAACATCAGACAGGCCTATAGGGCTAAACCCCTAGTACACCTTGGCCAGTCTGATCACATGTCCCTGCTTCTGATCCCTGCATATACCCCCTCAGGAAACAAGCTCCCACTATGACCAGGACTGTTACCATATGGCCCGAGGAGGCCTCCCAACAGTTGCAGGACTGCTTCCAGAGAACCGATTAGGAGGTATTCGATCACCAAGACTTGGAGAACCACACTACGGCAGTCATGGATTACATCAGGTTCTGCACGGACAATGTCACCAGGGACAGACACATAAGGATTTATCCTAACAGGAAGCCCTGGATGACGAGGGATGTCCAGAGTCTGCTGAAAGCCAGGAATAGTGCTTTTAAGTCTGGGGAAGAGACTCTTTACAGTGTAGCTAGAGTGAACCTGAAGAGAGGCATCTGAGAGGCCAAGGCAGTGTACAGAAGGAGGATAGAGGACCATCTGAGGAGCAACAGCACCAGGCAGGTGTGGCAGGGTGTCCAGCACTCCTCTCAGGGAGAAGAGTTGGTCTACTCTTTGATGAAGTAACTAAAAAAAATTAAACATAAATAAGAGAAGACAGAACAATTCCTGTCTTTCCACAGGAGTTGGATTCCAACAATGTGAAGTGGAATGGAGGCAGGACCTTTACCAGGCCAGGAGGCCAATACAATGAAAGGACAGGGGGAGACAAATGGACGTGGCTATAGTCTCCCCGATAAAAAGATGGAAGCAACCCTGGGCTTCGGTACCCATAGAGACACCTGCTAGGCATGCTGGGAATGGTAGTGTCATAGAGCAGCCCTGTTGTGTTCTCTGGGTGCTGCCAGGGGGTGCTGCAGGAATTCCTGATCCCTACATTGTGGGGCTTCCTCCTGACCCAGAAGTACTTCCTATGGGCAATGCCCTGATACCAGAAGTACTTCTCCAGGGTACTCTCTAAAAGGAGCCACCCTGCCTCACCTTGGGAGTTGGAGTCAGGTGCGGAGTGTGTACAAAACTCGCCGAGAGAAAAAGAAGAAGAGGAGAAGAAGAAGAAGAGTACTGTAATGTGCTTGTGCCATTGTTGAAGGCAAGTTATTTTATTGTCTTTAATGTCAACCCGTAACTTGTGTCTTTGCTGTTGTGCATGGGGTTTGGGGTGTTGCAGTGCCCCCTACAGGTCACACTAGATACTTTTAAGAAAGAAAGAAAGGCACCTATTAAATAAAATTTATTATTATTATTATTATTATTATTATTATTATTATTATTATTTATCCAAAGTGACTTAAAAAAGAGGGCAAGCATAATAAAGTAGACTTCAGACTGGGGGACTGTTTTGAAACAAGAGTCACAGAAAAGCGATACAAAATTGAGCATAAAAAGTGAAGAGCTCAAAAGCAAACAACACAAGACTAGTTACCCTTTTCCAAAAAAATATGAACTTCACATCAAGCCACTGTCAAATAACAAGAAATCCCAAAACAGAGGACGCTTCTTAAACATAGTGAAGGAGTCAGCAGTTTGGATGGAGGTGGGCAACTTTTTCCACCAGCTAGGATCTACATGAGAATTCAGCCTGAATTGAGATTTAATGCCACGTAGATGTGGTCCCACAAGATGCCACCCATTAAAACAACATTTTATTTGTTGTATAGCCCGAAATAACACAAGGAATACCTCAATAGGTTATTTAACAGGTGGTGGTTTTTGAGAACCCACCAGCCTTGACTCCCTAAGAAAACAAGAAAAATCTCCCAAAAACTCTTGTAGGGAAAAAAATAGAAGAAATCTTGTGAAAGGTCATTACCAGACCAAGTGGATGAAACTGAGCTTGAATCAATATGTGGGTAACATTACATCAGAAAGTGGGCAATGCTAGAGATTTAGATGACTTTTGGCAATATAGGGTGGCATCACACATGCTATAACAAATATATCAGGAACATGAACCGTGCTGAGGTTTTCACATGTGAGACTGTCACAGGGCCATCGAGGATAGGCCGCCACTCAAAGAAGCTACAGCCACTGGTAATCCTGTGGTCAGGAACAAGCCACTGACGTTGATGACAAGCTGATTTCTACCAAAAGTGGCACACCAGAACTTGTTGTACCTCATTATGTGTTCCATACCTCATTGTGTCTCACAGGGGTCAGTGCTAGGGCTGCTGCTTTCTTTAATATTTATAAATGTTTTGGATTGGTATATAAGTAACAAGCGGGTTAAATTTGCAGATTATACCAAGATGTGTGGATTAGCAGATAATCGAGAATCCGTTGAATCATCACGGAAGGACTTGGACAGCATTCAGGCTTGTGCAGATTTGTGGCAGATGACATTTACTGTAAGTAAATGTAAAGTATTACACATACGAAGTAAAAAAACGTGAGGTTTGAATGCACAATGGGAGGTTTGAAAATCAAAAGTCCACTTATGAGAAGGATTGAGGAGTCGTAGTGGACTTGTCACTATCAACATCCAGACAGTGTTTAGAAGTCATTAAGAAGGCTAACAGAATGTCAAGTTATATAGCGCCTTGATGTGTGGAGTACAAGTCACAGGAGGTTCTGCTCAAGCTTTATAACACACTGGTGAGGCCTCATCTGGAGGTCTGTGTGCAGTTTTGGTCTTCAGGCTACAAAAAGGACATAGGAGCACTAGAAAGGGTCCAGAGAAGAGCAACTAGGCTGATTCCAGGGCTACAGGGGATGAGTTATGAGGAAAGATTAAAAGAGCTGAGCCTTTACAGTTTAAGCAAAAGAAGATTAAGAGGTGACGTGACTGAAGTGTTTAAAATTATGAAGGGACTTAGTCCAGTGGATGGAGACGTTGACTTTAAAATGAGTTCATCAAGAACACGGGGACACAGCTGGAAACTTGTGAAGGGTAAATTTCACACAAACATTAAGAAGTTTTTCTTCACAAAGAGAACCACAGACACATGGTAGACAGTAAGTCTTTAGAGACTTTCAAAACTCGACTTGATGTTATTTTGGGAGAATTAAATGGATAGGACTGGCGAGCTTTGCGGGGCTGAATGGTCTGTTCTTGTCTCGATGGTTGTAATGTTACCCAAAAAAAAACTTATTCATGGCATGTGGAAACCAATAACCCAACTGAGGCCCACTCCTGTTAGTGAAAACAAAAAAGGTGGGGTTGCAGTGGTATAAGGAGCACAAAGATTGGATGTGAAAACTTTTTCATGGGCTGTCGAATCCTAGTTAATGTGGATTCTCATATGGCAAGAACTCCATGAGTCAATGGACCATTGCGCTAAATGTCAACTGGACACCCTGGTGATGGGTAGACATTGAGCGCAACTTTCAAAGCTAATGAATAATTGAACATCATAGCTGCTCAGATGTGTCCCTCCATGGCATTAGTGTTAGCCATCAGTAAATGAGCTTAGACAATGCTCCATGACACAAGGTTTGGAAAGTCTAGGAATGGTGGGAATTGTGGAAATCTGACCCATTGACTACTCTGTATGCAAGTTTGAAAGATGTGAGCCTACTACAAGGAGCCAGTGTAATGGCCTGAAAAAGGGGAGTAACACGCGCCCATCTTGGCTGGATGAATACAAGACATGCCACTGTATTCTGCAGCATCTGCAGTGGCTTGGTGGCATGCAGATATTCCTGCCAGTAAGGAGTTGCAATAGTCCAGACATGACAGGACCAATTCCTGAACCAGACATTCTGCTGCATACTCTGTCAAATACAGTCTGATCTTGTAGATGTTATACAGAGCAAATCTGCATGAATGAGAGACAATTGCAGTGTGACCAGTGAAGGGTAGATGGTCATCAATCATCACCCCAAGGTTAAATATTGACTTGGTAGATGTTAGTGATAGTTACAGAGCTGTACAGAGATAGGGTGTTAAATAGATAGACTGGCTGGAATAATAAGGAGCTCTGGATGAGGAGCTGGAGATGGTGTTGCTTCATCCAAACTGAGACAAGATATTCTAGTTGTGGCCAACATGTCCTCTGGAAGGCTTCACAGGCACAGCTGAGTATCATTAGCATAGCATTGACAGGAGTGTTCATGGGAGGATCAGTTTGTGTGTTTGGATTTCATGAGCATTCCCTTTTGTGTGTCCAGTCACTATTACCTGCGACATCAGGTTCATGAAGATGCATTCAGACTTAGGGAAATCTTGCGGAAGATGCATGATAGACCAGCAATATAAGAAAATTAAAAATATTCAGGAAGATCTTTAGGTTTAGAGTTTTTGTTTTGTTTTGTTTTTTTTTTTTGATTGTTTTAGCTGTTTGGTTTTAGAAATGATCCCAAAAGTAAACTCTATGACAGATGTCTCACACACACAGGCACTTGCAAACTCTGTCTCTTCCAGAGTCTGAAGTTGGAAGAGGTAAAGGTCATACAGGTGGTGACCTACCCCACCAGCCAAAATTACCTCACGCAAATGGCGATTGTGTGATGTCATCCTTGGCCCATCCAATGCCATTTTGTCATAAGATAGCACCTCACATGAAAGATGCTGACATTCTGAAGACCAGCCAGACACAAAACACGTGTGCACCAGCGTTAAATGGGGTAGCCTGTGGCGCCCCCAGCCCCTTTAAATCTTCTTTGATTTTCTTGTCCACAACCCTTAGCTTTAATTTTTATCTACGCTTTTGTTTTCACGTTTAAAGAAGATGCCAGCTCATCTTCCCAGTGGCTCAAATAAATGCTGCCCTTTTGGACTCACCATCTGTGCCATTCAATCAAAACTGTCAACAGACCATAGTTCAACAATTAATTAAATGGCAGATGTGGTTGGTTACCATTTATATTAATCATTTTCTACCTTGTTCTCTGTCTGTTTTAACAAATCAGTGTCTTTATGGGCACTACTACCACTATGAGTACTCTAAATTTAGTAAATTGTAAAATATATGCATTGCAATTCACCGTATTAGCCCAAAAATAAGACCGGGTCTTATATTAATTTTAACTCCAAAAGATGCACTAGGGCTTATTTTCAGAGGATGTCTTATATTTTTTCATATACAACAGTCAACATTTATTCAAATACAGTCATGTCATCTTCTTCTGGAATGTCGTCATAACTCTCCACATTCAAACCCTGAATTCCAGCCTGAATTTCTTGCGACTCCAGACGGTTTTAGGATCCTCTGGGATCGATGTGCCTGCTTCGATGTTTGATTAATGGTTCGATGTGGTGAAGCAAAATGGCGACATACAAATGCATTTGTGGTGCTTATATATTCATATGGTGGTCTTACATACCATCTTCTGTGCCGTCTTTTTCTTTTTTTTTGCACCTTTACAACAGCATCAGAATGTATGGCGGCGTATTTGAGCCACAGAGAAAAAAATTATGGACACGGTGAAAGGGCTACTTTGTGATTGAAGTGGAAATGTCGGCTTTAAACTTGAAATATCCACTTTAATCTCGTAGTTTATTTTACCATTGAAGTAGACCGTTGTAAACGTCATCTTAAAACTGACCCAGTTGTTAATCGCTACAAGCTTCTGGGGCTTCCTCCTGATCTGACAGCAGCAATAGATCACTACACAGAACACATAACATTTATGATATTCCAGCTCTCTGCACATTTAAAATCCTTAGATTTATACTTGATATCACTTTCATGATGAAATGCATTAAAGTATGTATGTTACATTTTACAGATAAGTCGTTAACTTCATTTAAATAATGAAAACTGTTAATAATTAAACATGTCGGGGTGGCATGGTGGCAGAGCGGAAGCACTGCTGTCTCGCAGAGAGTCACATCCCTGGTGTGCCCTACCTGGAGTTTGCATGTTTTCCTGGTGGGTTTCCATACTGTGCATGCAGGTTTGGGGATTTGGTGACACTAAAATGACGCAAGTGTACTGTATGTGTGTGTGCTTGTGTTCAGTTTGCGATGAGCTGATGCCCATCCAAGGATTTTGTTTCTTTCTCGTACCTGATGCTCGCAGGAATAGGCACATCCCTGGATTGATGGATGCAATCATTAAACATCCTTTTCAGAGATATTGTGGCAAGGTGTCCTTGGAATTTAATGGATGTTTCAGACAATTCACAACACGGCAAAGCTGAACGTCTTCTCATCGTGATGATATCTCACACTGCCACCTGGTGGAATCTTCCAGATTTACGTATAATACACACAAAAGTATAAATAGAACAATGCTTGCGTAGCAGTAGCGTCCACAGGCGCACGCGTCATGTCGCGTGAAGTATAAACCTGGCCTTAGGCGCCTTACTTTTCAGCTGATGATCTTGACTAGGGCTTATTTTTCGGGTAGGGCTTATATTACAGAACAGCCTGAAAATCATGCTAGGGCTTATTTTTGGAGTAGGCCTTATTCAGTGTTGTGCATGAACTAGTTCAAAATAAGCTAATTTTTCTAAGAACGGTGAACTTAACGTGATATATTTGCAAGTGAAGTACTTGAACGTGAGCTAGTTCAGTTTTATGTGACATTCTGGAACTGGTTTAAGTCCAGATTAAACGTTTTGCCTTACCCTGTAATGTAGGGGTAAAGGCGAATCCAAATACAGATAAGCACAATTAGTGGATTTTTCGAATATTTATTTTGTACGAATGTTTTGCCATTTATTTGTATTTGGAAAAAAATAATTTCAAATCAACACTGTCTGTGTCTGCCTGCTTGTGCTTAAGTTGCACCTCTGCTCACACGAGCATGCGGTGAAGCTCCGCTTTTGCTTCTAGGAAAACGTTGTACTTTGTGAGGCCAGTTTATATTTTTCCCCATTGGACATGCAATACGTGACGTGAATTTTGACCGGCAGTGTAATCGGTTAGATCACCTACACCCTGGTTCCACGGTCGCCATTTGTGTCACACGGTTGGAAATAGAGCGGTAATTTATATGTATACTTGCATCTATTTAATTTCTTTTGTGACCGGGAGGATATTAGCATATATGGTTATACGTGTTTGTTGCTGGGTATAACTCAATAAAGTGTATTTAAATAAAAAAGTCTTCATAATTATTGTATTGTATTCACAAACACTGTAATAGCCTAATATAAGGCGTGCAAAATTGAAAAAAGTAAACTCAGGGGTCATTTATTCTCACTCCTTAAAAAACACAAAATGAACTGAACGTGAACTAGTGCAAAATTGAAATGGTGAACTATGAACATGAATTTAATAATTTTAATCTGTGGGAACTGAAATTTGAGCTCGTTCTTGTGAGATGTGAACTTGCGCAACACTGGTCTTATTTTTGGGGAAATATGGTAAATGCAAACTTGTCAAGGTTCTCTGCACCCTCACTCAGTAAAGAACACTATGCAAAGATAAATTGAATTGAATCAACATACATATTTCTGGCTCTAAGTCTTAGCCTGGTCACTGTCTGGAAGAAGTCGTCACCCCCAACCTGAATTAAAGGGATAGATAGATAAATACATAGACAGACAGACAAACAGAGAAATAGATAGATAGATAGATAGATAGATAGATAGATAGATAGATAGATA
>JANRMT010062820.1:22831623-22842680 GCA_026402145.1 Polypterus bichir lapradei
TATCTATCTATCTATCTATCTATCTATCTATCTATCTATCTATCTATCTATCTATCTATCTATCTATCTATCTATCTATCTATCTGCAACATCAGACCGTATCTAACAGAATATGCAGGACACCTTCTGGTCCAGGCTGTGATGTTCTCACGGTTGGACTACTGCAACTCTCTGCTGGCAGAAGCACTGGCATGTGTAACCAAGCTACAGTATAGCAGATGATTCAAAATTCACTGGCATGTTTGGTGCTCAATCAGCTAAAGTGGGCACATGTCACTCCTCCCTTCAGATCACAATACTGGCTTCTTGTAACAGCAGGTATTAAGTTCCAGTCCTTGATGCTTGACTACAGAGTAGTCAGTGGATCTGCACTTATACTTTGGAGACAGTTGTGAGGTCCTATGCTCCTTCTTGACCAATTAGGTTTGCTGATGAACATTGCCTGGTGATGTCACTTCTGTGTGGTGTCAAAGTTCAGTCCAGACTCTTTTCATGTGTAGCTCGTGGCTGGTGAAATGAGCTGCCCACCTCCATTTGAAACTCTGACTCCCTCAATGTGCTCAAGAAGTGTCTGAAGACCCTGGTGTTTGGTGAATATCTGTCAAAGTGACAGCTGGTATACTTTATTAATCCCCAAGAGGAAATTTGTTTTTAGGGGTCAGAGCGTAGGGTCAGCCTTTGTACAGCGCTCCCGGAGCAATTTTCAGGTTAAGGGCCTTACTCAAGGGTACAAACAGAGCAGGATCCCTTCTGGTAATACCTGGATTTTATCAGGCAACCTTCCAGATACCAGAGCAGATCCTTAGCATCATTCTGGGAATCGTTAACAAACTTATATTTTGTTCTGACCTCTTCACCTGCAGAAATCAATTTTATATCCTTGTCCTGTCACATTTGTTCCTAAACCGTCCCCAGACTAACATGAGTTTATTATGTTAACCTCTTTTTTAAGTCATTTTGGATAAAAGCGTCTGCCAAGCAAATAAATGTAAATCTAAACATTAATTTAAACTTTGTGCCACCCAGATGTGAAAAAAATGAACTGCTAAATAAGTAGTGCTAGTGGGGGTCAAAAGCAAATTTACAAATACCCTCTATTTGATGTGTAGTGCTGCTGCCTCGCAATAAGGAGACCAGGGTACATCCCGGGTCCTCCCTGCGTGGAGTTTGCCTGTTCCCCTGGGGTCTGTGTTGGTTTCCACCGGGTGCTCCAGTTCCCTCCCACAGGCCAAAGAAATGCAGGTTAGGTGAATTGGCGATACTAAACTGGCACGTTTGTCAGGGCCGTCTTAACAGCATTATAGGCCCCCAGGTAAAGCAGTGCACCAGGGCCCCTACCTACACAACCACTCAGCAAGTCACAACAAACATAGATTTGCATGGGACCCCTATGCTCGTTGGGCCCCCGGGCATCTGCCCAGCGTGCCAATGCGTTAAGACGGCCCTGCTGTCTGTGTGTATTTGTGGTGTATGTGTGTGTGTTAGCACCCTATGCTAGCTGGGAAAGGCTTAAGCAGACCCCCGTGACCCTTTTCAGAACTAAACAGGTTACAAAATGGCTTACTGACCGACTCTAAACGATTCACCTTGATTTGTCAGTGCCATACTGCCAAGACTTGCAGCTTACATACACACAAAATTGATATACTGTACTACACCAAATGTTTGATTGCTTTAAAAAAAAGATCATTATTCCACTACCTACTGTAGCACATGTATTTTGAATTTTTATTACAAGTTCCAAATTGACATACTGTTTCCCCACAGTTTCCAGTTTGCATTTAAAAATGATTTTAAACGAGCCAATTGCTGAAATCTTTCCGAAAGTGTAACTACTCAGAGGATTTTTTTTCCCCTTCCCACTCCTGCTGTGTTCAGGCAACTACATGCTGGAAAGAGGATATTTACATGGTGACGTTTCTCACTGAACCTCACAAAATGCAAATCTGCTGCATAGTGGTTCATCTAAGTGAGAATTCTTGCTCAATCGAGTAGCCTTTTATAAAGGATGAATATTTTTTTTAATAAAATGTGACAGAGCAGGTCCGCTCCAAGCTCCCTCTTCCCATTCGGGCGCCTGTTGAACCCGACACCGTCGATAACGTAACCGGATGAGCTGGCAGATGGGGACAAAACATTCTAAGCAACGGGATGGTGCAAAAGTGTTTTTAATGAACAATAAAAAATATCGAAACAGTTTGTGTCCAAAAAGAAAGTGCAGTGCTTCAACTGTCAAATAAATAATCTATTAAAACGGATGAACATGGAGGTGTCACACACGTGCACTTAGGAGGCAGTTGACAAGCCCTGAGGTGAGTGATATAACGCAAGATAAAGCGTCGATTTTGGGTACTGATGCCTCTTTCTCTGTCTGTACAGAACAAAAAAAGACACATCATAACCACACGCACTTACCGACAACACTTCCGGTCTCTGAAAAAGGTTACCTCAAGACAACTACCGTGGATAATGTTACTTCCGGGCCATCAGCGAAGACGTCACTTCCGGCTCTTCAGAATGGCTTCACTTCCGGTCCATCAATGATGACGTCACTTTCTGGTTCCTCAAGATGATGTCACGTCCTCTCCATCATTGATGACATCACTTCCAGCTCCTCAATGATGATGTTACTTCTGCTTCCATCATCATTTCCTCACAACGCATTCCCTGCAGCCATTTTGTATGTAAACAATCATTTCACCTCTGTATTCTGTCAAATGTTTTGGTTTCTTCATCAAATATTGACCGCATATTTTCCGACGGACATTATACGGGGCAATTCCCCAACTCTTTTTGCAGTTTTCTGCGTGAATGTATTTATTACAGAGGTTAAAAATAGCTTTACCACGGGCATGTTTCTAGAAAATAGGCTAAACATTAGAACATTCCGGACAAGAACAGGCCGTTCAGCCCCACAAAGCTGGCCAGTCCTATCCACGTAATTCTTCTAAAATAACATTATGTTTTGTAAGTCATTTAAAGTCCTACTGTCTACCACACTACTTGGTAGCTTATTCCATTAATTTTTGAAAGGCATGGAGGGATAGCAGGGGAAAGAGTATCAGCCTGCGGAGACTCTACAAGAGAGATGTGTGATCTGAGAGGTATCGGACAACAAGTTATCCAGAACGGGGATAAAGAGGTCATGGTGTGTCCCTGACACCATACCATTACTTTATACAGATTTTGTTTGAAGTGATGAAAGAAAATCACGAGGTATTAAAGAAGAACAAACGTGTAACAGATGAGGACATCCCTTCTTCTTATAAAAAACCAGAATCCTAGTCTACAGCCAAAAGATTAGCTTGCTTTACCTGTAGGACTTTTCACACCTAATTCATTTGGAGTGTTTTTCTCGAGACTTAGGATTGATTTCTTCCCATAGTCCAGTTCGTTCTGGTAGATGTGAACACGCTCATCACAGTCTATTACAGACCAAAGTCACCAGACCCTTTAGAAAGGGTGGTCTCGGTGCAGGACCAAGCGAATCCTGGAGCAGTTTGAAGTATAAATGTGATCCAAGACAGGACTGAGTACAGGAAATGCTGTGTATTATGGGATATATTTCAGCTAGTAATTAGGTAGGCTAGGCATAAAAATAAACACACCTACATACAAGTTCACATAGAACAGCTCATACTACTTCCAGTCAACCAGACCAATCTTAGCACCAGATACAGACTAACAATCGAATAACAGTTCAAACAAAAAACGGTTTAAATTCACTTGTTATCAGGCACAAACCCCTGTGACAGACAGGGTACACCTCTGAGACCCAAACTCGAGACAGTGCACGTAAATAGCCAAGGGTTCAAAATAAAGTAAAATTTATTATTCACAAATACCCTTTTCAGGTTCTTTCTTCCAAAGTACTCACATACACAATTCATATATTAATTCTTCTTTACTCTCCGCCGGGCAAGCTTTTGTCTACCACCTCACGACTCACACTTCCCTGGATGAGGTTGAGAGGCTTGTTTTATACCAGACCTGGGAGTACTTTTGGTATCACATAATTACACCCTGGGAGCAGTTCTGAGTCAGGCTAAACCTCCCTCTGGTGTCACCCATGTACCCCTGGCAAGGCTGTCCATCAGGACTCCAATTCCCAAAGTGCCCTGCAGGTGTACAAATGGGAGCTGTACCCAACTGATGCTGCCATCTGGTATACTGGGGGAATGAATGCATGGCCTCAAGAGACATTCCTTCTGTTATATTTTTCCAGCCTTGAAATCTGTCTTTCCATATCCTTCACTTATGCCCTCCTGTCCTGATAAGGAACCACCCTTCTTCCTAGTAGATGAAATAACATCATCCTTTAAAAATGAATTCATATTTCTATGCATTGAATTTTTTTCTTTTTTTTTCATAGGGGACTGTTTAACACCATACCCTTGGTTTATTTTATTAGGGCTTACTATCAAACATTATCTGCTTATCCAGGGCTACTGTTTAAAATCATTCCCTGGGTTTTCTCTCTCCAGACTGGTTAAGATTGCATTTTATGTTTATAGTATTTGGACTGTACTGTCAATAGATATCTTCATTTTAATCCTTATACACCAATGCAGGGGGGCTTGTTTTGTTTTTGGACGTGCTCTGTCTCTAGGTATGTCAGAGGACTGGGACTTTGTAAAGTGTAGTCTAGCCTCAATTAGGCAGGCAAAATGGGGGGGGGGGCAGGGAGACGGGGAGGGGGGAGAGAGCAAACTATTTCTAATTTATACATTTAATCCTTATAATTTTAAGAGAAAACATAAAAATAGGCTTCATGGCAATAACTCCTGGAAAAATTGGAAGTTAAGGTCAAAGCTGTCTTATGTAATAATGTGTCTCTATTATAATAAAAAAATCTTGGGAAGAGAGACAAGATGTGATTTTCTCAGAGAGACACTTTCATGTCCCGCGAGATAAGACTTTGTGCCAAGAGATTTAACTACGCCCGGGGCCGGAAATAAAAGAGAAAGAGCAGAACAAAGTAGAACGTTGTAAAGAATTCAAAAATGTTGGCGCGATACACATGCAGAGCAGGTTAGAGATAATGGAAGTACGAAAATTCGAAAGTCTCAAAAAAATGATAGTAAAGATCGCATTAGTGCAAATAAATGGAAATTATTACTTGGTGAAATAATGGAGCAGCGAAAAGAGATCAAATAAATTGTTTGGATTTAAACTTTAAGTCAAAGACTTATAGATTGTCTAATTCGTGCAGCCATCAGTGGAGTAGTGTTTCTTCCCAATGAAGAGGCGTATCTGCGAGAATTAAAAGATTTGTTGTTTGGTGAAAGTGAAATCCTGTGAGAGAAAATTTCAAGCCCAGCGAGATAAGACTTTATGCTAAGAGATTTGGAAAAATCCTGCCCACGTCTAAAACATTTACAACCACACACATGGTTCAATCATTTCTCATTTGTGTGAATGCTATTGTCAGACAGAGTTCGTGTAGAGAGAAAGAAGCGATATTCACTCATGGGCAGTTATATGTTGCGTTGTCACGATATAATTCCAAACACGGAATCAAAATTCAATTTGATATTGATGAAAAGGTAAAAGAGACTGAATATATGGACATAGATGATATGACAGAAGTATGTAGATAATGTTTGGCTTTAAACTTTAAGTCAGAGACTTGTAGATCGTCTAATTCATGTTGCCATCAGGGAAAAGTAGTGTTTCTTCCCAATGAAGAGGCCTATCCGTGAGAATTAGTTTTTTAGTTTGGTGAAAGTGAAATCCACATACGTGAGCGGCAGAGATGCGAAGTTGTTGGCACGTAGCGCAGGCAGGGGGATTGGCAAGCGAAACGAGCAGGGGGTAAAGCCCCCTAGTACTATCTTCAATTAAGACTACAGAATGTCAACAAAAGTTCATAAAACAGTTAACTTTGTGAGCGGGAATGTTAAAGGTCTCAATCACGAATTAAAGAAAACTGGCCAAACATAAGCAGATTCTCTTTCCCTTTTTATTCTATTTATTTTATTTGTTTATTTACTCATTTTTTCCTACTATTAAAGTTTCACTCTGTTGGCTTAGCTCTCTTTCTCATGGGTTGGGATTGACTTGATTTGAACCTAGTTTTGCAAAATTTGACTTGCTTGTATAGAATGTTATTTGATTTTAATAAATTCATCCATCTAACCATCCATTATCCAACTACAGGGTCACGGGGGTCTGCTGGATCCAATCCCAGCCAACACAGGGCACAAGGCAGGAAACAAACCAACCACGCACACACACACACACACACCCCAAGCACACACTAGGGACAATTTAGAATTGCCAATGCACCTAACCTGCATGTCTTTGGACTGTGGGAGCAAACCCATGCAGACACGGAGAGAACATGCAAACTCCACGCAGGGAGGGCCCAGGTCTCATTACTGCGAGGCAGCAGCGCTACCCACTGCGCCTCCATACTGCCCTAATAAATTCAATAAAATGTGAAAAAAAATGAATATTTATATGTGTTGTGCCACTTTATGGTAATTATATGGAAAGTCATCAATATTCATGAGTTGGGTGGAGCTTCCGACTAAAATGTAAAGCCATAAAGGCAGTTTGAGAATAAACTGAAACTGCTGAATTTAAGTCAAGGGATGTTTGCTCAAACTATAAAATGCACTTGTGAGACGGCATCTGGAGTACTTACTGTGTGCAGTTCCGGTCACCACGATACAAGAAAGACATAACAGTACATAAAGCTGTGCAGAGGAGAGCAACCAAATACATTGCAGGTTTAACGACATGTCAGACAGACTGTGACAGACTGTGACAGACTCAGGGAATTAAATGGAGACAAAATTAAGGTTTTGAAAACTCTCAAAGGTATTGATAAAGTAGATCCAGCAATGTTCTATCAACTTAATGGTGAATCATTTACTCGAGGACATCAGTGGAAATGAAGGGGAAGTGCTTTTAAAACTGAAGCCAGGAAGCCCTTCTTTACGCAAAGAGTTGTGAGACTCTGGAACAAACCACCGAAACATGGAGTTGAAGCAGAAATCTTGACAACCCTCAAGAAGAATCTGGATGAGATATTGGGGCAGCTTAGCTATTAGCTAAACAAATAGCCTAGATGGACTGAATGGTCTCCTCTCATTTGTCAGATGTCTTATGAAACTTTGCTTTAATTAAGTGATAGAGATCAAGAATTTAATTGGTCATCAGACATTGACAAGGAAATTGAAAGTGATACATGATATGGCACTGTATGACCTGAACACCAAACTTCACCGTGGTGCAACAGTAACAGTGTGACAAACAAGGCGAAATAATTGCAATCAAGTTCAAGGACAAGTAAGAGTTTAGCTCCCTAAGCACTGTTCACTATGTGGCATCTCAATGTTCATGTCAGGGAAAATGTGGGAGTCACTAAGCCTTTCGCTGTGGTAGTCTCCAATAAGCTTTTTCTAATATTTACATAATATTAGCAAGTCAGAGGACGTCAGCAGACTTCATCTGAGAGGGTTCAGTTGTGTAGTATGACATACCCAAGGACTCACTCCAAATAGCCCACGACTGGCTCCTGTCTTTAGTTGTAAGGGTGGGCTCTGTGTGGATGATGGTTGACAAGCAACGATTGTTTATCTGGATACACAATGTAGTGTAGAGAGTTCAGGAAGGAGGAACAAGAAACATGGGAACTTAAAAATAGAAGAGAATCTCTTCTGTCTGATGTTTCAGGTTTTACATAACATGACAGAATTGAAAAAATATAAAAAGGCCGAGACTGTGGATGAACTCACCGTACCCGTTAACCTTTCATACAGCACCAGCTCTGTCAAGCAGCACACAATTACTTCTCAGTGCTGGAAAGTCGTGATAGAGACTGGAAGCATGCACTGATACATTGCTTTGCCGCACCTACCACACAACGAACCATTTCAGGATCCTAATTTAGGACCCGAGGGCAGCCATGCAGCGGGTGACACCTTAGCACCACACTAGTTTGAAAGGTGTGAGTGTTTGTACAGTGGCTGGAGAGCCAATCCTGCCACCAACCCCCAAGTTTTCTCTGCAAATTGGACGACCTGCAAGTCGTTATGCCGTCACTAAATTTATTATGCCCAGCAACTTTAAGTCGTGCAAATTGACATGGTCCAGCAATGAAATCATCAACGGAAGTCTGCAAGATGGATATATCCTAGGACTAGAAGTCACATTGATGTGATATCATCTTTAATAGGCTTGCTTAACCAGAAAGCTCACTTAAATGGAAAGTTGACCTGCCCCCACACTTCCTAATAACCACCATTTCCTGTTTCATATTTGCTGCAGAGGAGTTTGAGGATATGCATGCTCCAAGCAACATGGAACTTAAAGTTTTATTTTTGCCTGTGATGCATCTATAGGATTGTGATCGCCAAGATTGTCATCATAAATGGAAAACAAAGTGGGCATCGTACTACCAGAGCAAATACAACACATTTCTGAAGGCACAAGAAAATGTCTACATGTGACAGAAAATAAGTTAACTTGTATCTCTAACCGGCGGTGGGTTGGCACCCTGCCTGGGATTGGTTCCTGCCTTGTGCCCTGTGTTGGCTGGAATTGGCTCCAGCAGACCCCCGTGACCCTGTGGTCGGATTCAGCGGGTTGGAAAATGGATGGATGGATGGATGCATCTCTAACATGGCCTATTCAGAGTGACCTTTCCTTGGGATAATAATAATAATAATAATAATAATAATAATAATAATAATAATAATGATAATAATAATAATAATAATAATTACTTACTACGGGGAGTTTGTTTCCTGCCTTGCACCCTGTGTTGGCTGGGATTGGCTCCAGCAGAGCCCCGTGACCCTGTAGTTAGGATATAGCGGGTTGGATAATGGATGGATGGATAATTACTTACATTAATATAGAACTTGTCCCGGTACTCAAAGCATTTACACAGAGGGGAACCACTTCTACCAATGTGTAGCACCTTCCTGGATGATTAGACAGCAGCCATTTTTCCACAAGTACGTTCACCACACATTAGGTGGTGAAGGGGTGAGAAAGATAGCCAATTTGAGACAGAGGATGATGAGGGAGAAAGAATGGACAAGGCTGTGATGGACAATTTATCCAGGACATCGGGATATACCCTACTCTTTTCAAACGAAGCCCTGGGACCTCTAATGAGCACTTAGAGTCAAGAACTCAATTTTATGCCTCATCTGAAGGACGATGCCATAGTTACAGAACAGTGTCCCCATCACTGCCCTGGGGCACTGGGATCCACACACAGACCACAGGGTAAGCACCCCCTGCTGGCCTCACTAACATCTCATCTAGCAGCAACCCAAGTTTTTCCTAGATGGTCTTTCATCCAACTACTGGCCAGGCCTGAACATTCTTACCTTCAGGTGGATGACTGGTTCTGAAGTGCATGTGGCATGTAATCCTATGTAAGGTTTCAATTTCACTTTCTAAGATAGACGTCAGGGTTTCAGAGCCTGTTTTGGCATAAGCGGACTCAGAAAAATGAATGTCTGTCTGTTGAATTAATAGGATGATCAGTTACAGGATTCTTAATTGACTCATAACTCTGAGGGTGGGCTGTTATAGGACTGGGTAGTACTTGTCCTCCCTTGCCTGCACTCCTTTTTGTTGCAATAGATTCTGTGATATTGGACAAGAAATAGCAAAATATGAAAAATAAAATTAAACATTTAACAACACTAAATGAAATGCACTTATTAATATTTAGAATTAATTCAAAAATTGGGCTTAAAAGAATAAATTAAACAAGCACATAATGTGCAACATGGATGTCAAACAAGAAACAGCAGTTGTCAAGCAGGGACTTATTCCACAATAAAAGGCATTAAAAAACATTAAAACAAGCAGGCAGTGCAGTCGAGTCACATAGTATGTTTGCAGCACAGGCTGCCGAAAATATTAATATGTATTATTATCTAGTTCACTGTCGTTAGCAACTGATGCAAGTGCACATAAGCATTGCGAATATGTTTTCAAATATTTACTGATCCTGCATATATAGAGGCAAATATTTTGCTGCTTCAATTTCCACCTCATTTTCACAGATCTGTTAAACTGTGCCATGGGATGCCAGCAGTCACAATTTGCTTTTTTCTTTCAGTCGCTGTAGGAATTCTTTGAATATCAGGACTATAAAAAGGCAAAAAGATTATGTTTTTATTGAGGCAGACCCAATGCTACTTCCAGAGAGTGGTTTCTATTTAAAACCTTAAATGCTCTTCTGCACCCTCTTCATTTACATTATAGTACTCCAGCTCCCTGAATTGAATTAGCACTTTCTAGTCAAATACTCTCCAAAGCATGTAGTCTTCATTTGCTCTATGGAGCTGATGATAATGTAATGATACAGAATATTCCATGTCTCTCTTCTGAGATTATGCACATGAATCTAAAAATAATTCCTATTTCTCATGGCTCCAGAGTGTGACAACATGTTGCATGCTGGCTGCATATGTAACTCAGTGTTTCCTGTTCATGCCTTAGGATGCACTCTCAGCACCTATCTGGCCTATGTAATTCATGGGGATCCTTCAAAGGGCTCCAGATAATCCAGCAGTATAACATTTGGGCAGAAAAGGGTGCTGTTGCCAACTATTTCTCTGGTTTCTTCTACAGTATGGAGCTGTTTCCTTGAGATGACACCTAGTCCTTATATGTTGGGAACTCCGTCCCTTCCAGGAGCCAGTCTAGTGGGGCGCCCAAAGAGGGAGATTGTCTGTTTGACCGAGACAAGGAGACTGAAATCTCAGAGCTCTGTATTGGAGCAAGCCCTACCTAAGTGTGAGAAGTGATAAATACCTTTTTGTTTGTTTAAAGGCTTAGGGTGGCATTGCTTACTTTGAACAATTCTGTTATTAAACAGGGACTGGATAGGTTGGCACCCTAATAATTCTAATGCATAAGATTATTTGATTCACAGTCATTAAAGTGAGGTTTTCAGGCATATCCCAATACTGACATGGCTACTGTACACATTGTGAATGATATTATCCTTACCATTGACACTGCTGAAGAACTTAGATAGATAGATAGATAGATAGATAGATAGATAGATAGATAGATAG
>JANRMT010062820.1:22843371-22880116 GCA_026402145.1 Polypterus bichir lapradei
AGATAGATAGATAGATAGATAGATAGATAGATAGATAGATAGATAGATAGATAGATAGATAGATAGATAGATAGATAGAAACTTTTCTTATATGTAGCTCTTAGCTGATGAAATGAACTGACCACCTCCATCCAAACTGCTGGCTCCCTCACTGTTTTAAAGAAGTGTTTGGAGAACCTCTTGTTTTGTGAATACAGTGATCCCCCGCCTATCGCGGAAGTTACATTCCAGACCGATCAGCGATAGGTGAAAATCTGCGATATAGAAAGACCATAGAAATAAAATTATTTTTATAGTTTAAGCCTTAAAATACCCATCCCACATGCTTTAAACACATGTAAACTTATTAAAACACACTTTGTAAACACATATGATATGTGGATGTTGGGCTAAGGATATGAATAACATCTATCTATTATAAGAAAACATCTAGGCAGGGAGACGAGACGTGATCTTCTCGGATGACAATTTGACATCCCGCGAGAGACACTTTAACATCATGTGAGACAAGGCAGTGAGACAGAAGGACAGCTGCTGTACTGGCTTTTAAATGATCGATGCGCAGCACGACAAGCAGAATGCGCACCTTGGCAGAAGCAGCACAAAGCCAGTACCTGATTCGTTAGCTTCTCCTTAGCGTGTGTTCAGTTCCCCCCCTTCAAAACGCGAGTGGGAGACACGCGAAGTGGCAGGAGAGTAGCACGCCTCCAGGGGGGTTGAACGAAGCGATCGAGACCAGATCATCTCGGAGAGACACTTTGATGACATGTGAGACTAGACATTACAACCTTAGGTGGCAAAACCAGTGAGACAGTGACTTTTGCATGTCACGCCCTACTTACAAACAATTTAAAACAAGTTCACGGACATCTAACTTAGCAGTTGTTGGAATGCTTTTGGCAGACACACTTCAGGTGCCCCCAACTCTTAAAACAACGACAAGCAGAACAAGCAGCTCGCCAGCAGCAGCTGCAGCAAGCCAGCAGATGATCCGAGCACATCTCCTTAGCGTGCATTCAGCACCCTATCAATTCACAACGCATGCGGCAGAGATGCAAAGTGGCAAAAGGACAGCTGCTGTACAGGCGTTTAAATAATTGACGTTCAGCACGACAAGCAACACACGCAGCTTGCCAGCAGCAGCAGCAAAGACAGCAGCTGATCCGACAGCATCTCTTTAGCGTGCGTTCAGACCCCCTCCTTCACAACGTGAGCAGCGTTATACGTCCCGCGAGAAAGAGATTTAACTACACCCGGGATAGGAAATAAAGGACAAATATTGTTTTTACAAAAGTTTTAAAGTAAAAACAAAAATAATGCATATGTAACAATTCACACGAAAATAGCAATCTCTTTAAATTGTTTATCTGGTAAACCAAACCCGGGGGTGGGCGAGCGAAATGAGCAGGGAGCGGAGCCCCCAAGTAATAATAATAATAATAAATCCGTGATATAGCGGGGACGTTAAATCATCTGCTAAACGAATAAATGTAAATTGTAAGTGACACCAGGGATTTCATTGGCACCATGTTTGACTCTAGATTTGATTCTATGCACTCTTCACTGGACTGACACCCCATTCCAGGGTTAGTTCCCTCTTCACATCCACTGCTGCAGAGATTGGCTTAGTTATCATGGCTCTGAATTGGATTAAGCAGGTTCGTGAATGCTATTTTATATATGACTAGTTGTGCTACCCAGCTAAGACGGGTTGAAATGTAAGTAAAAGCACTTCATAAAAGCAGTGTTAATGTTTGTGATGTGCCATCTGTTGGAAAGGCAGATGCAATGCATTTTATTATTAAAAATGTTTGTGATGTGCCATCTTTTGGGATGACAGAGACATAACAACATAAAAGGTCATACAGATAAACACACAGACACTTATCGTTTTATTAAGATGGATAATGGGGCAGTACTGTGGCTGCTGCCATGTGTTTTTTATAATGTTATCAGTTTACCAGTAATAGGGGGCTTCACAAAGGTGTCCCCTTGCACCCTTAAGTGACTGTAGCTAGACAAGGATTTGAAAATCTAGATTCTTAGCTACGTTAATAGCAACCAGACAGTTTAACTGATTTTCTTTTGCTTGGTTTGTAGCTCTTGTCACACGCATGCGCATGGGAGACAGTGTAAGTACTCTGGTGATGGTAATTACCCGTTGAGCCAGGCGTTGGCACTGTGTGCGAATGCCTTCTCTCTTTCACCATCTACAGAACAGAAGATTGATGGCACTTCCGTTATCCACCCTCCTGGTCCCAACCCTTCCAGCTTGGAACCCATATGACCAGAAGTTCAGCCATTTTGAGTCAATTCAATTCTCAGCTCCTGTTTAAAAAGAACTCATCCGCAACTTGTCGCATATTTGTTCTTTTTTGCCTTACTTCAGTTATATGGGGTCCCCAGGGTGGTGCCCCAACACTTTGATGTTATTTTGTCTCCTCTTTACACTCTTCATTTGTGATGATCATTTTTTTTACTTTGTTGTGTAACACAGGTTACAAAAAAGTCCTCCAGATTATATTTACCCCTTTTGTTAGTCACTTTGGATAAAAGTATTTCTTAAGCAAACAAATGTAAATGTAAGCTCCATCAATGGACACACTCAAATCTCAATCGAAAATATACATTGATAGCCACATTAACTGTCAAGGACAGATGATAGATGTAAGAGACGGCCGGGATGCCCCAGTGATGGAAGGATGGGGGAAGGCAGATTTTCAAAGACACTGCCTCCCCGAAAACGCTAGATGGCAGCTCCCCTAGAGTGTAGCGGTGCCCCGGATTCACGAAGGGCATTTTGGGACTTGGAGTTTGGTTTCTCAGCCGTGTTGGGTGGCTTGGGTGCTGCCAGGGGGAGCTGTCGAAGGACCTGGGGACTCATCCTTTCCCTATAGCTCGGAAGTACGAGGTAGTCACGAGGACGGAAGCCCCAAAGTATTTTCGGGGTTAAGAAAAAAGCCAGCTTTTCATTAGACCCGGAAGTGCTAGCCAGTCATGTGTTAGGAAGGACCATGGGTCAAGGACTTTATAAGGGATTGCTGAAGACCGAGGAAGCGAGCCGAAGTTGGGAGGTGTAGGACAGAGCTAGGAGGTCTGGAGGAGAGAATTATTATTATTGAGAACTGCCTGTTTATTGTGGATGGGTGCTTTGGAGGCACTGTTTAAGAAGAAGAAACATTAAAATACTTCTTAGTGCTTTTACCCTGTGTCCTGTGCGTCTGTCTGTCTGTTTGGTTTAAGGGGCAACAGCGACCCTTGGCATTTACAAGAATAATTTAAAAATCTTTGATATTTCTTGCCCCACATGTACTTTTAACACCTATCCTTGCATGTCTGAAATGCTCTTGGCTGGCGTTCCCTCTCTTAAAGCCTCGTTGTTATTTTTCCTCACCTTTTGTCCACTTTTATACTTTGCACCTTTGAAGGTGACTGTCAGGGTGCCTCCTAAGATGCTTCTGTCCCTGGTGTGTCTCACACTCACACTTCCTCTTTCGATTGCATCACCAAAGCCAAACTGACCAATCACAACAAAGCTTAACTGACCAATCAGATTGCTCGCAGGGACTGGACACACACACACTCACACACACACAAAGACCTTAGCGTCTTATTATATAATAGGTTACTAGGAGACGTATTCTTTAATTTTGATCTTCTATAACAACTTTATTGATCTTATTTTGACTAAATTGTCATCTTGTCTAATTCAGTTTACTGTTTGGCTCTTCTTTTTGTATGAAACAAATCTGTTTTATTTTTTTTTAACTTTGCTATATACTGAGAGCTCTAGGCTTTAATACTTTTGACTGCTTTGTGATGGTATAATCTATGAAAGTCAGAACTGAAATTGTTTACAGATATTTTTTCAACACTCGGAGCACAGGCAGGTCATTTATAATAGTCAGTTACCATGGATGCTCATGGTCACATAGTGAGTCTGAGATGAGTTATTTATCTATCAAGCTTGTAGTTTATAGTTTATTTTCTTAAATATTTGGACACGTAACTGCCTGCCATTCAGGTGGGCTGTTTAATGAAGTTGTATAGCTTGGAATGAGATACCAAGGCAAAAAGAGCAAAACTGCAGAAGAGAACAGCGGCACATAGACAGCAGCCAGCACTGTTTTTTACAGGTCTGCTCTTTATATTTGATTAAACATCTGAAAAAATGAGTGAGAATAAACAGCAACTACATGGCAATCTTTTGAAGGCATCAATTTAAAGATGGTGTCCAGGAGAGTCGTTCACCTTCAACCAGTAGACTTTAAAGATAGATACATACAGCGGCTGTTTCACATTTTCTTGTTCAAGTTACAATTAGAAATTAGAACAATCTGGACAAGAACAGACCATTCAGCTTAGCAAAGCTCGCCAGTCCAATCGACTTAATTCTTCCAAAGTAACATCAAGTCGAGTTTTAAAGGCCCTAAAGTCCTAAATGTAAATCTAACTCACTTATTTCACTTTGTAAGTTAATGCTTTAAGTTAAACTGATTATTAGTGTTTGCTTAAGTAGAACAGAATACAATTTTCTTTCATAGCTATAGATTATGGTATAGCCTTTTACCCCCCTTGTAAATTAAAATGAGATATAACCTTCTTAGTTTTTATATCTGTAATACAGTGTGTTAATTAAGTCAGTTTATAATTAGTCTCATTGCTAGCATGGATCGAAAGACCCACTTGCGGTTTGTTTGTGGGATAGGCATACAGTTTTCTGACCGTTTAGAAACGGTTCAACTGTATGAGCAAACGTAAAGAAATGAAACAAGATATATACAGTAAGCTTTACGCAGAACTTTTCTTAATCAAGAATGTTTCCTTTCCAATGCTATATGAGTTTTTTCTCTATTTTTGTGTGAACTGTTTCACTTTGAATTTTTACTAAAGCTTTTAAAAATGAAGATATTTTGTCTGTGGAATCATTTCAATGTCTCACGCTTTTGCCAGAATAATTAAGCAAACTCAAGCTGCAGAACTTTGGTAATGTTGGGTAAACGCAGCTACATGCGTGTCTGTGGTTCTCTGTGTAAAGAAAAAAGATTTTTGCAGAATTTCCCCTTCACAAGTTTCCAACTGTGTCCCCGTGTTCTTGATGATCTCATTTTAAAGTCACCGTCTCAATCCATTAGACTAATTATCTCTCAATTATAAAAAAAAACCCTGGGAGGGAGACTAGGGATACGAGATGTGATCTTCTCGGAAGACAATTTGATGTCCTGCGAGAGACACTTTAACATCATGCGAGACAAGGCAGTGAGACAACATTTAAAACAAGTTCACGGACATCAAACCTAGCAGTTGTTGGAATGCTTTTGGCAGACAGACATCATGTGCTCCCAGCTCTTAAAACAATGACAAGCGACAAGCAGAACATGCAGCTCGCCAGCAGAAACAAGCCAGCAGATGATCCGACCGCCTATCGTTCAGACTACCTCCCCCCCACCTTCACAACGTGAGCGGCATATATACAAAGTGGCAAAAGGACAGCTGCTGTACAGGCTTTTAAACCTCCTTAGCAAGCGTTCAACCTATCCTATGAGATTTAACCATGCCCGGGGCTGGAAATAAAAGAGAAGTATTGTTTTTACAAAGGTTTTAAAGTAAAAGTGAAAATAATGTATATGTAACAATTCCTATGAAAATAACAATCTCTTTAAATTGTAAATCCGGTAAACCAAACACGGGGTTGGTGAGCGAAGTGAGCAGGGGAAGGAGCCCCCTAGTCTTCATAATTTTAAACACTTCAATCATGTCTCCTCTTAATTTTCTTTTGCTTAAACTGTAAAGGCTCAGCTCTTTTAATCTTTCCTCATAATTCATCCTCTGTAGCCCTGGAATCAGCCTCGTCACTCTTCTCTGAACCTTTTCTAGTGCTGTTATATCTTTTTGGAGACCACATCTTCACACAGGACTCCAGATTAGGCCTTACCAGTGTGTTACCAAGCTTGAGCAGAACCTCCTGTGACTTAGACTTGAGTTTTGAAAATCCCTCAAGTCCTAGTTTCTACCACACTACTTGGTCACTTAATCAATGTGTCTTTGGTTCTCTGTGTAAAGATAAATTTCCTGGCAGTAGTGTGAAATTTACTCTTAACAAGTTTCCAACTGTGACCCCATGTTCTTGATGAACTCATTTTAAAATCACAGTCTCGATCCACTGGACTAATTCCCTTCATAATTTTAATTAATATTCTTTTCCTTAAACTGTAAAGGCTCAGCTCTTTTAATCTTTCCTCATAACTCATCCCCTGTAGCCCTGTAATCAGCCTAGTCGCTCTTCTCTGGACCTTTTCTTGTGCTGCTATGTCCTTTTTGTAGCCTGGAGACCAAAACTGCACACAGTACTCCAGATGAGGCCTCACCAGCCTTGAGAAGAACCTACTGTGACTTGTACTCCACACATCAAGGCGCTATATAACCTGACATTCTGTTTGCCTTCTTAATGGCTTCTGAACACTGTCTGGCAGTTGATAGCATTAAGTCCACTATGACTCCTAAGTCCATTCACTTTTCAGACCTCCCATTGTGTATTCAAACCTAACACATTTACTTCCTACATGTAATACTTTACATTTACTGACATTACATTTCACTTGCTACAAATCTGCCCAAGCCTGTATGATGTCCAAGTCCCTCTGTGATGATTCAATGGAATTTGAGTTTGGTATCATATTCAAATGTAACCATCTTGCTACTTATATTCCTTTCCAAATCATTTATATCTATTAAAAATAGTAGCGGCCCCAACACTGGGGATTGCTGGTCACCACTCTTAATATCAGCCAATTCTGATGAAGTTCCTCGCACCATCACCCTCTGCTTCCTGTGTCTGAGCCAATTCTGTACCCATCGACACAAAACGCCCTGAACTGCCACTTCTTGAAGTTTAATGCCCAGCCTCTCAAGTGGCACCTTATCATAGAATTCCAGTTTGTTGGTAAAACACAACCTCCCTCTTCTGAACCCATGCTGACTGTTCGGTAAATCTCCTGTCCTTGCCATGTGTTGCTCAGTCCTTCCCTTAATAATTCCTTCCATTAATTGACCTGTGATACACGTTTAAAAGATTACTGGCCTATAGTTGTTTGGATGTGTCATTTCTACACTGTGTGACTGAAATTTATGCCAATCCCCTTAAATGAAAGTCTGCAATGTGCACTTTAATCATCGGAATTGTTGGAGCAGAGGGGTAAGTGACTTTGTCCCAAATATTAAGTGGACCACTGTATTTATGTATTTGTTTTGCTGTTTATCTTCCTATTTTATGGATTACGTATTGATGAAGACTTGTTTGAACTACACTGCACTTTGGACACTGTTTGCTTTGTTTTTAACTTTTCACCATACTTTCTGTTGTTATTCGCTCAAGTCCATCCCGGTAATGACTATCGATATTCCAGGAACTGGAAGAGGCCCTGTGGTATAGCAGGTCCGTGGCTCAGAAAGTGGCTGCTTTAAATAACTAAATATTTACACACGGTTGTGCTGGGGAGTGGAGCGGGTGCGAGGGATCTGCTGAAAAGACGGCTCGTCTCCGGGATGGTGCGAGGCGGTCAGTTGTCTGTGCGTTTCCTTGTCTAAACGTTTGGTGAGTGGTCAGATTGTCTGATTATTAGCCTGGGGCGACAATCAAGTGATCGCACCTGTAACCACTCCCCAGCACATAAAAGAGGAATGCAAGATATCGGAGAAAAGGTAGAATGATTTGGGGAACGAAAAGAGAACAGAGGTTAAAGGAATGAAGGGAAGGAAGCAGAGGGCACAGAAGGAGCTGGGGCGAGTGAGCTCAAGAGCGGGAGAAGGTAGGCATTTGGGAAGGAGAGCCCCTTGAGGGGAGCCCCCAGGGGATGATCACTCGGTCTGAGCAAGTTAAGGAGCCAGAGTGATGTGTGTAGAAAGACACGACTCGCTGTGTAAGTCGATGCGGGGGTCGATGACATTTGGATTGTGAGCCCCAATCAGGGCCATCTTAACGCATGGGCATGCTGAGTCGTTGCCTAGGGGCCCCATGGTAATCTATGTATGTTGTGACTTGCTGTCAATAAATAAATACCATACTATACTAAACTATAAATATTTGTTATTGTGTTACAAGTGGACATTGATTTAGTATCACGGTCACCTCTGCAACCTCACGTGCCTGTATGTGTACATAACGTAAAAGCGTACATGTTAACGTCACTTCAACTCAATTCTCTGCAAAGATATTTCACAAATGTTTGTGTTGAACACCTGATTAATAATAAATAATTCATAGTACTTTCATACTGTGCCATCTCCGTTTGTATGGTTTACCAATTGACTATCACTCATATGTTGAAATTGTTGTGTTTTTCAAGGCTCGTGTTATATTGTTCAAATATTGTGTTGATTAATCTTTGCTGTACAGCATGTTTTTTAATGTTTAAACACTGATTATGTTGAAAGTACCAATACAATAAATATATGTTTAATTTTATTGACCATTTACATTTTTATTCCTGTGAGTGGTTGTGTAGGTAGGTGCCCCAGTGCACTGCTTTGCCTGGGGGCCTATAATGCTGTTAAGATGGCCCTGGCCCCAATGTCAGCACCATGGCTTTTGGGGACCCGAACCTATTGTAGGTCCGGACAGGGAGCCTTGTTATTGCCTTGGAACGGCAGGAACCCAGAACTGTGGAAGGTTGACTGTGTTTATCGGCTGGGCGACTCCTCCGCTGCGAGTCCCGTATGGGATTAGCAGAGGAGACGTCAGGTTTAAGAAGGATGCCCCGGCTTTTGGAAAAGGACAGTTCCCTGCCGGATGGCTTCAACCTCATTTTTAATGGATTTATATATAGAAATTTTAACCTCCCCTCACTTTTTTTATGGATTATTTATTTATTTATTGAACTTTGCACTGCACAATTTTAGGGACACTGTTTCTTTGACAGGGGCGGCACGTGACACAGTGGTAGCACTGCTGCCTCGTAGTTAGGAGACCTGGGTTCGCTTCCCAGGTCCTTCCTGCATGGAGTTTGCATGTTCTCCCCATGTCTGCGTGGGTTTCCTCCCACAGTCAAAAGACATGCAGGTTAGATGAATTGGTGATCCTAAATTGTCCTAGTGTGTGCTTGGTGTGTGTGCCCTATGGTGGGCTGGCGCCCTGCCCAGGGATTTGTTCCTGCCTTGCGCCCTGTGTTGGCTGGGATTGGCTCCAGCAGACCCCTGTGACCCTGTGTTAGGATATAGTGGGTTGGTAAATGACTGACTGTTTCTTTCACTGTTTTCTTGTAATAGAAGCACTGAGCACTGTTTCATCTTCCCCTTGCTTTGTGCGGTGTCCTCATTTGCTCGGCTCATCCCTCAGATTTGTTATCGCCGGTGGCGGTGGGAGCTGCAAGCACACAGGCCATCAGATTATTGACTTATTAAGAATTTGTATTTAATATTATTTAGCTTATTTAAGAAATTGTGTAAATCAAATTTTGATTATCCCATTGCCGAGTATTTTTTTGTTAAATAAAACTTGCATGCTTTTCTAATTTTTGAATAGGCATTTTTCACAGAGTGTAACTTACATCTGCTTTAAGACCAGAACTTAATGATTGACTCTCCTACATTGACAGCATTTTATATTTGCCAAAAATAGATTTCTTAAATAATCAGGGTTTAAAAATCATATATTTTTTTCCCAGTGGAACTTTATCTATGTTAGTGCTGTCATACTCTCAAAGAGTGGGATATTTACCATCCAGATTTAGCGCCCATATTGGAATTATTCTATTGATGCATCATTATTTTCTGCATTTCACAATTTGAGCAAAGAAAATATGAGAAACATTTTGAACTGCTGAAGTAATGTATCAGAAAAAAGAATCTGGCGACACTCAATTTACATGGAATATTGCTGCCACAGGAAGGCGCGGGTGTGTTTAGAAGGAATGGAAGATGGATTTTGACATTAAATTGGTTTCTCTGTGGAGCAGAGGTTAGCTTAAGCTTATTAAAATATATCTTTATGCGCAAGCTGCAGATATCAAAATGGGTTTTGGTATTGGTGCAGGCTCTGGTAAGTGTTATAATGAAGCCATAAATTATAAAGGGCGATCCTCTCCTATAAAAAGGGTCAGCCTCATGGTGTATAATATAATTAAGGAAAATAATAAAGAACATTACATTAATTCTGGCACACATTTAATGACACAACACTAGTAATACATTTTTCAGCTGAGCATAGGAAAACATAACTTATAACAAACGCATTGCTTCTATAATCAATGGCCATTTTTTTAGGTACGCCTACTTGTTAATCAGCCAGTCACATGGCAGCAGCCCAGTGCATTTCGGCCTGTAGACATTGTCAAGATGACCTGCTGAAGTTCAAACTGAGCATCAGAATGGAGAAGAAAGGTGACTGAAGTGGCTCTGAATGTGGCATGGCAGACTGGCTGCTCTGAGTGCTTTCAGGAACTGCTCATCTGCTGGGATTTTCACGCACAGCCATCCCTAGGGTTTACAGGGAATGGTCCGAAAAAGGGAAAATATCCAGTGGCCAGCAGTTCAATTGGTGAAAAAGCTATGTTAATGCCAGTGGTCATAGGAGAATGGCCAGAATGGTTCAAACTGATGGAAAGGTAACAATAACTCAAATAAGCACTCGTTACAACCGAGGTATGCAGAAGAGCTCAGAACACACAACACATCGAACCTCGAAGTAGGAGGGCTATAACGGCAGGAAACCACACCGAGTGCCACTCCTGTCAGATAAGAACAGGCAAATGAGGCTACAAATCACACAGGCTCACCAAAACTGGACAATAGAAGTCTGGAAAAATGTCACATAGTCTGTTGAGTCTCGATTTCTGCTACAACATTTGCATGGTATGATAAGAATTTGGCAACAACAAAATTAAAGCATGGATTCATCCTGCATTGTATCAATGGTTCAGGCTGGTGGTGGAGGTGTAGGCCAGAGGTCCACATGACCATCATTGTCTAATTTTTCCACGTAAAGCCTGAAAACCATGAGGACTAATTGAAATCATTTATGTTAGGTAAAATGCCAAGTGGAGACTGTCTTGTGGCCTCAGAACCCTTGCAGATTTTGGTTTTTTTTTTGTTTGTTTTTTTCTGTCCTCCCTGGCCATCGGACCTTACTTTATTCTTTTTTACTTAGTATTCCCTAATCTTATTTTTATATTTTTTTTTCTTCATCTTGTAAAGCACTTTGAGCTTCACCATTTGTATGAAAAACATGCTCTAAAAATACATTTTGTTGTTGTTGTGATGTAATGGTGTGGAGGATATTTTCTTGGCACACTTTGGGCCCCTTAGTACCAATTGCACATCGTTTAAATGCCACAGCCTACCTGAGTATTATTGCTGACCATGTCCTTCTCTTTATGACTCCAGTCTACCCATCATCTGATGGCTCCTTCCAGCAGGATAACATGGCATGTCACAAAGCTCAAATCATCTCAGACTGGTTTCTTAAACGTAACAATGAGTTCACTGGACTCAAATGTCCTCCACAGTCACCAGATCTCAGTCCAGTAGAGCACATTTGTGATGTTGTGGGACAGGAGATTTGCATCATGGATGTGCAGCTGACAAACCTGCAGCCACTGCGTGATGCTATCATGTCAATATGGATCAAAATCCATGAAGAATGTTTCCAGGACTTTGTTGAATCAATGCCACAAAGAATTACAGCAGTCCTGAAAGCAAAGGGGGTCCAGCCCAGTACTAGCAAGGTGTACCTAATAAAATGGCCAGTGAGGGTATGTTTCTTTAAAAAGACCATGAATTCTCCACTGAAGCTGTATGTTTGGGAATACCACGCCTTTACTATAACAAAAATTATTTAAACGATGCATTTCTTCCATTTCTCTTTAAAAAGATAACAAACCCTCACTCATTTAGGCTGATATTCCATATCATTTCAGTGTGATCACCTTTCATCTGCGGATTATAACAATAATTATTTAATTAGCAAAAAAATAGCATCACTTGGGGGGAAAAAAGGTGAAAAATGTATAATTGAAAGTTGTTTTTAGAGTAAGAAATAGGACTAGAGGGAAATGAGTTCTAATTAATGTTTATGTATGCATTTGGCGGTGGCTGCGGAATAGTAATAATGACATGCAGTGTGTTTCCCCTCGCTGAAATATGAACACCGTATTCCCGTGGGTCTAAAATGCACAACTGCGAACAATAGGAATACTTGTTTTCTTCATTAACTACCTCAGAAATCTGTTAATCAGCTGGGAATTATGGATAATTTCCTCTCTTCTCAAAAATTCAAAAACAGCAACAACAAACAAATAAAAAAAAAATAAATAAATAAGCAGACAGGCAAGAAGTGCAACATTATTATGCAACATTAGGAAATAATTTGAAAAGCTGAGATTTGCCTGATAGCTGTGGCTATTTGCAAAATTAAGGACAAAATGTAAATAAAACTATAAATAAACATAAATAAATAATTGTGCTTTGCAGTTTGAATTAAAAGGTTTTAGAATAATATAGATGGCACAAGTGACCAGAAGTAAAATGGGCATAATAATAGAAATAGGTCAGGAAAGGGGATCATAAGGTGCCACGATAAAAAGGGAAAAAATGACTTGAGTGCCCGTTTATCGAGTGGTGCAAAATTGGAATAGGAGTAAAAGCATTGTATTCATTTTCATAATTTAAGCAACTACTCCTCTCTTCACCAGGATTTAGGAGAGTTCATGAGCTGCCATAACCAACTAGGAGCTTCCAAAAGATGACATTCAGGCAGAGAATCGGCACACACATCCCAGGAAAGGCTGAATAGTTTTGAAATGCTGAACAATAGTAAAAAGATATCAATATGACAGAGATGGAATAATATTAGTACCAGATCTTGTTTTTTTTTTTTTCTTGGCCATAGTGAAAATGAAGCTTTGCAATAGAGGTATGGGTATGTCACAAGCAAACGTTTCACCCTTGCAGAGTGTGAGGTGATATGCTGATTCATACATTTCCCTACCACTCCACATGAGATAACGTTAACACTTTGAACGTGAGGTACGCACTTTAGTTGTATCTCATTGAGCCTGTCTAGGAGTGACGTAAGAGAGAAATCGTATCTCAATTGTCATGGATGACACGCCAGGGCTGGAATCCCTGCTAGAATGGGTCCCTGTCCAATACTTAGCTGGGAAGCCAAGATAAAGAAAAGGCCGGAGACTTTCTGTCCTTTCCAATGAGATTGGCTAGGAAGACAACATCATGAAGCAATCAGGGAGGACTCTATACTGTTAGATGGCCTTCAGGATCAAAATGTCCAACTCAGCACTCGTTACAGTGGCCCAGTTCAGCGCATGACTCTGGTGTGCTTCATGAGAATAATCACGTGACTTTGAATATTATTGTTAGTGTTAGTATCAGAAAGCTACAAAGCACTGTTATGATTTCCAAGGAAATGAGAAAACACCAACATGAGTGCCGTTTTGCGGCTTGGGATGCCATATAATTCATTCTCAAACGTGAACTCCTATTCCTCACTGGGAGTGTAGGATGCTTCATAGCTACTTGTTAAGTCTCACTCTGGGGTAGGACAAATTCTTATCGTTATCAAACTTTTAGTGCATTTCATAATACTAATTCTGAGATACTTAATAAACAGGGCACAGTTCTTAGTGTAAAAATTTACATGAGAAACTGGACAAATGAGAGGACAGACAATTTGGTCCATCAAGCCCCTTTGTTTAGCTAATATCCAAGCTGTCCCAACATCTCATCCATATTCTTCTTAAAGGTTGTCAGAGTTTCTGTTTCAACTCTTGGTAGTTTGCTCCAGAGTTCCACAACTCTTTGCGTTAAGAAGTGCTTCCTGGCTTCAGTCTTAAATGCACTTCACTTAATTTCAACTGATGTTCTCAAGTACGTGACTCACCCTTAAACTGAAGGAATGTTGCTGGATCTCCTTTATCAATGCCTTGGAGGATTCTAAATACCTGGATGAGGTTCTCAAGCAGTCTCCTCTGTTTGACACTAAGCAGGTTTAATTGTTTGAGTCTGTCACAGACTCAATGTCCTGAAGTCCCATGATGCACTCGACTGCTCTCCACTGCACAGCTTCAACTGCTGCTATATCTTTCCTGTACTGTGGTGTCCAGAACTGCACACAATACCCCATATATATTCTGACTGGTGCATTATAAAGTTTGAGCATAATTTTCCTTGACTTAAATTCAATAAGTTTTTATGCTATGAAAAGAGACTAACTAAAAAAAGAGACTATCCCTATAGCTCGGAAAGCAAGAGTGGAAGAGAAGAACCAAAGAGATATTCTAACTTGTCACAGTGAGAAAAGGCTCAACTCGATCACTTGATTCAGTAAGAGTGGACGGGTTTTCAGATATAGACACATCGTTACCCTCACTCAAAAAACGTCGGAGTGCAAGAGTGAACAGCAAGTTAATATCAAGTTTCTTCTGAAACGCGACAGAAGCTTTTCATTTATTGATTAAGGCTTTGACGTTGAAGTGAGCCTGTCTCGTGTGCGCATCTTTGAAGGGCACAGGTCGGTGCTCAAAGGAATCCATTTTTTTGCCGATAGAAGATGTGAAAGTAAAAATGACAGAAATCCTCAACAGCATTTCAGAAAATGATCTGCGGAATTGCTTTGAATGTTGGAAGCATTGTATGCCGTTGTGTGTCAACTCAGAAGGGAACTATTATGAAGGTGATTGCAGTTCATTTTCTTAATTTGTTAAATAAAAAGAGTTACTGGCACACTTTCCTTTGTTTTTTATTTGTGTTAGAGTTTGTATAACCTAAAATCCATTCATTATCCAACCTGCTATATCCTAACTACAGGGTCACGGGGGTCCGCTGGAGCCAATCCCAGCCAACACAGGGGGCGAGGCAGGAAACAAACCGGAAACAAACCCCGGCACCACCGCAGGGTGCGCACACACACACACACATGCACACAGACACACACCACACACCAAGCACACACTAGGGACAATTTAGAATCGCTAATGCACCTTACCTGCATGTCTTTGGACTGTGGGAGAAAACTGGAGTACCCGGAGGAAACCCACACAGACTCGGGGAGAACATACAAACTCCATGCAGGGAGGACCCGAGAAGCAAACCCGGGTCTCTTAACTGCAAGGCAGCAGCTCTACCCACCGCGCCACTGTGCCACCCGTCTAACCTAACATTTTATACAAATTTCTAATTGCTCCGGTACATTGGTTAGTCGACGTTTCAAATGTTTATTCTACAAAAACGATAGAAAATAAGATAAATTTCATTGCGACACAAGAAAGGGTCTACAAAATACATTTTTTCACTCTGTTTTAAAAATGATGCCTTCAAGGTGGTGGCCATCATTAGCGATACACTCTTTGAGATGATTTCTGAACGTTCATATGACTCATTCGCCCATTTCAAGGGGAACAGTGGCGTATTTCGTGGCAAATAGCATCCTTGAGGGCTTCATGGTTTTGAGGTTGGTGTGTGTATACCTTTGACTTGAGTAATCGCATGGAGCGAGAACAGATGAACGTGAAGCTCACCCAACATCACCATGTAAGGAGATCAGCTTCCCCGGAAACATCTCCTGCAAAACTTACATGGATCTCCTCACCCTATGAGCTGTTGCTCCATCCTGTTGAAAGCAGGCATACACCACATCCATTTCTTCGAGCTTAGGCCACAAAAAGTTCTCTAACATTTCAATGTAACATTCTGAAGTGACGGTGACAGTTGCTTTCACCTCCTCAAAAAAGTAAGGGCCTACAATGCCAAATTCTGCAACGGCACACCAAACTGTAACATACTCACTTTGCAGGGGTCTCTGATGAAGTTCACGAGGGTTGGTTTCAGCCCAATAGCGAAAGCTGTGATTATTTACACAACCATTCAAATAGAAATGTGCCTCGTCGCTGCACATGTCAATGGCATCTCGATGAACGGTTTGCAGAATCTTGGCGCACAACTCTCTATGGCTCTCCCAGTCTCTCATTGAGTTCCTGCACTATCATCATTTTGTATGGATGGAAATTAAGGTCCTCCTCAAAGATGTGTTGGAAATGCCTAAGGAAGAAGCAGGTTTTGCTCGCTAAACATCTAGTTGGCTGCAGAATTGATGCCCTTACAGTTTGGATGTTTTCAGATGTTCGTACAGTCTGAGGACGGCCTGGAGATTTTCCATTCAATGTTGTACCTGTCTGACAAAATTGAGCCACCCACTGCAGAATTGTTTTCCAATTTGGGACGTCATCATTAGGAGGAATGCTGAAATGCGTTTGGAAGGCGTGTTGCGTAGTGATGATGGATTCGTTGTTTCTGAAGAACGCTTAGACAACTAAAGCACCGCACACCCTGGACCAAGACATGATACGACTGAAAACCACAAGGGATCGCCCTATCAAAGGACCCCCCACTTCAATTCACTCAGCTGCCTCTGCCTCGCGCAATGACCTTGAGAAATGTGGTACTTCATTTTGGCTTATCCTGTATTATGTCAAAATAAACCCCTACGTCCTTTTCAGAGGCTGCTTCCTGTATGATGGTGTCTCCCACCTTGTATTTATAACTGATGTTCCTTTGGCCTGCACATAGCACTTTGCACTTTTCTACATTCAATTGCATTTTCTAAGTTGTAACAACCGACCCCTTTTCCCAGACCGGCCACTACACTACTAAGACTTTTGCTTCGGCTAACCTGAAGACTCTCAAGACGATAACAAGCCGTACTCCTTACAGATTGTCCTTTTTTCCCCCCGACATGACAATATAACAAGAATATAGTAATAATAATTCTTTGCATTTATATAGCGCTTTTCTCACTACTCAAAGCGCTCAGCAATTGCAGATTAAGGGCCTTGCTCAAGGGCCCAACAGAGCAGAGTCCCTTTTTGGCATTTACGGGATTCGAACCAGCAAACTTCCGATTGCCAATGCAGTTCCCTAGCCTCAGAGCCACCACTCCGCCTAGTAGGCAGTAGGCAGAAATGTAATATCAAATGCGGATATATTGTAAATGATAACTATATATACACACGAAGACAGATGAATATTCAATAATATGTAAGCGCACAGCGGCACAGTGGTGCAGTGGTAGTGCTGCTGCCTCGCAGTTAGGAGACCCGGGTTCGCTTCCTGGGTACTCCCTGCGTGGAGTTTGCATGATCTCCCCGTGTCTGCGTGGGTTTCCTTTCACAGTCCAAAGACATACAGGTTAGGTGCATTGGCAATTCTAAATTGTCTCTAGTGGGTGTGTGTGTGCCCTGCAGTGGGCTGGTGCCCTGTCCCGGGGTTTGTTTCCTGCCTTGCGCCTGGTGATGGCTGGGATTGGCTCCAGCAGACCCCTGTGACCCTGTAGTTAGGATATAGCAGGTTGGATGGATGGATCTAAGCGCACACAAACCACCACTATCCCAATGACACTCGTGAATATTTATATATATATATTATATACACGAGTGTACAGATATTCAACAATAATATTATTTACAAAACCCTCCCTTGTCCCAAAACATAAAATGAACTATCACAGGACTTAAACATGAACACAGATTGATAATAAACAGCAGATGAAATGTCCAGTATATGATAAGTGAGTCCCAAAGCAGTAATAGTCCGGCGGATATTGACGACTGGCTGATGTGATACCTTGCTTCCTCCCGACAATACAAAAACGACCTCACTGTATGTGTCCTCAGCAATGGTTGGTGTGAATCCAAACCCCGGGGTTTCTCTGCACGGGTTGCCATAAATGTTGATCATGATCTTCAAAAAAAAGCAAGTAATAGAATGGCACAATCAACGGGATGATGGGTAGAAATGACTGTAAATAGTGGCTCCTTCCTTCTCACGATCTTCGTTCTATTTCTCTCTCCTCACTCTTCTTTCCTTTACGCTCCTCTAGTTTAAATAATGACAGTCCCGGATGTAATTAGTGGAAAACAACAGGTAATTTCCATCTCGGGGTTGCGGCCTCCTTTCATCATCCTTCCCCTTTTATCTTACGGGGACAACATTTACTTATACACACATATAGCATAGCAAACGAGACGATGAAAACAAAACGCACTACAAAGTGTTTGCCCAGTTCGGGAAGGTTGTCCAGAAACATCGTCAAGAAACAAAAGTTGTGAAGAAATGAATTCCACCCTAGCCCTCTAGTGAAAGCTCGGCTTAAAAATCAAAATGGGTCTGAAATGGACTGGAGAAACTCAGATAATAAAATAGTGACGTTGGCTTGTGAGAATGTGGCTGCCAGTGTGGAGAAATTTGAAAACTGAGCACTGAGCTGAGCTGAGCACGAGGGTTATAATGTTAGTTAAAGAAACATTGAAACCAGTTTCTGTCAAGAGCTGCTCAAACTGTCATTTTTTTATTTTTAATTGTTTGTCAAATATAGCACAGGAGTTTGATTTCTGAGCCATCATATTTTGAAATAATGAACTGAATACAGTATTTACTCATTATAATGTATTTAAATAATATTAAGTATGAAGCATAGGGCAAAGTAAGTGAAAGTAGAATAACGAATACGATAATATCACTCATACAAACAAAAGTATATTTAAATTATGTGTTATGAGTTGTGCCACTTCGGAAGGGAAAGTCCGGTGTGGGACAAAAGTTAATTAAGAAGCAGACGATCTGAACAACTAGGAGAAGAAATTTCTTAAAAATACAGAATGAGATTTGAAAGATCTCAGAGATCATCTTGAAAATAGAGAGGAAGGACTGAGTCTGTTATTAATACCAGGCTGTTGTAAGAATATATATTTTTTATTACTTATACAGTAGTTTGCATGATCTTTACTGTTTATATTTCATTTTTATGCTCTGCTAGACAAGAGTAACCACCAGGGGCTGCCACTGATCCCCAAACCACAGACACAGTAATACTGAACATGATACTGGGTTTAAATAAAAGATATTTATTTGTTAGGAACACTTTTCTAACAATCACCCATCAAAGGATCGATACCATAATTACAAATTCTTCCTCCTTCTTTCCCCCAAGAGTGTCACCCGTCTCTCACTCCCCGATATGAGGTGGTGGGCTCCTTTTCAAGCAAGTCCAGGGACTGCTTCTGGTGTCACCATATTGCATGTCAGGAACACTTCTGGGTCATGTGGAAACCTGTCTGTGGTGACACTTAAGGTCCCCGACACACGACAGTTCCCATACCTTCCCGCAGGACCCACTGTGGCTGCAGGTTTTTGTTCCAACGAGGTTCAAAAAAGTTAGCATGTATTACGCAATAAAACTGGATTTTGCTACCTTCCTGGAACTATGTGTGCCTTCTTTGAGCAGCGTGTTTCTGCCACAACACTAACTATCGGTAAGGCCACTCTAGTTAACACTCCAAAATGATGACAAACCCAATGGAAAACACCTTGACTTGAAACAAATCAACATAATAGAAAAACCCACAAATTGCGAAAAGTGTGCTTGAATGAACAGAAGATATGTACCAATCGTAAGTAAATTCAAATTACTGCTTCTTGTCATAGCTGTTAAAAAATAAAGTCCTTTGTGTGCACTCAGCGAGGGTTACTGAAAAAAAATAACTAATCGGAAGAAAGTCAGTGCAGCATCCTACCGCTCTGTGACAGACCTCTCTGCCACCGCTGTCTGTGTTCCTCTGTACTCAAATGCAATTTGTTGGAAGACACGATTTCTGTGTTGTTCTACATGGTGCTGTATGTCTTATTCTTGACAGATATACTGCAGTAAACTGATTTGGGAAATAACTTCGGACTTGCACACTGATAATTCTGCAAGCTCTGGGGTGACAGATCCTTTTCTGAGTTTTGCTCAAAGTTTGTGAAAAGTATAAGTATAACATAACATAACTTTAAGTATATACTTAATAACATAACACCATCCCTACTACCTCAACAACTTCTATCACATCAAGTGGAATGGCTGGTGACAAGTCCAGCTCTGACCATCAGTATGGCCTGTCCATAACTAAAGACCAAGTAAGGAGAAAACAGAGGAAGCAACACACAGGAAATGCTGTTAGATCAGATAGAATCAGTCCTCGGGTTCTTAAGTCCTGGGGTGACCAACTGAAGTGCCCTCTGTCACCTGTTCAGTTTGTCCCTAAGGCTCCAGAAAGTGCCGCTCCTGTGGAAAAACATCCTGGAATTGTTCCTATTCCAAAGAAGGAAGGCATCTCTTCGACTTCAGACCAATGGTTCTTATTTCTCATCACGAAGACCTTTGAGAGGCTGGTCCTGGATTATACGAGTCCTCTTGTGGTAGACCACTTGAACACACTGCAGTTTGCCTATTGGATGAAGACTGGAGTGGAAGATACAGTTATCTATTGGCTCCTCAGGCCCTATTCTCACCTAGACAAAGATGGCATCACTATGAGCATTTGTGATTTCTCCAGCACCTTCAACACCATCCAGCCATCCCTGTTAAGGGGTAGACTAAGAGATATGCATGTGGATGAGCCTGGGGTGTCCTAGATAATGGACTATCTGTCTGGTAGACCACAGTTTGTGAATCTCAAGGGCTGTGTAAGCAACACTAGAGCACCACAATGAACAAGCTGGTTTCCTCTTCTCTTCACTCTCTACACTTCAGACTATAAATATAACAGTAGGTCAGGCCACTTACAGAAATTCTCAGATGATTCTGCACTTATGGGGTGTATTGATAAGGGGGAAGAGAGTAGAGGAGACGAATCAGGTGGAGAATTTTGTTTCTTGGTTCAAAGAGACTTGTCTTAACATCAGCAAAACCAAAATAGCAAAACCAAGGCTCAAAACGGTTTCCTGTTCTTTACTTTAGGGTGATCCCACTTACTATTCTACAGCTTAAACAGGTTTCAAAATATTCCTTCTTGAAGATACATCCTAAGAATAACAAGAAACCAGGGTCACATATTGCGATGGGAAAAAAAAGCATGAATAGCGGAATGCACAACAGCGTCACTCCATCTGCCTGCAAAGCCTGCCGTTTTCGTTCTTATTCACTTGCTCTAGCAGAGAATATTCTCAAATCAGCTTCATCCAATTCAAACTCGTGGTGACCTGAAGCATATCCTGGCAGCAAAATTAGGCCTTGTTGTGAAGTATCTTAATGGTTAGGCCAAAACTAAGAAATCTTTCCTCAACAACAAGTGAAGAGATATAAGTGATGACCAGAAGAACAAAATAATATGATTTAACTCTTGGAAGGCTAATTTTTATTATTTTTTGTCTATTTTGGCCCAAGGCTGAATATGTTTTCCAAACTCAAGTCTGCCAAAGCTCGTTTGCCTCAAAATAAATGAATCAGGGGTTGACCCAAGCTGTGAAGTCACGAGGTTTGTCAGCCTCATCTTGGCATCAGTTACAGTATGACTTGTGCGTTAACATAACAGCTACTAGTTAACAAAAGAAGCTTCATTCTCACTTGGTGCCCTTATTGCAGTATGATTACGTTAGGAGAACTGGACACTGCTGCAAAATGATTTTTATGTTGGCAAAAATACGTTATGTTTTATATCTGTACACCCACACTGTACAAAAATTCAATGTAGCGTCTCCTCAGTCAGATAATAGCTTTCATCACAGCGGGCGTGATGGAGTGAAGCATGGTTGAGATATTCCTGACCGGTTGGCCAGTTCCCTGATAAAAGACAAGGAGCCGAGAGAAACTGTGGAAAAACAAGACAAAAACTTCTTGAGTGCAAATACGCAGCATTGGCCATCGGACATCTTAATTCAAGGCTAATTATTTTTTTTTCCGTTTTGACCCAAGGCTGAATATTTTTTCCAAATAGCTCAGTTTTCTGTAAAGTGCACAAAGCAATGGTTTCACACATATGTGTTTTAAGTTCCATGAGCCTCTATACTATGTGAATTCAAATACCTATAACACTGAGTAGTCCTGCAAGGGGTGGTAACGTTAGAAGCAGCCAATGGCGTGCATTGTCACATTAGACTGCTAGCAGTATGTGTTACACTGTTTCAGACATCAGTTGCTGAATACTGTGACCGCTGTGGCTGTGCATCTTTGGACTTCCAGCAGCGGCCGACTTCGATGATCTGTCTATGTGCAGTCCACAGTGGCCATCTTTGCATTGCCAGCGACGGCCTTCTTCGACCAGCCATCTTTGTGCAGCCAGTGGTGGCCGTCTTTGCATAGCTGGCAGCCAGTGGTGACAGCAGTCACGGTATGCAGCAACAGATGCCTGAAACAGCGGCACCAGTGTAACACATAATGCAAGCGGCATACTGCTAGCAAGTAAAGTCGAACAGTAACATAACAGCGGGTTTTGTCGACATTGATGGCTGATTAGCGCCCTCTATCCCTGGATGTTGACTGTTGTCAAACTCTGTCTGGATAAATGGAGGCCGTTGGTGGATGGCTATTTATAGGTCATTCCAGAGATATTCAATTGGGTTCAAGTCGGGTCCAGACATGGCAGCTCATGGACATGCATAGAGTTGTCCTGAAGCCTCTCCTGTATTGTCTTAGCTTTAAACTTTGGGCCATTGTCCTGTTGGAATTTGAACTATTGTCCCAGTCTGAGGTCCAGAGAGCTCTGGAGCAGGTTTTCATTAAGAATATCACTGCACTTTGCTGCCTACAATGCCAGTCTTTCCAGTCCATGCCAGTAAAACACAACCCTACACCATGATGCTGCCAGCTCCCAGCTTCACCATTGGAATGGTATTGCACACGTGATCAGCAGTACCTGGTTTCCCCCAGACATGATGCTAGTTTTGGTTTCATCAGACCACAAAATCTTGTTTTCACCAAGCAGGTTTTCATGTTTTCTGTCCATTTTGTCATAAAGCCCAGTTCGGTGGAGTGTTACAGAGTTGGTTGAATTTCTGAAAGTTTGTTCCACCTCTGCACAAGTCCTCTGAAGCTCAGGAAGAGTGACCGTTGGGTTCTGGGTCACCTCTGTTACCATGGTCCTTCTCCCCCGATTGCTCAGTATAACTGGGTGGCCAGTTCTGGAAAGAGCTGTGGTTGTTAACAAACTTCTCCTACTTATGAATCATGATGGCCTGCTCTTGGGACAATTCAGTGCTGCAGGATTTTTTTTTCACAACCTTCTCTAAGCTTTGCAGGGTATTCCTTCCACTCGTGGCTTGGTGTTTGCTCAACCGTGGGACCTTCCGTAGACAGGTGTGAGCCTTTCCCAATCATGTGCAATCAACTGAATTGACCCGTTGGAGGCGTAGAAACATCTCAATGATGATCAATAGAATGGCGTGCATCTCAGCCAAATTTCAAGTGCCATTGCAAAGGAGCTGAATACTCGTGTTAAGATGATATTTCAGTTTCTTATCTATACATATAAAAGGAAAAGCCCTCACTGACTCATCACTAATTCTCCCACTTTCCACATAGGTGGGAAGCTGAAATTTTGCGTGCTCATTCCCTGCAGTGTACTTACAAAAGTTAGGTATGTTTCATGTTCTCTTGCAACACCCAAGGAGGGGAAACTGGTGTACCCCCAAAACTGTATATATAGGTAGGGGAAAACCCTCCTCACAATTTCTGTGACTTCCAACATACGTAGGAAGTCCAAATTTCCCATGCTCATCCTTTACACTGTACTTACAAATGTTAAGTATGTTTTTTTTTTGCGCCGTGCACTGTAACAAACTTTTGAAAATAATGTCTTCTTTTTGCTGGTTCTCACCATTATGCCATAAGGAACTTTCGGAACTGACCTCTCCTTTTGGCGGTTTCATTCCTTATTCCCTTTAACAGAGGATTTATTTCATGTCAGAGACGCACAATGGCCTCCCCTGGTCTCCCTTCCTTTTTCCACACGGCCGCTGTCCACGCACCTACCACATGATTGGCTCCCTACCTACAGTGGTGTGAAAAACTATTTGCCCCCTTCCTGATTTCTTATTCTTTTGCATGTTTGTCACACAAAATGTTTCTGATCATCAAACACATTTAACCATTAGTCAAATATAACACAAGTAAACACAAAATGCAGTTTTTAAAATGGTGGTTTTTATTATTTAGGGAGAAAAAAAAATCCAAACCTACATGGCCCTGTGTGAAAAGTAATTGCCCCCTGAACCTAATAACTGGTTGGGCCACCCTTAGCAGCAATAACTGCAATCAAGCGTTTGCGATAACTTGCAATGAGTCTTTAACAGGAATTTTGGTCCACTCATCTTTGCAGAATCGTTGTAATTCAGCTTTATTTGAGGGTTTTCTAGCATGAACCGCCTTTTTAAGGTCATGCCATAGCATCTCAATTGGATTCAGGTCAGGACTTTGACTAGGCCACTCCAAAGTCCTCATTTTGTTTTTCTTCAGCCATTCAGAGGTGGATTTGCTGGTGTGTTTTGGGTCATTGTCCTGTTGCAGTACCCAAGATCGCTTCAGCTTGAGTTGACGAACAGATGGCCGGACATTCTCCTTCAGGATTTTTTGGTAGACAGTAGAATTCATGGTTCCATCTATCACAGCAAGCCTTCCAGGTCCTGAAGCAGCAAAACAACCCCAGACCATCACACTACCACCACCATATTTTACTGTTGGTATGATGTTCTTTTTCTGAAATGCTGTGTTCCTTTTACGCCAGATGTAACGGGACATTTGCCTTCCAAAAAGTTCAACTTTTGTCTCATCAGTCCACAAGGTATTTTCCCAAAAGTCTTGGCAATCATTGAGATGTTTCTTAGCAAAATTGAGACGAGCCCTAATGTTCTTGTTGCTTAACAGTGGTTTGCGTCTTGGAAATCTGCCATGCAGGCCGTTTTTGCCCAGTCTCTTTCTTATGGTGGAGTCGTGAACACTGACCTTAATTGAGGCAAGTGAGGCCTGCAGTTCTTTAGACGTTGTCCTGGGGTCTTTTGTGACCTCTCGGATGAGTCGTCTCTGCGCTCTTGGGGTAATTTTGGTCAGCCGGCCACTCCTGGGAAGGTTCACCACTGTTCCATGTTTTTCCCATTTGCGGATAATGGCTCTCACTGTGGTTCGCTGGAGTCCCAAAGCTTTAGAAATGGCTTTATAACCTTTACCAGACTGATAGATCTCAATTACTTCTGTTCTCATTTGTTCCTGAATTTCTTTGGATCTTGGCATGATGTCTAGCTTTTGAGGTGCTTTTCGTCTACTTCTCTGTGTCAGGCAGCTCCTATTTAAGTGATTTCTTGATTGAAACAGGTGTGGCAGTAATCAGGCCTGGGGGTGGCTACGGAAATTGAACTCAGGTGTGATACACCACAGTTAGGTTATTTTTTAACAAGGGGGCAATTACTTTTTCACACAGGGCCATGTAGGTTTGGATTTTTTTTTTCCCTAAATAATAAAAACCATAATTTAAAAACTGCATTTTGTGTTTTACTTGTGTTACATTTGACTAATGGTTACATGTGTTTGATGATCAGAAACATTTTGTGTGACAAACATGCAAAAGAATAAGAAATCAGGAAGGGGGCAAATAGTTTTTCACACCACTGTATATACCTTAAAGAAATCCTGCGCTCATGTGCCTCCTCACTCACTTCCTTACTTTCCTCAGCTGTTCGTCGTGCTCACTGCTCCCTTCTTCTTTACTCCACCGCTTCAAACCTGTTATTGTTCGCCTTGCTTCATGTCTTCCTGCTGGTGACTCCTGCCTTTTCATTTTGTTTCTTCACACTCTTAATCCTCCGGGCATGCCTTTGCATACTCTACTTTTGAAGGTTGGCGCATCAATTATGTTACTACGAAACTTGCAACCACCAAAACTTTGTAACGGCACCAGGCTTCAGATCAAATCACTGCACAAGAACCTCAGTGAGGCAACTGTCTTCACTGGAACTTCAGCTTCCTCGCATCCCTCTCATACCCTCTGACCTCCCATTCCAATTCAAATGCCTCCAATTTCCAGTAAGGGTCCACTTCGCTATGACAATAAATAAGTCACAGGGCCAGACACTAATAAAGGCTGCCATTGACTTGACACAAGATGGCTTCTCATGTGGCCAACTGTCCATTGCATGCTCAAGAGTGAGCTCAGCAGACAGCTTGGTCATTTTACAGATTGAGGGCGTCGTTTACAAAGAGATCCTTACATCCTAAAAATGTGCATTTCTCATACACAACATTTACAATCATAAATTAAACTCTTCACAATCATCAAATTCACTCTCAATACTAAAATAAGCATACGACAATTACATTGACAATCATCCATCCATCCATTTTCCAACCTGTTGAATCTGAACACAGGGTCACGGGGGTCTGCTGGAGCCAATCCCAGCCAACACAGGGCGCAAGGCAGGAACCAATCCCGGGCAGGGTGCCAACCCACCGCAGGACACACACATCCACACTCACTAGGGACAAATTAGAATCGCCAATCCACCAAACCTGCATGTCTTTGGACTGTGGGAGGAAACCGGAGTACCCGGAGGAAACCCACGCAGGGAGGACCTGGGAAGCGAACCCGGGTCTCCTAACTGCGAGACAGAAGTGCTACCACTGTGCCACCCCAGTGACAATCTTGTTATTTTTAAAATGTTTCCTTTTCTTTTTCATAACTTCTTTAACACATTACTTCTCTGCTGCGAAGCGCCGGTATTTTGCTAGTTTTTAATAAATGTACAAAAAATTCTAAAGTCCTGTTTTCACTTTGTCATTCTGGGGTAATGAGTGTTGCTTGATGAGGAAAATAAATGAATATAAATGGTTTTAGCACGGGGATGCAAACACAACAAAATGTGAAAAGAGTGAAGGGGTCTGAATCCTCTCTGACTACTCCACTGTATCTTTAAAATATTCAGTTTTGTTAATTGTAACTGATGTAATCACAGGTGCACGCAGAAAAAAAAAAAATCAAAAATCATTTTCAAAATGAATATCCACCAGTGTTGGAAAAAATGATGATGCCGCCATGAAATTGGCTGATATCCCAGAGCAGGATAGAAAATCGAAGTTCCTTTTGTACTTCCCAAAGCAATGACAGTCATGTATGGTTTAAGGAAACACGTAGCCAGCTCTTCTGCTTTAATTCCAAAGACACACTTAAAATAAACAGGGAATAGATTTAAGTGTCTAAGTTAATCTACTATTGGAGAGGAAAGAATAACCTTTTACTTTTTCAACAAAAAATGTAAATTAAAAAAACTCTTCTGCAGTAGAATACAAATGAGAACTAATAAAAGTATAGAGGATGCAGAAGTGCCTCCTAGATAGATAACCTGCATTTGTTGTGTTGATCATTTGTCTTCAGGCGCCTGTCTGTCTGCCTCGCTCTATTTGATTACAAAAAAAAGAACAAAAAAGAAAAAGAAAGAAGCTAGCTACAATGGTTCATCTGTTTCAGATAATTCTGAAATTTCCAACCAAGTCACTAAAAAAAGCCATGACCCAATCACCTTGGACTTAACAATGATGTCAGACTGGCACAGAATTTTTAATTTGCTGAGAGCAGCAATTCTAAAGCAGAGCAAAATAGAAAATATTTATGAGAATTATTAAATCCTTGTAAGACCTACATTAGTTTTAGTGGACCCCAACGGCCATGGGGTCCTGGTTGCCAATGATGTCTTTTCCTTCAGACATCCATAATGTTTGGGACAGTGATGTCTTTAATCTTGATTTATCCCTCTGCTCCAAAGTTTAAAATGACAAATCAAACAATTCCGACATTGTGATTAAAGTGCACATTGCAGACTATCATTTAAGGGGATTTGCACACATTTCGGCCACACGACACTCTTTATAGATGTTCCCCCCATTTCAGGGCACCATAATGTTTGGGATAATTGGTATCTCATAAGATACCTCAGCTTACTTCTACCCTTTGGGGTCTGAGGTTGCCATTATTCAACATGAGGGCAAGAGCTGTGCCAATGAAAGTCAAAGCAGCCATTATGAGGCTGAAAAACAAGAATAAAACCATAAGAGACATCAATAAAACCTTAGGATGACTGAAATCAACTGTCTGGAATATCATGAAGAAGAAAGAACACACTGGTGAGCTTAGCAATCAGAAAGGGACTGGTAGGCCAAGGAAGACCTTCACTGCTGATGACAGAAGAATCCTCACTATGGTGAAGAAAAAAACCCCAAACGCCTGTCTGACAGATCAGAAACAGTCTTCAGGGGGCCGATGTGTGTGTGTGTCAGAGACGACTATCAGCAGAAGACTTCATGAACGGAAAAACAGAGGACACACTGCAAGATGAACACCACAAAAAGAGGATGGCCAGATTACAGTTTGTGAAAAAGAACTTCAAACATCCACTGCGCTAATTCCCTTCATAATTTTAAACACTTCATTCATGTCACTTCTTAATCTTCTTTTGCTTAAACTGTAAAGGCTCAGCTCTTTTAATCTTTCCTCATAACTCATCCCCTGCAGTCCTTGACTCAGTCTAGTCGCTCTTCTCTGGACCTTTTCTTGTGCTGCTATGTCCTTTTTTTGTAGCTTGGAGACCAAAACTGCACACAGGACTCCAGATGAGGCCTAATCAGTGTGTTATAAAGCTTCAGCAGAACCTCCTGGGACTTGTACTCCACACATCAAGGCGCTATATAAGAGTTTCTGTAAAAAGAAAATTTCAAATATAGTCCATTGGAGGGCACACTCAAGCTCACAGGGCCTGTTTAGAGATGCTAAGTAATATAAGGCCAAAAAGGAAAGATGGGATTGCCTGGGGAAAGCCCACATGGACCGAAAGAGAAGATGCAAACGTCATCCAGATGAGGTCCAGATGAGACCTCACCAATGCGTTATAAACCTTCAGCATCACCTCCTGTGACTTGTACTCCACACATCAGGGTGCTATATAACATGACATTCTGTTAGCCTTCTTAACCCATTGTAGACGATTGTCATGAAATTGCTTCAAACCGCTTCCAGCCTGAATGCAGCTGAGGTGGCGTTTGTATCCCGCCAATGTCAGTTGATGCGTATTCGATACGTACCAAGGATCATATTGGAAGTGTTGGTCATGCCATCTAGTAGTCATAGTGAAAACTATATCCTCCTAATGGAAGCAAAGTGTTGGCATGGCCCTGCACGTGGATTCTGGCTGCTAATTTAGAGAAATTGTCCAAATTTGAGGTAAGTTGTGCTAAGATAAAAATATGTGACGGCTTACTGTTTGCTTGTGTGCTGTATCACATATTAATCAGATTACTAGGTCAGCATTTTTTCACTTAAGAAATATAGCAAAAGTTAGACCTCTTATAACATTGACAGATGCTGAGAAATGAAATCACGCATTTGTCTTCAGTTGACTAGATTACTGTAACGCACTCCTCTCAGGACCACCCAAAAAAGACATCAATGGATTGCAACGAGTGCAGAATGGGGCTGATAGAATCTTAACTAAGAAAAGAAAAATCCGAGCACATCTCTCCAGTTCTGAAGTCACTACACTGGTTACCTGTGTCACTTAGAATTGACTTTAAAATACTGCTTATGGTTTACAAAGCCTTAAATAATCTTATATTTCAGAATGTCTTACACTCCAAATCATAACCTTAAACCTTCTAATGAGTGTCTACTTAGAACTCTAAGAGCTAAACTTAAAAGAAGTGGTGAGGTGGCCTTCTGCTGTTATGCACCTAAAATCTGGAATAGCTTGCCAATTGGAATTTGCCAGGCTAATACAGTGGAGCACTTTATAAAACACTGCTGAAAACACATTACTTTAACTCTTTGAGGGCTGAATATTTTTTTCCAAAAAACAATGGTTTCACTCAGAAATCAACATGTTGCTGCGTGCTGTGGTTGCCAGTTTGCCAAGAATGTGCGGCAGGCTTGCTGCCAGGCTGTCTTTGCATGGCTGGGACAGCAACAGCAGTCACAGTCGCAGTGCATTACAATCTGGTTTCTACCTCTTATCATTGTTAATGGCAGTCCTCCCTGGCGAACACCGTCAGTACCACGATTAGCTGGGGACCAATCAGCTTAAGCTGGAACCTCACATTCGTTTTTGATCACTTGTATCAAAAACTGAGTCCGGCAGGTCATAGTCCAGTTGAGAGATAACAGGCAAAATGTTGTTCATGGAGTATTTTGCTTTACACATTCGCTTTGATCTCTCGCCAGTGCCATTTTTACCGTTGTGTGTACCTTGCTACTCACGAGAGCACAGGGAGTCTCACTCAAACCAATGAATCTAACTTTCCTTCTACCAACTCGTGTCCAAATGAAATGTAAAGGTTGGTTTTGTCACAGTTTACAGTCTATTATCATCGTCAACTCCTCCTTTTGACAAGGGTCGACATCAGCCCTGAAAGAGTTAACATGGCTTTCTCAGATCTTCATTTTTGTTTAATCCTGATACTCTGTATATGCATTTAATTATCATTATCATTCCTGGTGGCTCAAAAATCCGTACTAACCCCTAGTTTCTCTGCTGTCCTTTTTCTGGTTTTCTGTAGTGTTGATCTGTGCCAGCACCACCTGATCAAAGCACCGTGATGTCCCTCCATTGATGGATTAAAGGCCAGAAGTCCACATGACCGTCATCATCAAGTTCTTCCATGTGAACTCTGAATAACATGAGGACTGATTGAGGTCCAGCCGGCTGGAGTTTTTTTTTTTTTTTTTTTCTGTCCTCACTGGCCATCAGACCTTACCTTTTTTCAATGTTAATTAGTGCTCCCTAATTCTAATTCTTATTTATTTTGTCTTTTTTTCTCTTTCTTCATCATTTAAAGCACTTTGAGCGACATCATTTGTATGAAAATGTGCTATGGAAATAAATGTTGTTGTTATATTCAAATTAACAATCTCCACTTAATTTAGCATCTACTTGACAGCAAAAACACAAATAATTTCTTTATTTTATATAATTGTAAATAAATTTAAGCAACAAGTTGGCTTCTGAACACTGTCTGGACGTTGATAGTGTCGAGTCCACTACGACTCCTAAATCCTTCTCATAAGGTCTCGATTTTCAGACCTCCCATTGTGTATTCAAAAATCACATTTTAACTTCCTACATGTCATACTTTTAGGGCGGCTTATGCTAATTCAGACTTTTTCACGCTCTCTTCTAGACTTTCTGTTCACAGAGCTCTGCTTGGTAAAGCAACCACATGAAAACCACAAACGTGCCGGTGCACAAGTATAGCTCTTATCGAATTTTCATGACATTTTTGGTTTTTTAATTTTGTTAGGTATTAAAGCTGTTTCTGCCGAAACAGTGACATCCGTGACTTAACTGCAGGGCGTTTATTGTTACTTGAAAGTTTGTTAGGCAAGGGCTGTGGGGCATCTGTTGGTGAAGAAAGATTCACGGATCTTGACTTTGCTGATGATGCTGTGATCTTCGCGGAGTCAATGGAGGCTCTGAGCGGGGCGCTCAAGAGACTGAGTGAGGAGTCTGAGTGTCTGGGCCTGCGAGTGTCCTGATAAAAACCAACATCCAGGCCATTAATGACCTCTTGGGCACAGCCATTAGAAGTGTGTCTGTCTGAGGAGAGAGTGTCGACCTCGTCGAGAGGTTTACTTACCTCAGCAGTGACATTCATGTCTCTGGTGACTCTTCCTATGAAGTCAGTAGACGGATTGGGAGATCATGGGGAGTCATGAGGTCGCTGGAAAGTGGTGTGTGGTGCTCCTGATATCTCTGCAAAAGGATGAAGGTCCAAGTCTTTAGAGTCCTGGTGCTTCCTGTCTTGCTATATGGTTGTGAGACATGGATGCTATCCAGTGACCTGAAACGAAGACAGGACTCCTTTGGTACTGTGTCTGTCCGGAAAATCCTTGGGTACTGTTGGTTTGAATTTGTGTCGAATGAGCAGTTTCTCATGGAGTCCCGAATGAGGCACATTACCTGCATTGTTAAGGAGCATCAGTTTGTAAGATCCTCATTGTTGGGGACCTGAGTGGCTGGACCAGGCCAAGGGGTCGCCCATGTAACACTTGGCTGTGGCAGATAGAGGGTCATTTCCGGAGGGTGGGACTGGACCACGTGTCTGCCTGGGGGGGTTGCCAACCGGGATCCCAAGTCATTTCGTCATGTAGTGGGTGTACATGTACCAGTGCATCCTCCCCAACTTGACTTGACTTGACGCATCCAAATTAACCGACGATTAAAACATCTTCTGATTCGCCACTACATGGACTATGAATGTGAGCTCATTGACTTACTGATTCTGCTCCAGGAGTTTTCAAGTAAAAAAAAAAACGCACGTCTTTGAAGATGTAGGATAAAAACTGGAGTAGACCGGAAAAAAAAAAACCCTACACTTACACGAGAACTGTGAGGCGGCGACATTAAGCGCTACGCTGCGCTGCTGTAGTACCGAGAGTCTCTACATTAACCTTCCATTCCAGGCTGCCAAGCACTCACAATGTGTTTTGCTCCCTAGCATGATGAGGTTAAATATAACCAGAGCAGCTCTCATAAATTCAAGCAGTCCTTGCCAATCGCTTTGCATTTGTCCTGACCTTGAAAGGGAAATAAAGCAAAAGAAAAGGAAAAAAAAATACATATTGTGTAGTTTGTGCATAATAGGGAAACAGAAAGCCACAGCAATTGAGAGATTGTCATCCAATTCCCTTTACGACAATTCAAAAGAACAACTTGTCATTACAGCTTGCTTAGAGTGACATTAAGGTTCTGGACTAATTAAATTTACCACAAGTGTTTATGCGAGAAAGTAAGCTACATTTTAGGTCCACTAATGCAAAAAAAGGACTTTTTCAGTGCATTCAATCAAAAAGTATAGATTAAGCTCATTGAGGTTTTTTTTTTTTTTTTATTTCTGAAGGAGTTATTTTTTCTTCCACATTTAAAACACCTCGAGGAGAACGCTGCCAGTCCTTACACTCCTACTGAACAGTCTGATTTTAGGTGCCCTCTGGCTTGCTGGTAAATTTTCAAAATCAAAAGTGAAAGACACAATGGATAAAAAAAAAAGTAAAACCTGTGCATGCAAAGATATACACTGGTTTTTTTCCACCCTTTTTATTTAAAGCAGTATGGAGAGTATACTCTTCTCACCACATCTCAGCTTCTCAAACCAGTTTCTCTGGTGAGGTTTTGCGGCTGCAAGCAGGGCAGGCTGGTTAGCCCAGATTTACCAGTCTACAGATATAGATTCTAGGTCTTCAGGGGTAATCTCTGGGCATTCTCAAACCATCTGAGAGATATAATCCATCCAGCACTTCCTGGGGTGTGGGTGGGACATGCCTAGAGCAGACTCAGTGGGAGCTGTCTGGGGGAACAACCTTACAACATGTCCATAGCACCTCAACTGACTCCTTATAATCTGGGGGGTATTAACGACTGTGAGATACAATCCCTCCAGTATGTCCTGGGGAGTGGGTGGGACATGCCCAGAGTAGACCCAGTAGGAGCTGCTTATGGGGACAACCGTACATATCCATACCACAGCGTTTCTCAACCTTTAAGTATTTGCGACCCGAGTTTTCATAACAGTTTTAATCGCACCCCCCCCAACATTTTTTTGAAATGCAGATGCATATTTTATTATACCTACTTAACTTTTATCGACATTTATCTAACTCTATATTTATTTTTCTAGTATCAGAATGTAGTTTAAGTTAATTTGTTTTGGTTTCAACAGATTTTTTTTCATATTTTTGATTCTTGTTTTCTTTTTTTCACATCTTCGCTCCCCCCTTTTTGTTACTTCACGGGGGGCCCACCCCACAGGTTGAGAACGACTGCCATACCACCTCAACCGACTCCTTATAATCTGTGGGGTTAATAACGACTGAGAGATACAACCCCTCCAGCATGTTCTGGATTTGGCCGTCTGGGGGACATCCTTATCACATCCTGAAAATCACATCCTGCCCACATCCCACTCAGCATCAATGGTTCAGATGTGGAGACTGTTAGGAGTACCAAGTTCCTTGGTGTGCACATAACTGAGGAACTTACGTGGATGCATAACACTTCATCACTAATCAAGAAAGCCCAACTGAGACTACACTTCCTGAGGTGATTGAAGCAAGCAAGTCTTCCCCCTTCCATCCTCACCTTGTTCTACAAAGGCACCATTGAGAGTGTTCTGACCAGCTGCATCACTGTCTGGTACGTCAACTGAAACATATCCAACCGCAAGCGCCTGCAAAGGATAGTGAAGACAGCAGAGAACATTATTGGGGTTCCTTTCCCTTCACTTCAGGACATATTTTACAAACACAATGTCCACAAGGCCTGCAGCATTGTGCAGGACCCCTTACACCCCTCACATGGACTTTTCACACTTCTGCCATCCAAGCGAAGGTACTGCAGCATCAGAGCCAGATCTGCCAGGCTGCATGATAGTTTTTAACCCCGAGCTGTCAGACTCCTTAACACCATGCAGCCCCCGGGATCTTCCACACGGCCTCAACCACCTCTAAAAACAGAACTTTTATACATGTAAGCCACTTTCCTGTAAAGACGAGTGTGCATGTAAAAAAAGAACTGAAAATCTCATACTGACCTTTAAGGATTTTGACATTCTTGATATCCTTCTGCTGTGAAACCTTCTGACCTGTCATTGTTTACACATCTTAAACAGCTATTATCATGCACTGATAATTTCTGTATTATCTGTATCTATTATTTATTTATTTATTTATTTATTATATTACATATTTATTGACTATATTTATGTATCTAGATTGCAAATACCATACATTGCATCAATGTTCATATTTCTTACTACACGTCAATATTGCTGCTACTTCTTTGCCTTGTCTTTGCACAATGTTTTGTCTTGTTTGTGTTTTAATTTTAAATTTAAATTTAAATTTTTATTCTATTTTTAATTTATTTGCACTTCATGTTGTCGCACTGTGGACCCTGAGCTTCACAATTTCGTCTATCTGTATACTTGTATATGGTTGAGATGACAATAAAGTTCGCTTTGACTTTGACTTATTTGTCCATCTAGGGGGACATCCTTACATGTCCACACCACCTCAACTGACTCCTTATAATCTGGGGGGAGACGACTGAGGGATATAATAACTCCAGCATGTCGTGGATTTGGGTGTGGGTGGGACATACCCAGAGCAAACATAGTGAGAGCCGTCTGGGGGACATCCTTCCAACATGTCCATGCCATCTCCACTGACTCCTTTTTATCTGGGAGGAGGTGACTGAAAGGTATAATAATTTCTGCAGGTTCTGAACATGGATGGGGTGCGACATACCCAGAGCAGACCCAGTGAGAGCTGTCTCGGGGGACAACCTTACATGTCCATACCACCTCAACCAGCTCCTTATAATCTAGGGGGTATTAACAACTAAGAGATATAATCCCTCCAGCATGTCCTGGATTTTGGGTGTGGATGGGAAATGCCCAGAGCAGACAAAGTGGGAGCTGTCTTGGGGAGGGACATCCTTACAACATGTCCATATCACCTCAGCTGACTCCTCTTTATCTGGGGGGGAGAGGCGGCAATGACTGAGAGATATAATAACTCCAGCATATCCTGGATTTGGGTGTGGGTGGGACATGCACAGGGGAGACCCAGTGGGAGTTGTCTGAGGGGGACATCTTTACATGTTCATACCACCTCAATCGGCTCCTCTAAATCTTGAAGAGAGGTGACTCTACTCTGAGGTTCTCCTGAATTGTTGAGCCTCTCACATTATTACAGAACGTCAGCACATTAACTCTGACACTCGTACTCATGATTTTGTTCTTTCAGCCATTATCCACAGCTCATGACCATAGGTGAGGACAGAGGTGTATGAGAGTAAATCCAAAAGTAAAAGCATTATGAAAATTACACAGTAACCACCACAAATAGCAGATGGAACAATTTGACACGTTTGCGATGGCCTATGAGTAGTTCAAACATACACAGCATAGTCTAATCTAGTTGAAGCCATGGTCAAATGAACATGGACACTCTGCTGTAGGACTGCATCGTTGTTGCAAGTGAGACTTCTTGGGACAGAGGGTGTGAAACCTGCTGAAAGTCACTGATTGATGTTGGCTTAGAATAATGAAATCTCAAGACTTTCAAGACATTTTGGAGTGAAACGTACTACCCAGTGTCAGAAAGCTCCATCTCAGTCGCAGGTCATGGACCCCCCAACAGGATAAGGAGGCAAAACACACAGTGAAAAGCAGCCAAGAATGGCAAAGAACAAAACATTGGACTTTTCTGAAGTGAACTTCTGTGAGTCCTGATTTGAATCTGATCGAACATCTATGGAAAGAACCGAAACATGCAGACAAACCTGACCCAGCTAGAGCACTTTGCTCAGGCCGAGTGGGCCACACAACCTGTGGAGAGGTGCAGAAGTCTCATGGAGAGCTCCAGGAATTGCTTGTGTGCAGGGACTGTAAACTGCAAATGTTGTATAACAAAATATTAAGTTAAGGGTCCCATCATTTCTGTCCATGCCATTTTCATTTGTGTTATTATTTGAAATATTCTGTTAAATCAAAACTCTAAAGTCTGATTTTTGTTAAATACAAAATAAACAGTGATCAGTGCCAATTACATGTGTTAGTTTCAAGTTAATTCAGAGACAATTGTGGGTTCTTCCTTTTTCAGATAGGGTACCAACAAATTTGACCAAGTCTGAATTTTATGAAAACAAAGAATGATTGGTGATATGCTTGACTATTCCTTTTACATGAAAAAAATGACTCCCCAATGGGATAAAGCAACGAAAATCTCAAAAGAGAAAACTGCACGCATCCAAGTAACCCAGCAAAAGGAAGAGTCGCAATCTCCATCTCAAATGAAAAGTGATAAAACATGGAGGAGACTTAGAACAAGGGTCATCAAAAAGACGAAATGTCTTTCAAGATGCAAAGTGTAGTGGCGTTTTTTTTTTTTTTATTTTT
>JANRMT010062820.1:22880216-22899951 GCA_026402145.1 Polypterus bichir lapradei
GTATAATGTCCAATAACAGAGCAGAATCTCTTGTTTGGAAAATGAAATGAAAATGTTAGTTTTAGATAAATGAAAAAATCCAATCATACGCAAAGCTACCTGAACAAAATGACTGTGTTATTTCACCAGGTGGCCTTGTTTTATTTTTCTAAATAAACTGTAATATAAAGCCAATAAATATTCAGATGCACACAAACACATCTACAGTATATTTCAATATATAAAATCCAACGTCTCTTGGTCGGTCTGTCTCTATGTCTGTCCGCTTTTCATGAGAGAACTACTTAACAGATTTAGGTCGGGTTTTTTTCTATAATTGCTTGAACAGCAGCTTTCAGGAGAGGGGGAAGCCTGAAGTCAGGAGTGGGGAGCCGGGAAGGACCGTCCTCACTGTCCTGTTTCACTGCTACACTGGTGGAGTCGAGAGGGACGGCTAGTATATATATATAATGAATCCAACATCTGTCTGTCTGTCTGTCTGTCTGTCCGCTTTTCACGAGAGAACTACTTAAATAGATCGTTGTAGACACGGAACACACATGAAATGCATGTGTTCCAAATAACGATATAGTATTTTTATAAAAGGTGTGATTTTGCTTGATTCTCACTCTATACAACTCCAAGCAACTGACATGCAGGTAAACAGACTTGAGCTGAGAAAACTGTGCGCCGGTGGGGGATGTGACAGCAGACAGCTTCCTGCTTGCTGCTTATCAACACATTTAAAGGACAAAAGACACTGACGGAGAGGTGAGAAATGATTTAAGGTGGGACGGATCTACAAGTTTTTTCGTAAGCTCTGGTAATTCTAGTGTTAACGGATTTAGATCGCTTTTTTCTCTAATTTGCTTGAACATTCTGGTTGTTTTTGCGACTTCTCTCATCACGCTAAGTATCATAGTTTGTTTGCAGGAGCGTTATATTCACATGAATCTGAGTCAGAGGCTGCGGGCCGAGGAGAGGGGGAAGCGGGACTTCAGGTATGGGGAGGTGGGCAGGGGCCTCCTGACTCGTGCGCCAGCCTCTGTTCGAGTCGCTCCACCTCACGCCATGTGTCGCAGTGTACCTTGTCTCCTCTTAGCTAGAGATACCTTTATGTTCAGCAGACATTATCATCTATACATTGTTAAGGAGTAACGTTTGATGTTTTTGAGAGAGAGATCACAGCTCCGTGTGGTTTAGACAGTAGCTGCTGATTGGCAGAGATATCCCCATGTGGGGGATGCTCTCTCATTAGAGCCAAATATGATCAGATATAGTGCCAACGTTTGATGTTGGAGCGTATCCAACTTCCGCTTGGCCAAAATTAAATTTATTTCGTTTATTGATTTTTAAAGTTTGTCCTGTTTCACTACTACGTGTGCAGAGCCATGAGGGAAAGCTAGTATATATATATATATATATATATATATATAAAATCCTAAGCCTAAAAGTGCAATGATTTTGTGCAACGATTTTATGTGACATTTTTATGTCACATATTTTGTCACGCTTTAAATCGGGCTTATTTTAAAACCTACATATATATGTTTGGTATCATTCTTTCAGAATTTATCAAACTTTCTTTCATGTGATGTTGTTAGATTTTCAGATTATTATTCTGTTTTTAAATTATAAACTAAAAAATATCAAGAACTCACGTCCCGTGAGACGAGACTTTGTGCCAAGAGATTTAACCACACCAGGGGCCGGAAATAAAAGACAAAGAGTAGGACAGCTGCTGTACAGGCTTTTAAATGTTCAAAGCGCCGTTTGAGATGCAGATCACATGGCACGGCAGCAGCAGCTGATCGAGCAAAGAGGAGGTAAAAAAAAACTTTTTTTGTTTCCCATTGTATCACAATTTAAGAGCTTTTTTTGGAGCAGCAACTGCATCTCCTCGAGGAGCTTTCAGCCCCCCTCTTCACAATGCGAGCGGCAGAGACACAAAGTGGCTGCATATAGCTCAAAAAAACATGGGGTTGGCGAGCAAAGTGAGCAGGGGGAACCCCCTAGTACAAATATCTATCCATCCATCCATTATCCAACCCACTAACACAGGGTCACGGGGTCTGCTGGAGCCAATCCCAGACAACACAGGGTGCAAGGCAGGAAACAAACCCCTGGCAGGGCACCAGCACACCACAGGGCACACACACACACCAAGCACAGACTAGGAACAATTTAGGATCGCCAATGCACCTAACCTGCATGTCTTTGGACTGTCGGAAGAAACCCACGCAGGCACGGGGAGAACATGCAGACTCCATGCAGGGAGGACCCGGGAAGCGAACCTGGGTCTCCTAACTATGAGGCAGCAGCGCTACCACTGTGCCACTGTGCCGCCCCAGTATAAATATATATATATATATACATATATATATATATATATATACATACTGGGGCAGCACAGTTGCTCAGACTAGACGCCAGACACCAAATAAAAGTCCAAAAGTTGACTTTATTAAAGCAAATAAATGCACAAAGCACCCTTCTCTCCAAAATACTCATTAACAAATACACCATACAATAATCAATAAATCCTCCACTCCCAGACGCGTTGCCACCATGCCACCCAGCTCAGCTCACTCGTCTGGGATCTGCCATAGTCTTTTATAGTCCGTGACCCGGAAGTGCTTCTGAGCCCTCAGTCCATGTGACTTTCTAGCACTCCCAGGTCAGATCAAAAGTCTTCTCCTCATCCCGGAAGTACGTCATTTCCCCTGTCGCTGTGACTAAGACGTACTTCCGGGTTATAGGGCACATAAGAGTTTCTGGGCCTCCCTGCAGTGTCCTCTGTTGGCCCCCAAGGTATCCAGCAGGGCTGTAAAGGAAAACTCCAATGTCCATGATTCCCTGCTGGCATTTGGGGCACCTCCATGCTGCAGGGAGGGCTCCATCTGGCGGCCTGGGGGTATTGGCCAGGATGACTGACCAGCCATAGTCCACAGTATAGTATATAGTGGTGTATGGCCGGCCGTTTATCCCGGCCAATACCCCCAAGCCGCCAGGTGGAGCCCTCCCTGCAGTATGGAGGTTCCCCGAAGACCAGCAGGGCATCATGGACATTGTAGTTTTTATAAACAGCCCTGCTGGATGCCATGGGGGCCACTAGGAGACGCTGCAGGGGGGAACAATGGTTATTTACCTTACGTCCCGGAAGTACGTCAGAGTCACATGGACAAGGGGAATAACGTGCTTCCGGGGTGAAGAAAAGGACTTTTTACCTGACCCGGAAGTGATACAAGATCACATGGACTAGGGATTGAGAACACTTCCGGATCAGGGAATATAAAAAGACGCTGGGAGCTCCCAGACGGCGAGCTGAGCTGGGTGGTAGAAGGGCAACGCGTCTGAGAGTGGAGGATTGTATTATTGTGATTATTGTTTATTATATGAGTATAGTGGCGGAGAGGGTGCTTTGTGCACTGTGGAAGATTAATAAAGTCAACTATTGGACTTTTATCTGGTGTCTGGAGTCTTGGACAGGGGTTCAAGGGAGCGATAGTGCCCCCAATCTGTCACAATATGTATATATAAAAATATATATTTATCACTTTGGATAAAAGTGTCTGCTAAGCAAATAAATGTAAATGTAAATGTGCTCCATATAGCGCAAGCACCCCGAAGATGTGCTTGTTAGGTTTAATTGGCTGATTTAAATTTCCACATCAAGCCTACGCTGTAACTATGCTGTTGCCCGTGTAAGCGACTGTGACGCACACCTCCCCAAAAATACGAGTACGACTCTGATTGGCCAGTTTGGTAACTTTGTATTTTCTGAAACATATTTCTGTTCGTCCTACACTTTTCAGAAGAAATGTGGAACAGCTCAAGGAGAGATTTGCTGAAGAAGTTCAAAAACATACCCATTTGTATGATACCTCATCACAACACTACAAAGAAGATCAGGTGGTGGGTAATTTTTGGTGTGAAATATCGGCCCACATCAGTTTGGAAGTCGGTGAATGTATGAAAAAGTGGAACAATGTGAAGGACAAATACGTTCACCTGGCAAACTGCTTTTTGATGGCGTAGCCTACGGTTTCAGCTGAAGGCAGAAGTACAAATCAGCCTGAAGTCATTGTGCCTTGTGATGGCTTGGCACACAGTCGAGCCCAATAACCTCTAAACACAAAGAATAAGCAGGCCTGGAAACGGAATCAATGAATAATCTTATTTGCAATACTTCAGACTTACTGAAAGAATTATTCAAACTAGAATTACCTCATTTTAATGAAAGCTTTTATACTAACACAATCAAGACAAACTAATAACATTACGGCAAAAACCATTTGGACAGCTTATTGTTTTCTTTACCCAATGTGTTTAGCAGATATGCAGCAAGGACAGGAAGTTATTATAACTTTTCATTTACCAGAATGAAAACCATGTCTGAAAAAGTGGTGTACAAGGTGTTGCTGCTCCATTTGTGTAATTAGGCCAGTGCTCATTTTAATTAAAGTATTATCGACTGTCTTAAAATATTTTAGCATAATTGATATCCCTCCTCCAGAATGCATTTGGAAAAATCTCATCTCAGCATAATGCGCTTTGTGGTATTGAATTATAACAATGAAATTTTTAAAGATCTTTTAGGCCAATGGTTTAATGCAGTAAACTCCCAACACAATTATGAGTCATTTATGCCAGCTTTACTTCATAAATATGTCACTTTATTTTTTTGAAATGCAGTGATTTATAGAAGCATATACTGGAATAATGGCATGCTTATATACTGTATGTTGGATTGCACTAAACGTGAGACGAAAAGGTGACTGTGAAGGGGAGGCATACAGATAAGGACAGAGCGACTGCAAGAGATTTAATAAATTAGGTCTGTTTTCAGTGATCTGGCATTTGACGCACAATTATCTGACAAGATTTGTAAGCCGCTTTGAATAAAAGCATCTGCTAAGTAAATAAATGTAAAGGTAAATGTTTGTATTGTGAGGGGAACACCCTACCCTGGGAGCCTCAGGCACACAAGAAGGACCAACCACAGAAAGGGAGTCAGTACAATTCAGGGCCTCCTCACACACACATTCACATCAGTGTGTAATGCCCCATGCATTGGCACCATACACATACAGTGCCCACCATAAAGTTTGGACAAATACACATTTATTTCTTAATTTACTCCTCTGCTCCTCAGTTTAAAATTACACATCAAACAATGCAGACATTGTGATTAAAGTGGGCATTGCAGGTTTCCTTTTAGGGATTTGGAGACATTTCGCTCACACTGTGTAGAAATGACAACACTTTTTCTACATAGTCTCCCATAATGTTTGGAACAATTGGCGTCTCAGGTGTTTGTGATTCCTCAGTTGTGTTTCATGGCTTCATAAGATACCTCGGCTTACTTCTACCCTTTGGGGTCTGTAGTTGCCATTGCTCAACATGAGGACAATAGCTGTGCCAATGAAAGACAAAAAAGCCATTAAGAGGCTGGAAAACAAGAATAAAACCATCGGAGACATTAGTAACACCTTAGGATGACCAAAATCAACTGTCTGGAGTATCATGAAGAAGAAAGAACACACTGGTGAGCTCAGTGATCACAAAGGGTCTGGTAGGCCAAGGAAGACCTCCACTGCTGATGACAGAAGAATCCTCACTATGGTCAAGGAAAAAGCCCCCAAACTCCTGTCTGACAGATCATACACAGTCTTCAGGGGGCAGATATGTGAGTGTCAGAGATGACTTTCAGCAGAAGACTTCATGAACAGAAACACAGAGGCCACACTGCAAGATGCAAACCACTAGTTAGCCACAAAAACAGGATGGCCAGATTACAGTTTGGGAAAAAGGACTTCAAAGAACCTGCAGAATTCTGGGAAAAGGTCTTGTGGAAAGATGAGACAAAGATGAACCTGATCAGAGTGATGGCAAGAGCAAAGTGTGGAGTCACAAAGGAACTGCCCAAGATCCAAAGCACAGGTCCTGGCACACTTCTCTTCATTGATGATGGAACTGCTGATGGCAGTGGCAAAATGAATTCTGAGGTTTGTAGAAACATCTATCAAAGAATACTTTTCAGTATGAAGGTGGACAGTGTATGATCACCAGCCAAACAACAGTGTTTCTTTATTCACTGCAAATGGATGCGGCCTGTGATGACATCCCAGCAGACTGTTGTAGAGAATGGTTGAGGCACACAACAAGATTTTTTTAATTGTTAGACAAGATGTGATGTAGAAGAAAATATGTGGCCAGACCAGCAGGAGCAACAGGACAACCCATGATATGGAACTGGCCTTGTTCTTTCCAACATAACTACCTAAAATCTTACTGTAACATATAACTTCATTTTTTTGATCTGATCTGCTCAAGTTCCAGTAAATGAGTCCAAACTCACTGGACAGTGCTTCATCCTACAACAAGATAATCAGCCAAACACACTGCTGAGGCAGCGCAGGCGTTTATCAAGGCTACAGAATGGAAAATTCTTGAATGGCCAACCAGTCAGTCACCTGTCAATGTCACCTGTCAATGTAAGGAGACAAGCCCCCCAAAACAAGCAGGAACTGAAGATGGCTGCATTAGAGGCTTGACAGAGCATCACCAGAGAAAATCCTCTGCACCTGCTGTTGTCCATGAATCACAGACATCAAGCAGCCACTGCATGAAAGGGATATGCAACAAAGTCCTAAATATCACGGCTTTAATAGACCTGCCATTGCAGTGTCCCAAACATTATGGTGCCCTGAAATGGGGAGACTATATAGAAAAAATGCAGTGAAAGAAATGTCTGCTAATCCCCTTAAATGAAAGTGTGCAATGTGTAATTTGTAATTTTAAACTGTGGAGCAGAGCGGTAAAAATCAAAGAAGAATGTGACTTTGTCCCAAAAATTATGCATGGTGCTGAATTTCAAGTTTGTTTTTATCATAATAACAAGTGAGAGGAGTAATTAAAGGCAATAGGAGGTTTGCTCATAGACTTGCTGAAGTGCGAAGGGTGGAACACCACCATGCCACTGAAAAATGGTATTCTGCATTCTAGTAAGAATTTTGCAAAACTAACATATAGCCTTCATTTGATTTCAGCTTATAATGTCAGCAATGTATTCAAAAGCTGAACTTATTACTAGAACATTTATTAGAACATCAGAACAATCTGGATGAGAACAGGCCATTCAGCCCAACAAAGCTCGCCAGGCCTAGCCACTTAATTCTTCTAAAAAAGCATCAAGTCGAGTTTTGAAGGTCCCTAAAGTCCTACTGTCTACCACACTACTTGGTCTCCTATCTAAGCTGGATGGGCAGCATGGTGTAGTGGCCTACTACTATAAAACATACAGTTTCCAGTTCAGTCCCTGTTTCTGCTTCATTTTATAATCCTATAACTCATGTAATATGCCCGTACATCTATATATATATATATAAGCCAAATACCACTGACTCACTCATCACCAAATCTTCCTAACCATGAAGTGTTGGGACTTGAAATTTGGAATGTAGGTTACCCTTGTCCCATAGGTGCTCACTAAGAAACAGTTTTAAAAATTTCGTGGTCCAAGCATGTTCTGTCTGTATGTCTGTCCGCTTTTCACGAAATAATTACTTAACGGATTTAGATCAGGTTGTTTTCTATAATTTGCTTGAACTTTCCGGTTGATTTTGCAACTTCTCTCATCGCGCTAAGTACCAGAGTTTGCTTGCGTTAGTGATGTATTTATGCAAATCCAACAGAGTGGCTGTGGGCCGAGAGCAGGGAGGGTGGGACTTTCCACATTCACTCGCCAGCCTCTACTCGAGTTAGTCTACGTCTCACCACGAGTTGCAGTGCACCTTGCCTCCGCTTAGCTAGCGATACATGTTTGTTCAACAGACATTACCATCTACAGATTGCTAAGGAGTAACGTTTTACATTTTTGGGGTTGAGATCAGAGCTCCATGTGTTTTAGAGGTTAGCTACTGGTTGCCAGTGATATCACGGCCATGTGCTTCCCATGCGGGGAACGCTTTCCCGTCAGAGCTAAACACGATCAGATATAGTGCCAACGTCTATTGATTTTTAAACTTTGTCCTGTTTCATTACTATGTGGGCGAAGCCACGGGGTACAGCTAGTCAAATATAAAAGACACATGGAAAGAGTTAAGTTTTGTTAATCATAAGAACATTCGAGTCTGACAAACAAGAGGTACCATCCTGTTCATCTGGCTTGTTTTCGGTAGCTAAGTAGTCCAAATATTTCACTTAGCTATCAAAGTTTCTGCTTCACCTGCATGACTTTGTAGTTTATTCCCACGACTCTTTGTGTAAAGAAACGCTTCATGGCTTTTACCTCAAATGCACTTCTCCTGCATTTCCAGTTCCACAGTCAAATATTCCCCATTTAATTAAAAGAACTCTAATGGATCAATTTTATGGATGCCTTTAAGAATTTTAAAGTCCTAGATGAGATCCCAGTGTAGCCTTTTCTGGTCAAAACTAAAGAGGTTTAATTCCCTTAGTCTGCCACAATAAGACCTGCTCTTTAGTTCTGGGATTCACTTGGTTGCTCTCCTCTGCACATCTTTTAAAACTTGACATGCGGATGGACTATGATGGCCTATTAATAATTAAGTGCTGTATGTTTCCTGTACCTCATGCATGTATTGATTAGCCACATAATATGACAGTGATGTACTAGAAGACAGAGGAAAGGTTAGGGTTAGGTGTACTTCATCTAGTGATTACTCCATCATAAGATTTGCCGAGATGCTTGGCAGGCCAGCTGACGGGCCACAACCAAGTAAATAGGTGTGGTAGGAGGTCAGTGTTGGCCCAAGGTGTAAAATCACAAGATACATCCCGTGAGACTTCTCACATATGGCTAAAACATTAACTAAGGGAAGATTTGTGAAGAAAGATGGGATCTGTATGGGTTGGTCGAGGGAGTAGAGGCCACTGTGGGAAAGGGTGTTGGCCCTTACTCTTTGACTGCCCATTGACCCAAAAAAGTGTAAAAAAGACATAATCACCGGGGCAAATCGACCGTCTGGGTTCCACACTGACCATCTGTAAGCAGAATATAAGTTTAATGTCACTGTGCTCTGTGAAAATATTTAAAATCTGTTTTTCTTTTCTTTCTACATGCACAGCTGAGCCAGATTTAGTACAAAGGGTCTCACCATTTAGAACTGCTAGGCCAAGCATAGGACAAGATAGATAAAGACAAATAGGCAACGTGCACTATTTCTGTGTGTCAGTGTCAGCATGACATTGGATCCTCTCTTTGCCTTGTTTAGAATGGCATGATTTACCTAAGTAAGGGCCTGCACATGGAGAAAGAGTATAAAGCCTTGGAACATTGCCTGGCACACCTTTGAAGCCGATGGACGGATGGGAGATAACGTCATCTGATCCTGAAAATCCTTCCAGCGCAGCGAGGAAAATGGCAGACTATGTACATCGGGCTACCACCTCAGTAAAAAAGTCTTGTTATGGCTTCCTTCGTCTGTAATACCGCGTAAATCGTCATTAAAGAAAGCTGTTATTTTCTCTTATGTGATTTCTTACGGCCGTGTCACTATGGGAGAAGGATTGCCTCTAATTATTATATCTATATAGTTTCGGGTTACTTAAGACGTCGTAATTAAAAAGAACTTATTCCAACGAGGGAGCTAGCGCCCACCTAGAGGAAAACACCATCTCACTCCACCTGAGTGTCTAGCAATTGATGAGAAGTGCTGTTATCTATCCAGGTTGTATTTTGGCTAGATGTCGCACCAATATGTAAATGCTTTGCTTCAGCTTTAGGCATTGTGGCATAAACGGGGTTGTACGGCCCCCTAACCCGACACAGATAGACACAGAGACACAAATCCAAAAGCAACACACCTTTACTTTACTGGTGCCTCTACAGTTCACCACAAATAATTCTACTCAGTCCTTTCTCTTTCTCTTCCTTCTGCTGCTTCTACTCCTCTCCTGCAAACTTTGTTCTCCACCTCCCGAATCTGGCTCCTTTATACTGCACCCAGCTCCAAGTGCTCCCTGACGATCATCTGGCAGCACTTCCTGGTGTGGCGGAAGTGCTGCAGTCCAGGGATCCAAAATTGTCCAGGCACCCGCTGGTGGCGGCCATGGGCCCCAACAGGGTTGAGCTTCTAAGCTCCAAGCCCATGGCCCCGATGCATTTCAGGGGGTCTGGCCTCACATGTCCCGGGGGAGATATTGTCTCTCTCCCAGTCCTTCCAAAATCAAGGCGTCCCAGCCAGGCAAGGGTCCCAGATGTCGGCCACAACATATTTCAGGAATGAAGGACATGCATGCTTAAGATGTATAATGAGGGAATAAAAAGTTGTCCTGGATCCCCTGCTTGACTGTCGCACACTTTATTATGGCCTCTAAGTAGATGAATGATAGATGACTTGTGCTGTTAATCCTGGTTTAGTCTGTCTGTGACTGGTGACAGTAAAAGATACCCCAGTTTGACACCATGAAAAACTGATAAACAGGTGGAGGTTAAACTCCATTGGTTCAAGTGGATTTTGGGCTTCTGAATGGTAAAGGTATCTCTTCTTTACAGTGGACTCATTCTAAAGGACTCCCTGTATTGTTCTCCTTTGGCTTAAATGGCTAAGAACTTTTCCTCATTTGGTATGAGGTGTAGACCTGAGCTTGTGTCCCAGGAGCCGAGGAATACAGCATTAAGGAAGTAATTTCCTATCCTAATAGTAAGAGGCACCAGTCAATGGCAGGGCGCACTTACCAACACTGCGCCAGTTAAGAGCTGACAATCAATGTAATCTGTGAGACTTTGGGATGCATGAGGAAACTGGAACACCCAGAGAAATCCAGCAGAGTTTTGACCTGACTGTGACGCAGCAACACGTCCCCATAGGAACTTGCAGCTGACAACGACATGACTCTGAGTGCACAGTGGCACAACGAGGTATTTAAACATCACAGTTATTGTAACAGGGAAAAACTGAAAATGAAGGCATTAAAATAAGAGGACTCACCATCAGTTGTTAGCGCACGAAGGGAGGGGATTTTTGTAGCTCCCTATTCTTTGGTCGTCAACCTTGAAAATAAAGATGCATGCACCAGTCCCGATGCAATTTTAAACATGGTGCTTCGGTCGGGCTCATGCACCAGGCTCAGGATTCTGGAAAAAGACAGCCAGGAGGGGAACGCTTTTTTAAAGGCATTGAGTTTCTGTTGGTTTAACTTTTTTTTTGTTTGAGTGTATTATTTTTGAGATCACAGATGTTCAAAAGCGATATTGGTTTTGGTGTTATTGTTTCTATTGAGTAAGGTTAGGTTTAGTTAGGTTGTGTGGCATTTAGGTCATTTTTCCCCTTAAAGAGAATATGGTTAATTTTGTCCTGCAGCAGTGTAGTCCAAAAGAGAAATGGCATCGGCTTTTTAAGGTGTGGGACATTGTCAGCTTGTGGTCGGTTAACTGACTTGGGATTAGGGAGGTGTGCATGAGCCATCGGTAATGAGTGAGGGGCTCTGTGTCTGGCTGCTTCCATGAAGAGTAACAATCTCCTATTAGTCAGTTCAAGCTCCTGATAGTTTGGTAGTTTGAGGAGCTCAATTATTTAAGACTGCTTCAGAGCCTCATTCCTCAATTAGTGGTCAGGCAGTTTTATTCCAGAGAGGGAATGTTACCTTTAAGGATAAAGCAATCTTTTTGAATATTTTGTTTGAACAGCTTGTGTCAATGCAGACATTTATGGATTTTTTTTTTCTAACTGGGAGGCTTTGCTCCCTGCTTGCTTCGCTTGTCAACCCCTTAACCCCCGCCAGCGCTACAAGCCGTTGTGAAGAGGCAGGCTTAACACACTCCTCCAAAACCCCTATTAAATGGTGATACCTCCTTTTTTTACCTCCTTTTTGCTTGATCAGCTGCTGCTGCTGCTGCTGTGCCGTGTGATCTGTATCTCTCATGGCGCTTCGAACATTTAAAAGCCTGTACAGCAGCTGTCTTACTCTTTGTCTCACTGCCTTGTCTCTCTTCTCCCCCAGACATCCTCAAACACTATTCAATCTCTTTTCACTGTTCCATTATTTCACTGAGTAATATTTTCCATTTTTTTGCACTAATGCAATCTTAACTATCCTTTTTTTGAGACTTTCGAATTTTCCCACTTCCATTATCTCTAACCTGGTCTGCATGTGTATCGTGCCAACATTTTTGAATTCTTTACGACGTTCTACTTTGTCTTTTTCCATCCCCGGGCGTGAACTGAGAGCACAGGAAGTGTGTCTGCCAAAAGCATTCCAACAACTGAGAGGATAGAGGACCATGGTCTGGTTTGAAAATGGTTGTAAGTAGGGTTTGACATGACCATCTTGTGGGACATGAAAGTGTATCTCTGTCTCTCTTCAAAAGATCACGTCTCATCGGAGGAGAAAAAGTCTCATCTCGTCCCAAGATTTTTTTTTATAATAGAGAGAAATTTTTGTGTGTGAGTTTGTTTAATATATATACTGCTCAAAAAAATTAAAGGAACACTTTTTAATGAGAGTATAGCATCAAGTCAATGAAACCTCTGGGCTATTGATCTTGTCAGTTAAGTAGCAGAGGGGCTTGTTAATCAGTTTCAGCTGCTTTGGCGCACTAAAGGGGCAACAATGAGACGACCCCCAAAGCAGGAATGAATGGGTTAACAGGTGGAAGGAGGCCACTGACATTTTTCCCTCCTCCTCTGGTTTTTCACTCGTTTTGCATTTGGCTGTGATCAGTGTCACTACTGGTAGCATGAGGCCATACCTGGACCCTACAGAGGTGGCACAGGTAGTCCAACTTCTCCAGGATGGCACATAAATAAATGTCATTGCCAGAAGGTTTGCTGTGACTCCCAGCACAGTCTCAAGGGCATGGAGGAGATTCAAACAGGCAGTTACTCTAGGAGAGCTGGACAGGGCCCCTTAGAAGATCCTTAACCCAACAGCAGGACCCACCGGAATCTACTCCTTTGGACAAGGAGGAACAGGATGAGCACTGCCAGAGCCTACAAAATGACCTCCAGCAGGCAGGCCACTGGTGTGAATGTCTCTGACCAAACAATCAGAAACAGACTTCATGAGGGCGGTCTGCGGGCCCGACGTCCTCTAGTGGGCCCTGTGCTCACTGCCCAGCACCGTGGAGCTCAATTGGCATTTGCCATAGAATACCAGAATTGGTAGGTCCACCACTGCTGCCCTGTGCTTTTCACAGATGAGAGCAGGTTCACCATGAGCACATGTGGCACACGTGAAAGGGTCTGGAGAAGCCGTGGAGAACGTTATGCTGCCTGTAGCATTGTTCAGCATGACCGGTTTGGTGGTGGGTCAGTGATGGTATGGGGAGGCATATCCATGGAGGGATGCAAAGACCACTAAAGGCTAGACAACAGAACCTTGACTCTCATTAGGTATCAGGATGAAGTCCTTGAACCCACTGTCAGACCCTATGCTGGTACAGTGGCTCCTAGGTTCCTCCTGGCGCATGACAATGCCAACCTCAGAGTATGCAGGCAGTTCTTGGAAGATGAAGGAATCAATACCATTGGCTGGCCCCCATGCTCACTCACCTGACCTCAATCCAATAGAACACCTCTAGGTGTGACATTATGTTTTGGTCTATCTGACTTCACCAGGTTGCACTTCAGACTGTCCAGGAGCTCAGTGATGCCCTGGTCCAGATATGGGAGGAGATCCCCCAGGACACCATCTGTCATCTCATTAGGACATTGTCAGAGGCATGCATACAAGCACGTGGGGGCCATACAAACTACTGAGTACGATTTGGAGTTGCTGCAATGACATTTCGGCCAAATGGACTCACCTGCCTGCCTGCTGCATCATTTTTTCAATATGATTTTCGGGGTGTCTTTGAAATCTGCCCTCTGTTGGTTGATCATTTTCATTTCCATCAAACGATGTGGCATCCTTTCGTTCCTAACACATTAGCCAGTCCATATCAGTAGAGATATTCAGTATGGTTTTTCATCCTCATTGAGATCTGATGTGTTTTCAATGTGTTCCTTTAATTTTTTTAAGCAGTTTACATATTCCTGTACCAGAATTTTTCTTTCCAAAGGACTGATGTAATAAACAGCTGTTTTACTTTTATCCATTCTTCCTGCCGTAATACTTTGTTTTGACTCTGCCAGCGTCAACTTCCACTCCTGGTCGGTCCCCTCCTACTAACAGGCTAACTATTCCCGTAGGCAGTTTGTGACACTCACCTCACTCACTCACACTTCATGCATCTGATCACATTTTTGCTCCCAGTTGGACAATCAGAAGTAAATGCTGAGTGGTTGGTATTTGTTGCTCTAATAATTTTTGTCATCATTCAATTATCCTACTGTATTTTTCAATATGCTATACGTGCCTTTATGCCACTTGTCACCATGGTAAATAATTCTGCTCTCCCTCCTGATGTTGGTTACGTTGCCCTCTCTCTTGCACTGCCTTATGCCAATGGAGACCTCTCTGAATCAGTTGCTTGAAGTAAATGATAATCGTTTATTGTTGTTCTACAGGGAGAGTCACTCGAAAGAGGCCCCAGATATTCTGTAATAACTCTTGGTAGGACGAAGCAATCTGAACAAAACAACGTGCAATGTGCTCCTCAGTATTTGGTGCTTTGAACAAGCTGGGATGCCTCTGCGTCAAAGCGATGAGATAGGCGCCGGACAGCCATCGTGACGTTTAACCTCTGTTTGCAACTTTTGGGTGCATACCGCCTGTACCCCTTCACTCAGTCACTCGGCCTCTCATCAGGATGGTGGTGTACAGTATTGAGCAGTGTGTCTTGATGGTGTGAACCTATTGGGTCACCAATTCGTTTAAGCGATGTCAGAATCAACTGGATGATCGTGAGTTAGTGGAAGATTACTAACAGTAACAGATAGAGCAACGTGTCACACATCGGCAAAGGAGCATGGCAGAAGTTGAGTCCTTATTCGGCAACAGGATCATTTCAAATGGGCTTTGGCCATGTCGCCGGATCTGACACCACCAGATTTCTTCCTTTGGGGTATGCTCAAAGGAAAAGTCTATCCGAACAAGCCTTGCATTATAGAAGATTTGGAAAACATCCATTGTGAAATTGATGCCAAAACCAACCCCCAAGACACTTGCCGATACATTCAGGAACAAGGAGCGCTACGTCGAAATGTGTTTGGCAGAAAATGGAAACCACTTCCGGCACTGCATGTCATGCAATCGATTACACGTACATCGAGGTATAGAGCATATTTTTTTTGGTTAGAGATTGCTTCATCCTAACGGGAATTACAACAGAATATTCGGGGCATCTTTTGTGTGAATCTCCCTGTACAAGAACAAAAATGTGGATTGTGAGAGTTGATTTTTATTGATAAATATGATTTTCATAAATTGATTATACATTGACTAAATCAAAGGACTTCTGTCCATGTTAACTGTTAGTTTTGGCCATTAGCACTCTTAGGAAGTATTTCAATTAAAGGTTAAATTGATCTGTGACCCAGTCCCGCTGCTACTTTACCACAAGGACAAATATTGATACAAGAACCGGTATAATCCGGTATAGCAGAATTCTGACTCTGATGGTCCTGTTTATCATAACTTTCAAGGACGTGAGAACTGAAACTAATCACATACTTCTGTAATTGACAAGTGCATTTAAGAAATGTTTCTGTCATCTCTAAGTCAGTCATCTCCTTCTGAATACTCAGCGGCTTCACGTATTGCCAATAAAGCTATTCTTCCCATCCTGGACTAGCTTTGTGAATCTGACTTTAACAGACTGTTGAGACATGAGGCCATTACATTTTCAAGGAGTTTTTTTCTTTTTTTTCTCCTTTCTCTATGCACTGACCCAGGACGTATGTCATGCAGCAACATAACAGGATAATCAGGGAAAAAATGAATTATAAAATCTTTTCTGTAGCCGATCGTTTAGCCTTAAATCTTTGCAGAGAGATTTTAAATGAGCAAATTCAATTACGCTGCCCATCAAAACATTCAGCTGTTCTTCATACCGTATAGTGAACTCTTGTAACATTTGTTGATCACAGTAAGATGATGCATGGAAATTGAAAAGGAGGGATAATCCAATTAAATCATTGTCCCTGCAATTGCATAAATTACTTTCAAGCTGTCATGGTTAAATATGTTAAGACGTTAGAAAACAAAACCACTTACAAAGATTATGTTTTCTCTTACATTTTGGACAATACACTAAGGCAGTGCTACATTCTTTTAAATATGAAGATATAATACTGCCTGCCGAGCTGTGCGTTGTTGAAATTCCGCATCCTCCAGAAGCTCTCAATAACTAAAGAGATACTTGATGTTGCTGCTTGAGTTTTTAAGAGACTCATACGGCGGGAACTCTCTCACTTGTTTCACTACTTCAAGTGAAAGAAATACAAAGGGGGGGTTTGCGTTGCCCAGAAGAACCAGATCTCCATAAGCTGTCATGTGTGCTAACATAATAAACGCACACTCTGTGAAAGAGAAATGAACTGCTTGCAAGCTACTAAGGGTTAAAAGCTGACAAAGCTGTTTTGCTATAACGGCAGGTTATTCATACAGGCATCTGTCATAAGACATAAAACTTCCTATTTAGGAACGCGTCTGTTAGACACAGGAAAGATTACCTTTCCTTCTTTAGGCCAGGTTTAGACTTCACGCGACGCATGCTCCAGTGGACGCTACCGCTACGCAAGCGTTTTACTGTTTATACTTGCACGCGTACTTTACATAAATCTGGAAGACTCGACCAGGTGGCAGTGCAAGATATCATCACGGTGAGAAAACATTCGGCTTGTTGTGTTGTGAATTTCCTGAAACATCCATTAAACTCTGAGGACACCTTGCCACAATATCTCTGAAGAGGATGTTTAATGATTACATCCATCAATCTGGGGCCACGTCCATTCTAGCCAGCATTGGGCGCGAAAAAGAAACAAAATCCCTGGACGGGGCATCAGCTCATTGCAAGCTGAACACAAGCACACACACATACACTAGCGTCATGTCTTTGAAAGGAAACCGGAGCACACTGTGGAAACCCACTAGAAAAACATGCAAACTCCAGGCAGGGAACACCAGGGACGTGACTCCGTACTGCGAGGCAGCAGTGCTACCACTCTGCCACCGTGCCGCCACAATACGTGTAATTATTAAGAATATCCATCCATCCATCCATCCTCTTCCGCTTATCCGAGGTCGGGTCGCGGGGGTAGCAGCTTAAGGAGAGAAGCCCAGACTTCCCTCTCCCCGGCCACTTCTTCCAGCTCTTCCGGGAGAATCCCAAGGCGTTCCCAGGCCAGCCGGGAGACATAGTCCCTCCAGCGTGTCCTGGGTCTTCCCCGGGGCCTCCTCCCGGTTGGACGTGCCCGGAACACCTCACCAGGGAGGCGTCCAGGAGGCATCCTGATCAGATGCCCGAGCCACCTCATCTGACTCCTCTCGATGCGGAGGAGCAGCGGCTCTACTCTGAGTCCCTCCCGGATGACTGAGCTCCTCATCCTATCTTTAAGGGAAAGCCCAGACACCCTGCAGAGGAAACACATTTCAGCCGCTTGTATTCGCGATCTCGTTCTTTCGGTCACTACCCATAGCTCATGACCATAGGTGAGGGTAGGAACGTAGATCGACTGGTAAATTGAGAGCTTTGCCTTACGGCTCAGCTCTTTTTTCACCACGACAGACCGATGCAGAGCCCGCATCACTGCGGATGCCGCACCGATCCGCCTGTCGATCTCACGATCCATTCTTCCCTCACTCGTGAACAAGACCCCGAGATACTTAAACTCCTCCACTTGGGGCAGGATCTCGTCCCCAACCCTGAGAGGGCACTCCACCCTTTTCCGGCTGAGGACCATGGTCTCGGATTTGGAGGTGCTGATTCTCATCCCAGCCGCTTCACACTCAGCTGCGAACCGCTCCAGAGAGAGCTGAAGATCATGGCCTGATGAAGCAAACAGGACAACATCATCTGCAAAAAGCAGTGACCCAATCCTGAGTCCACCAAACCGGACCCCTTCAACACCCTGGCTGCGCCTAGAAATTCTGTCCATAAAAGTTGTGAACAGAATCGGTGACAAAGGGCAGCCCTGGCGGAGTCCAACTCTCACTGGAAACGGGCTCGACTTACTGCCGGCAATGCGGACCAAGCTCTGACACCGGTTGTACAGGGACTGAACAGCTCTTATTAGGGGGTCCAGTACCCCATACTCCCGGAGCACCCCCCACAGGACTCCCCGAGGGACACGGTCGAACGCCTTTTCCAAGTCCACAAAGCACATGTAGACTGGCTGGGCAAACTCCCATGCACCCTCCAGGACTCTGCTAAGGGTGTAGAGCTGGTCCACTGTTCCGCGACCAGGACGAAAACCACACTGTTCCTCCTGAATCCGAGGTTCGACTATCCGACGGACCCTCCTCTCCAGAACCCCCGAATAGACTTTTCCAGGGAGGCTGAGGAGTGTGATCCCTCTATAGTTGGAACACACCCTCCGGTCCCCCTTTTTAAAAAGGGGGACCACCACCCCAGTCTGCCAATCCAGAGGCACTGTCCCCGATGTCCATGTGATGTTGCAGAGACGTGTCAACCAAGACAGTCCTACAACATCCAGAGCCTTAAGGAACTCCGGGCGTATCTCATCCACCCCCGGGGCCCTGCCACCAAGGAGTTTTTTGACCACCTCGGTGACTTCAGTTCCAGAGATGGGAGAGCCCACCTCAGAGTCCCCAGGCTCTGCTTCCTCATTGGAAGGCATGTTAGTGGGATTGAGGAGGTCTTCGAAGTACTCCCCCCACCGACCCACAACGTCGAGGTCAGCAGCGCACCATCCCCACCATATACGGTGTTGACACTGTACTGCTTCCCCTTCCTGAGACGCCGGACAGTGGACCAGAATCTCCTCGAAGCTGTCCGAAAGTCGTTCTCCATGGCCTCTCCAAACTCCTCCCATGCCCGAGTTTTTGCCTCAGCAACAACCGAAGCCGCTTTCCGCTTGGCCTGCCAGTACCTATCGGCTGCCTCCAGAGACCCACAGGACAAAAAGGTCCTATAGGACTCCTTCTTCAGCTTGACGGCATCCCTCACCGCCGGTGTCCACCAACGGGTTTGGGGATTGCCGCCGCGACAGGCACCGACCACCTTACGGCCACAGCTCCGGTCAGCCGCCTCAACAATAGAGGCACGGAACATGGCCCATTCGGACTCAATGTCCCCCACCTCCCTCGGGACGTGGTCGAAGTTCTGCCGAAGGTGGGAGTTGAAGCTACTTCTGACAGGGGACTCTGCCAGCCGTTCCCAGCAGACCCTCACAACACGTTTGGGCCTACCAGGTCTGACCGGCATCTTCCCCCACCATCGAAGCCAACTCACCATCAGGTGGTGATCAGTTGACAGCTCCGCCCCTCTCTTCACCCGAGTGTCCAAGACATATGGCCGCAAGTCCGACGACACAACCACAAAGTCGATCATCGAACTGAGGCCTAGGGTGTCCTGGTGCCAAGTGCACATATGAACACCCTTATGCTTGAACATGGTGTTCGTTATGGACAATCCGTGGCGAGCACAGAAGTCCAATAACAAAACACCTATTAAGAATATTCATTATTTAAATGAAGTTAACGACTTATCTGTAAAATGTAACATAAATACTTTAATGCATTTCATCATGAAAATAATATCAAGTGTAAATCTAAGGATTCTAAATGTACAGAGAGCTGGAATATCGTAAATGTAATAATGTATTCTGTGTGTGGCAATTGCTGCTGTCAGGTCAGGAGGAAGCCCCAGAAGCACATAGCGATT